>CM065918.1:51012980-51645480 GCA_033439105.1 Magallana nippona | reverse complement strand
CTAATATTTCTTTCCGGTTCTGAAACTACAATCGACTGACTTTTCCGGATCTCTGGGATGAGTTAGAAATACAAGCGACTGACGCATAAAGCTCTAAGCTTTGTCAACTCTGTGCTAGAGATGGTCAAAGCTAAATTGATTAAAAATCTTGGACGGAATAAGATTTAAAAAGATAGATTAATGGGAGATTAACGATGCACGAGATCTAAACAAAACACAAGCCGTGCAATGTAGTCTATACAATGTGTAAAATTGAAATAATAAAGGTATTTACTCTAGGAAAGCGAGACTTTTAAAACTCACCGTATTGAGAGTTGAGCATTTCCATGGTGATCTATGAGACGTTGCAGAGTGGCATCATCCCAACCATTACATGACCACGGACATTCTCGGCAAGAAAAACAAGTAATTGCCATCTGACAAACCCAATTATGTCTATCTCCGAGTTATTCTCATTGAATTTCTGATATGAAATGCTGTCAAACTAATTTTCCTTAACCGTCAGCCATAAAGGGACTGATATTTAAATTGAAAATTGTTATTTTGAGTAATAAATTAGATTTCTGACGATATCCTTGTTCAAATTCATAAAAGAACGTATTGATCTAGGAAATTTGCAGTATATTTGACCATCTGTTTCATCTCATGAATTGACTTATAAATTAATTGCACCATCTACACGAAGTCTCGATCCCGAAGCGCTCTCCTTGGGTTCGATAACAGTTCGATCTGATGAAATTCTTGCGCAAATTTAATTAGTATTGCTGTTTCATGGAGTGTGTGTCGTGAGTGAGCTTTGGTAGAGCTCGGTCATAGAACATTTCCGTACCAGCAATTATCAATTTTCTCAATTACGCTAACGAACGCGACACTATATTGATAACATTAATAGAATTTGTGACCCATTGCTTGTTGGACAATGAAAATATTTGGGCGATTAAATTGACAGCAAAAATTTTATTTAAATATCACACGCAATTATTTCATTGCTGATTTTGAAGCACCCGTAATTTTTGTCTTTATCTAAAGAGATGCGATCTTGTCACGAAAAGACATTTCTGAAGAACAGAAAAATAACATTATCCTTCAGTGCCGTTTCTTGTAACGAAAACTTTGCAAAACATTAGAACCAAAACCTATACCCAGCTGACTAGCAAGAGCCGTGCAATTAGGGCAGTGTTGATGATTGTGGTTCAATAAAGACCCCACAATATTTCAATGTCATATTTTTCAATACCGGTATGTACTTCATGGGAGAGTGTATGGGTTACTTGGAAAGTCGTATAGATATCGTGGAAATAATTTAATTCGTGGCTGTAAATTTTCGTAAATAGGTCGATAAATCGTTTCTTTTGTTCGCGGAGACTTAATTTCGAAGACTGACTTTTTTTTTTAAGTGACTTAACACTAAAATTCAACCGTAAACAGAATGTCAACACTTTCATCTGTACCCGGCGGTTTTACGGTGTAGCTACTCTAAGGACAACACCGTGAACCATAAGTAAATGTATATAGTGATGATATTGTTTAAACTGTGTCGGCGTAGGATGTCAGTATTTGCTCTTCTATAACAACGATCAAACCCAACTATTAGTTCATCTATGATTGTTTCTTTTTTTCCTCTTGAAATCTCGAGAAACCGTTACAAAAACTAATTTTAAATGGAAATTTTCAATTCCCGCGTCTGAGGGACGTTATCAAGTTTCGCTATCGTTTAAACTTGAAAAGAATCATTTAAATTAGAAAAGACCAATTATAAGATTTCGTGTTACAGGCTTAAGAGAAAATAATCTTAGAAACAGTTTTCATGACAAAGGGAATACAATATCGAAAACACTACGTAACACGGGGCTTTATAACATTTACAGATCTCATGCGAGGCTGCTCCATTGCAGGGTTGTCATTTACAAACTTGGATTGTAATTTCATGGTAATGATAACTTCTGATTGAATTGTAGTCCAGCAGTTGTTACATGGAGTCGATAGAAACACAAAACACAAGATGTTAAATGGAAACATGACCAACTAGAGAGTTCCGCGCTAGTGTGCATCCAATCATCGCATCCCTCTGAAAGCCGATTCTGCCCAAATGTCAAGGCGGCAAATCAATCGAGCGTTTTCCCTCAGAGAGAGAGAGAGAGGCTCTGTTTGGGACAATATACTAATGAGGTATCCCTCACGATTACACCTACAATTCGCTGTGAATAGTTTCCAGTTAAAACAAGTTTGATATATATAAGTATGATGTGTACAGTTTTTTCTTAAATACGCAGGCGATTGGTTTTAGGGTCGCTTTACAACATTTTTACCGTCTTGTCGTATGAAACAAAAATCCACTTTCATATCAATCTAAACAGTTTTTGTAAATCATCTTTAGAATGAATTAATAACAAGTGCTTAAAAAATATCTAAAAAATTCATGGATGTCTCTTCTAATATTCAGAAAAAAAGTTTTTCTCATTCTAAATCTTTTTAGCCATTTATATTTTGCATTTTTTTTAAATTTACAGGCTACTCTTGATGCCCGCGGGCCTAATCTGAAACTGTTATATAATGCACCCGTGCATCGTGTTCCAGGATTGTTACCAACATCTTTCTCAACGTGAATTCATCGACTCGTGGTAGTGATTGGTTGAGGGTGATTCCACGTGCTCTGAAAAATGATTACAAAAACAATTATATACAGAAGAAAAAGATGTTCTGGTTTCCATGCAGTATAAAGAGGGAAATTACAGTGGTTCTTATTTTCTGAAGTATTTATATAAAAATTATATCTGTATTTTAATGTTTTGTTTTGTTCGGTGTGCGCAGCTTTTTAATCAGCTATGTGTCTTAAGTTTTGCAGACAATGTGATTTCTAAGTTTTGCAGATAATATCTTTTCCAGCAACATTCAGACCGCCTTCCCATTTCGATGGATCTGGTGTCAGGTTGGGACCTCATTAATGACTGGTGGCGATCTCTTATTAATTTTTACTCTAGATTTACAATTAAGGTTTGTTTTAGCAGTAACTCGTAACTTGATTTCGATCAAAATGTCGACGTCCTTCATATAATCTGTGCGCGATGTAATTTTGTAAATTGCATAATGCGAACAGCTGCCGCAAAATTCTATTTGTCTGCTAATTAAAGTTTGACTCTCTTCGATTCTCTTACAAAAATATCACTGTATGAGGTACTGAGTTATACACGAAGTGGTATAAACAAACCAATTAATACTTTGTTTAATAATCACCAGTGTCTCTAAGTACATTGGTAATATAGGTACAGATAACATAAGTTCGTGATGTATGACTGCATTACTCATTGTTCTAACCGAGAAAGAGGGATATATTAAGATTTAATAGCTTACACCTTTTTCCACACCCAAAGCCTTTCCGCAAGAACACCTGAGTTTCATTTCCAAGTTAGATAGTAAAAAGGGGCTCAGGTGTTGTAAAGCATTCTCGAATAAACTTTAATTCTGCATCAAAGCGCACTACAGACATATTTAAAACCGAAAGAGTAGCAAACTTGTCAAACAATGACGTTCCATGTCTAAACATAGCCGATGACAAATCGACGAAGACCTGGAAAACTCGCGTCCTATACCAAAGGTTTCAGTCTTGAAACAAATGCAAGACATTTGGGCTTCGTGAGGTACTTTGGTCATTTCCTTTCACGATCAATCAAATTGACCATTTCCTCGCAGTTTTATATATCAGCCATCAATGTAACAATTAAAGAAAATTTGTTTCAATTAACTCTCTGATTAAACGGTGAAATAAAGAACATAAAGGTTAATTGAAGTGTTCTGGAGACTTTGCTGTACTGTACTAATGCGGAGCGGGGTAAAATGGGAGAACGTTAGCACATTTCTTACCCCAGTATCAATAAAAATGTCTATATTGGCAAGGAAAATGGCGGCTAAACGGTGGCAGAGGAAGGGGACATAATTAAATGTCATTATTGAAGGATGTCATTAGTAATTATCTCTTGTTCAGATCATTAGGTATGTAAATTAAAATAATCAAACAACAAAAAAGAACAAAACTAACATTAATGGAAATTTTTGATTTGTTTGACGTAGCCTGATTGTGCATTAATTTCCTATCCCCCCTCCCTTTTTTGGGTTTTATTAGTAAGCGAAAAATAACAGTTTTCTAAATGAGACTTCTCTTTGGGTTTTGATCCAGGGTGGAAGAGAGGAACTGTTTTATGAAATTACTTTAGGTTTAATAATCTTAAATGGCTTGGGGATCAATACAAATGAATTTTGATGGTAAAAGATCGAGAAAATTACCACAGGGAGACGAGTAATTGATGGCATTTTTTCCAATCAGGCTTCAAATCATTTTCATATCCCGTTGGATTGCTATTTATCTCGCGTTTTCTATTGAATCTGATTGAAGTAAAGAATCATTAGCGAGCGAAAGAGGAACAGCACATTATGAGGAAAGGGTAATCACTGATTATTAGGGTTGTTAAAAGAATTGAAGATCAAAATGAACATCGGGAAAATTGTTCAAAATCTGAACGGGTTAAGCTTCAATTAAGGTGCGGTTTCTTCGGATTAGGTCTCTGTGTTCCACGGGAGATTATATGGTTTTCATAGAATTAATAAGTTCAGGGAATGCAGCAAACTATATGTCCTAGGAAATGAGCTCAAAAACATTTTTCAATTAAGAGAAAATTAGATGTTGTAAAAGTCAAACGCAACGGGTAAAATAGATAACTGAAACAGGAGAGAGAGAGAGAGAGAGAGAGAGAGAGAGAGAGAGAGAGAGAGAGAGAGAGAGAGAGAGAGAGAGAGAGATCATGAATATGAAGAAGAAAGATAATTGAATATTTCGAGTTGCATGTACAATAGGAATCACCATCCCTCCATTGCCAGCAATATGCATTTTGTATCTATATGCTGGAAAGAGAAATGTAAAGCGTAAAAATTGAATAGGAGACCAGGGAATACGTTTATGATGAATGATGATAGTTTAGTAATGGTGCTCATTTAAGCATTTCTTTCAGTCTCCTTTGTGCGATTTCTGAATTATTTAGAGATAAATTGCTTGTCAAATACATGAACCGATTTTCCACATTTTCAGCAAATACAAAAGACATTGAAATGCTTTGAGACAGATTCTGTCAGTTCATTAATTATTTAAAAACTCTATAGAAACAGTCTCTTTTAGAGTATCTGTATTGTTTGTGATATTTGAGAGCTAAAAACCTTAACAATGTTCTAGACATTGCATTCTGAGTGCATTGATGAATTAAACGCGAATGAAAAGTCCCAAATGTTAGCTTGAAATAAAATACATTTGTTTCTGTCATATATCGTGAAAATTTCATTTTGTTATTGAATTTGCAGAGGAAGTAATGGCAGGATGAAAGTTCAGTTTACTCGTGTTTGTTCTAATTTAGCTAATGTCGATTAACAAATAAAAAAGGAAGCGATATCAGGGATATGAAACTATGAATTCATCCATATTTGGATTGGATGTTTATGAAATGTATTCCAATTAAATCTTGCCTATCTGCTAACTGGGGAGATAATTGCTTACATTTTCTTGGGTAGGACATCATAAAAGGATTAGAAATTAGCTAAATGATTTAAGGAATAAGGAATCATTCTTTGGGTATTATGAGGTGATCAAATACGGTCGGAGGTGATCAAATTTAATAAAGGCCAACGGGCTTTATGACAGATTTCATCATGCCCGACTGTATTTGATCACCTCATAATATTTCAAAGAATGATTCCTTACTACTTATATTTATATAATTTTCGGCAATTGTGCGATTAGATATTAAGATAGTCATTATTGAAATGTTTTGATTTGAGAATATTTTATTGCATTATATATTGCAATAGGATTAGGCACAAGTTATACAAACATAATTAATTCGCCCTCTCCCAGCATGTTGAACAACAAATACAATATCATTGCAAATCGTCTCAGTTTGTACTTACATAAATATAAATAACAAGAGTACTTAGATATTTGATAGTAAAAAAAGTTAATGTTATTTAATACTAGTGTTACATGTATGCAAGGATGAACGAGATAAATAAAGAAAAATGAATAAGCAAAATGATATCAACAAAAATACTCAGATTTGTGATTATTCAAATCTGCCAGTACCTTGAATATAGATTTGAACAATTGATAAAAGATATTTATTTTCATCCACACTGAGTGAGTCGTCTCCCCGAAGTAAAGTACGAGTGTACTGTAATGAAATGTACGGGACTATGCGTTACAAAATCGATTTGTAGTGTTATCACAAAGACACTGGAAAATGTAAATATAAAATGATGAAATACATGTACACGGACCCAAACCCTCGTTCTGATCACAGCGTGACATAATGAACAGCTGATTGAGGGCTGCATTGGTCCATTGGTGTGTATGTATTGTTTCAAGAAACGGAAGGAAATGAACCGGAAAATGGGTTAAAATTGGAATGTTACAATCTTCTAAGCTTGTATATAATATCGACAATTGACTACAATTTAATTGGGTTTTTTTTTTTAGATGTGATTTTAGATGGGTTGGGTGGGGGTGGGTATATATACAGGCGCGCACCATGTTTAAGCCTCGTTTGATGCAATGAGTGAATAGCGGTCATCGCGAACGCACGATTAACCAAATGCTGTAGAATTTCCCAGGCAGTCCATCGAACAATGTGATAAATAATGCGGGATAATCACTGCGCAAATCACTTTAAATGAATGTGAAAAATGATCTTGTCATAAAAACCACAGAATTGGACAAAAATAATTCGGATTTAATTTCATTTTGCCAGAAACGAAACTAGTTTTCATTTATTAAGCCCAGGAATGATCAATTTTCGTCTAAAAATGAAGAAACTGATTTCCTCCAGGCAGGACAATTGTCTAATTGGCACTGTATCCACTCTGCTCAATTTGAGTTTGTGAGTTGATTCTTTTATGGAAACATCAAAATTTTGTTCTTATTCACTTTTCATCGAGTTAATCAAATCCTCACAAATTAGAAGCCATTTGCGGATAATCATGTTAAGACTGCAAATTGAATAAAACATTTCTAAATGACAGCTCACTCTTTGAAGGAAAACATTTGGTAGTCGGAAGTTTTTATTCCGAGCACCACTGGGTTTAAATGACATTGCTAGATGCAGTAGATACATTGGTATACCTATGAAATGAACAATACATCATGAATAAAAACAAGAGGTCTTATATCAAAAGAATCACAGCTGTGCGAGTCGAAAAAATAAATGCTGATTCCAAAGGCAGATTACATAGATTCAAATTTTATTGCGATGAAGTTCATCAAATACAAAGAAAATGCAATCAATCAAACAATCAATCAATCAATCAATCGATAAGGTTAGTCATTGAGAGCAGCAGGCATGTTCACGAAGCTATTTTAGGACTGTGGTGCGTCCTAAGCACGTCTTAGGATACGTTCAGTCTTAAGTCTGTTTCTCGAAGCTCTACTAAATTTAGGAACAGTCATAACTTTGTCCTAACTTTTGGACATCACTTACCTTGCCCTAAGTCCATCATAAGGCAGTAGAATCACGTTTTTTTGGATATTGGGACGTTGTGAAGCTTTTTCTTAAAACCGGTAGAATAAGGCAATCTTTTCTACAGTTCCAGCATTTCCGACAAACCTCAAATTCCTAATCTGGGAGGGGGAGGGGGCATAGTCATTTATTCTATTATGTACGTTTATTTTAACATAATTATGTGGAGAGGGACATCTCCTCCCTTCGATGTTGCTACTTGCCTGCCTGGGAGCAGACATATTAAACAAATTCATATTTTTCGCAAATACTGTCTCTGTTTGGCATAAGAAAATCATTCACTTATTTTTAATATCTACGCTAAGTAAGTTACATTCATTGTTTTTAACATATTCGATCAGTGCTTACTATCTATTCAGGATATATTACTAAAGTCAGGTACTCTTTACACAATTGCGCCAAAACATATAGTTCCATTCATGATCAGCAGATACAACATTACAACAAATGTTTAGAATATCGATGTATATGTAATATGTGGAAGAAAACAAAATTAACGTTATATTATTTTTAAAAATCACCTTTCCCCAAGAAATGTAAATGTGAAGTATTCATATTCTTACGCTAGCTGCCCCTCAGTCTTTTTCACGAAAATATAGGTCATTCTTCGATTGACAATTTTTTCGCTAATGAATATTGCTTATATTATTACAATAATTACATGTATGTCACTTTCTGATTACTGTTCGTTAGTTATCACACAATCTCTTTTAATTATTTATTGGTTATGAGTGTGTGTTTTTCTTTTCTTTTTTTATTTAATAACGGAATGGTTATGCAAGACTGCACCATATTTTGATCGCACTCGTGTAGACTCTGTTTAAGCACAGATATGTGCACTGTTTGCTAGTGACGCAAGACTGGCGGCAGTATTTGCTACGGACATGAAGAACTATATACGCCAGTTTCTTAGCTGGTTCAGTGATTTTAACTAGGAGATCGACTGAGCACAGTGAAAATTCAAGTACATGTAATTTAAAAGTCGAATA
Organism: Magallana nippona; assembly: GCA_033439105.1. Lineage (NCBI taxonomy): Eukaryota > Metazoa > Mollusca > Bivalvia > Ostreida > Ostreidae > Magallana > Magallana nippona. The sequence goes on along the minus strand of CM065918.1, from coordinate 51,636,941 downwards.
TCTTGGATATTGGGTAAAGAAGAATGCACATGTGTTCACTTGTTTAAATAATTATTTGCTTGTAAGCCAAAAGCTATCCTTATAAATATTTTCTTTACACAAAATAGCAGTCATTTGGATTTATGTGGGTTTTTTGTTTGTGTGAACTAAATTGTTATTGGTCATTGATATATGTTTAAGTTAACGTATATTTTAAAAATGTATGCAAGTTAAAATTACTGGTTATAGGCCAATCGTGTTACACACGTAAAATGTTCTCTGGCAAAATGTTTAATGATTTATCCTTGCACTAGTCTCTCAAATTCTATCTGTATGAATTGATGTGAAAAATAAGAATGATTTTAGTAGGTTATGATATCCTAACTTAAGATGTTCCTAAGTTACCGTCGAGCTACATCTTAAAACGTGTCCTAAGTTGATCTTAGAATGTTCCTAACTTTTTTCCTAAGTAATATCTTAGAAACATACTAGATCTAAGTCATATCTTAGGAAAGTTTCGTGAACATGCATGCAGTTTAGGACGCATTGGATCTAAGGTATCTGTAGGCTGTGTTACATCTCAGATCTGAGAACATTTCGTATAATTTGTATTGTTATGTAAGATGATATTGCAAATAAAATGCATGGTAAATATAGCTGAGGAAACAAGGTAACTGACAAACCCCCACAGAAAGACAAGCGAACTTAATGAAGTAAATAAAACAATTATCAATTATAGTGTTTAACTTAAATTATTGCAATAGTTACAATAGTTAAAAACGGAATGACCAATTTAAGTGTAGACTCGAAATCTATAAGAAACCTTTTTTTCTGAGACTGAGATTAATCAATGGAACAATCTCCCCGTGTCTTTAAGACAATTTCAAGAAGTTCCAAAAAGTACCACAAAGACGCTTTAGATGTTAACGAATTCGCGAAAGTAGCGCGTTATATCGCGAATGTTTCGCGTTATATCGCGAAAGTTTGGCATTATATCGCGAAAACGTCGCATTTATTCGCGAAAAAAATATTTTTTTAACTACGAAAATGAGCTCAATGGGCTTTCATAATTTCCTGATGCGGATAACTAATTGAAAAAAATATTCCAAACCCTTATCTTTATTTTGTCATGGAAACAAAAGACTAAATGATATATTACACGCTAACAGTTGTAGATACAGCTGTGTTTTGAATTATGACCATTTTATAAGAAAAGGTGTCTCGAGACTCGGCTGTTATGTAGTATACAAGGGACTCGTGTCCTTGTTAGCGACAAACAGGACCACAATAGAAACAAAATATTTTTTTTAATATTAGGAGAAACCGGACTAAAGAATTCCAATAGTAGTAGAGAGGTTGAGATTAAAAACGTGTACGGGTACGCGTATGTGTGTTATAACTACACGTACACGTTTTTGTAATTTATCGGTTGAGATTTCATAACTTGTAGGATATAAACGTGTACGTAAATCGATGAAGTTTTGTGACATGGATTTATTCTATTAATTCCAAATAAATGATGAATTTCTTATCAATTTGCATGCAATTAAAGTTTAAAAATCTATATAATGTATCACAAGAATATGTTCACTCATCAATTAGATTATATTTGTTGTAAAAGCTACAGTTCGTACTTACGTGTAGACAACACTCTACAAGTTTAGAGAACGTGTAGAAACCTTGTCGTCACAAAAACTGATGACGTAATACGCGAAGAATTTAGGTGATTCCCCTAGTACACGTACACGTACACGTTTGAAATATCAACCTCTCTATCATGTTCAATACAATGTGTTGATTTAAAATGGCGTATGCGTATTAAAACCTCCAAATGGGCCCATTTTTTTTTTAGAATTTCAATGCCTTTTCTTTTATAGAGTGGGTATGTGCTCCAAATTTTTGTCATAAGGTCTAATGGAAAACAAACCGATTTCAATTAACAAAAATGTGGAGAGATGACCAAATTTAGATTAAAAATATCATTTTGTATCCGAACAATTGAACGTTTTAGAAAAATAATACAAGTCCGTAAATTTGTGGCCAAAGTCACATATAGAATTTAAACAGCGCACTTTGTTGTGACTGAAATGGCTCAGTGGTAAGAGCACCAGACATTAGGTAACCTAATAAAACTGGGCTTTTTAGGTTGTCGGTTCGATACCACCAAAACTTAAGGCAATATATTTTTTGTTTCTTATCGTTTGTTAAAATATTCAAAACTGATACATGTATTAGTTAGGAATTGTACTTTTGCAAACTTGTATTATAACATTATCAAATATATATATATATATATATATATATATTTTTTTTTTTTTTTTAGAAATTGTGCTTTTGCAAACTTGTATTATATTTAATTTAATTGAGAAAAAAAAATGAAATTGCATTTTACGACTAAACCAAATGGGCATTTGCGCTATCTCATCCCCCATCTTCTTTGATAAGATATTAGGTACTGTGATATCGATCTTTTGACTTACACGAGAATTCATTTAGCAGGGATAAATAGGTGCCTCACATTAACTGTATATTCAAAGCCAACAACCACACTTATCCCATGAGAAGTAACTCCAACACCAAGCCCCCAGGAACGATCAAGCCGAAAAATACCGAGATCCGTTGTTTAAAACGGAATTTATCCATAAAGCAATTCGTTTTGATCTAAATCGTGGTCTTTCTATATCAGCAATCTAAATAACAAATTTTCAATAAACAGATGACAGAGACTCAATTAATAATTGCTACTTTAAATGTTAAGGTCATAGGTCAGGAAGATGCAGTTTCAAGGTCATTTATGACATTCAAGGTCGAATTTGGCGTAACTGTTAATGTGATTTACTATTCTTTAAGGCGGCGGACACGTTCCGAAGCATGCGGAGCAATATACGATATACAATATACCAGCAGCACAGGCATATAAAGTTGTATATTTTTTCTCATAATGAAAAATATATACAATCTACTTAATAATGTATTATTAGGTAGAGGGTATATATTTTTATTATGAGAAAAATAAATAACGTCAGGTCTCAATCACTTGTTTCTGAGATAAAGTATATCCCATAGTGTTGTTATTATCATACTATATGGTGAACCTTTATTACAGAAACAAGCGCCTGTGCGTCAGGTGCCTGTGACCAGCAGGCATGTTTATGAAGCTATCTTAGGCCTTAAGAAAGACTTATGACACTCCGTGGGGGTTAGTGCTGTTCTTGAAAGTATCCTAACTTATGAAAGTTCCTATGAATTGGCCTAATTTCAGGACAACTTCTGGAATATCCGAAGTCGATTTTGGAAAGTGTTTCAGCTTTCTCGCTTCCCTGAATGTATACATGTATATGTTACGGGATACGTTAGAGGATTTCTTTTTATTCCCCATGCACTTCATTATTTACCTTTTAAATTAAAATTATTTAGATATTTTGATTTATTTAAAATAGAATCATTTTGTTTTCTTAAATTCTTTAGATAATGTTTCAATTCATTTCATTCTCTAATAATTATTTCTCCATTCGACGCAACTTTCTAAGTATTCACAATCGTCACGTAGAAAAAAATGGACCTATATTTAAAGATTCTAAATATAACCCATGTAATTCTTTTAAAATAAATGCATGTATAAGTGAGTTTAGAAATAATACTAGTATGTATTTGATTAACATTTTTTGTATCAAGTAAAAATCTATTATCAATTTATTATGATTTCAATATATCCTATCGTTTTCCACATATAACAACAGCATTGTACATAAATCTTCTAGGTTAGCTTTTATGTAAGCGCTGAGTATATCTATGTATCAATTATTTAAAAAAAAAAGATATTCCTAAGTCAGCTTTGATTTTCATTCCAAATATTTTATTGCCTGTAGTGAATAAATTTAATAAGTGCAATTTCTAATTCAACATGGTAAAGGTTTTAAAATTGTCATGATATTTTTCATGATTTTTTAAAACTTTCTACCAAATAATGTATGTATTAATTGGCATTTAAAATTACAGATTGAAGATGCTTAATTTGAAAAGAAAGATAACCAACGTAAAAATCAATGCCATAATTGCAAAAGTTGATTTTTTTTTTTTACTCTCGTCGTATGTAGAGGTTCTCCTATCATTGGGAAACCGAATTTGCATGATCAGAATTGATTTTTAAAGTCAAATGACAAAGTTAGAAACCAAAAATGGGTACAAATTGGTAAAGTCGGCACCTGGTAAACACGGCACCTGTAGAACAGTAATTTTTCAGCACTTAGTAAACTTGGCACCAGAATCTGGTTATTTCGTTACCTTTTTATTATATTATGGTTTAAATTCGTTATAGCAATTGCTGGTTTGCTTAATTGTTCTTTGAAATAAATATTTAAAGTTGATTAACACTAATTGTTGGAAGATTATAAATAGTATTTATATTCTATGGTTGTATGTGGACAATATACGAACAATTTTGAAGTATTCTCGTACAAAATTTTGTACACATTTAACACTAACCACTATAAATCATTTATATTTATCCAGAAATAACAGTATGCTTTTAGAATTCTTGATTCCAGCTTCTCCTGCTGGCAAAAGGGGAAGAAAATTCATGCTAATTCTTTAAGCTATAACTTACTGTAGCTTAACAAACATCTAATTTCTTGTGGGTCTTTCATTAGATACGTCTCTTAACCTGCTAAATGATTTTGCACAGATTGCATTAAATCTGGTCGGGTTCGAAATACTATTGGCGCGCATGTGTATGAAGCGCATGCGTAATTTGTCCTTTTGCATTGAACTCCTGAAAACATGGCGACTCCGGCCAAAGTGAGCAAGCCAGAAGGGAAAAACAATCATGATAACGCAGATGAGCAAGCTGGTGAGATAACAATGAACATGAGAGTCTTTCATACATATGTTGAACTTGCAGAGTGACCGATTAGCTTTTCCGCATCGTAAATTCATTGTCATGCAACGCTACCATGTCGGTTCAAGCCATGTGCGATTTCTCTTTTGTTGAAATCATGTTCACATCAAAAGATTTCGATTTGATTTATTTGTGACGATGTAAACAAATTATATGCGTGCTGAATGGTATTAAATATTGTTTGAAGGTGGTAGGAGGATAACATTAGCAAATTACGTAGACATATAATTGTTATATCTTTGGCTCCAAAATTTCATGTTATTGTATGACGTCATTGCTGTTCACTTCCGGTTTTAACCAGTTTGATTGCTTTTAGCCAATCAGTAAAAATTGATTTGTATGGTGTTAAAGGTTATTCTGAACAAATTCATTGACAATTTTGTTTAAATGAGTTGATACTCTAATAATTCCCAATTAACCTACTTTCTGGACACTTCAGTAGAACTGAACCCTAGTGAAAACTATTTTTTTATTTTGAGGATTGAACGAGACATACTTAATGTTGAACATGTATATGATTATATAGTTCATATTTACAAATCTGAAGCAAAAAAAAGAACTAATTTGACTAAAAAAAAATCGTGAAAGGGGAAATGCACCAGTTTTTAGTTGTATGTTTTAAATATTTTCAGACAAAGAGCAGCAAGAGGCCATTGAGCAGATAGATGAGGTCCAGAATGAAATTGACAGACTAAATGAGCAAGCCAGTGAAGAAATTCTCAAAGTTGAACAAAAGTACAACAAGCTACGGCAACCATACTACTCGAAGCGATCCGACCTTATAGCAAAAATACCAAACTTTTGGGTGACAGCTGTATCCTTTCTGGTGATTACTGCTGAAAGCACAGGCCAATAGTTTAAAAACCACTGGCTTATCTTGATTTCTTTTATTCAGTTGTATCTGATCGAAAAATGTTTGGCATTGAGTTTTGTTTTTCATACATATAAGATATAGGTGATGTTGCTAAAATTGTCAGTATATAGTAAATCTTCAAATTACTTCTTTACTTTGGTTTATTCTTATTGTTCTAATACCATGATATGTGGTTAGAAGATATGACCCATTTTGGTGGTATTTTACCTTGACATTGGTAGTTTGTAAACCATCCACAAATATCTGCACTATTAAATGAAGAAGACGAGGAAGCCCTACAGTTTCTCACAAAAGTTGAAGTTCAGGAGTTTGAAGATATAAAATCTGGTTACAAAATAAACTTTGTAAGTATAGTAAAACATGTAGTAAATTGGCCATTTCTTAATGTGTATATCAATTTAATATTAATTTGTTAAATACTTACATGTTGTAGAGGGGCACATTAAAATTTATGGAATTTTTTTTCTTTTTCAGTATTTTGATAGTAACCAATACTTTGAAAATGATGTTATATCAAAAGAATTTCACTTGAATGAAACAGGGGAACCATCATCAAAATCAACACCTATTAAGTGGAAGAGTGGAAAGGTACACCTTATTGATGCTGGCATTGAAATCAGTCTATTGATTTTAGAGGAAAACCTTAAATTTTGTGTCTGTTGAGTGAAATTTTGTTTTACTTGTCATGTATTGTGATGATTTTACCTCTAGGACCTAACAAAAAAATCAAGTACACCCAGCAAAGGAGGGCGTAAACGTAACATGGAGGAACAGGAATCATTCTTCTGTTGGTTCACAGACCACGGTGATGCCGGAGCTGATGAATTAGGGGAAGTCATCAAGGATGACATCTGGCCAAATCCATTGCAATACTACCTGGTAACTGTTTCTTTCATAAAGTGCACTTATATACTGAAGAAGGACATATATTCCTTGGGTTAAAATTTTGTTGTTTAAAAACCATATGAAAATTCCGTTGGGATTAAATTTCGGCATATCATCATCTCTAAAATGAATCGCGTATCAACTCTGTATTTATGAATAATTGGGTTAAAATCCGTCATGGATTTAATTTCGTTGAATGCCAACGTTGATAATGAAATTAAATCCTCAACGAATATTTCTGTTTCTACAGTAGTTCAAACTTGAACTGTCTCAAAGCTTAAGGCCAAACCTTTCTCATATATGAAACAAATAATTCCTGGGTGTTGATTGCCAAATATTGTTAAAACTAAAGTTTATACCAAAAAATTGTGTTGGATGGTTTCCTTGATTATTTTTCATTTCCATTATTTTTTGTTCCTACCCAGTCCCCAGGGGTGGGGTAGCTGGAATCCAACGTTGACCATCGTTTCTTTTAGACTGTGATTTACACATGATGTCAGTGCATACAATAGATTGCCACTCTTGCTCATTTTGATAATTATCTGTCTTCCTTGCAAAGCATTTTATATCAGCTTTAACACTGATTGTTACATCATAAATTGATTAGTTGGCTTGCAAGTCCAAACGCCATTTTTAGTGGAACGAGGATTCTATAACCTAAACCCAACCAGAACCAACATTTCAAAAATTGAACTGAAACCAAGCTAAATAACTAATACAGGAGGGTTTTTTTGTCATGCACAGATTCGTAACAGCCTTTGCAGGGATTTTCAATGCCCAGTGTAGGGCCAAAATTCAGCCCCATTCCCAATTGCAAAACCCTGATATTGGACAAAATAGATGTTTAAGAACAAATTGCATTTTACAGAAGAGTTACTTCCCTTATCTTAATGCAGGATCTTGCTGCTTTGGTATTCATGTTTTCCCCTCATATTGCAGTTGACCTGTGACAATTTTATTTTCTTCATTTTAGGCATCTGAAATTGAAGAGGATGGAGGAGGTATGATTAGATTTTATTTGTCGTAATAGCAAACAATTTTGAGTCCTTTATTTATAAAAATAAAATTTCTCCAAATTGTAAATGTTTTTATTGGGTCTTTTTATAGATGAATTAGATGAGGAGGGCATGATGGATGAAGAAGATGAAGAGGACTATGAAGGAGAAGAAGAGGTAGATAATTATTACATAAGATTTAATGATTCGGAGGTTCTGTGGTTGTGTTGACCCCATCATTCGTTTATCTGGCAAATTACAGTGGTTTGGGACACCTCCATTATTGTGACATACTCCCTATAGAAATACACAATAAAATCAAGCATAGTCTTATAAATGTTTTCTTCCCAGATATTGTCATCTAACAGCATAGCGCAATGGGTTAAAGCGTTTACTATGAATCTGTAAGTCATGAGTTCAAATTCCCCTGGGGCTTTTATTATTTTTACCTTTCCAAAAATATTTAAAACATTTTTTGGTCAAATATTGTTAAAATTAAAAATTCTAAACCAGTGAGAGTATTTTGAATATTATGTACTCTTATACACATTAATATCGACAGATGTCCCATACCACCTTATATTTCCATTTTGTTTGAGTATATTCTTGCTTATGCTAAATGGATTAAATCCTGAATTGTTCATGCATTTGTTTGTTTGATTTTCAGGAAGGTGAAGGAGATGAAGATGGAGAAGACGAGGGAGATGACGGGGAAGATGAAGGTTGAACTGCCATGGAAACCATCATTCATTGTTATCATTCTTTTATATCATGTGACAGTTGTTGACATTTCATTCTCGCGGATTTTTCATGTCGACTTCTCATTGTGCATTGTTAAAGTAGTTCATAGATGTCTTGGGTGTGTCATAACATTTCAAGCTGTTTGTTTATCAGTCAATACCTTTTTTGATACAGTTTGTTTTTTAAGTTCATTAAGGAATTCTTTTAGTGTTGTGCATATTTAAAATATTTAAAGAATTTGTATGTATTTGGAAAAATAATGAAATAAAAAAGATAATGAAATATTGTACAAGAATTTGATGTTAAGAAATTAAATTAAATGCAGATAAAAGACAGTTTGTACCATTCTTTGAAGTGAACTCTTTATATCTATTGGTTCATCTCTTCCATTGTGTCTGATGTTGACCAAGACGTATGGATCAAGCACTTCGTTTCATATGATAAAATCATGTCTTTTTCTGTTCAGATGTCAAGAACTTGCAAAATAAATTTTGCATGTATTTTTATTTTTATTCTGCTTCTTTTCCTGCTGAGTTAGGAACAGCAGAATGAGGAAATGGCACTATTAAATAACATGGGGGATGGTAGACTCGGGAGATCTAAGTTGTACAGAAATGTACATCTCCTTTTCCAGATATATAGAGGAAACACACCCGGTAGTGAAATACAGGAAAAAGAGGGAAAATAAGTACACTGCATGTTTATGTTCAATCAAGTTGTAGAACGGGGAAATGACCAGGATTCAAATCTTAAAGACACTATCAAGACCACCTATCCTGTGATGTCAAGGAGTTGCCATAGTTAAGAAGTCATCTGTGTCACTGTTTTTTGGCAAAGCCAATATTAACTAGGCAGTAAGCATCTTGCGAGTGAAAGGCTTTAAATTGTTATAATTATTTTTCAAATGAATGATTGGTATTCTTTTGGAAAAATTAAAAAGCTAGCATTATATTCAAAAGAAAAGATGTTTATTAGCTAAGCTTCCTTGCTTGTAATTCAACTGTGTTTAAAGATAATCATTGCGTACAGAATGGGGTCCCAATGGGAGTTCAAAGTTCATTATGATAAAACCATAGAAAACCGAAATCTTTTCCAAAAGAACATGCATCGTTGAAGCTGTAACTTCAGAAAATCGTGGCAGCTAGCTTATAATAGAATATAGTTTTAAAGTTTGGTTGTACAATGCCTCTGAGGTCAAAGAAGGACAAAAAGTAAGGCACGCAAAATTCACAAAAGTTTCAGTCGAGAGACTAGATTAATTGGTTGTAAACTATTTTACGAACAGTAAATTATTAAAATCTCATCTGTAAACCGTAGTTAGCGCGATCAGAAGTGTTAACTATAATTAACTCTGGTTACAATCATTACAATTGCAAAACATAGTTTATCTGATAAATATAGTTTCACGAGAATAAATGTTTGATAAAAAATAGTAACAATATAATTTTTGAGAAAATTATTTACAAAAAATTGAAATTTTTGGAAGGTTGTAAAGAATAAATGTCAATATATTTTTTTTTAATTTTCTGTAGAAAATCAATATTTTTTTTTATTTAATGACTATCAGTAGATTTTCTTAAATTATAACCTAACATTATGTATTTTTGTACATAGCTCAATAAATTATGAGATCATGCTTCATTGGTTAAAATTTGGCTGTTGAATTTTTCGACCATGTGAGCTGAAGCTCACTGTAGGAAAACAAACCTACCAAGGTATAAATATTTTGGCCTCTTTAGTAAGTTTATAAGTTGTTTAAACTGTTCAAATTAAAAAAAAGGTTGGTTTGACACAATTTTTTTTTAAAAGGCTGGGTCTGCCTTAATGCTAGCTGTTATTGCTTAGCTATAGCGTATCGTGCAAGATCATAGCGGCTACCGTAGAGCTAGGTACATTAGCTGCTAGATCTTGAACGCAGCCCAGCAGTCACTCTGAGTGATATCGCCCAGAGACTATTTTGTAGCTATAAACTACAAAAAGAAATTTGGCAACGCACAGTCTCACTCTGTAACAGTAACAAACTCATAGTGTTAATGTTACACTGTATGAACAGTAAAATTTAAGATTCTACATTTGTATATGATAAATTCAATCTAATTAAAATCAGACTTGTAAATCCGCTCCTCTACGATACGCTATAGCGATCGTACGTGAGCGTTTCTAAGATCTAATTTTAATTAGATTGATTATTACATGCACATGAAAATTCGTGGTCGGCCTTTTTTAATTAAAATTCTCTTATATTTACAGTAATTCTGAGTATGAGCACATCCAATATTAACAAATATCTGCAATAAAACTGTACTCTATTTTCACTTACAATTACATTCAAATGCATTCTCTTGGATGTAATATCAACTGACTTTATACACAGAGTTCTCTGTATATATTCATTTCTCGATGCAGGTTTCCCGAATTTGAAACAATATTTTGAGACACTTAATGAAATATTAGGATAAAAACATCCCTATTTTATATGTCATTTTCTTTTCTATTTAATTTTCATCTTTCATAAATGGGTTTTTCTTGGATGAAGAAAAAAATAAGACTATCCGGAAATAATAATTCTACATTGCTCGGTTTTAATATAAAAATTGAAAATGGCAGACGACGAGCTCGGAATTTCTGAAGATGAAGTTGACGATTTAAGCGAGCTTTTCCATTTAGCGTCCAATTTTGTGCGATCTTCCACGAATAGCTTCAACCAAGAGCAGCTTCTCTATTTGTACGCTAGGTTTAAGCAGGTAAGCAATTTAGTCAATTCTAAAATACATCTAAAATGTAAGCCTTGATCACATGTTGTGGATTATTCAACGTACATATTGTTTTCGTGGTTAACGTGAGTATTTAGTTTATTAAACATTTGGCGGATCACAGATCAACTATTCAGCTTGATTTGTTTAGAAATAAAGGCTGTTTTATTGTATTTCTTTATGGTAAAATTTAGATCTGGTATATACTGTTTGTGTATTATATATATATATATATATATATATATATATATATATATATATATATATATATAACTGCCGTGTATATATATATATATATATATATATATATATATATATATATATATATATATATAACTGCCGTGGCAATATAAGGCTTTGAAGCATTTTATTATTATTCAAAAATATTTTTATACATACTATGAAATAGGTGTTTTGGGTGTACACCACTTAGATTATCAAGTACTTTGTGTTGTAACATCTGTCAAAGGTACAAAAATCAATTGCTGGAATTGTTAGTTTTAACAGCTGTGTGTTATTTAAACTGTCATAAATACCCCTCAAGGTTCGAGCAATATTCATTCACTAGATCAAAATATTATTATTTCCAAGATTTATCTATTGAAATACCCCTTTCTCTTGTCAGATTGAAGAAATGCATCTAAAATCAAAGTATACTGAGATTACATTTCAAATCAAATGACATGAAACAATGCTATACTGTTGAAAAAATTGTGCAAACTTCTGAATGGAAAAAAGATTGATGCTAGATTTTTACATTTTTAAATCTATGAAAATATATATTTTTTTTAAATAGTTTTTTGTTGTCATCAATATCTCTGGATAAAACATTAACACAACATGTCTGACTCAGTGAAAAGTATTGGAATTTTCCCCTTGTATCAATATCAATTGTCCCCCTTTTCATGTTTGTGTATTTTTGTTAATTCCCAAGTTAGTTGCTATTTGAACACAATTGGATTTCTTAAAAAAAAAAAGGGGGGAGAAAATGAACAATAGATGTTAGTAAAATATGTATATAGAACTGTATGAAATGATCCACCTGATAACACAGGTGACAAATACAAAACAATGTGATAGAGCCAAAACAAAACCATGGACTTCAGCTAGTTTGTGTCAAACAACTTTTCACATTGGCCTGTCAATTTTATATATTGTCAGCTTTTCGATCATTGGTTCAAAGAAACCAACAGCTACGTTGTTCCAATGGAATCTGTGAATATAGTGTATCTTTGAGGCCAGCATTTCAACTTGTCTGAATGCATGATTTGGATAGTTGCATCAAACCTAAAGTCTCACATAAAAAGCTCTAATTGTAGAGTGACTGATTAGAACATTTATTAATATAGTTTTATTTTTTTTTAAACAGGCTAATGATGGACCTTGTTTTGTTTCTAAACCTGGAATGTTTGACTTTCAAGGAAAGAAAAAGTGGTATGTCACAAAATTCCCTTATCTAACAGAGTTTAATTGAATTTATGCAGACTTGAATGATTTGTCAGCAATTTCTTGAAAATGAAAAACTTAACAGTAAGTTAGGAATTATTACACACTTATCAGATTAGCAAAATGAAAAAAAGAAATTTTACAAACATACATTTATATTTTAGGGAAGCATGGAAAAGCTTGGAAAATAAAACCAGAGAGGAAGCAATGAAAGAGTATATATCAAAGGTGACCTTAACGGTGCCAGACTGGAATTTGGTAGGTGTTTTATATTATGACAGGAGAAAATTCAGAAAGGTAATAAGTTTATTAGAGTTCACCAGTTGTCAAGGGACAATGTGGATTCATTGGTGTTAAATGGAGATGACTGGTTACCCTATAGTATTATATTGATTTTTGAGCCTTTTAAAAGCATACAAGTAAAATGTACCTGTTAAAGAGATGATGTAGTTGAATTTAGTTGGTTTTTTTTTTGTATGAAGCAGTTTGACAGGAGACAGGCTGGTGATGGGTGGGTAGGTGTCAGCACAATGTCCAATACAGACACAGTGATTGAGGACAGAAACAAGACGGCCTTTGATTGGTGCAAGGATGGAGAAACACAGCATCTACTGCACTTTCTAAAGACCACCAAAACAAATGTCAACAAACAGGATGAAAATGTAAGAAAATGTCACATACCATCCCTGTATATTAACAATGAAATCAAGTGGCAGAGAAATATTATGTACATTTATGAATATATGTGATAGGACTCTTGATCTTTCTCAGGGTATGACTCTACTCCACTGGACATGTGATAGAGGCAACATTGAAATGTTAGATGCTCTTCTTGGCCTCAATGCTGATCCCAATATACAGGTTTGTTTTGCCTTCATTATTCTCTTGCAATACAGGGCATTAATATAATTAGGAATTGTTGATTTGTGAAAGGATGCTCTGCTTTGCTTACCTTTAGCTTGTGTACATTTATTTTTCTGTAATTTGGTAACAGAGAACAACATACATGTAATCGATATGATTATTTTAGTAGACGTACACCATATGTGTAATTAAACAACTATAGTGCACATTTGACTGGAAATAAGAGACTAATACAGCACATGAATATTGAGTGAAAAGTGGTTTTTTTTTTTTTGGTTATAGAACATTTAGGTGTTTCCATAAATTAATGTAAATACACTCTACAAACACAGGTGTTCAATGGTTGACACTTAGTTGTTTACTTAGAGTATACATTGGACACATTTCACCAATATGATCAAAACAAAATTAAATTTTCTATGTCTGAGCCCTTAATTTTTTGCTGGTCAGTATAAGGATATAAAATTGATGATTCTTAATTGTAGGATAATGATGGACAAAGTCCTCTACATTACGGTGAGTTACTGTACGTGTATGTAAAGATAAAAGAGAATAAAATTTAGGTTGAACCTTTGAACCATTTCTTAACAAATAATGTAGCGAGAATCTAGTCCAAAAGTTTCTGTTTGTGCTACATGTAATTGCATCCCTTTGTTACAGCGGTGAGTTGTGAGCACCAGGATATTGTGGAAAGACTGCTAAAGACCAGCATCAACCTAAAGCTTCAGGATGTAGATGGTCTCACAATTACAGACATTGAAACCACTCCAGAGATAAAGCACTTGTTAGAACAATTTGCAACTTGATATGTGCTTCATTCATATGGATTTTAAGCACATTTTTTGATTTTACATGTCTTTCATCAATTTTAAAATGTCTTCTTTCCGAATCCTAAGATAATCTGTTATAGGATTAATTTTATAGAGCATGGCATTGTTCTTGTTATTTAATGTGAAGAGATACTTACTGATAGCATATTGTGTTGGAGAGAGCCTTTCCAGGTAGAACTTTGGACTCTCATCATCTTCAAATATTTCAGTGTTTAATATTTATGATATTTTCAAATTACCCATATGTACATGTATTAATGTATTGCTGAACTTCATTGGCATTAGTACTTGTCTCATGTTGACACATTTAGAAGATGGATAAAGGTTGTTAATTCCTAGTTACTGAGCTGCAACCATTCATTAATGTAGATATAAATCAAGGAAATATCAAAGCCTATTGCCAGCAGGTCTTGTAACTGGATCTGATCAAAAGTGGAAAAAATCATTAAGTCCATTGCTTGACTTGACAAGTATGTAATATCAGTACATGTATCCAGGATTTTCTTCTAACCTAAAGCGAAGTAGATATATAGCATATGTTCATTTTTAAGGTCTTTCCTTTGATAATGGTAAAATGAAGCCCAAAACCTCAAAATCAGACTATGAAGTGAAGAAATCTCAACTACTGGTACATGTCTGACATCTTATGTTGCATATTTTGATTTTTGAGCAAACTTTTACAGTATGTAATATTCTTTTATCAACAATAAATGATGTAAACCATATCTGTAATGCTGATTCATTGACTCTTACTTTACAAAATCTTGTAGGTACAGTCAAACTTGCTTATAGCCAAGTACCCTCATTTGATATATCAGGTCAGCTAAATTATACATTAGAAGATTTTAGGGAATGAAAGAAAACTGACTTTATTGTAAAGATGGCTGATATGTATGCTTTAGTTATAATTTATTCTCTTTTAGATATTTGATTCTTCAAAGCAAAATTTTATGAGTAAACAGGGATAACAAACTACTGTATAACCAAATATTCAGATCCCAAATTATTGCCCTTTAGGTAATGCATTCCTGGTCCAGCCACCATTTTCCCAATTACCATACATTTGGTGCCATGACCAGCCCCTGGAATCGCAGATAACTCCGCCAGGCATATGAAACCAAAGTCAAAGATATTTAAAAAGAGAGGAATGTAGTAGTTGGGGCTGTATGGATTGTGGCTATCTGTCTGGGTAGCTCAGTGGTAGAGCACCAGGATTCTGGGTTTGACTCCAAGTCTAGCCACACACTTTCTCTCCATTACATTTATATTGGAACTGACTTAAAAAATCATGTTATGATAGTACATTGTATTGCTTCGCATCAGGCAATATTTTGTCCATTTGGGGCTTGCCTAATTAGAGTTGCCCTAGTCAATGTTTGTATTATTTTGGTAATTCATTGTTGACTGAATAAAAAAAAAAGACTAAGAAATACAGCTTTATACAAATACAGCTTTATTCAAAATTTACAACACAAATAACATTGCTGCCTTGAAATGAGAGAAGCTATATGCATTCATTTCTTAAATGTAAATCAAATTGACAAATGTGACGATTTTTTGTACATAAAAATCTATATGAATGTCCAATTATTATTAAAACTGTACAACATATTTTATGAGACCTAAAATTAATTCTCAATAGATTTTTATGTTTGTTTCTTGCTTCAATTAATTAAGTTAATAAAATTGACTATTACAAATGTACTGGTAAAAATCTTTTAGAAAGAAATTCATCTATAAAAACTGGAGCAAATAAAAAGTACCATAACTTCAAGACTTCAATATAATTATAAGTTAACAATTTATTTGTACTCTGTATGCTTCGCCTTTCCACAAATTAACATAAGGAATAAAGTTAACGTAAAACTCAGTGCTCCTAAAACTTGCTAAGCATCCATAAGGAATTTTTGGAGATTAATTGATTTTATTTTGCTACAACTTGACTTGTCTCATATGAAAGCATTACATCAGATAGTTTCCTATGGGACATTAATTTCTTACCTTTACCTGGCACAAAAAGCTACAATTGTAAGTGCAAGCTAACAAATGGTCACCACTCTTTTAAATTCCAGACACATGAACAAGAAAGGACACCATACAACATTAAGTACATTACAGCTGAATAGAACTTTCTGTTACAGACTGTGCAACAAAATTATTATTGTGCAAAATTGACCACTAGAAGATAGTGTGCAAAAATTAGTCTCCATTGATAGTAAAGCTCTTTGTACATGTGCATTATTCAGACACATTACAACATAATCATTGACTCCCTAGTTCATTTAACTAATTTCAGTCAACTGTAACAAATGTCACAAAGTGGTATAGCATTATAACAATGTAAACTCTACAACAGCTAGTGTATATGATTCACTTTTTAAAACAACTGAATTACAAGATCTGGCAACTTTGGGCATATCAATTAAAATAAATGTACAAGCCAATAATCAGCATGTTGGATGTATAAAATACACATGCACATATACATTAACTTCTGACAGGTAAACAGGTGAATAATAAAATGAGATCAATGGTTACAAAATGTATTTTGGTTCATTTAAGTTATTGGCAAATTTACTCAACACAATTTACAATGTACTATCAATACATGTAGTTGTGTCTCAGTGATACCATAATGGAAAAAGAATAGTATTCTTCACTAAAAAACTATTCTTTACTTATTGTTCCAATTCCAAAATAAAGTGTACATTGAAAAGATATAGGGAGATTATACTGTACATGTATACCAAAATACAGTTGAACTTCGATATCTCGAACACTGATATCTCGAATACAATGGATATGTCGAGTGATTTGTAAGTACTAACCACTTATTTTTTAAGTATTTTATCCTCGATATCTCGAATACTCGGATATCTCAAAGTTTTTAAACAGTCCCATCTAGTTCGAGATAACGAAGTTTACCTGTATATGTATTCAAAAACATTTCAACATATAGAATTTGGTGTAGTTCGGTGCTAAATCTTTATATACTTGTAAATACAACGGTCTACGACAGAGTCGTGGTAATTATATGTCTACTCTTCCTTTGTGGACTTGAATCGCTGCAAGAAGTTGCGTAGAATGGTTGGGGCCTCTGAACCCACAAGGTCGTTCAGAGCTACAAGGAGGACCACACCTATTCCATACATGTGCCACTGGGAGAAGACGTTGGAAAATATCTGGCACAGCAACATGGTCAGGAAAAACACTCCATTGGCCTGCAATTTATAAACAGCTAGGATAGAAGTTCTTGAGAAGGGATGCACATGGCGAAATAAATCGATAGTGTTTTGAACCCATTAATATTCATTGTCAATTATGTGTCTAATAATTTTCTAAACTTCTTAAACCTAAACTCCGATTCCTACATTTTTTTCTCATTTGTTTTGTGACAATTTCAATTGAAAAAAATGAAAGAAAACTTTAATAGAAACTTTGTGCATCAATTTCAATGTCTCTGATCTTAGAAAGTACCTATATACTTTATATGAATAAATATTCTTAAATGGGGTTCTCAAAGATGATTGAGGCTCATTTATTTGATGTTCATGCAGCTACAAAGTCATTTATGGCCAAAATAAAAATGAATTTAACTGACCAGGCCATGGCTAAGAAGGACTGATTTTTTATCGTCTTCTGTGTGGCAGTTGTTAGCTTTTCCTGATGTTACCCCAAGGGCCAGAAATCCCGCTCCCATAACGCGTGCTGTGTAATCATGCATTGGATCTAGAGATTTCAGTTTAGTCTGTAAAAAAGAAATGAGGTCCATAGGCATTTACAGTCACCAGAGTATAATACATGTACTGCCCAGTAAAAGATTCATAAAATGGGCATTTATCAATTGCAACATTGTCAATTGCATTGCTCAACTGATGTTCTTAATGATGAAATTTATAGACAAAATTTAAAACCTGGAAAGTGGCAATCATCCCAGGGAAGCAGTAAGCCAGTAAACCGTGAAGAAAGAACACCAAGAAGTCGACCCTGAGATGGAAGGTGGTCCTGGATGTTGAATGGTCAGTGCTCCCTCCCCAGTCATCCTCCCGCAGGGAGTAAATCGCGAAGGCCGCAAAGTATAGACCATTTATTATGGAGGATATCTTCCATACCTTTTAATAAAGAAAATCGACTGGTAAAAATGTAGGTCAAATATACATAACCACAACCCAGCTTAATTAGTGATGTCTATATCCACTTTGTATTATCTCCAGTATTTTTATTAATGTTGATAAAAGGGTTTAACAAGTTTCTCTATGGATCAAGATAGCCAAAGCCTAAAGGTAAAATGTGCACTGGATCTTCCCGAGTTCCATCTATGTTTCGTATTGATCATTAATATTTTTAAATGTTCTATCATATGCACTTTTAGCCAACCTTTTATAATTACATGAATATTCTAAAGAATGATGTAAATAAAAATAAAAATATTTCCTTTGTTGTTTCAGGACATAGCGATTTTAATCTCTGCAGAAAAATGTCTACCTGCTGACAGGGCTATGTATTTTTCTGCTAACAACTGTTATCACCATGTACTGTAAAAGTGGTTATTTACAAGTGGGGTAAATTTACAAAATCAAAACTTTAGAGTGGTTAATCATGCTTCCGTGTATTTAACACCCACGCGTATTGTTTGACCATAGAAAACGCATACTTAACCACCAGCGCAAATAACCACTTTTACAGTGAACTATCAAAGAACGCATTATGCTGTTTAAACAATACTATTTGCATTTGCTTTAATCATAACCTGTTAATATTGTTAATCATGCATCTTTACAATTTCAATTTTAATCCTAATCTTGATCCCTTTGTTAATATTTAAACTCTAAATCACAATGACAAGTAAACATAAGGATCTTCTTGATGATAATCTGACATAATAAATGTCAACTAAAATCGACCAGGTAGTATTAAATTTGACTACTTACAAACAGGGAGGTTTTTGCTTCGTTTTCTTTATAATTCTTCAGCTGTACCAGACTTAGCAAGAAGATTGCTCCACAGAACTAAACAAGAAACGCAAACATGAGTGACTCTTTATGAGTGACTCTTTATGCACATTCAGTTTTGTATCATGCATAATATGGCACACTTAACATACTTTGATGCATGCTTTAATACCTAGACAATAGAAATATAAATATAAAATGTATCAAAACAGTACAAATACTTGTAAAGACCATCAATGAAAACAATACATGTATACGAGTAAACTAATTCAAAATGTTGGTTAAATTGGTTATGTAAGGAATGAATAAAATTTCTACCTCTTTTATACAATGTAACATAACTGGGAGCTGTTTAGGCTTAATAAACCTTGCAATTTAATTTTCTTAAACTTAACTAAGAAAATAAGGCCCATTTTTTAATAAATTTAGGTTAATTTATACTATATTTAAACGAAATCAAGTAGATTCATACATTTTGCACACACGCATTATATTGTGACGCTGGCATATTACGTTGAACAATATATATATATGAATTTGTTTAACCAATCAAATGAGGTGTTAAAACTAGAATTGAATTATTACATTCTTACATGATAAGGTAGACTTGCTAAAGTCTCTATGCTGTTGTTTTCTTTTTTTCTCTTTTTGTCAAATTATTATTGAGTCAAAAAATCTAAATATCTGTGGTTTTCCCCTCAGTTATTTGAATATTTATCAGTGACTAGTAACAAAGATAGCGTTACAGCAAAAATTCAGACACCTGTGCTGTAAGGGGAGGGGATAGCGAGTTAAGAGTGTCATCCGATATCAATGATTACATATACATGTACCATTAAAAACAAGCACATTTTATATAGGACTTTATATTAAAGGCCATCAAAATGCTATGAGGAGACCATGAGTCGCCCTTGCGCTATGCTTGCTGAGGTCTTATCACAGTCCTCAACCTCACACACAAGGACCAGAAATTTGAATTCTGGAGGCTGGCATGTATGTCTTACCACAGTCCTGGACCAGAGTAGGCTGATCTCTGTGGCTTTATCCATAGACTTCCTGGTCAGGAAATGAGTGAACGCCATCGCCATGAGGATGATTGCGATGTGTCGGATCTCCTGGAGGTGTAAGCCATCGGGGTGTCCCTTAGTGAACTGTAGGGAGAAAGAACATTGCACGGAGACATCGCTATGTTGTCTTATAGGTTTGCACTGTGCATTGCTGGGATTTAAGACAGAGAAACTTCTGTTTTATAAGTTTGCACTGTGCATTAAGAATGTAATGCATTTTTATCATTACAATCTAAATAGTGCTTCTTGAGCAAGATTCTAAATCAATAAATTCAATAAATACAATCATCAGTTTGCTGCTGTTATAGTTGGAAATTGAAGTAATACCATGTATTGCTATTTCTAAAGTTTATCAGCTGAAGTTCAAATAAGAAAAAAAAATTGCAATGCATCATTAAACTAAAGTGGTATCATGGGCACTTAGGATAATAAAAAAAAACTTTGCGTGGTACATAAAGATTAAAGTTTGCAAAATGTTTCAGTTGAAAATGTTCCAATCCTAATTTTCCGACAGGTGACTATAGGCAAAACATAATGATATTAAAGAAAGCTAGACCAAAAAAATGTTAATCAAAATTCAATACATAATTAATTAAAAATTAGAATATTAACTGTTCTTTCTTGGAACACTCGATGAATTTGCCTGAGGTCTTGATCATAAAGAAATGCACCAGTGATTCGGCCTTTGGTATACTGTATGCATATTATCATTTGACAGGTGTGAATTTACAGGCACCTGTTGAACCTCACTTTCCTTGGTCTAGTGGCCAGGGACCGATTTTTAGCAACCTCTTACACTCTCTGCTTAAGGTCCTCTGTCTACTATATATACCTGTGACCGTTCCACTTATCAATTTGTGAACAGGCTTAACAGTGGGCCCTTTTATTGTCATATCTGCTCCACATATTCTTACATGTACCTTGGTCATCCATCTAAAGTGGGCATACCTGAAGAGCCGCTGTCCAGCAACTACATGATGTACTATAGCAACAACAGAAAACTTAAATAACTTTATACTTAAGTACACTAACATGTACAGTGCTGTAGTACAGTTGCCTGTTTTGTTGTACATTGTGAATTTTATGCATGCACATTTAAAAGACGAAGACAAACAGTGCTGACAGCATATTATCTGCACCATCGCTATAATAAATATGCATTTTTGAACACGTGTTGATAAATATGCAATGCAAATCGATCAACTGAAGATGACACTCACCCAGAATTTTACGGCCTCTGGGTACAGGAGTAGTGCAGTTCCTTTGACAGCAAACATAATGGATGTGGCATTCATCAACGTTTTCTTTCCCCACGGCACAATGATAGCAAACATCAGCAGAGCTGCTGGCAGAGAAAGCTGCATCAGTGTGTCGTCAGGAATACTCAGAAATTTCTTCACATCCTTCAAGACGTTCGCCATTCTTGTAGGCCTAATGAGTAGACGAACTACGCTGCAATAATGTATTGTTTACAAAAACGGAAATACCGCGCAAAACGTGTGACCTACTTTTGATAGCGTCTATCGATGCGTGGTTGTGGAATTTTAAGCAGGTATGGGGTCAAGTGAACAAAACCTCGAAAATAATAATAAATATTCTTCCTGTTAATTTAATATGCTGCATCGCTTGATTAACACAAAGGATTCACTCTCTAAAAAAATAATGTGCAAGTACTACTATATAAGAAGGTCTCAAGTTAAATTCATGATCTGGCGAAAAAATGAACATGCTTCAATCTCTAACTAAGTGGCAAACTTTAGAATAGCATTATCGACCATTATTTAAAGTCTGAACGACTAATTATCGGTACATTTAGAAATGAGATGAGACTGGATGTGACCGTGATCTGGTCAATGCGCGGATCGAGAATATTTTTCCTAATGGGGCGGGGGGGGGGGGCATTTTTCATTGGGCCGAGGTGTCTCTTACATGGGCCGAAGTGTCAATAAATTTGGGCCGAGGAGTCAACTGCCAAGGGCCGATGTGTCGTTGTGCCGAGATGTCCGTCTACCGGGGGAGTGGGGGTTGTTGGTCCGAGGGATTTTTTTTTTTGGGGGGGGGGGGGGGGGGGGTCGAGGCCTATTTTTGGAAATTTCGCTATGACAATTTAAATAAGTTTGAATTTTCCAGAGGTGGAGGGGGGGGGGGTGATCCGGACCCCTCGATACCCCTCTACATCCACCTACATCCACACATTGTGGAGAGAGAGAGAGAGAGAGAGAGAGAGAGAGAGAGAGAGAGAGAGAAGTGGACTTACAATTATCAAACGCTATTTACTGAAATTATTTGATCTGTGTTTTCCCATAGTTATTACCCAGAGACACCTCACTCCCATATTCAAATCAAATGATCAATGTGACCATAACACTTACCGTGGAATAACTATGCAACAAGTAAGTAATCTGCCTGGTAAACTTTTCAATAATATTTTGAACACCAGATTATATAACTTTCTTTTGAAGTGAAAACAATTTAATACATCCTTGTCAGGTTGGATTCACAAAATATGCCAGAACCTCTGATCATTGCTTTATATTCAAATGTTTAATTGATAAATATTGTAACACAAAAGAAGGTTGACTGTATGCCTGTTTTATAGATTTTCATAAGGCTTTTGATAGTGTTGTCCACAATGGCTTGAAACCAAAACTACTTCAATATGATGTAGGAACCAAATTTTATAGTATCATTTATAATCATATGTATCTGTGTTAAAACAAAAATTAAACTCTTTAGATAAATATTGCGATGACTTGGGTATGCAAGTTAATTCCAATAAAACAAAAGTTATGTTACAAAAGTTTTGATATTTAGTGTGTAACCAAATTATAAATACTTAAGCATTAATTTCACAGCTTCAGAGACTTTCTCTGTGGCAAAGATTGAGTTATACTAAAGGGACTAAAAGTTTATTTCAAACCACGGAAAGATTTCCTTAGCCTAAACCTGGGGATATTCACCAGTTTTAATGTCTTTAATCATATAATTATATTACTTTACGGTTCTGAAATATGGTGAATTTTTAATGTCAATATTAAATGCAAAAAAAAAAAAAAACCAGTCTGATATAGTAATGCAACAGTGCTATAAAAATTTAATGGGTGAAACTTTACACCCCAAATTTTGTAAAACCATATTGGGTTTAAATAAGAAAGGTACGAACCCATGCTTCGGTTTCTGAAATGGGAAGATATCCTCTACATTATGGTATTGTCAACAGATTAGTGAAGTATTGCTACGATTAGAATTTAACAACAGATTTACCTTTGTTAAAAGATGCAATTATATGTAGCAACGAACTTCATCTTGCCCAAAAAATAACTTGGTATTCCTCTATAGAAAAGCTGCTAAAATTCTTGATATTTAAATTGATTAAATCGAAGACGAAGAGTAATTTCTAATTCAATGTAACAAAGTCACAAAAGAAAGAGAGGAACTATTTGATTTGATTTCATCTAAAGTAAAACGGTTTGATAATTTGCAAGATTTTATATTTCCAATATGACGTTTCTCATCATTGTGAGAAAGTATTGGAGATTTGTATATACGAGATCGTACGTTGACATATGTATATGTGAGTGTTATATTTAAATATACATATTTTAAAAGCATAAAGATACATGTATGCATGTACAGATGTTTCAGTCTGGCTCCTTTCAATCATACAATGCTTTCCCTCTTGTGTTTATTGTGTATATTGTTTATTTACAAGATTGTACAATCATATTGTTGCCCCTTGGGGGCCCCTAATTGGACAAAAATTGATTAGATTTTAGTTTTTGTACCGTTATTATACTGTTGGTATAAAGGGAAATAAATAGAATTAAATTTTGAGTTTTTAACTGTCTTTCGTTGTATTATTAACAGCCGGGGGGGGGGGGGGGGGGGGGGGGGGGTGGGGTCTCTCATAGGCTAGAGTTTATTATCTTTGGAGTTAACTATCTTTGGCGTTAATTATCTTTGAGTAACTCACAGTGACATTTTCACCTGGCGTTTTACTAATTCAATGACTCTAATATTACTGCGCGTCAAATTCATCACTTTGATGATTGTTTTATTTACATAAAAATATAGAAAATATATAAATTTGTATAAAATAATTTTAATCTGTATAAGCAAGCTTGCCAGTCCTTTAGTGTCACCTGGATTTATATCAAGTACTAGTATACGCAATAACGGACGCAACCATACCTGCTTTTTTCTGTTAAAGGTACAGTGTAATATTTTTTGTGCTTCAAATTTTGATTCAAATATTTCAGCATATTATCATCTATCATTATTAGATTTTATTTATTAAACTTACTGCTCATCGTATTCTACCGTTGTGCACTCACTGTGATAATTTTTTGTTCAAACAATGATTCAGTAAAAACATGTAGTATCATTGAAGTGTTCTTATAAAACTAAATTTAGATTCGAGGGCCAAATTTGGATTTGAAAGATTGAAAGTTTTATAAAGGGCAGAGGTTAAGAAAACAAGCGAAAAATGCCTTCTAAAAGTAAACTATTATGTAATCAATAGGATGATTTCTTTCAAATGTTACTTTTTATATCTAAAACTGCATAATATAAATACATGTAGATTAAAAATATCCCTTCATTTGTTACTTTAATTGTTATAATAAACAAGACCTTGGTCTAATAATCAAACAGCTAAAAATGTGTTAGTTCTTCAGTATCCAAGGAGAGCTTAACTGATCTTGAATGATCAATAAAACGTTATTTCAATCTTTGATTACGCCTTCTACGAATACTAATACAAACGACCGATTGAAATGAAGAACGGTAGGCATTATATGAAACCAATTCTTTTGTTTATTTACAATTTAAGAAAAGCTTATAAAACCTTTAAAAATTGTGAAATACCGTCCAAATAAACTTTATTTTTCAATATCTTCTTATTTCTATAACAGCGTCTTTGTTGAACGTGAAAGTAAAGTAATATGTCGCAATTTAACTCTCTCTCTCTCTCTCTCTCTCTCTCTCTCTCTCTCTCTCTCTCTCTCTCCACCATACAGTTAATTCCCTACAATCATGGTATTAGTAAAGTCCGCAAATATATCAAATCAATTCAGTAGTCGGAAAAAACTCTAACAAAAACAGATAAAGACATGTAAATTAATTAAAATCAAAATATAGTACATGTCCATACAAATGAGTCCACTAAACTAAACAAAGCTAAATACAAGACAAATTGTGACGTACGGTCATATAAAATCTACCCCATTTGTCGATACTGCGCGCAACAGGATATAAATGTTGGAATGCGGCGTCGAAGGGTTTATAGAAACCACGTGACACAAACTTCCGCTGCAAACGGACGAAGCGCAGGAATGGACGAACAAATAGAACTTTATGCATGGAGATAAAGATTGTTGTGGTGTACAGTAAGTGTCAATGTCGGTTGTTAAATGCATGTAGAATTTAGATGTGATACCGTGAACTCGAGTTTGCCAGCGCTAGCTGTGTGTAAATCGAGAGGCGTATCACAAGTCTACCTGCATGTGTAGCTAATCATTATTTAAGCATAAATTATTGCGCAAAATAGATAACGTATACGATACATACAAGTTCATCAATGTTTACAAATGCATCAGCGAAAATCGATGTACATCTGATTTTAATGGGACTCAAATCGTGGAAGTTTGTGAATGATCTGTGGTTATATAAAATCTATTGAGTGATGGTGAAATCAACTGAACTGGCTGATTTATTTATAGTAATAAAGATCAGACCATGGTCATGGTTAGGATCACGAATTCGTCAGGTGATCTGATAATGAGCTGTCTGTTGTGAAAACACAACTTCAAAAATGACATTCACACTGACAATAGAAGGGCTCCTCGACCATAATGTTTCGAGCATTCAGGAGCTCGAATGTGGACACACGATGATTTATATACATGTAGCGGGCATTCATAACTTGTAAATTTTGTTATTAAAAATATCAGATATGCAGCGATATATTTTTGTTGGATTTTTTTCTTTTTGGAAAAAAAGCCAGGAGTTCCTGGTATATTACATTTAGTTGTTAAAAGTATTTTTATTATTCTATGTTGAAATTAAATTAAGTGTTCCCTGAAAAATTTACCTTCCCTGGTTCAACTTATGACAATCTGAAAAGAAAATCTAATAAAAGATTTATAAATTCAAAAGCCAAGATTGTTAAGAGTGCAAGTGAAGTTTATATGTTTAATTGGGTACATCTAGAAGTCCTCGTCTGTTATTTTTTTTTGTAAGGAACGGTATTATAGATCCAATCTACCAGCGCATGTAAACTCCAAAACGCATAGCTTAGCAGGTCCACCAATTTTTTTTAATCTTTTTAAAAGAATGCGAAGAATATTCCTTCCTGCAAATATATTTTTATCAAAGATTTTGAAAGATAGATATTGCTGCGTGTAAACTT
This sequence comes from Magallana nippona, assembly GCA_033439105.1. Classification (NCBI taxonomy): domain Eukaryota; kingdom Metazoa; phylum Mollusca; class Bivalvia; order Ostreida; family Ostreidae; genus Magallana; species Magallana nippona. Next base: position 51,610,249 of record CM065918.1, on the reverse strand, counting down.
TATAAAGTTATATTCAAGTTATGATGCTTCATGCGATGTCTGTAATTCTATTTGCCAGCTTCTGTCCGAATTTTTGATGAACACTTCTATTCGATTAGAGAATGTTGAGATAGGAAAAGAAACGATCTAAATCAAACTGTAGTGTTTGGTGAAGACAATTACAATTAAAAAAAGAATTTGATACAACTTGAATGGTTAAAAATTTAAACAAATTGAGGTAAGTCAATCGGACGATTTCTGATTAATAAGATAACAAAAGTAATTGAAGCTTAAGAAACAAAAATGGTAAATCTTATGATGATTGAATGACCGCTACGTCGTGTTTCCCCTACAATTACAAAAAAATGCATCATAATCGATGTTTTTGACTTTCTCTGTTTAAAAAGTCGCAGAGAAACAAAACTGAACATGTATGAAACAAAGCTAGGGAATGGGTTGAGGATAGGGCTGTATAAACAGCAGAATAAACTTAATAAAGATTATGTCAACATTGTAGATAACGGTTTATTCTTTTCTAGATAACAGGTCAGAACTTATTTGCTGCACAGTATACCATGGAATTAGATCTATTGAGTAAGCTGTAACCAACCCCCCCCCCAACCTTCCACATTTTTTTAGGCATACATGTTTACCCAACCCACCTCCTTCCTCTGTGTTGGTGTATGACTTCATCACTTGTCTTAATTGAATAAGACAATATTTCTACATAATACCTAATGACACCATACGAAAGCCTCGCGGCCGAGTAGGATTATAATTCATATATAAGCTGCTCACTCTAATTGTATATCACATTTATGTCACGCGAAAGTCGCAGCAATGAGTTGAACATTCGATAAAAGTTTCAAAATGCGAACTATGAGCGCGATAACGTGTATTTTATACTTAAAATACTGTTAACAAACATTTGCATCTGCAAGTCATACTTAGTCCAATACGATTTGACGATGTTTAAACTACAAATATAAAAAATAAACTAAAGATATTAAATATATTAAGTCTTTCCACCTCTGATAAAATACCTCTTGATTTCTTTATGTTTTTTATTCTTTTTTTTTCTATTTTTCTAGGAGTGACTTTTTTGTTATTAGATTTATCCAAAAAATTAACTCTTTTTGTAAATGGTCATTAAAAGTTATGGTACCAAATGACCTTTTCTCTACAAACTCCCAGAACTTATATAGTTATTGCCCTTTGAGTAGGAAATTCTTGTTATCGCTACTATTCTGAAACCATAAAAGATAAAGACTTCGAACTTTTACTAATGTGTTAATTTCACTTAGAGGGTTTGACTCTCCCTTCTAGCAGTTATTGCCCCTGAAAGTATTTAAATTTCAATTAAAAAAAACACTTCCAACTGTTGTACTATTCGTCGTAGAGACTTTGGACCACTTGGGATGGGAGTGTTTACCTTTGCCGATCAAAATGACAAAGGTCAAAGGTAAAGATCATTTGAAAGTCTGTGAATTAATAAGTTTTCATATCTCTTTTGTTTAGAGTGTTATGGAAAAAAAACTTTTAATGGATGTCGTAGGACCTCCTACGACTTTTCAAAACACAACCCATCATCCCCTACTTTAGAATAGTTACAGAGTTATTGCCCCTATTATATGAAATGCTTGCTATCGCTACTACCGTTTACGGTACTCTGAGACCATAAGAGATAGAGAAGTGAAACGTATACCATTGTCTTTAGTTTGCTTTAAGGGATATTCAATCATTTCATGTCAAAAGAATCCATGACTCCTTTAAGCAGTTATTGCCCCTGAAAGTTTCTTGATTTCGTTAAAAATCCTTACAATTTTTGAACCATACATTGTAGGGACATCGGATTACTTGAAAATGAAGAATTGACCTGGGCCAATCAAAATGACTTTAAGGTCAAATGTCAAGGTCATATAAAGATTCTATTGAAACAAATGAAAAATAATAAGATGGAAAGACCTCTAATTGTTCGAGAACAATTAGTCTGCTAGTTTAGATTCAAAGCTCGTTATATCGTAGTTTAAAGTGCTGAAATAAGGAGTAAACATTTGTTTACTAATTTTCAATATAAAATCTCGACGAACGTATCTATGAACAAACAAACTATTGTTAACTAGAGTTTTGATCGTAAACTAAAGTTCGGAACAGTGATATATAGTTTTACAAGAAAATGGTGTATCTTCAATACAAAATCAGATATTCTGTTGTTAAACTACGTTTCTCAAATATAAAATTATCTTTATCAAATAAGAAAGGAGACTGAGAAAGGTGGCGCAAATGTCCGTTGGTTCAATCGTAAAAATGCAATTCCAAATTTAGCTTTTTTACCCATTAGAATAATTTTTTTTATAATAAAAGACAATTTTGAAAAGCACAATTTCTAACAATATTTAGTTTGAATATTTAGAAACTCAATGAAAAAATAATTGCATCAAGTTTGGTGGTATCGAACCCTCAACCTTAAAAGCCTAGTGTTAAAAGGTTACCTATGGTCTGGTGCACAAAGGTTCCACTGAGCCATTCCAGATACAATTTGTTTTATTTAAATGCTATATATAAATTTGGTCACGATTCACGGACTTGTATATTTTGGGATACAAAATGATATTTCTAATGTATAGTGGGGCATCACTCCAAGATTTTGTTAATTGAAATCGGCATGTTGTCCGTTAGACTTAAATTTTGTGACAAAACTCTAGAGTACAGACCCACTCTATAATAGAAATTTAAATTGAATTTCTTATAAATGACACTATTTGAAGATTTTGGTACGCAACCATCAGTTTATTTTTTTATGCCTCCGCCATAAAATGGCCGGGGCATATAGTGTTACCCCATTCCGTCATTCCGTCATTCACTTTCCGATCATTATCTCAACAACCATTGCACACATTCAACTCAAATTTTATATATGGATGTGTCATAGGAATATACAGGTTGAATTCGAATTTGGTTCCGGTCCGATAATTTTTGACAGAGTTATGCCTCTTGAACTTAGAAAAAAAAATGGGAAAATTCACTTTCCGATCATTATCTTAACAACCGTTGCACACATTCAACTCAAATTTGATATATAGATGTGTCTTATGAATATACAGGTTGAGTTCGAATTTGGTTCAAGTCCGATGATTTTTGACAGAGTTTGCCTCTTGAACTTAAGAAAAAATGTGATATTCTTAGTTTCCGCTCTCTAACTTTTGAAGTTATGCATATGTAAAGTTGATATTTCATATAAGGTTAATTTATTAGAAAATACAGGTCAAGTTTGAACTTGGTTCCAGTTTGATGATTTTGACAGAGTTATGCCTCTTGAACTTAAAAAAAAAATCAGTAGTTTTCATGGATTTATAACTTATTCTGCAATAAAAAAATGTTATACTAAAGTTGGCATTCGAAACTTTGGGCATTCGTGGCGTTACGACACATCTAGTTTCAGTATCTTATTCATTCTATTATATTTACATTTTCCAGTGTCTCTGTCTGTGATAACACTACGAATCGATTTTGTACTATACAGCCCAATAAATTCAAATGACGTATTGTTGGGGGCGCAAGCGGGTTTGCATAATTAAAATTATAATATTTAATCGTACAACTACTGAAAATTATATAAATATAAGTAATAAGGAATCATTCATTGAATATTATGAAGTGATAATTTCGGTCGGGGCGTGATCAAATATATCATAAAGCCCTTCGGGCTTTATTGGATTTGATCACGTTAATAGGTGTTAATAGGTGATAATTTCGGTCGGCTTTATAAATTTCGGGCTTTTTGGATTTGATCACGCCCCGACCTAAATTATCACCTCATAATACTCAAAGAATGATTCCTTATTCCTTAAATAGACATTTTACCCGCCTAATTTCACTCGTCTTCTTTTGTGAATTCGGCGCCCTAATTGTTTATAAACAACAGTTTACAAACCGTAAACTAGATTTTATTTGACTGTAAACTATTAATAGTTTACAGTCATAAAACTATATACTAGTATTTAAATCCACGTAGTATTTTCTCTATATTCTTAAGAAAATCTATTGTGATTCCTAGCTTAAGAGAAACTGACAGGGCTGAAATCTATACAATCCAGTTCTTACCAGTTTATCGATCGATCGAAACTCAGCAACCTAATAAAAAAAATCACGAAATCTGAGTTAATTACTTATATTCTTATCGCCATCAACTACTAAATATAGTTAATCAATTGTGAAAATTGATAACAGTTGAAAAGAGTTAACTTGATTTGACCCTTATAAATATTAGTAAATGTTTTAATAGAAGTACATCGACAATTACTTTGTGAAGTACATCGACAGTTACTTTGTGAAGTACATTGACAATTACTTTGTGATTTATCGATTAATGATACTTTTAAGATTAAAGCTTTTCTCCGTTTCATGTACATTCAATTTCAACCACACATTTACAATTCAAACCGCGAACAAATACACATGAACCACCTTCGAATCGGATAACTTTACGGGCCATTACAAACTTATTCCTACGGTCATGATAACCTTGTGGCAACATACCTTAAAAAATTACCAATTCGATATTTTTTTTCAAAGTGCGTTAAATTCGTGACCAAATAACCCACTTTGAAAATTTTGTTCAAAGTGCGTTATAAAGGAACATCAACATTTTTTTTATTATCGAGACACTTAACTTTGAAAACATATGTATAAATCAAATATTCTGGGATTCAATTTTTAATAAGTTGATATTATGATGATTTGTTAACACTAATTAATTACCAGTACATCATTCATATTGAGAATCTCCCCTACCCCTCACCTTTTCTTCCCAACCATTCAGCAAACTGGATTTAACGTAAAAGAACGGAAAAAAAAGAATTTAAAACATAGCTTACAATTACTCCCGAAATGATTACGATATGTCGGAATCGTATATCCTGTTTTATGCGACCAACATAATGACTTATACGATACCATAACGTTTTACAGTAGTTCAGGACAGTTGCTCTTTGAATCGTAACGATCACACTATGTTCACGACCTGCATCAAAAATTCTACGAAATCAAAGCAACCGAGTTGCCGATCTTCGAACTTTCCAACCGAATATACTGTAGATGATGATTGCAATTAAGGTTGTAAAAAAGGCGACATGGTACCAAATCGGTCAATCCGAGCTCGATGCATTCGGACGAATAAGCTGAACTTTGTAACCAAAGTCTTATCTTCTCCGTTAAACCTTTGATGAAACGTAATTAAATTGAAGAATAATAGACTTAAAACGCATATATTTGTAAACATACAACATCAGGCGCAATGGCATGAATTATTACAAATCCGACAATGGTACACCAGCTGAGGCCGTCATTACGTTACCTCAACGGAAAAATTGAGTTTTTGCAACGAAAACAAAACTACGGGGCAACAAGGTGTATTATCAATCTTGTCGATATCACAACCACTATGATGTTTTGAATATCATTAAAACAGACAGGATTTGATTGGCTTTTGCCGATCAGACTTTATAGACCTGCGGGTTAGCAGCCTTTCTACGTTTTCTTACGGTACAGTGCGTTAGACTAATCGTAAGCTAGTGGTCGTGATGAGAAATCGGGATAGTGTGACTGTGGCTATACTCGGGTAATTATGCAATTTAAGGACCTGTAATTAAACTATTTTGGAAGTATAAACAAACAAAAGTTGTTGACTTAACAAAAAGAGTAAAGTTTGAACATTTTAAAAAACCCCACATTTGATATTTAGAGAAATTAAAGCAGTTAATAATTAAATCACAGTGAAATACATTTATTTTTTACTACTTCTAACAGACTTTGAGACAAAATAAGTTCATTCTCAAACAAAAAAGAACCCTTCGTTTTAATTGTAACATTTGAAAGAAATTAAAAAAAAAAAATCTTTTTTTGTCATTGAGACCTGTGTGCATGTTTCGGAAAGTAAGGTTTGTCCGTGTCGAAGTTTGTAAATCAAGCGCACCCAACGATACGCTGCTTGCTCATGCTTTATGTCATACTGCATTATACATTCCTCTGCGCTTGCGTGTCCATGAAGCGGAAGAATAACACAATATTTTTCTGTTTTGGGCCAAACAATAATTATTTTTCCCTTTTAAATAGGTTTATTAACTTCTGAAAATCGTATTTTTTTTTCTAATTTTTCAAAAAAATAATATCTATTAGTGGTTTGTGCGCCACCTTGGCTCTTTAATCATACGAGTGGAGATGATTTTTAATTTATCAGTTATCATTGAATCTTAATGGCTTATATTTCAACTACATGTGTGAATAAATACCATCAATAATACTTTAAATCATCGAGAACTAAGGTGTATTGCTTACAAATAATCTCCCCTGTAATGTCCAACATCCATGTGTACTACACGATAACATTTTCCAAAAGAAGACACGGCTAAATAACGTAATTAATATGACTTGGCGATGAGGAAATAATAATTTCACAGATAAATCTGTTTTATTTGAATTGAATATCACCGTTTATTATGGAATCCAAAATCTTTAAAAGAAGAAGCGATTTTGCTGTAAGATAATGATTGGTTTATTTGCTGAATGACTGTGCAAATGGCGTTTTAGATTTTAGTTTGTTCACTCTAACACCAACTTAAGGAAGGCCTCGTAACTCCTAATAGTTCGGATTCCTGCCAGCTTTAATATTTAAGTAGCTATACAAGATAATTTTTACATCGTTCGTTGATGTTTTTTTTTGTACTTTTCGTGTTGACTTGGATTGTTTCTTGAATGATCAAAACTAGAGTTACATTGAGAGCACGGATTTGCGCGGACTGACCCCAGACCTCCAAGTAGTTGTATTTATCATGGTTACCGTCACATATATGTAAAATTAACTGCTCCTTCTGTTTAACGTTCTGGTCGAACGACAATAATAATTTACGTATTTTTAAAAACTTGTTCTTAATAATTGATAAAATGATTCAAAATACTTTCTTTGGTGTTTTATACGAGCTATGAAAGTAGCGTACATTGCAGAATTTTTTTAGATTACCCACTAACGCGTCTAAAGTGATGTTGCACTAGATATGCAAGCATATTTTCATGTTCATCCGCCATGTTTTCTAACGAACGTACCATTAACGATATGTATTTTTTCTCGACCACTTGCCGATAATAAGAAAATGTTTTCAAACTGTAAATGTAGTTAAGTGTTTTCTTGAATAAATCATGTTTTTATCATTGATTATCTTTCAGCAAAGAACAAAAAAAAAATTGTGTGCCTTGATAAAAACTGCAAACAATAATGAATGATATAGATGAAAATACCTTTTTATTTGTTTCAGGAGACGTTGACCGGATACGATGACGGACACACACGGGAAGTCTGTCCCCGCCTTACCAAAGATCAAAAGGCAAAGCAATAAAGGTATGTACTTTGTCTGTCAGCTACTTACCAAGAGCAAGTGGCAAAACAAAGGTACTAGTACAGGTATATAATTGCATCATGCAAAATGCCTTGTAAGAAATTAATCAACATCAATATTGATTAGGGTACAAAAAATCATACGGTATTACAGTTGTAATGATGCGCGATAACTAGACTCTCAAAAATGACGAAGAACCAATCAGTGAAAAGGTTTCTTTATATGAAAACAGATTAAGATAAGTTATTTTATTTTTTAACTTTTTTGTTTTTTTTTTTGTGGATTCATCATGAAGTAGTGGGCGAAAAGTACACAGTATAGTACTTATTAACCCGCGTTAGCGTGTGATGTAATTTGATTATTATTCTGTGCAATGATCTTATAGACTATGTTTGTGTCGATCTGTACGTTGCATAGAGAGAACATTTAATTCTTCCATTTCAGGATCATTTGCTATTTCTAATCATTTGCAAGTAAGATTTCAGTTTGTGTAGCTACTGCTCTCGATGTAGATAGTTTCATTTAAAGAGACAGGGTGACGCACAAACCCATGATTTAGCAAATATCGATTTTTACACGATTTCCACATTTTTTATTTGTCATATGAAAAGGTAACTTTTGAAAAATTACGGTGTTGAAAAGCAAATAAATCAAATTAAAAAGAGAAAAATAGAATTAAGTGTTGGGCCAACACAAAAATATTGAGTTTCCCTACCGCTTCATAGCCATGCAAGCGCAGGGGAATGTAAATAATGCAGCGTGGCATATATCATGAGGTAGTGGACTCTCATTAAAACCTGATGACTTTAAGAACGATAAATTTATTAAGATGCACTCTCTGTGAATGCATATTTCTTACCACAGACATCGAATAGCTTCTCATTCAAATTCTTTTCTCGGTATGTCAATCCCCACTGTAACTATTTTTAGACAGCAATCGCAATCACGTGACACTAAAATCAATGTCCAAAACAACTCGGTTTGTTTACATGTGCATTTTTCAGATGAGTTTTATTGACTTGTAAGCTGATAGATGATGACTTAAGATGCGTGAAATCTTCCGTATGATGAAATTTAGTATACTTCTTCTGATTTCCGTTGTCATAATCAAAAAGTAAAACATGTATTTTGAGTCACTGTGTCACTTCAATAATACACGCACAGTCAAATTAAGATCTCTGGTTTATTTATAGGGGGTTTGCGAAACGTAGAAAGTAACAGCAGAGATGCACAGGAAGTGAAATTAACAATAGAGCGGTCCAATCTGGACCGAACATATCAATCCCCATGGACACCCAAAACTATACAGATGGTGGTCAACAAAGAAAAGGAGGCCCAGTACAGGTAATTACTTCTACATGCAGAAAAAAGTAAATAAATATCACTACCAGCAGAAAGGGGTAATTAATATTCCTTATATCAGTCAAGGTTATATGAATATCACTACATGCAGAATAAGAGTTATATGAATATCACTACATGCAGAAATACTTCTAGCAGTAAAGTTTATATGTAGAAAGGGGTAAGAAAATAGCTCTACATGACCCCCCTCCTTAAAAAAAAACCCTCAAAAAACAGCAAAAAAAAAAAAAACAACCATGAACCTTACCGGTATTACTCAAACTACTGTTGTTTCATCATCATGATTCGTTGAGCATCTTATTTTCGTGTATTACATTTGCGTTGTTAAATCAATCTACAAATTCATATGTTTGTGATATTATGTATGATAGAGAGAAGAAGACGGCCATGAAAGAAGAAGGTCGCCCTGCTCGAGAGCTACAGGATCACTTCGCCTTTATACTAGTGAAGGACCCTTCCGTCATGTCCAAAATAGCACAAGAGGGCGTCAAAACCAAGCCCATAGCCTTCAACGCGCTTGGTAAAAAATGCTCCCTGTATGGGCAAATAGGCAAAATTGATTGAAGCTCAAATGTTGAAAGTTTTCCATCTTTCTATTGAAAATATTTTGCGGATTGCTTTAGATTTAGATTTCTCTCATAACTCAAATATAAACTCTGTCATAAAAAATAATTCCCTGTTGCGGTCAACATCGTTTCAGCTTTAGCTACCACAAATAATCGAAACAAGATTCCCTGTTATGAGCTATGAATAGTTCAGTATGCAGTTCTTTTGACCTACATCTCAATCGACATGCATAACCTTTTATTTTAGGAGACAGCAAACTGGGGATTTATGTTTGTAAGCACGCAGACGTCCAGCTGAAGCTTGCGGAGTCTTGGAAGGTTAACGAATGTCACCTTATTGTTTGCAAGGTAAGATATGCATGTTATGCTCGATTAAAATATTTTTATTGTATGCTGAAGTTTTTAATTTAAATCAGCCATGTTTTATATCATACCATGTTCACCAACAATATTTCAAGAAATGCGTCAATGACTTAATTGGTACAGCAACACGTTTGTATTGTAGGTTATGTACGGGAAATGCAAGATGGTGACTGCTCAGAACCAGACGGGTGCCGCCATGGAGCCCACCCCAAACTTTGACTGCCACGTGTCTCAGGAGAAACCCAACCCTAATGACCCCTTCAACATGCAGATAACAAAATCAATGGTAACATTTGAGATATGCGATACCTAGAATACTAGTACTCTTTGTCAAACCCGCACATTGCGTAAAATGTTTTAAGTAATGAGTCACAAATCAGAATGTACAGACCATCAAGACTTTATTTTGATCAAATAAAATATTAATGATAGTCATTACATAACTTCATATTTAAAATTTTAATTTTTGCCATAGGTGTTCTTGTACGAATACAATGAGGACTATGAGACAGTTGATAGACCAAGGCACTGTGTTCCGTACGCTTTTGTAGTATATAACAAATCCAAAGACGCAAAATCAAGTGGTGATAGTAAACCAGTACAATGGTCATCAAAACCGAAACCTCAGACAATTTCCCGTCAGCCATCAACTGGAAATGAGGCTATTAGGAAGTCAAACAGAGAAGCATTTGAGAAAAGGGTTGCTGGATTATACCAAGCTCCACAATTCCCTCACCTGTATATTCCACCGACGGAGACTTGGATGCCTGCTCGGACTGGGCTACTTCCGTTGCCTGTACGGCCGCCTGGCTACAGTGTCATGCAGACCAGGCAAGATCCTAGGATTAGATCTACAAATCTAGACAATGCTGACACAGTACCTTTAGGGGAAGGCTCAAACCAAACCAAAGCCGAACCTTTTGGAGAAGTTTCAATGCAAGGCAAAACTGAGTCAATGCTAGAGCTGTTAGACAAAGACAAAACTGAACCCAAACCAAATGAACAAAATTCACAATCAAGTAATATTATTCCAAGCAATAATGAATCTGTTCAGACCAAAGAAGAGAATGAGATGGACATTGTTCCCTATAGTCCTGGTATAAACCATGGAGAGCTAGATGAGTCTTTTTCTGATAGCATTCCTACTCCAGAGAGAGAATTGGAGGACAGTATCATAAAGGCTTCATTCAGAAAAGACGCAAAACCCAGTGAACAAAGTGCCGAAAAAGAAGAGGTTAATCTCGCAATGCTGAATGCAAACTCTGAACAGCTTGAAGCAGTTGTGAAACATTTGGAGGCAGTATTAAAGAAAAAACAGGAGGAGATGATGACGGAACCTGCTCGTCAACCCAACAAATATGAAATCCATGAACAGAGTGAACAAATGACTCAGTTAGAAGACACTGATGAAAGAATTATCCCTTTGGTTTCTGCAACAAAAGAAAACTTTATTGTTAATGAAATGGGCGACATAGATGAACGAATGAGACCAAATGCGCATGTGCCCAATGATTCATGGAACACTAATTTCGAGAATGCATTTGGATTTGATCCAAGGCAAATTCCGTACCAAAATTCTTTAGCAAATGTGCCAGCAGTTCAGGATATGGGAAGTAATATTTGTGGTGATGTTATAAAAGAGGTTCCTATGGATATAGACTCAGACGGCGAAAGTAATTCTTTGAAAGAGGCTAGTTCAGTTGAAACAAATGCAGAGTCATCACTAATAGAAAAACCAGGAAGAAAGGTATCATTGTCGGATTACAAAGCCAGAAGGAAACACAACTCTCCAGTTAGGGCAAGAATTGATGCCATAAAACAGATTTCTGAAACCACCAGTGATAAAAGTGTTCAAAGTAGAGAAACTGTTCCTCAAATTCACCAGAAAGTAAATGTACGCTACTCTCAGTATTTGACGGAAGACCAAGCAAAGTCTCGCCAAATACCATATCAACTTGATCGCAAGAAATATTCAGAGAGCGAGGGACATTTACAGTCTTCAGTGAACTTTACAGAAGTTACATCTAGTCTACAGAAGAGTAGTGTAACAAATGTATCTACCGTTTCTGGGTGTTCCTCTCAAAATTTGCCAAATCGTGCGTCAAGCTATCCAATGAAGTCTCCAACTGCTGGTCTTTCCCCTAGATCTGCTGGGAGTTCTCATATTGAAGGTTTCTTCCAAAAATCACCCGTCAATCTTTCTCCTGGTACACCAACGAACCAACCAATTGGAAGTATTCTACAAAAAGTGAATATTGACATTTCCAATATAAAGAATATCCTTCAGAACATAGCCGCATCACCAACAACATCCCCAACGGTAAGCCCCGAGAAGAATATATGGTCTTCTGCACATGAGGATGTCCCTTGGATACAGTTGAAAGAAGTCAAGCGACAGCTTTCATACGAAGAACAACAAGCAGAGCTTCGGTATGACGCATACAACTTAACGACTTCTAAACCAGAAAAACCAACGGAGGACGAGGATGATGCTGATTACTCTTCGCTCATTTCTAAAATAAAGAATCTTCAGCAAGAAATCGATCATATTAAGAAAGATGAAAAATCAAATATTTCAGAATGGCCTAGTCCGCTGAAAGCAGTCAAAGAACTCGTGGATAAAAAATTGGAAACCAATAAACCTGAACCAATACCCTTACAAAGGGGTGCAAATTTGCTTGAAGATCTCTCGTATTTCCGCGAGGAAAACACGACGAAAACGTATGTCACACCTGAAGACCGGTGTGAAGTTATTGACCTAAGCAGTGATCATGTAAAAATTCCGGGTTTCGGATTTTCAGATGAAAGCAAAGAGAAATCGCGTGAATCTTTCTCCATCGAAGAAAACAATGACCCACAGAATGCAGTGCAGGACACAATTGATCTCTGTGGTGAGGATGAAAGCCCGGTCGTTGTAGAGTCTCAAAAGAGAGGAATTTCAGAATTATCGGACAATGCCGATAGCGATGATAATTGCCTTGTTATATGTGATACACAGCAAACCAAAGCAAATGAGCCGCGTGAAACATTGGTCACAGATGATAAAACCAACGATAGATTGATACTTTCTAAAAAAGAAAACCAAGAACACGTATTTTCACTTCCTGTTGCCATGTCTACTCCGACCAAGAAGTCAAGAAACAAAGCTAACCCATTGGAACTTGAAAATGATATTGGATATATATCATGCGATGGTTCCTACACGACGGAGAACGAAATATCTCCGCAAAAAGCTCCACAACCAATAAAGACTGTCGCAAACAAAGACACCGAAGGAAAAACGATATGCACATCGCCAGTTGCACAAAGCAGCACGCAAATAGACGCGATCAGTGAACAGCAACCAAAGGTAAGATGTTTCCTGTCTAAGCAACATGTAAAAAATGTTTGCTTGTACTCTCCTGTCCTGATAAAAAAAACCAATTTGGACAATACCATTCATGGTGTTTTTCTATGTTTAATCTTAGGAAACTCATTCCAAATCACCGGTGTCAAGCTCAGCTGACATTTCTTTGGGAACAAACTCTACAGATACTTCATTTTCTGAGGAATCAAAAAAGAAAGCACAGAAAGTGAAAATGAAGGCGTATCTTCTGAAGAAACAGAGAGGGTTGCTTGGGTACTCTAAAAAGAGAAAGCGTAGAAAGAAGAAACATACAGACTTGGATGATCTTGTCAGTACTACCTCATCGGATCTGGTGGATATCAGGTTGGTTTTTGTTTGTGTGAATTGGTCTCTCCTATGAAAAGTGGACACTTTTAATCATCTTAAGTGAATGCTACGATTTCCTGAATTAAAATATATTGCAATAGTTTTTTTTATAAACAAAAACAAAAACCAATAAACATAGGGAATATGTTAAGTTTGTTTGATAAGATATATTTACGTTTTACAGTGAATCAGTAAGTCTAGACCGGTTTTCTGCTGCAATGTCCTCCACTACCAGAACTTCCTCTCCCTTAGACAGCGAATCTAAGCTACGAACTCTGCTAGCCGATTTAGGAGTGAAACATTGGTCAGATGGCTTCAAAGTGAAAGAATTGCAGCCGACTGTATATTTAAAAAGGGTAAATGTTTTTAATGGCGAAAAGTTGAAAATTTTATTGTATGTCTTGCATATACTTTGTTGGTATATCAGTTACTTTTACTTCAAATATTAATGTTGTATATTTCAGTGTGATAATGCAGAAACTGTGCCAATAAAATCAACCTTAACAAGAAATAGACTAGAATCGAAGTCCACAGAGCTACTGCCTGACGTAGACAGCCGCTTTCCTCAGCATAAAGATGAAAGAGTCAAAGAGTGGATAGAAGGAACAAGAAAGAAAATTAAATTGACTTTAAAAGATCCCTTGCAAACTCCACAGAATTTGTCAGAGAAACAGAGCGAAGTAGAGGAACCAGATGTGTCAGAGACAATGCACGTTAAAACTGAAGTTTCTGTTCCTTTGAAATCACAAGAGATTAAAGACGAACATCGTATTTCATCCTTTGGAGTCGAAGTAGAACCATCTAATGCAAAACCGACTGTCGAAGCAGAAATAGATTTGAAACCCAGTCAGGGTTTGAGAAATATTTCTCCCATAACAGTTGTATGCTCTAAACCTCCAATGATGGTGCAAACAAGGGTTTCGTCTCCTCAAATTGAATCTCAATCGACTCAAAGTAGTTTCAAACCTATAACCACAATATCGTATGTGCCACAATCAGCTACTACCAAAAAGGATATTTTCACACCGCGAAGTGTGAGACTGTCGTCAAGTGTTTCTTACCCACAACAGCAACTATCCATTCCTCTTGTTAAACCTGTTAATGTTCCTCAGCAAGCTTCTCTAAATATAAGGACCCCCCTTTCTAAACAATCTCTAGCTTCAGGTCTTCCCACTGCCAACCAACCTTCAACACACCAAACAAGCCATGGAAGGTCAGTTACCTCTGTTTGGCCTCCTAATTCAAAACCCCCTGTTCCCACAACCCAACAAACAGTGTCTGTTCCGATGGTGTCTATTCAGCAAAACTTACCAATCCACGCTGCAAACCCACCACGTTTCCCTTCAGCTTCATCTTTGCCCTCGCTGTCAGCAAATGTCAGTTTACAATCAAATATTAAAAAAGTTCCTATTCTAGAGGTACCCCAAAGACAAACAATTCCAGTACATTCTCGTGTTCCCGCAGTTACACAGAAACGTTTGACTAATTTAGTGCAAGTTTCAACAACGTATTCAAGTACCCAGGACTTTCCGCCGCCTTTCTCATACAATTCTGCGCCTTTACAGCCTTTTACTAGCCAGAGTATCCAACCTCCCGTAACTCAATCATTGTACTATAATCAGTACCATCCGATGCAGCCACAAGTACATAGTCACCAACAACCGCGTTTGCAGTCACCTTTGTATCCAAATCAACCTCATCCACCAGGAGCAAGTTTTCAGCCTCCTCACCAGGGGATTTCTCTTCAATCTGATCATCATCAAGGAATGAGTCATCTTTCTGTTAATCCTGTCCCTCCACCACAAAATGTGCATTCTCAGCCAATCCTTCAGAGTGTACCTCCTTATCCGTTACATCAATTTAAACAAACGCCCGCTGCAGCAACTCCAACTATGATTAAAGAGACTCCAGCTGTAAAAAGGAAATCTACCGACGTAATGGATTGGTTTGCGGAAAAATTTGTACCGAAAAAACACGTAAAAGAGGGTGGATCAAGCAGCTTTACTGACAATTATACAGACACTGATTCCACTAGTTCGCCAACATCTCATTGTCCTAATGACTCGTACACTGATACGTCGCTCTCTCCAAGTCCACAGAAAAAGAGATCAGATTCTTTTTTAGTCTTTGGCTGCCAGCCGGAAGAAGCTGGCAGAAATGAATCCAGTACGAAACCAAATGAGATATTTGACAAATATGGATATGGTAAAAACAAATCATCTGAAAGAGATGCAGTTTCAACATTCGTTGAAGGCAGGCCTGCTCTAGTGGATAAAGAAAATCTATCATCAGTTCCTAGTGCATCTATTACAACAGCTAAACAGCTAGAAATTATGCAGGAAAAGATAAAAGACAACTCAAAGAACAATGAATCCACTCGCGGTTATCTATTGGTACACAAACACAATGACACAATTGACAAACACAATTTTGACAAACCAAAACCTGGATTTAAAAATACGTTTACGATAGTAGCAGGCGATGAAATTCATCTAAAAGAGGACATAACAGACACACCGGCGAGTCCTGAAGACAATGTTCGAAATGTGATTTTGGAGACACCTGCCAGCCCCGAGCCAGAAACACCTGCAAGTCCCGATCATGTATTTGAACACCATCCTTGTGAAGTGATTGATGTAAGCGAAAGTCCCGAGAGACACTCAGACGATAGTGACCAACTTGATATTTCAATAGATGGACTTGCTCGTAAAAGAGAAATGATAAGAAAACAGCTAGACGACCTGAGGTCTAGTTCGGGGTCGCCCCGAGTAAGTAGAAAAGTTCAGTTAAAATCAGCCGATTTAATAGAAATATCGGACGAGGAGCTAGAAGAAGGAGAAATTAACGAGAAAGGCACGGGAATGAAAGAAAATCAAAGTGCCACACTGTCAACTGAAAATAGAAAAGTTGCTATTCATGAGAGTGATGATACGAGAGACAAAATTTTGAGCAAATATAACACGGGATTGAGTGTTACTGTTAGGAGTAAAGAAACAGATGTATGGGATTCAGCAATTACTATATCGCAGACCGACAGCAGAAGTGTAGAAAAACTTACATATGTTGATAGTGGGCACGATATTGACAGAAAAGGACATCCAGAAAGAGGAAAGGAAAGCTACAAATTCAGTAAAAAGGAGAACTTTTCCAGTAGATCACATGAACGTAATTCAAGACGATTCAGATCAAGAAGTAGAAGTTCAAGCAATGAAGCAAAATATAGGTCACGACGTTACCAATTTAAAGGAAGATATACCTCGCGTGATAGAAGTTCAAGTGAAGAGAGGCAATATAAATCACGTGACCGTAGTTCAAGTAGTGAAAGACGAAAAAAATCACGTGGTCGCAGTGCAAGTCATGAAAGGCGATATAGATCACGTGGTCGCAGTGCAAGTCGTAATAGGAGATACAAATCACGTGGTCGCAGTGAAAGTCGTGATAGGAGGTACAAATCACGTGATCATAGTTCAAGTAGCGAGAGGCGGTACCGATCACGCGATCGTAGTTCAAGTAGTGAGAGGCGGTACCGATCACGTGATCGAAGTTCAAGTAATGAGAGGCGGTATAGGTCACGTGGTCGAAGCTCAGGTGGAGGCAGACGTTATAGATCACGTGATCGCAGTTCAAGCAGTGAAAAACGGTACGAGGCAGAAAAACAAGCTTCCAATATGAGTGAATGCGGCGACAAACATACGAAGCCAAAGAGAAATGTGTTTATAGAAAATGACAGGGAAGAAAGGATAAATGACCATAATAAAGTCATAATAAAGTCTGTGGAAAATAATGCGTCCAAGATGAAAGAATATAAAGATGATATCAACAGAACCCAAAATGAAAGAAGAAATTATACATCCAAGGTAGCCAATGCTTGGTCGGAAATTTCGATGCAGAATCCTACCAATGTTGAAGTAATTAAAAGCAAAGCAGTTGGCAGAGTTGTCTCAAATGGCAGCCAAAAGGATTTCGATGTAGACAAAGAATTAAAAATATATATGACGCAACAAAATATGAATAAAACTTCGACAAATAGAAATGATTCAATCAACATGTCAGCAGAGCAGTTCAAAGAAGTAAAAAATTTTGTTCAAAAAATTAGAAACACAGCATCTTCAGAAAGCTTAAGATCATGGGCGATAAGAGAATTAAAGTTTCATTCAGAATCAGATTTCAACGAAATAGCATCAAAGATCACTGTAGACTTAGATTTAACGATTTCGCAACTATCGAAGAATCAGAGAAAGTCGATGAAAGCGAAAATAAGAAAAGAAGTAGAAGTTGCCTTAGAAAATATGAGAATCGAACGATTGGGTGCTAATCAATCGTTCCCGGTTTCTGCTGCAGAGAACGTTGTCAGAGATGATAAAAATGCTTTAGAAATAAGACCATTTGAGCCTTTGAATTTCACGAAAAATCTGATCGAGAAAGAGTTGGAGATAGTAAGGGATCATTTGAAGAGACTTTGGCATTCCACCCAAGAACTGATTGATACACCGTCTGGTTCCTCCGCTTCTCAGAGTGCGCATTTGTTTTCTATTCGACAAGACATGCAACAAATAGAGACCGATCTTGTCCAGAGAGTCACAACGTATGGAGCACACTACGGTGTTCCGAATCGACGAGTGCCAAATGAGTTACTAACAGCAGAAGAGAAAACCAGTCATTTCTCCGAAGAAAGCTTAGTTCTAGTGTTGTCGGGATACATACCATCAAAGGCCTTTCAGAAACTGCTATCACTTCGAGAAAAACTCGAGAACTCAAAGAAAGAAATGGCGAGAGCAGAATCGTGTGAAAATAAAGAACAGGTGCAAAGACTGAAAAGTGGAAAGGAAGAAATTCATAGAGCAAGAAAAGCGATGATGTTGTCCTTTACTGGACCACTGACTAAGAAACGGCTTCAGAAAATTAAAACCAAAGCCAAGTGCTACAGAAATTGTCTGGATTATTTCAAGAAAGAGCTCGGTGAGTTCGATGCAGAAACACATCTTAGATACCTGATGATTTCACTGCAAGATTTGGATAAACACTTCAGTTTACTGACACAGTTACTGGTGAGTAACTTTTCTCAGAAATACTTTACCTACAAATTACCTTTCCTGTTTGATTTTCAAATTGTCACGTTTAATGGTTTTTTCTTTAAATTCTAGGAAGAACAAGACAAACAAAAGCAGGAAGAAATTACGCAGTAAGTGGTTTTTTGTGTGTGTGGTTTTTTTTTGTATTACGTTTTCCTTTAAAACAGGCAGCAGTCTTTGAGGAGAAACTTGTAACGTGACACAATTGTTTGATGTTTTAGGGATATCCATTTAAAGAAAAGAAGGGTGATGGTTGACAAGTTCCATGACAACTTTAAACTCGTGGACAATCAGTTAAATACCATGTATGCTAAATACCAGTACAGCAACCCGCACGTGTGTGCCGCCATTACAGACGTTTCCGACAAAATCAGACAAGCTTTGACGTTGATAGATGCAGAAAAGAACTCCAAAAACATATCTATCAACACCGTTGCAAAGTTGGAACAGATTCTGAAATCCTGTCTGTCTGGTTACGAAAATGTTAAGCAACAAATAGGTAGGCCTGTTTGAAGTATAAAGCAACATGTGAATTAACAAATAGGTAGGCCTGTTTGAAGTAAAGAGCAACTTGTGAATTAACAAATATATAGGCCTGTTTGAAGTATAAAACAACTTTTAAATTTATAACACAAAATAGTAGGGAGATGGACTATTCAATGATAATTGTATGCAGTCATTCGATCTATTTCGACAGTCGAGCTGGAAGTGAGTATTCGGTCACAATGATTTAAATTTCGTTATTAGCATTGTGTACTGTCAGTGTCGATAGAAATAAATGTTTTCTAATGAAGGAATCTCAAAGTTCATGTTGTTCACTTCATGTAGAAATCTTTCTTTTCTCTTTTTTGAATCTGTGCTCAGTTTCATATGCTTGTTCTTTTGTTGCTTTTGTAAATAGAAAATAATGTCTTTAAAATATACATGTATATCAAAATGTGTTTATACATTATGTCCCTTGAAAAAACCTCTGGTTTCATATGCTTGTTCTTTTGTTGCTTTTGTAAATAGAAAATAATGTCTTTAAAATATACATGTATATCAAAATGTGTTTATACATTATGTCCCGTGAAAAAACCTCTGGTTTCAGTAATTATTACAAAAATGAATTGTTTTTTGTTTTTTTTTTACTGTTTTGTTATTATTGTTTACAAACATTTATATCAAGCTTTATATTTTTATAAAATATTCTTCGGTAAAAAAAAAAACTTACACCGCTTTCCTCAACCTGATTTTTGTGTTTTTTTTTATATTTGAAAAACTCCTTTTGCATGTACATGTATGTGTGTTTGTGTTGTCAATACAATGAACTAGAATGACTATCAAGCATGGACAGTTACATGTTGCTTTCTTTTTATAAACAAGCTGTTGACTGATATATGCTAGAAGCTTTATTATTCCAAAGATCTTTGTATTGTGCAAACTATTTGATTGGAAAAACAAATTCCCTTCAATATTTAGAGAACAATATTAATCATTTATTGTGATGTATTTTTGAATATCGTGTTTTCCATGTGACCTAGTCGTATAAAGTTAGATCAGTGAAAAAAGTATGGGCATTATCTTTAACGTAACTGTACGTGTATCATTAGCAAAGTTATGTATAACCAAACGTTCAATAGGATATATCATATATTGGATTCTACACGTTTACACTATGGACATTGAAACATGAAAATTGCAATGTCGATTCTGTTGACTCACGCAATAGACGGTGAACTGTTTGTACTTTATATCGAAATACAAAATAGACAGATAGTTTTATATAACTGTACAAATATGTAAATTCAATTAAAATACTGCAGTTACAATGTTACTATAATTAATCGGATTGTTTGTACATCTTTTAAAATTGTATTTGCGTTGTGTTTCTTTGATTTGCAGCGGCCAGTTTTTTTTTTAAAGTTCTTTACATGAAAATAAAGGTTGTTCTTGCTTTTGAGCAGTTGTGCTTATAATTTCATATCTATCCTTTACTTATATACGAGTGAAAAATTGTGGAAAAAAACCCCCCAAAAAACCCCCACAAAACAACACGAAACAAAACAAACTAAACAAAAGTAAATAAACAACCACGTGTGGTGTGTAGTAAACTTTAAAAATCCGAATATGCCAAGGTAGATAATCATATATTAAAGCCATTTTTAAATATATTATTTTTTTGTTTTTAAGTGTGTTTCTTTACACTGCATAAAAGTCTTGTGATATTATCTCACCATTATAACTATAGAAATCTAATATATGATATCGTTTAGTTCCATAAATCAATCTGCATTATAACACTGATTTAATTGTACCACCAAGACTTTAAAAAAGGGTATTCTTACATAGGCAATTTCGCCACATATGATTCTCATATGTATTGCCTTTCATATGAGAATCATATGATAATCATATGTGTATCATATGCATATCAAATCATATGAGTATCATATGTGGCTGATCATATGAGAATCATATGAACACTCATATGCGGATCATATGAAGCAATATACATATGATTCACATATGAAAATTCCTTCATATGAAGATCATATGTATAACACAACCGTAATCATATGAGAATCATATGAAAGAAATCTGTGTAAGTAATTTCAAAATAATTTTTTAGTGTTTATAAAAAAAATATTTAATTTGCATATTATTAATATAATCAAATTTGAACAACATGATTTAATGTTTACAAATCCTGTAACATTGTATACGTCGTATTTAGGTCAATGATGGCACAGCTAATGCTTGAGTACATGTGTGTTGGCAGACATGCGTGTTAGAAGAATTAATTTTAAAATATATGTTTAGGTATACACATCCGTTTTGAAACGAATAAGTAACCATGAGAAAAATTTAATTTATCTAAAAAAAAATATTAGAATCTCATTCCGGGAATTGAACCGGAATCGGTTTTAAATTCGTTTTGTCACATACGTCACATTTTACGTCACCAAAAGCAGAAGATAGGATGAGAGCGATTTTAAAGTAGGTAAGATTGTCATTATCCTATCCCAATTCATTAACTTAAAGTTTATTTTGCACAATAGATTTATTTAATCTGGTTGTCATAAATTTTCCATTCACTCACCGTACTGATAGTTATATATGTATGTGAGAATATCGGTACACACGTTGGGCCATACCAGTAGGCCTATATTATACTAGCGTAATATTGTAGCAAAAACATTATTAAGATGATTAATCTGATGTGCAATTCATATCTTTGATAGATATATGTTACATTTATCAGTTTATCTGTTAAACTTCGTTTAATAAACAAAACATCTAAAGTGAAAGTAGAGAAAAAACGATCAACTACCTAAGGGAAAATTCGAGTTAAAATGACGCAGAGCTACATGTACATATAATACTATAACATTCTTCAAGAAAATTTTTATTCATGTCGTTGCTTCAATTGCCTCACACCTTCTCTGAAATACTGTAATTGTTGCATGTTAAATAAATGTCAGTCCGAATTTTCCCGTTTAGCTACAGACAATTATAGAATTGTTTGTGCTTAACACTTTATGTTTGTTTTAAAAGAAAACAAAGCAGAGAAAATCGGCAGTAACAAATCCCAATTGAAGACGGACACAACACGAAAGACGATTGTTATGGACAGGAAAAAAAAGCAAACCTCGCAGGATTAAATGATATCAATCATAATGTACGTGTAGGATGAAATGATTGATCAACAGAAATCATCCTAACTCATGCAGATATTGTATAGTCAGGTAAATATTCTGCTATGTAAATATAATATGTATTGCAAGTAAATTTATTGATTGATATTTTTCCTTTCCTTTATGAATTTATACATCTTATTTTTAACTTGCATTTCTGAATAATGCAAAACATTCAAACGGTGTCAGTAAAAATGTTCAGTAGTGCATCCGCATTTCAATATATATAATTATACATTTATATAATTAAAATTGACCACGATTTTACTATTTATCTATAAGATATACTTATTGTTTGGCTTATTGAAAGGTTATTTTTTAGGGTTTTTAATTGCTGAGTACTCACCAGAAAGCATGTTTCAACTGAGTAAAACTGCACACAAAAATATATACACAAATTCTGGGTATCAAAGGATTTCAAAGGTAGCATATTTGGCAACTTTATGATAACTGTAAATTGCATTACAAGTTCATAACATTTCATTCATCGTAATTTAAAGCACTACTTGTATTTTAAAGAACCAGTCACATTGTATTATTTTTAAAGTGAATACTTTGAGATGTTTTGAAAATATTATGTGTGTTGATTTTTAAAATTTACATTTAAATGAAGAATAGTTATGCCTATATGTACCACTATGTTGAGTAATTGTTCAATTATTTATTTTAGTAAATTGCCAAAAAGGATCATATGCACTACATTCTTAAGCCTAAAAGTGACTTATTCTGAGGGATTCATTGGTCCAGACTTTTGCTTAAGGTAAGTATTATATGGCTGCTATCAAAAATTTAATTTTGTTTTCATTCAGTTCCAAATAAATTCAAGAGTTATTGAGAGATTCAAGATCATGAGCACATGCAAAGGTCATTAAAAAGAAACTAATGAAGTCTACTATCTTTCAGGCAAATTGCTTTATTCTCATTTATAATGAAGTTGATTTAAAGATGTGAATATTGTACATTATAAATTACACTTTTTTCATCATTTTGAAGGGACCATATATTTCCAAAGAAAATGTAGTCTTCAACAAAGGAGATACTGAAGAATTAAAGAGATATTTATTCTAAGAAGATTCTGGCCATTATTCCATTTCATGACCATGGACAGCAAGCAGAAAAACAAGAGAACAGGACTAAAAACATGAAATTCTCCAGTTTAGTTCAGAGATTTCTAAACAAGCGCTGGACATTGCATTTACTCAAATTTCAGTTTTGTAATGTACACTTTGTTTTTTGGTATATTTACTCATGATATGACTTTCATTGGTATACGTGACTGCACTTGTACATTTATGAAATCAAATGTCCAATAATTTGTATTCTTAAGTAGAATATATGTATCGACAAATGATAACTTGTTTTTCTATATTCTTTGAATAATTAGATTATGTGCACTGTGTAAAATAAGCTATTTCTTTGTCTTGAAAACAAGACATTTTGGGGATGGATCTGTAGAACTATATATATGCATGTATCTACAAACTTTAGAAATATATTGACAAATTTTATCTAAAGCAAAAATACCTTATTTTCTGTGTGCACAAGTGCATGTTTTCCTTTTGATAAAAAAAAAATCACATATATATGTTTCATATGATTTACATATGATGCCCCTTTCATATGATTCTCACATGAAAATAACTTCAAACACACATAAGATTTTCATCTGTTAATCATATGAAAGGGGTATCATATGTAAATCATATGTGAATCATATGATTCACATATGTGGATCATATGATTTGTCACATATGATTCACATATGATGCCCTTTTTTTATGATCTCATATGAAAAAAATCATATGATCCACATATGTGAATCATATGTGAATCATATGTGGCGAAGTTGCCTGTGTACCGAAAGATAATTCCTAAAAGAGATTTATCCAGGATTTGTACTCAAGATTTCAAAATTTTCTATTTTTTAATGTCTTGAATGTTTAACTTGAACAGAATTTGAATGTCATTAGTCAAGTTACAGTTAACATACAGCGTTCGGAATTCTTATTTTTTTTAAACAAAACTCTAGTTTTGTTTTTGTTATGTTTAGGAGACTGGGTGGTCAACAAATTAGCCATCAGATGTACCTAAAATTTTTAGGTATAATTTTAAAGCAAAATACTGTTATCAAGTATAGAATACATTCATATATTTTAGCTTCAATATTTTCCTTATTTCTTAATACAGAGTTTTTCAATTTAAGGAGATAAATATAGTCTTAAAATGGCCACGACAATCCAGTCCTCTTAATAAAACTATTTATCTTAGTTGTCACTGGTCATATATGTATGATTAAGTCTATGTAAGTTTCAGTATATTATTTATAAACAAAAACATAACTCTAGATTTGTTCACAAATTCTTACTTTTATATATTGCTTAAAACTTGATTTTAACATTCAAATGTCGGTCAAACATTACAGTTGCTACTAACTGTTCGAGACATAAAAACCAAAAAATATAGTTTTAAACCATCCTTCTATATTTCCTTAGATAGTATTAAACAGAATTTTCCAACTAGATTTTTTTTTTATCAGTTTTCAAAGTACATACTTAAGTAATTTCAAAATTTTACGGAAAGTGCCCAAATAAATCATTCTAAAGCACCCGTTTTCATATATATAGCTTAGGATAAATTTAATTATGAGCGTCTCCTACATTGTCATTTTTTTCTAAATCAAGTGCATTTGTATAAATTTCAATCCTCCTATTTTAAATATCTCGAAAAGAGATCAACCTCAACATAATTCTTGTACATACAAAGACATGACACAATTCATTGGTCTTAGAAATTTATTACTAAAGATGTCGGCAAGTAACAGGCAGCAGGACCTAAGTATCATCGTGTTCTATCATTGTACATTTATCTCACAAGCAGTGGCACAAAGAGATGACAAAGATCATGTTTAATATAAACAGTAGTGCAAGAAGGTCATACAAGTCTTTAACTGCGCATGTCCCTCCAAAGTTCGAAAAAGTAGAAGCGTTAGCTAATTACAAAACGCTAGGAAACCAATACATTGGAAAGACAGACAGCATACAAAAGGTAAACATAAAGTTTGAGTAATATTTTAACATCATAAATAAACATGGCAGTCACTGGTCTCATAAAAACTATAGAAAATTATCTTTAAAAAGGCTGGCATAAATAATGAGGGATTTTTTTGTCCATGGAAGACAAACTAAAATACACTACAATCACAACCACTGATATAAAAACACAAAAAGCATTGACATATTATCATATGATTAAGTACATGTAGTAAGGAAGATTAAAAAAAACATTGTCCACATTCTTAATTCACAAAGCAGTAAGCCTGTTGCAGCATTGCAGTAGTTGTTCTCTAACATTCTGTAATTCATTTAGTTGTAAAGTGTCTTCTGTGTGTGTGTTGCCTTATCCTGAAAAATACAAAAATGATTAGTTCATAATCCTGCATTGACCTAATCCTTCAACGTATATAAAAAAATAAACGAAATTAAAAAAAAAAAACCCATCAAAGAAACAGATGTTCCATTTAATGAAGCTGGATGGTCAATAGTTTACCCATCATACCAACTTTAAAATTTTAATATGATTTTTTAGGCATAAAATATATTATTTAGTGAACAAATCTAAATATTTAAGGATTAAGAATTGTATAAAATCCTAAATATTTTCAGAGTTTTTTGTCTAAAGGTTAAGCCCTCTTAACCGTATTTTAGAAGAGATTGAATTTGTTCAGTGTGTACGGTGGTTTAGATGGTCAAGCTTACCTCATTGCTCTCGTTCAGAAGGACAGTGGTGACCTGGGACCCCACGCCCCATGAGTCGTCATCCCTGTACACCAAGTCATTTACACTGGCGTCAGCAGCCGAGCCGCGGGAGTAGATCTACAATAAACAAAATAAAGGATGTCAGGACAAGTTGAATAATACCAATGTTTAATGATTGGTAATCAAAATTTCGATCTACAATGACCAATAACAGGGTGCCAGGACTGTGTATTAATGATTAGTCTTGTTCCCTTACCTTGACAACCTTGCCGGGTTTAAGAGTAAAGTTTCTAAATGTGTAGATGTAATCCCTCTTGCCATCAACCGTTCTCTTCAGCTTCCATCCATCCATGTTAACTTCCTGTTCAAAATAATACGTTGATAGTTATGAATCAGAGAAATTGATTATTGACAATTTTGTTGAAGCATTTTGTTTTTACTGTTGACCTTACCCTACGGTTGGCTCCACTGGTGGTATTCTCTATGCTGATGTATTTCCCCTCTGGACATACTTCAGAGATGGTTAGTGGTCCGTTAGCTGTTCTCTGGAAGGTTGTCTTAGCTGAGACTTCCCCTCTCATCATCTTCATGGTTTGGTGCGATTCTAAGAGATTGGCATTAAACAGGATTGAAATACACTGTACCATGGAAAAAAGCTGATTCATAATGTTTTCTAAATCGATTTTAAATTTGAAGGTGCATGCAATATACATAATTTACGTTAATACACTTTATTGTAAAAGTTTGAATAGATTTAAAAGGCTTATAGAAATATATGATTATATACTGATGTGATATACATAGCGATGCAATAGAATATACAAAGAGACATTTATATGTCAAGGTTTCAGACAAAGTACTGGTTACAAATAATTTAAAACATTGCAGAATAAAGAGATATTGATATATGTATATGTAGCATGCTTTTCTTATCACCTATCTCCTATTGATGTCACGTCAAAAAATATGTATAGGTTAATAATATGCTACAGTCCAACTTATCAATTAACACCATTCCCAAACCTAAAAGGAAACTAAAATGAAAATGACAGTCAGTGAATGTATTTGATTTCCAATGCCGCACCCGTATTAGTAACAGTGTTAATGGTCTCTGTAGTCTGGGATACGCACCACCCTTCTGTTCATAGCCCTGGATCATTTCGGACAAGTGCGCGCCACCCCGACTCTGGGAACTTGTGGTCTGTTCAACAAAGCCTCTAAGTCCCACCCTGTGTGCATTGAATAAAAAGCTGGTTGATATAACAACGACAAAATAGTGCAACACTATGAAGACAACATGTAAATAATCTATAACATTGAGTGATCACTAAACCCGGTGAGTCCTGAAACGTACAACATAATAAATAGCAGATACACAATATCAAAAGCTGCACAGAGGAGGATAAAGCATGCTTCTGGGTAGATATGGTATTATGTGGCGATGTGCACGAGTTACCTCCCCTCGGGTTAACCTCATTATCATGAACTTCTATGGAGTCATTTACATCAGTACGAAGCCTCAAAATTGGGTTATACCTAGTATGACAAATATGGAATCATGAATAGCACATGAACGCTTTGAAAGGAAAATAATAACTAAAAAATTAGTATCAAAAGTGACAGCACATCCTGCTTTAAGCATGCATAGTGGTGATTGTGGGAAAAAAAGAATATCCAATATAGTGCATTGGAACCTTCGTTGTCATCATCAGGTTCTTTTGAATCCCCATTCACTGTAGGGGTTTCTTTTTCTTGCTCGGTGTCTTGTGCATCTTTCTTTTCATGATCTGTCTTGTCTTCAACCTTATCATCAGTCTTTTCGTCTAACTTATCGTCAGTTTTAACATCAGTCTCATCATTTGTCTTATCTTCTTTTATGTCTCCTTTAACCTCTTCCTCCTGGTCTTGGCTTTGTTCTTTAGATTCTTTTTGCGTGTCCTCTGCTTTCTCATCTCCCGCTTTATTGTCAGTCTCTTCGGTATCAGTTTTATCATTCTGAATGTCTTTCTCACTTGAGTCTTCTACAGGTTTCTCTTCATCCTTTTCTGCATCATCCTGATTATCATTTCCCTCTTTATCATTAGCGACACCAGAATCCTCAACCTCTTTCTCTGGGGTTTCTTTCTTACCATTTCCCTCAGCGTTCTTATCATCCAGGTCTTCTTCTTTTTGGTCAGCTTCATTTGTTTCATCTGTGCCTTTTTGTTTATCATCCATTTCTTTGCTTTCCTCTTGTGTCTCTGTGGTCTCTGTAGCTCCTTCTTGTTCCACCTGATTTTCACCAGCTGTGTCTGCATCATCTCCATCTTCCACTGGTTCTTCTTTCTGGGCGTTGTCATCTTCTGGATTCCCATCGTCGGCTGTATTTTCTACCACCTCTTCAGTTGTTTCTGGTTGTCCCGACTCTTCATTCAATGGGATTTCCACAGCAGGGGTTTCTTCTTCGAGTGGTTTGTTGTCTTCATCAGGGGTTATGTCTCGTTCTGCTCTGTCTTCGTCCATATCCATTTTGGGTTCAGGGACAGGCTTAGGCTCAGGGAAATCCTGAGACTCCTCGTCTGGTTCAGTGTAATTGTTTGGTTGCATTCTTTGAGTTCGCCATGTTGGATGGCGCAGAGCAGCTACGCTTGCAACAATACCACGAACATATCTAATATTTGTTTAATAAAAGTAAAGTAGCCACATACCACCACCAGCACGACAGCATTAGAAAGAAACAAATAACACACGTTAGGGTCTTATTCCACATCGTCAACATAATGTATTCTGATAACATAGTGACATAAACAATACAAGTAAAATTATGACAACTAAATTTTAATACTCAATAAAACATACCGGCTTTCTTCTGATTCCAGTAATTTTCTGTAAGCGGCGATCTCGAGTTCCAGGGATAATTTGTGGTCCATAATGGTCTGCAATTCTTGGAGAATGCTTTCCATCTCGGCTCTAAGGCTGGTGATCTCTTCCTTCAGTCTAGTTGTCTCAACCGTGTGCTCGGATTCAATTGTTTCATATTCACGAAGGAGATCTTGATATTGTTTCTCTAATAAGGCGTTCTAATGAAAAAACCCCAAATAAGTTTAGAAAAACTGCCTGACAGTATTTCATAAATTTCAGTGGAGCTAGTGTTTAACTATATCTAGAGTCATTATCTGTTACTTACTCTAGCTTCTAAATCGGCAAGTCTTCCCTTTTGGTCGGAGATCTGTTTCATGAGTTTCTTGTTCTCCTCCTTTATGTGGGTAACTTCCATGTTCTGCTTGGTAGCCCCAGTACGGAATTCTTGGATCTGAAAAAAAAAGAAAACATCAATTACGCATGCCTTCATTCACAGAGAGCAGACGATACTCATTCAGTGGGAGGTTGTAGCGTACCTTGAGGTTGTAGAAGCCCTCCATGTCCCCTCTGATCTGGTCCACCTTGTTGTCATACTCTTTCTGGATGTCACGGATGGCTTGAGAAAGTTCCGACTTCCAGAATTCGCGGTTCTCTTCGGTGGTGTCACGGTAGGCAAGGGCAGCTAACTCCTTCAGTTCCTGTAAGGACAATCATCATGGTTATTCGTCATTGTGATAATAGGATATGCTAATGTGCTTATCGACACTTTTATGCCTGCATTAATGCGCTGTAAATGTTTTTTTTTATAAGCAGCCACATGCCGCTGAATATAATACTAGCAGCTTTATGGTCCAGGATCGTATTTCCCACACCTACACTGTAAACTTAGAGCAAAGCAAGAATTCTTTTTTTTCAGTTGACAGATTGAATACTATAAACAGTATAAGATAAGATGTTATATCATTATCATTAAAACCTAATTTTGCATTGTGTTTTACCTAATGTTGCACTGTTTTGTTTAAAACAAAAACATGGACAAAAACCATGATAACAAAAACAAGGACATATTCGATCGGTAGATCTTCAGAAGATTAAGAAATTTTCTACATACCTGTTCATGGACCTTCTTCAGGAATTCAATCTCCTCTTCCAGGGTCTGTCTTCTATTTTCGGCGTCGAGGTGGGCAAGGGTTTCGTTGTTCAAGTCCTGGAAAAATCAAAAGGGTTTAAAAGTCTAATTACCTATAGACTAGACCAATAAAACTAACCATCTAAGCTTGACGTGGCTACACAGAGTCCCAGTTTAGGTAGTCATGCTTTATGCTTTGGGATTGCAATTAAACTTGTTTAATGTCGAAATGGATCGCCTAATAAGATTTTTATAAGACTGCACTTTTATTTCCGACTGGGTAAGTGAAATAAACCTCCTATATTTGGTGTCATTAACAGGGGTTTTACATAAAATATAAACAGCTGATATAGCCTGCGATGTTCTTTGCCATAAAGTTTGTAGTTAAGCTTTAACCAAGGTCTTATTTGAAATCGATAACCGTTATTAAATTTTCTTCACATATCGGCGATAATAGACTTGACCTTTTGACCCCTGCGACTTGTCTGGAGCATGAAAGGACATCGCCTTATACTGATCAAGTTTCCATTTCTATGAAACAACAGACTGCATGTATTTGGGCTTCATTATAATGGCTGGAGCTTCGATCGACGGATTCGATCAAAAGCACAAATACTTGGGTGGACGACTTTAGAATACAAAAACGCACTGAAAACCAACTACAGAATATCTGATGGATGATTATGACGCTGTCCGCTACTTCATTTCCTTGATGCGAATGTGTGCTGTTCAGAATAATTGATAACTCGGAAAATGCTGTGCAAGCAGATCACTTCTGAAATGTTTTAAAACTAACGAAGCTCAAACATGTAATAAATTGCAATCAACAGATACCAATACAACACGAAGTGTAACACATAAAACGTTGTGAATCGGATAACTGTCCTATCCTTTTTGGCTGCCACGATGCATCATTTTTTAACGATATTTTTTGGCGAAATACAAGTTTTCGCTCATACCCATACTTCAGTTGCCAAATGTACAGTAACTATCAAAATGCTTAAAAGTTCATCATCAAAGGATAGCCTACATGTTAAACTGTCTGAATGAGCGATGGCTATCCTATATAATGCCTATTTAGCAATTTTGGCACGAGCTCCCGGTTCGATAAGTCTGGGTGGGGATTGCCAAACCGATTATGCCAGCATCGTTAAACAATTGCCAGAGATGGATATCGAGGTGAAATGTTAATAAATAATACATCAAGTCAAAAAATATCTACAAATTACACAGAGAGCATCCTCCAGACAGTGTTTCAAATGTTTGGAGAATATTGTCGATCGCAATGCCAAGCATAAGACCCAGACAAACACGCTACTTTAGGGTATTTCCCTTCTCTTGATAGTAATTAGTCTAATCGAAATTAAATGGAAATGGTCATTAGATAGCAATATTAGACCTCTTTGGATATGAATGCTGATGTGAGGATGTGGACTCTTGTCTGGTGCATCACTGTACCGATGACGCTATGATACTCATCTAATGAAGGACAAATAGTCTCTCTCTAATTTTCTCTCCTTTTCTCTCTCATAAGTTTAGATTTCCCTTAAGTCATACTACTCACTCGTTTGATCTTTTGACGATATTCATAACTTTACATGGTGCCCTTTGACCTTTGATATACATAACAGTTTACATAGGCAGGGGAATCATTAACCTTTGACACTTTTCGCCATTTAAGCAGGTGCCCTTAACTAGCTTAAACGTTAACACACCCCCCCCCCCCCCCCCCCCCCCCACTTTTGAATTCTGTAGAACTCACCAATCTGAGTCTGTCGACCTCAGCCTCCAAATTCTTGATCCTGTCACGATCACGGCTTCTGTCCGTCTCCAAGGAGTCCACGGTTCGGCGGAGAAGGTTCACTTCCGCCTCGAGGTCAGATACCTGCTGGTTCAGCCTGGCGATGGTGTCTCTGTCTTGGTTACGGTACTTCTTGGCATCATCCAATCTGCAAGACAAAAGGAACCATATTTGTACCAATTTATATAATTCTGGTAAAGATTTACTGAATAACCATTCGAACATTCCATATTTATAGTTTTTTTGTGATGCAGTGGTTGTAAAGGTGACCTTTAGCTTTACTATGTGCGATATGTATTAACATTGTAAGTAGTTAAGTACTATAAAAGTAATGAAGAGGTCATTGATACCCTCAAGCTAGATTTAATGCTAATGCTGACAATCTCATTGTCATCATTATCTAGATTTTATCGCCGACAGGTGGTGTTTCGGAACACCTCGGATTCCTGCCCGCACGGATCGGTAGCTCTGGGCATTGATCGGTGCTGTTCTCTAACGGGATCGATGCTATCTAAGGGAGTCTGACAAATCCAGAAATTATTCACACTTCGTTTAATTTTGTGCGATTTTACACGAAGTTACTGAGGCATAGCAATGAAGATTGTAAAATCAGTCTATGGGAAAACTTAAACTGATTTTTTTTTTCATTTTTAAATTATTATAATTTAATACATTCTCCCTTTTCAATATTTCGCTTCTTCTTTTCAGTAAAAGGGTCTCTCGATTACATAATGGTAAAAAAATCATTAGAATATTAGCATTACAAAAGTTTCTTAAAGCACTTTGAAAAACTAAGGTATCATAACTTAAACTTAAACGTTTCACTATTTACTTTAAGATTAAAGTTTCGCTTGAAGAATCGTGAATTTAGTTATTGTTTATATAACACGCTTTGCATAAATACTTCTAAATCAATGTTCTTTCAAATATCCGATTTGAATCGCCTTTTTTAACACCTAAGGGCAAGTCAACATTGTATACACTTTAAAAGTGAAATGAAAATCTGTTATTTACTATTCCTACCTAAAAGGACACGCGAAGCTGAGCTTTGAAATGTTAAATTACCCCAGAGTATAACAATAAAGCTTGTGCAACTATAGAATACGAAAGAAAACTTGACAGGATTCTCTTGTAAATTGAGTGTGTTAAACATGAAAGTTTTGTGAACAAACTGTAGCGATGTACGGGGATTATTAAGTATCACCTGAATTATTCGTACATATATATGGACTTTGAAGTAGTTGGATCTAGGCCTTTCCCTTAACCTATGTTGAACATCTGAGTTCACACCACGATACCGGGTCCGCCTTGATAAATGAGAGCTGAGGATCTCTCCCATTTATAACTATATAAGAAACTGTCCCCCACGGGAAAAGGGTTGAACGATGGATAAAATTCATGTAGGATCTTTGTTGCTTTTAGCTTATCCCCTCTCCATGACTTTGTTTTTCGTTTCGTTTTCTATATAGAGTCTGTAATGTTAACTCACTGTCAAATAAACTTTCAACAATAACCGGTTTGACAGCAATACAAATTCTTCAACCATGCATGCGGGGTCGGGGTTCATTAACATTTTAAATGTGTGTTTGTTTGACTCTGATCATACAGAAAGTTTCGGATCAGATCAAATTGTTGTCCTATTTATCATTTTAAAAAAGACAGCAATTTCTGTGTCGCCAGGTAAAAACAGGTGCCCCACGCCCCCTCCTAACTGCGGTCCCCCAAAGGATTTGATTTATTGGTCATTTAGACACAGGTAGATCGTTAAGAATAATGCAGGTCTACGGTAGATCGGGGGCTTGGTAATCGGATGAATAGAAACTGGTATTTACTTTGTATTGTTGTGCAACATAACAATATAACCTCGTAGTAGGAACTACTTCAGATTTAGTTGATATACACTAGACTTTCGCTTTCAGGTTCCCCATTATTTTCAGACATCAAACTACACTACTAGTATTTAAATACATGTAAGAACAACGAGATCCTTATGAAAATTGATCAAAATTTAACATTCTCATAAAATCTTCTCGCTAATAAATTTTGACAGATACATTTCAGAAAGCATGATATAAATGCATTAATGGAGACAGGTATCTGTCAAATACTCTCAAGAAACAGCACTACAAACGAACTCGTCAGCTGATTTCAATTACATACCCCAAAAGTGATTTATGGTTTTGAAATATAGTGCAAACAACAAGATATGAGAGTGTTGACCCCCTCTGACGGGGTACGATGGCTCTATACGATTTACCGGGACTATACTTATATACTTACTGCCTTTGCATGTCCTGCATCTGTTCTTGCAGACTCTGGTTCTTGATTTCCAGGTTTGTCTTTTCCCGGGTTAGGTCGTCTATCAGTTTCCGGGCCTCTGCTAATTCCGACTCATACATTTGTTTCACAGCACTAGTTTCCTGGCCCCATTTATCCCTCAGGGTTTCCAGTTCCGATGCTAACTTACGGTTCTGGGCCTCCAAGAACCGGACCTTCTCAATGTAGTTTGCAAACCTCTCGTTCAGTTCCTGCATGTCTTTCTTTTCCCTTTCTCGGTTGTTTTTCACCGTGGATACTCCGGTAGAGGACACCTTCTCGTACCCCCCTGGTCCCAAACCCGAGTCCATTTTGGACCCGTAGCCGTACTCCACCGTCCTGACATAGGTGGTACCCCCACTGCTACTACCCCCCATACTCTGGCGGAACCCTGGACCGGTGGAGCTCCGTTGGATGACGTTGCTCCTGCGCGGAGTGATGCTTGACCTGAAGTTTACGTCCGAATCCATTGAAGGTTTCATATCATAACCACCAGAGGACCCCGAAGAGGACTTGATAACTGTCCGCTTCTCGGTGACCGTTTCCCTCGTCTGAGACATGTCGATGAACTATTTCCTACAAAGTGAAACAAAAGGCAAAGTGAAAGCAGGCCTTCCTTACTATAGGATGCAGCAAGGTTGGTTGCACAGATTAAAAAGACCGACCGGAGAGGGCAACGTATCTTATATACCTAACACAGTAATAAGCCTCCCAGCTAGCGCTGACTCCTTAACTTTCCAGACACAGTTTCAAATGATACCAGATTCTACCTGCAGCTCTCCTATATATTATGTCAGTCTTGCTGGAGTAATTTATCAAGCGTTCCAGGATTGGCTTCAGGAGTCACGTGGCTTAACTTGGCTGTCCAAAAACATGTAGATATTGATAGTATAAACAAATGTCCAAATTTACACACTTGGTGTAAAAATTTATTACCGTCAATTATCTGGAGTACGGCCATTTCTATATATGGAAGTAACCCGCGTCTCTGGCAACGCCCACTATGAATAAACATTGTAAACCTCTATGTCGGCATTTCTGTATCGTGGTCCGGACAGGCAGACGTTTTACGAAGAGAAATGACAGTAGGGAGCTTCCAGAACATTGATCAGATGTTAATCATGGCTACTTACCTGTAGATACTCCCCAGCCCGCGGCCTAGCTCTCCCAGCTTCACAACATGTCCTTTGATATGCCAGATTTAAATTAATTCGTCCAAGTCATATTTTCGTACGCTCTGCGTAAACAGGAATGAGTCAACCGTGGCAGTCCCTTTATGAATGAATTAAAACTGTACCGTTGTATTGGTCCCGGTGAATTCGACAGAACTGTCGCTGGATTACTATAGTGTGATCAGCCGAGGAACGTAGTAATGCATTCCGTTAGCCTTTTGGTCTACTGCCCTCACAGACAAAACATATCGATCTAACAAAAACTGGTTGTGTCGTTTAAATTGACAGAGACGCTTGTTTGTATTGTGACGAATATTTTACAGCATCATTTTAAATTGAATTGTTTATTGATTTGGAGAAAAGCTTATCTGAAATGCAAAATACATGAGAATTAATTATGTGTATTTGGCTTAATATTATATTAATTTATGAAATGTACCAAATCATTCCATCGAGAGCGAGATTAACATAAGACTTTTGGCTTGTATCTCAATCTGTTATGCACTGTTGCTGCAATATGTATGATGCTGATTACTGAAATAAATATTATTTAAACTCAATCATTCCAGGAAATTATTATCACTTTTTCTAAAGGTCCATAAAACAGATTTTTAATCATGAAAAAATGAAAAAATATTTTATCTAAACTTTAATACATATCTCAAAAAAGTATCGCCAATTACATTGGAAAGACATATTTTAAAAACTTTATTTTAAATGTTTTATTTTCAATGGAAACTGATGTTCCTTTATTAGACAAACAGAATACAGTGTATAAAGTTTCAGCACCTGGCCAATGCACGGGCCAGAGAGCTAACGGTCATTTCAGGTCAAGCCGATAGAATATTCAAGACGGATTACCAATATAAATGTGTAATAACAAGAAATATAGGCTATCATTTATTGTAGAACCATATATATAGGTCTCAGGTTCATCTTAATTAAGCTTGGTGAATAATTGATTGAGTGTGTACCTATTGTATAATGAATGCTGGTGCAAAAGTCAAATCCCGAGAATTGAAATCGATAACGACTTCTATAAAACAGGCAATTCTGCATCACTGCATGGCGCTATGGGCAGCTACAAATCAACTTGTTCGGTTTGATTGACTAAATAAAGTATCAGTGAGTTGATTTCATTACGTAATATTTCAGACTTTCAGCACAAGAACAATGTTGTTCTTGCCCGAGAAAATTAGTAAAATGTTCTCAACCACTGAGCCTGATACCTGAGTTTGGTCGTTTGAGTCGACAATTCTGTCTTCCACAGAGTTCGTTTAGAAGTTTGATTTCGTTTTATTTATTACACTTTGACATTAGGCAAATTCTCTCTGTTTCTCTCTCTCTCTCTCTCTCTCTCTCTCTCTCTCTCTCTCTCTCTCTCTCTCTCTCTCTCTCTCATTCATGCAAATAAGAAATGAATATTGTTTTATTCATTCATAGAATCTATTGACCTGATTGGCAAGTTCAGGAAAGATTCAGACGTTAATCCTTGCTATTAAGTGATCAATATGCTCAATATTTCATGATATCATGTAAAATACCGGTCAGTAACACAGATTCCGCTGATATAAGCGCTAAAGGAGGCCAAGTTTGCTAAGAATCCCTACCTAAGGATGCAGATTTCATGACAATATACAATAGATTAGTGCATTACATTCTCTCAGATATCGCATCTTTCTTTCCTGAGTAGGTCTACATGGATTCAAGTTATTTCGATGACCTCTAAGTATTGGGGTGTAAAGATCTTAATGAGGGGTAGGGGTAACTATGAGTGGGAGTCAGAGATCAAATGCAATGTTTTATTTGAAACCATAATTATATAAAACTCGTGATTCAAATAGCTGTCTTTATACTACTAGTATGTAACTATATTTAAGCCAATAAAATTTGATTTTTGAAAAAAACAAAACAAAACAAAAATTGCCCAATATTTTGATATTTTAATTGATATTTATATCATAGATAAACTATAACATGATTTTAGTGTATGAAGGGATATTATGGTATAAGACACGGACCCATCAATACATATTGGTTTTGCTCGCCTGTGAAATAGTAAGCTTTCCTGACTTAAATTTATCTGTTGTGGGTGGTCGTCGTTAGAGATACTAACTTTGCACATTTTCATCATCTGTAGAATCACATGGTCGTTCTTAACGAAATTTGGCAGATAGCTTCCAGATTTCTATTTCAGTTAGTGTAATAAAGATTGAAAGAAACGATATTAAGGATAAAGAAGATATTATGGGTGTCTGAAATGTTTTACAAAAACCAGTCAGTATTCAAAATAAACTGTTGAATAGATTATTCTATCTTCCGAGGGCGATGAATTGAACAAATTTGAATTAACCTTATACATGTATAGGAAAGCTTTCCTATACATGTTTAAGGTTAATTCAAATTTGTTCAATTCATCGCCCCAAGAAGCCGGAATAATCTATTATGTGAAACTCCTTAATTCTATAGAATCAAATTTTTCTGAGGTGTTAGGTTTTAGAAAGAGTAAAGAGTATATAATATAATTGATTAAAAGCTTCGTGTACATTGTGTATAAAAACATTTCAGGCTTGTTTTTTTTATTTCTAAGACTCTTGACAAAGACAAACAAAAGACACGGTATAACGTGATTTCGTTATTTTTCGTCATTCGCAGTAACAATCTTAAAAATATATATATATTAACAATCTGGCTAATAATGCCAAAATTAAATCCCACCAAAATATTGGACTTCATAGCATTATATGAATAGTTCTGAATGGCGTTAAATATCATTTGCAAGCAAACTGATATAAAGAATTTTTTTTTTCATTCGATCATGTCAAATCTTTGGTCTTAATGGTTAAGAAAGGGTCCATAATAAGGATATACATATATATATTAAAATAAATATTTTTTTTTGGGGGGGGGGGGGTCTTTGCTAAAACATCAAAACAAAAACACCACAGTATTATGGGGAATTAATACCCAATGTCGTGGAAACAGGTAGTTAGAATTCATTAATTTCAAATTTAAACAAGCATGACACTTTGAGTGTCTCAAAAAAAGTAGTACTTATAAAATCAAATTCCGCTGCAGAATAAACGAGTGATTCGGTTAATGACATTGATATTGAATCAAATTAGCATGGAGAGGTATGAAACATATTTGTAGTTTACTGGTAATAAATAATGTTTCTTTTAAAGTGAAATTTACTTGAATTCAGGATTTTTTTTTGTATTGAAGAGATAAAGTTATAGTTAACATAGTCAGTTGTTTTATTATAGTTAACATAGTCAGTTGGTTTATTATAGTCAGCTAGTGATGATCATGCAGATACGCTCTCTTGTTTGTCCTTGGGTCTCTGGTAATAGATTATTGTAACCTAACTTTGCTTTGCCTACAAAGGATCCCCCTACACAGAGTGGAGGTATTTCTCGGTACAACCTTTGCTTTAGCCCTCTGGATGCTTAATTTATCACTTGAATAAATTTCTTGCATCTTGAAATGAATGTGTGTATATCAGAGTCAACTTTTACGTACTAGTATTTGATTTAAATGTTTATTAATAAGTTCTATATCTGATGCTTTTATTTCACGTAATACGTCTTCACATTGCTTTCCTCGGGCTCCCTATTTATTTTTCTTGTGTGTGTTTTCTAGTATTTAAGTTTTTTCAAAACCGTAAAGAATGTTTAACTCGCCCTAAAGGGGACGGAGGGCCCATTTTTCCGTGATCTGGAGAATAACAACATTTGAATCACACAGAAGGTATGACATTCATTACACAGGTGCACCATCACATTCTACAACCAAACACCTGAGTCCGTGACGTTGTGACGATGGATGCTGCAGCACGCAACGCCTTCTTAACTGATGGATCTGCTTCCTTCATCTAAAGCGATCCTATTTGACCCTGTACATGTAGACATATGTAGGATAGGGACTTGCCTGGTTAGAGACTTACAGAACCACAAAACAAGACCCTGGACCACCCAGGCAACCTCACTGAGCTTGATTTATCAGTGACTCTATTGACAATAGTGGTGTTACTCCGAGTATTAACTGGACAGAAGTATAATGGGCTGTTCAGAATAGCCTGTTCTATCCTATTTTGTCATATCCTATCATATCCTATTCTATCATATTTTATCCTATCCCACTCTATCATATACAGCAACACTTAATAAAAGGTTCCATGAATGAATCTATGTTCTGACATAGTTTATACCCCAATCGTGTCAGAACCAAATGAATTTTCCACATTTCTTCAAAACACTGATTTATTATTTATGGTCATATCATCTCTCTTTTCTCAACTTGCTCCCTCTAGCGGCTTCTCGTGATAAAACTGTGTAGCTTCTATCCTTATGAATCGGAGATATTTCTCTCAATATGCTATTTACAGCACCCAGGAGGAGAGTAGATCACCACTTATTTATTTTATAGATATTATTTATTTATTATTTTGTCTATGTTTTGAACACGAATTACTACTAGTATTACTGTTCATCAACACTCTAGATATAACAATAAACACATTTTTTATTCATTTCAATAATCATTTATTCTACCTATAATAATAAATTTTGACTATCTTAAAGTTCATCCTGGCAAGCAATTCTCTAAACAGCTGTAGAAATACTTATATTCTATTAAGGGTTAGAGACCCGATAAACCAAATGTGGATAATTTCGGATCCCGGATTACCAATAACTCCCTTCACTTTTTGGACAACTTTTATTATGACAGTGACATTTTAATGGTATTATAGGTGATATGTGCCATTATCATTTTAATAAAACGAATGACAAAGCCCCCCACAGACCTTAAAATCCTTTGATACCAAATTTCCCAAGGCAAAATCTCGATCCTATCCATACGGCCAAATTCTAATAAGACAGGGGAATGCCCGCATTTCTCGTTAATTGCATTAAGAGGGTATTTTGTAAAGGTGTCTTTTCTGAGCTTTATTTCTTATTTTCCTTTGGTTATATGTACATTGGCAAAGTAATGTATATATAGAAGTGTGTATTCCAGGGAAGTTTTCGTCTGTACATGTACTTCTATACAGCTGGATGTCAGAGCTCTTAACATCGTTAATCATCTCGCCAAAAACAGGTCCGCGAAACGCTTAACTCGAGTGATGTCATCAAAACGACAGCAAGCATGACGCAGCCCCGGGCTCCCACAGATGGTGAAAAATGGTCAACTCCCATCAACCCTTGTTTTTCAAGGTCAAATGGCTCAGGGCGCTAGCCAGAGTGATCCATCTTTTCAGAAGCTTCTGGAGAATATAAACTTCCTTTAATTTACTTCAAATACTTTGTGCTGAATATGCAGTAATTTTGTACTTTTTAAAAGATTGTAAAAAAAAAAAACCCACGTTTTTCGCTACCAATATGCAGCAATTCAGCGATGTTTGAAGAGTGTGAAAGAATGATTGGTCTCCTCTAGTCATGTCGGTCAGTCCGATGATAAGTACAGTAAATCTCAACCCCTACAGCAGGGTGACCAGACGGTGTAATATCATTTGGGTGTGGTGAAAAATGACCCAGTCAGCGACACCCACCGCGTCTCTTCCATTGTTTTTATAGAACATTGACACGGTTTTTTTTATTCATACACATATATCTTAATTGTATGACTCAACTTTACTCTTATTCACAATGACACTGTGGAAATCCCTCTTATACACTGACCACTCACATGTTTGTAATTTAGTATAAACATACCCCCATCCCAAAAAATATTTTAATTTATTTTTAGAGAAAATTACTATTTTTTCTTATCATGAAAATGTTCTTCTTCTTTTTATTCAAAACATCAAGATATTGTTTTTCTTTCAGATTATATAAAACACATTCACAATTTGGGTTGCCATTGATGCATCATTTCTGTGGCTCCTATAAAACGGCCAGTTAAATCGATTTTGCCCCAAAACGAATATTTACTTGTTCCTCCTCGGGTTCTTGTGGGGCCTTGTAACATTGTTCTTCTTAATTGAGTTTGCGTGGGATTTAAGAAAAATAAGTGTTATGTAAAAATACCAATAAACCGAGCTGATAAAAAGTCTAGCCAGAATTCTAGCGAGATTTATGTCACAATCAGCCATTCCAACGGTCGCTTTATCTTACTGCTACTCTTCATCTCTGGCGAATTTGTTTAACACTGTTCTGTGCAAGAAATGTTAAATATTTTAGCTGAAAATGGTTCATATTCATCCAAAGTATGTTTATGCCACCTTTTTTTTTTAAAGTATCTCAAAAGGTAAAAAAAAAAAAAAAGGGGGTGGACAATCATCACCCTATCCTTAGTTTTCTTTGAAGACAGAAAATAAAATGACAGCTAAAATTACAATCTCTAGGCCATTCGAGATTGGTAGCAAAACCCTATAGTCGCTATTGCAATAGTTGATAGTATTATTTCTCTTCGTCGTCCACTCTCTCTCTCTCGTCCTTTGAAGTCCGCCAATGCAACTTTCCGAGGAACACATTATGCAATGCTGATGGTAAAGAGTGTATACTTTTTTCGACTTTCGGAAAGCTAATTAACCAGAAACGCGTTCTCTTGGGGATTTATTACGTAATACAAAACACGGCGAATACATAACCAAATTAGATCTAAGTTAATTGAATTTTCTGGTAAATATTTTTCCTGTTCAAGATTTAGCAAATATTTTACCCCAAAATATTGAAAACATAAATCCTCTAAGGAGAACTTAAAGAATTGGAACTTCAAAATCGAATTAAAAGAGTGTATATTTACAAAATTGTTCTCAATTATTTTTAGTCATCTAGCTATATGTTAACTTGTTCTTGAAAATATATTAGAACTGCCAGACTGAACTGATATATCCCTTACTTGGGATGTTCCCAGGCCTTTACAAAATGGAACATAGTCGGACTCTTGCCGAAGGACATTAATAGGCTTAGAGAGGGCTTTGATATTCAGTATTAATAAGTTTTCGCAGGAGATGATCCCATTGCAATTTCTTGGCCACTGGATCGATCTGCACACGGTGCACCTCGCACAGATAATGGCCAAAACTTGTTATTCGGGGGCTCGCATTGGCGTGAGTATTGGCCTTTCTCTTGGCAACGCTTGTGAGTACTCCTGTCTGCCTAACATCAATTTTCCTTCGTCTAGAGATCCGTACATGCTGACTTAGCATGTAGTGGAGTCCGCCTGTTCTGGCAAATGTAATCACAAACTTATTTGATTTCGACAAACGCCTCTAGATTCAATATCCGTTAAGAAACCGGGCCCAGGAGATCACAGACCGTATACAGGGCAAGCTGATTTGTACTATAAATATGCAACAGATAGACGGTGGAAGTCAGGGGCATAGTAAAACATAGTGTACTAGTGACGCGGATCTCAGAGAACAGCTGTCAATATTAAAACACACTGTCCAGTGTTGTCAAAGTTACAACAAGCTCAAG
This sequence comes from Magallana nippona, assembly GCA_033439105.1. Classification (NCBI taxonomy): domain Eukaryota; kingdom Metazoa; phylum Mollusca; class Bivalvia; order Ostreida; family Ostreidae; genus Magallana; species Magallana nippona. The sequence goes on along the minus strand of CM065918.1, from coordinate 51,567,689 downwards.
ACTTTCTAAAAATACTAATGAAACTTCAACATCACACATAAATTTATGTTTTATTTTTATAAGATTTTTTTTTGGTTTTAAAAAAAGTCATGGAAGATCGTTGGACATCATGCATAATTACTTTTCGCTAATTTTTATAAATTAATTGATAAGTTTTTTTGTTGTTGTTGAAATTTTATATGCATGAGTATATGTGGATCCATATTTGAGAGTTGGCAACCACACAAATACATTCGTTGGAATTTCCATAAACGTGCAAATGGATAGTTCCGTATGCACAGAAATTGTTATGGATATGAAGTTGCTTTTTATTTGCATTAAAAATGTATTTTTACGATAATTACAACGTCTGTAGTGCATTATGTAATACCGTGACAACCAAACATTCAACTTAGAAAACACGCTCAAGAGATAGATTTTATCATAAAATTCACCGAAAACTAAATAATCATTGTTGAAGTTCACTTTGAAGCATATGGGAGAAAAAAACCATATCGTTACAGGTGTACGTGCCATTTGCCGATATAATTTAACAAATCATATTAATCAATTATTATTACATGTTAATTGTAAATAAAATTGATAACAAAATATAACTTTAAAAAACAGGGTTGCACAAGAAATTTTATTTTTAAAACGGTTTTATATTCATATTAAAATGAATCGGAATCAAAGTTTTAAAATTTTTTCAATGAGTTGATTTTTAAAGCAACAGTTCGTACAAATTGATATAAAAATCTCTGAGGTATTCTTATAAAATATTAGCCACAGTTTTGGTAACTGTCTTTTCCTCATTGAAATAACTTTTCTAAGAAAGGCGCTGAATTATCTACTTGATATAAATGGATAAATCAGACTTAAAGTAAGCGTTAATTACATGTCTTATTCGGTCGAACTTTTATGCCACATATTTGGGAATATACAGCGCATATTTTAACTGATTTACTTTTTTTCCAAGTGCCAATGCGCCTCGTCGGTATGTTTTTAATTTTCGTAGGCCTAACATTTTCGCCTACACAAAATAATTTATCCTAGTTATGTTATCATATTATTACAGTCAGAATCGTCTCACTTCTTCTAAGTATAAATTCATGCAGACTCAAATATAAATGCAAAGGTCCTCAATACGCAGCGAAGTCCCCAAAATGTTTTTCTTACAAACCGGAATTCTTTTCTCCGATCGTTTTAGATCTATTATTATATGGTTTCTCTTGACAACAAATAGCGGCAATATGGAGTACACTGGAAGTAAATATGCTGGCGATTACAAGAATGGAAGGTATTATACAAAAATGTTTGTCTTGACAAATGACTCATAGAGAGTAAAAGTCATAGCGATAAGAAAATTATTTTAAATTGTCGAAAAATCGGTTTAAAAGTGCTCTTTGCCAGATTTTATTTCTTACCGAATTTTCTCTATTTTGACCAACATGCAAATCAAGATATTTGTCATAGTTTCTGACGATAAAACTTACATAATGATGAGTTCAGACACAGATATAACTATTGAATTCAATTTTACTTTAATAGTTACCGGTAAATCCCCCATGCATTGCATATTTTATTTGCCATAAACACCCCCCCCCCCTTTAAAAAAAAATTCTGGAACCCGTCAGAAAAAAGAGAAACACCCAAAATTTATTTAAAATGGGAAGCAACATTGCATATAGAAAACAATCCAGGAAATAAAATTGGCTTTTGAGAATTTTGATATGAAATGTAGATTTAATCGGGGATATTTATATACATGTACTTAGTTTATATATATCTTCCTGGACATGACCTAATTACACAAATTTGAAGGAATATTATAATCAAATGTATTCTGAGTTCCTGCTGTAAAACTTCATTATTAATAAGCACTTCCTGTTCATTGGTAATTGTCTAAAAAATTACATGAATACTGTAAACCAACTTTTATTCGCGAGATGATGAGAGAAATTTTCGCGAATATTTCTCACCGCGAATTGGTCCTTGCTCTGTGGGTGTAATAACAAGGTTGTAGATAAGGCTTGATTGCAAAAATTAGTCATCGTGCCCTAATTTATCTCAGATTATTCGCAAAATAAAGTCGTCGCGAATAAAAGTTGGTTTACAGTAACGTAATGTTTTCTACGTTTTAGAATGGAAGGGAAGGGAAATTATGAATTCCCAACAGAAACAAAATATGAAGGTGACATGAAAGATGGAATGTTTCATGGGAAAGGAACATTATTTTTTCCTAATGGTAGCAAATATGATGCAACCTGGGAAAATGGTATAGCAGTGGAGGTAAATGTTAATTTGAAAGAAGTACAAAATGTGTAAAAACACACCGGTATTAATAAAGAAAATCTGTTTATACAAATAGTTGTAAAGCATAAGATTCCTTTGATGTATTTATAGGGAAAATACACTTTTGCTGATGGATTAGCATATGAAGAAGAAAACTGGGAATATTGTGATGGTTATGACAGACGATTTTACACTGAAATATGCAAAGGTTTAAAACCAGCAGGTATGTGAAGAAGTATTTTTAAAATGACAAGAAACACAAGCTCATGATCATAAAAATTAAAGATTGCTTTTCACCATTTTGCATTCATTTTTATTTAACTTAACAGGCAGGTCACAACTAACCAACCGTGTTCCACCTCGGGAAATCCCTGAAGGCTGCTATGATTGTGGAGATGGATTTTACAATCCCAAAACTAGAGTGGTTGTAGATTACAACCATAAATTCCTCAGGAATGCAGGTCAGTATTAAAAGCCCTATTATCAAAATTGTACTGTCTCTCCAACAGTGGATTTTTCCTGGGCTGTATTTATGATCGTAGCAGCTACTGTAACTCTGCTCTGTTAGATATCTAGGTTGTATTGAAAGCACTAAATAAATTAATGCTTGTTGTTGCTTCGCTAGCATATAGTTCAAGATCATAGCTGATATGTAGAACTAGGGAACTGCTATGATTGTGACTGCAGCCTTGGGTATTTTTTTTTTTCACTTTTGACTGAAGTGGCTAATTTCTATGATTTGCAGATGATGATGAACATGACTGGATTGTTAAAACCTGTCGGAAAGGCTGGGATGAGTATGTTGGATTTAAGAAGACAGCAGCTTGATTTTCTTGTTCAATATATATAATGACATCTCATTATTATGTACATATTGATCATATTTTGTAAATATATTTTGTTTTTTTTATTGTACTATACCATTTGTATAAATTCATGTTTACATCAACTTCAATTGTTCTCTTTCTTCTTTATTGATAAATTATCCCCTTGCCAAATATTGTGGAATTATTCATATATTTTTTTTATTTTTAATTTCAAAGAGTACTGGTACTCTGAAGTAATATTTTGCCGAATCGGACTTAAATAAGGGTACAAAAAGGAGGTAAACTTCCAAGTGTTAGCATAATATCCAAAGTGAATGCAATGGGTTCCAGAAAAAGAAATGCATGGAAGTATCCTTACTTAGATTTACATGCAGAAAACTTAGTTTACATGAGCCATAAATACTCCATTATTAAACCATTACAAAGTACATACATTTGATTAAAACATTTATTGCTATAACACCAAGAGAACAAAATAACAAACATTAAAAGAACATATTTGCAGAAATTTTATTATTGGTCTATTTTAAACATATGCAAGTAATTTAACATTAATTATTAACGTTAAATTACTTGCATATGTTTAAAATAGACCAATAATAAAATTTCTAACTTGAGTTTATACAACGATATCAAAAGCTATTTTTTTGTCGCTGACACTATAAAATATAGTGCTACAAGTACAAGTTCAGCTCTGCAGTTGTATGTACATGTTAATGTATTACATGATTTGAATGAGGATTGGACTTGAAAATACATTGTACACTGTATCAGAGCCATCTTAGAATAACATTACTAATGTGCTTAAGTACATTACATTTAATTATTTCCAAAGTATCCATTTTGTTCATTTCCATTATCAGTGAAAAGTTGATTTTGCCTTCAAAAACCAAGGTAATTAACTCTTCTACACATTTCTGAAAAAAAAAAACCTTAACAACCTGGGACTACTAAACATGCTGTTCTTGCAGCAAGTTGGCAAGAGGATAATGTCATTTTCTTAATCTTTAACAAAACACAAAATGAAACTACCTGTACATATACATCAGACTGCATGCAACTTTCATCCATACTATTACTCAGCTCATTAGTTCATTCCCATCATTTATTACAAAAGGCAGGATGTGTTTATGTGTGAACCCACAACAACCATCTTGATCCTTTGTACACTTGCTGACTAGACTGACAGCAGTATCACAGAAAGTGCTCCTAGCTGACCCTGAATGTCCAAGACCATTGCTACAACAGTTCCACTCTAATCCCTGCTCTTTGAATGACCTCCTCTGACATACAAAACACAGGATTCACAGGCTTTATCCGGTCTTCCCCCAACAAGGACAGACCTGCAATCCCAAACAGGGTGTGGAAGGGGTCCACCATGTCCCCAGGCCGGTCAGCGAACCCTCCTGTCTCCTCATCCTGACTGGCCAGAATGAACTGAACCAATTTGTCCTGAAAACAGTCATAAGAGTACTACAACTGTATGTTTGTAGTTTTTACAATAAGTTACCAGTAGTATTCTTGAAATCATTAGTCTCAATTCAATTACAAACTCAAAGGATACATTTTACAGTTGAACTTCGATATCTCGAACACTGATATCTCAAATACAATGAATATGTCAAAGTGATTGGTACTAGTCTCAACCACTTATTTTTTAAGTATTTTACCCTTGATATCTTGAATACTCGGATATCTCGAAGTTTTGAAACAGTCCCATCCAGTTTGAGATAACAAAATTTGACTGTATTATTATCGAACACTTCAAAAAATATTCTTGAAATAATATTTCATACTAGATACTCTTCAATTTCTGAACTGTTCAGTTTAACTTGCTATATGTAAGATTTAAAATCTCTGAAGTTACAAACTAAAGCTAAATGCCTCAATTTATTGTTGGTGTTCATCAACTTACCAAAAACAAAAACAAAAGAATTCATTTTTTTTTTTATAGAAAATCCAAAACTCAAATACTACTCAAATCATCTAACAAAAGTCACAACTAATGACAAAATCTTTAAATGTTTATCAAATGATCCTCAATGTTAAAAATCTATACGAAACCGATCATTTTTTTAAAACTACATCTGTAGTTAAGTTCAAATATTAATCAAAATTGAGAAAATCAGTGTTACTCAATTAAGTCATTTGTTCCCATTTTTCATTTTGTAAAATAATGCCCTGCGGTGTATCATATGTTCACTTTAAGGCCAAACAACTGTAAAATAATAATGATACACACCATACAAGTCATGTACATCTAATATAATGAACATACCTTGTCTATCCAGTGAAGTTTTCCAATAATCTTCAAGGAAGCTAGCACCCACCATGAGTAGCAAACATCTGGTAGTTTTTCTGGACGTCCTGTCAAATATACACACGATTTTAATGGCATGTCCCTGTACATGTAAATACAAAACCTGCACTAAATACATAAACAGTACAGAGGTTTACTTTCTTATTTCATAGACTATAAATAAATCAATATTATCAAAGTTGGATTGGTACAGGATTACAGAGTCATTGGATCATATAAATGTTCAAAACAATTTGATTTTACCATTAAGACCCCCAGAGGGAAGTTGTCTTTCACACAACCACCATCCCAGTAAGTCGGCGTTCACATGATGCAGGCGGCCAGTGATTGCCAGCATTCCCACGCAGCAATAGACTTGTCCAGAGTGAGTCTCACTCCCTGGGCGACAACCAAACCCTCCGTCAAAGTTCATACAGGTCAATACAAACTCCACTGCCCGGTCCACATCAATGGCATTCAGCTTATTCTACAACACACATAAACATGCATAGCTAAAATCAGCTCCCAACTGTGAATATGTAGGATACGGAAAAACAGTAACAACAGAATTGCGTACCAGTAAAGCTAAACATGCGATAGCACAAAATGAGAAACGAGTGTCAACTTCACCTACAAAAGAAAATGAAAGGAGCTACAGCATAAGCTTAAATATTGAGAGGACTTAACATATTTTTCTACAGTGAATAAGAACAGAGACTATTTGGGTAATGTAACAATGAAATCTGTCTGACTCCATATGATCTATAAAAGAAGTCTGCTTAAGTTTTTTTTTTAGTTGGCACTATGAAAATTATGCAAACATGTATCTTAATTAAATTATAAAATTTGGACTCTGATCTCAATATCACCAGGTATACAGTTGCTTGGTTAGGCAGGATACTATTATTGTTCAACACAAAATACAACAGTAATAGGAAGGGTACCCCATTTATCTCCATAAAAACTGCCGTCCTCCTGTTGTAGTGAGACCACAAATTCCACCACTTTTTCTGTGTTCACCATATCTAATGCATCATACATTGTCAGAATCTACAATACCATATTCATACTCAGTATGTGACCATATAAAATAAATAAACATCCATTCAATACCATAATATTCTTAATATTCTTGTCGGTGATGCCACATTGAAAAGAGTACAGGTGCATGACAGTCTTAAGATTCAAATTCATGCCACCTGTGCAAGAGATACCGGTAGGTTAAAGGGAGATTACAAAATAGGCTCCATACCTGTATTGCACTCAGCGTGTACAGGAGGTGGGGGTCATGGCCTATGCTGGCACTCACTCCCCCACATTCATGCTGACATTGCTGGATAAACCTGAGCACCTCCTCTTTGTTCATTCGGTCCAGCTGTTTCATCAGGTCCATGGCCGTCAGGCCCCAGTACATACCACTCATCCGTAGGTACTCTGTTATACAGTACTCCTACAATCCGAAAACTAAGTGTAAAATATATCAACTAACTGTGAAATAAGATAAGTCTGGTTCTGCAAAACTTCATGCACTTAAGCCAGGGTCCAAAGTTATTAAAAATTTGGCTTGAATTAAAGATATTTTTAAAACATTGATGAGGATCAACTCAATTGAATATCATGTACAACAGTTCCAATACGCAGCAGTTTAAAAACTCTAGCAAAATGGGATTTAACCATAAATATGTATGCATAATAAAATCATGTTCCCACGTTATCCTATATCATAGAATTTGTTCTTGCAGTCAGATGATATCATTCTATAAATTGACAGTGAGAATTAACAGACTTACATAGTCGTCCTTTTTAGCACCATAAGCTGCTATGTAATCAGCATGTTTCTGCAGCAGAAGAGTCTTCTGTGCATTGTCTGGAATCACAATGTCCTTTACAGGGGTACCCTAGCAAATACAATGAAAGAAAATTACATTAACAGGGGTACCCTGACAAATACATTACAATGAAAGAAAATTACTCAAAAGAGAAGAAATTATCAAATGAATTTTTAACATAAGATAATACATGCTAAATGCATGTCTTTGTAATGTGGTAGTGTGTATAGGCTTAGTGCTGCCATGTTCCTACTAGCACTAGATAGTTTGTTAACCCTTTAGGTCAGTCTGTAGAGCGTTTTTACTGACCATTCAAGGTACTTGTTTATAAGTCCTTGAAGCAAAAATGTGCTTGGCCTAGTAATATTAATAATGGAAACACCCAAACTGAGAATCACAGCAAGATAAGGATGCAAAAAGTTGAAAACATTGACATTTGTTGGTAATGTAATGATTTTGTTTATATGCTTGTGTTTTATTATTTTTTTGTTTGTTAAGAAAGAGAATTGTTATAGGAAAACGTCAGAACTGGCACCATTACAAAAACCGGAAATTCACCACCTCCAACTTGAGGCAGCATTCTCCTATCGATTTTAAACATTTACGGGTTGAATCAAATGTTTCACTCACAACTAATTAATAAAACGATGATTTTACTGCTCATTAAAATGGCTTTTATCGGTCCTTACATCCCATAAACAGACTGTTGAACACATTCTATCAAACTGTTGAGACTTGTTTTGATTTCGTGCATTTTTGAAATCTCACAAGAAAAAAGGTCAACAACACTATTCAGTATTGTTTATCAGTGTAATTATCAAAATGTGCAGTAAAATTGTATTTTAAGCTCTATTACTGAGTTTAAATATCTAAGTATCTATTTAAAATTGAGCCTAGAATGTCGCTTTCAGTTGGAGGGAGTGAATTTCCAGTTTTCGTAATGGCGCCGGTTCTGACATTTTCCTGGCATGTAAAATATCAAAATTATCAGATATTTCGGACTAAGGAGTCTAATGCTCTAACAGGCGCCCCAACTCAGGAGCCTAGTGGTGTTGGGCAGGTACTTAAGGGGAGAGAGATAATGTGAGGTAGCAGAGAGCCACAAGCAGAGAGCGAACGTAAGCAGAGCGGATTGATATTACGCATATTATATATGCACAATATTTTGTGACGCTGGAGCAAGGATATCACTTAGATTGACTCTTGGTTCCCTAAAGAAGAAAAATGTCGCAGTAAAATCATTCTGCTTTTAAATAACAACTCAATCAATTTCTTCAACTTTTAATTTAATTTAGTTAAAGTTGAAGAAATGGATAAAGTTGTGTATACCATGGTATATGGTTAGGTTCGTGTGTGAAAATGAAGTAACACCATACAACACTGTACAGGTTGGGACCAATCGCCAAAATGGGATATAATAGTCTGTTTGGGATATAATAGCCCAAATAGGATATAAATTTAAAGTTCAAAAAATGAAAATTTTTGATTTGGTAATTTATCATTGTTTTTAATACTAATGATATCAAATTCAATATTATCAATACTGAGTATCAAATAATCAGCAGCTTTAGAGACTTGATCATATTAGGTAAATGACTATTTATAAACTAATGGTTTGGAGACTCCCCTTTCTACATGTAAACTAATAAGTGGAGATGTTTTAATGCATGCAACAGCTTTGGCGCATGTGAAAGATCAAAACAATTTAAGTATATTGCATAATGGCACAAAAACCTTCAGTATTAAATAAATTGTAAACCCTAAAAATGGAATTAGGTAATACCGAGCGCAGCAAGAGGCAGACGTAATGGTAACACGTACATATAAGAAAATCAATGAAAAATGAGAGTTGAATCAGCGATACTAAGGCCCAAAAAATTTTCTTCCAGCCCTGGGCGTCGCCATATTGACCACCATTTTGTTAAAAAAAGTTAACAGTCATTAAATGACTCCCGCTTGTCCATGTTTTTTGCCCCGAAACTCGATCAAAAACTTTCCAATGTTTAATTGGAAGTAATTAAGATGAAAATAATTGACTGTGCAAACTATTATAATACAACTTTTAACAGTGCTTTAATGATGAAATACAAATAGTTTCACGTATGTCATATCAAATCATTAGATGGAAAATAAAATCATTAACATCAAGGAACCAATCTTTTAGAGACTGAATACAGTAGAAAAAATTCAATTCACCAAGTTGGGGAAAATTATAAGCATTGAAAGAAGAAATAAAAATTTCTCAGAATCAGGTACTTTTCTTCGGCTATTTCCGAAGACAAAACTTTTACCCTTTACGTATGAAACATGACGTCATAATGTAGACTGAGCATGCAATGTTTAGTTTAACTTTGGCTTATGATTTGAGTAAACAGGCGGATCCTACTGTGTACATTTAAAATAAATTTTGTTCTACAAAAAAATCAAACTGCACTGTGTTACATCTGCGCTCGGTCCAACCGTGACGGTCACTTTTACATATTAAAACAATTATTTAATGCCAGAACAGTCCATAGACCACAATTTTCCCCCCTTGGTGCAGAGAACAACTCAGTATGATCCATTGCCTTCGGCTGTTGGCCTCAGGCAATACATCATACTGAGGTGTACCCTGAACCTCGGGAAAAATATTCTGGTCTATTGACTGCTCAAGCATTAAATAATTGTATGAAATGATCCCCAAGAAGATTTGGATATGAGTGATCAATCTCCGTAATAGTACAATTACAGAAAAAAGTTGTTTACCTGTTTACCAAAAGTTGTTAAATATCATATATTCTAATGCGGATTGAACCATATTTTTGGCAAATAAAAAAATCTACTTTTGCACTTCAAATTTTTATCCCATTTGGAATATCATATCCCATTTGGGCGATTGGTCCCAACCTGTTGTAGAAATGAGTTGCTGTAGCCTAAATCAAAATTAATACCATTGAATCAATAGCTGGTGGTTTTCTCCTTAACTCAATATCACCAATTGTGCGAAAAAGAACTCTAAACGTTGTTGGGACGGTACATTGTTATTGCTTTTGACACAACATCGACAAATTCTTTTCTATGCCATGGGCGCCTCCATATTAGCATTACGGGTCGGGTCATACTAAAACACGCCTGCCGACGCCTGCCGGGGAAAACACGCCTGCCGAGAAAATCTAGACGCCTGCCGTTTACCTGACGGATTATTTTGATTTTTTCTTTGATATTTTAGTTTACTTAACTAAATTATTGATCATAGAAATAAAAAGTTGACTTTATATTGATTATTTAGCTCAAAATTAGCAAAAATGTTCAATGTTGGTAAAGATAGATAACTCTTACGTAGAATTTTTACGCCTGCCGAGGAAATCTATACGCCTGCCGTTTAATTGATGGATTATGTTAATATTTTCTTTGATATCTTATTTCACTTATCTAAAAAAATGATAATACAAATAAAAAGTTGACTTTATATTCATTAATTAACACAAAATTAATAAAAATCGGCTAAGAAGATAACTCTTACGCAGAACTCATACGCCCGCCGAGAAAATCTATACGCCTGCCATTTATCTGATGGATTATTTTAATATTTTCTTTGATATTTTATTTCACTTAAGTAAAAAAATGATAATAGAAATAAAAAGTTGACTTTATATTCATTAATTAACACAAAATTAGTGAAAATCAGGTAAGTAGGTAACTCGTACGCAGAATTCATACGCCCGCCGAGAAAAGTATACGCGTGCCGTTTGCCTGATGGATTATTAAAAAAAATATGTTAGTATTTTATTTCACTGTACTAAAGAAATTAGCATATATAATAAGGCGATTTTTTTTATTCATTTCTTTACGCAAAATTAGAAAAAAAATGCGCGAAGGACTTAAAAATAAAGGGAAAACTCTAACGCAGAATTCTTGCGACAGTCGATTTAAGATACACGCCTGCCATTTTATCTATGTCATTTTTTATTTGTATGAACTAATTTATGAATTACTTCAGACGGCTATAGAGTTAACAGTTTGCCTTATAATTATGTTCAGAACTGTACTTATTGCTGTGATTAATTATCATATTACATGAATTGATACTAGTTTGATATAAACCGTATATCATCCCTTTTAAGTTTGACCCAGTTTTTTTTTATTTAATAAAACATAATAATTTCATTATTATGCCTGTCAATGAAGCTTTTATGATAACTTATAATTCAGTGAAAGATTTATGAACAAGTCTATACGAAACACACAAGGAATATATATGTGCAGGCTTTTACGCTTGTCGAATACCTATATTAATGGATTATTTATTTTTTCGCTTTACGCAAAAATGGATGATCGTGGTTTTTCCAACAATATTTCATTTAACTCAGCCAAGTAAACGATTTAAGAAATAACAATTAGATTTTTAATAATATTAAAACGTAATAAGAATCATGCGTGCATCCAGAATATTTTTTACGGGGGGTATTCAGGTTTGTCTGGGGGGAGGGGTTCAAAGCATATTTTTGCTAATTTTACCACGTAAATTTAAGAAATTAGATTTTTTCCAGGGTGGGTGGGTGGGGGGAGGGGGGAGGGCGGAACTCCATCCCCCCCCCCCCCCGACCCCCGTCTTGATCAGCTCATTTTTCTTGAATGTTCAAGATACACTCAACTAAGAGATGAACTTTCTAAGCAACCTCATGACATTAGTGTGCCCTTTAATATCAACTATATTCTTTATGGTAGTTCTGACTTTTTATGCAACTTTTAAAAATTGTAAAATATTTTCTTATGTTTAGAGTTATATCAGAGCTTCTAAGCGCTTTTGACTCTCTAAAGATACACTGCTTAAACTTATTTAGTTATTATCATAATATATTTAGCTATTTATTAGTACTCTTTTTTATTTATTGTTCTTTTCAAATGGGCTGGATCATAAAAACCCCATTCTAATATTTGTATTTATGTGGGTATAAATGAGGTGGTGGGTTTGTAAATTTGTAAATTATTTATTATAACCAGTGCTTGACCTTTTGTTTTGGAGAGGGTGTACATAGGCTTAGCCTGTTGCCCAATCCTTTTGAATCGTCAAAATATCGTCGTAAAATATGTTTAAATTAGATCAGCTCATGAAAAGTATGCGAGTGAAAATCATCTACAAAGCCAAAGAAAAATTCTTATATCTACCCCAAAAAATTAATGAATGGTGACTGAAATAGATATTTGATGGAAGTTCATGAGTTATAGTAACATCTATTTGTTATTAAATTGTTATTGTCAGCAAGAACATTGATATTGAAGTATCCTAGTCTACGGCAGTTTACTGATCACGAGAGTCGATCTATAAAACTGTTCCACGATCTTTTGGTCTATAGACCAATTCTGTTTTAATTAATGTTTTTCTGAATACTGGATGAAAAATCGGGTTTCAAAAAGTGGTAACCAACAGGAATCGTGATATCAGTGGTTTCCTATATTTGAAAACCCTTATAATAAAAGAGAGGGCTTTGGAAACGTGTACATATATAGTTGTTTGCTAGTCAATTCTCAGCAAGGAGTCAACTGAAGCCGTTTTCTTGAGATTTCCAATATATTCCCTAAATTAATTCGGAAACTATGGAAAAATATATATGTAAAAAGGAACGTTTTACTTAAATGTTTTCGTCTTCTTATTTTATCTATTTTTTGATAACTGCTAGAATCATACAAGCGTATATGTATACAAATATGTTTATCTATAAACATGCATCACTTTCTCTCTCCCTCTTTCTTTGTCTCCCCTCCTTCGTTCACTTCCTCTCTCTCTCCGTCTTTTCCATCCACTGCCTTCTCTTTCTTTCTCTCTTCATGAACGGGAAAACAATACAAACATCGAGAGAAAAAAATACTTATATGTAGTTGAACTTTGTTTACTTTGCAACATTCACATTCTATATGTTCGACATCTGAACGTGGTGTTTTGGGGGGCTTTTAATTGATTTCATATTGAAGTCAAAATTTTCCAAGTCATAAATGAACACAATCTATGCAGATCGGTATCTTTGAACATGTTGAATGCAAAATGTCATTCCGACAATTTTAATGAATCACACTGAACAGAATTAATCGTAGGTCGAGAAATGTTTTGATAAAGAAGTAAATAATATTGCATGCATTCATATTGACATGTGCAGATGTTTTTCATATAAAAATACAATCATTCACTTCACTATCCCTCAAACGGTTAAACGCAGTGTTTTGTAAAAAGGAAACGGGACCATTGTCACAATCTGAACATGTACATGTAGATTATTGTATTTTTATCTCATTTTATTACATGTACAAATAATGTACTAATTACAAAGTAACTTGCTCATTATTTTCTTTACTACATGTATAATATTTGGGGCGAGTGGGGCTGGGGCTACAAGTCCAAAGAAAATTAGTGATCGTTGCTCTACCTATACACGTGTATTCCCGTGTTAGTTTCTTGTATATTCTGTGTGAATTGAACGGTTTTTTTTGTCTCTAAAGAAACAATAGACCTTTACCTACCTGTATATTGGAAGACGACCGTGAAGCACACCTTGTACACAAGCCGCCCCCCCCCCCCCTCTCTCTCTCTTTCAAATGTTTTAGGTAACTAGGAAAAATGGTTATAAACGAGTCGATATACGAAACACAAAAAGTTATGTTTTAAGATATTATGTATAGTGTACGAACTTACACCAAATTATCAATCGAAAAGGACTATTAAAACCTTGCAGTACACTTTTATTATTCCCATTGATAGAGCAGGGTCGCTATAACAGGATTATCAGGGTTTCTGACACTTATATGTAACTTATATGTAATCTATATGAAATTGAAGACGAATACCACTTTATCCTTATATATCTCATGTACAAACACTTAATCAAAAACTATTTCTGGTTTATAAGCCATCAACTAGTCAAACTTACACCTACGTCTCTTCATAAAACGTATATACTATTAGTCTATTCATAACCGTAAACATATTTATAAAATAAAAAAAATATTTTGTAAGGGAAAGTATTATTCATTATTATCTATACGAAACAGCCCAGGCGTATAACCAAGAATGTTGACATGAGTTGAATCATTTTACAACGTTAATTATTGAACTGGGGTGTTTTTATCTGCATTAAAAATTGAGACCAAAGTCGTGAAAATTTAACTCGGCACATTTTTCAACAGCTTGGTAAAAAAAAAAAATCTTAATACTGATAACCTTAAAATAAAGTATATACTATACATGTAGCTGGAATAATGTAACCACCTTCGATATATTTTCATCTGCCCCCCCCCCACCCCACAAAAAAAAAAAAAAAGAGAGAAAAACAATACACAAACGAGAGTGCTACATTATTGAAGCTATAATGCATATATTGACTGTGTTGAATATTGAATCAAACCACAGAGTTCTGATTTGATTTGGTAATTTCTCTATAACTTTGTTTTTTTTTTTTTTATCAGATTACTTATTTTCGAGTAAGATTTCGGATTTTTGTTATCCTTCCAATTCGTGTGTCATCTGTTTGGTTTTTTTTATGTTGACTTACACGATCACAATAATTAAGACTTAAAAAAGCAGTGGATTTATAGTAAATTTTGTAAATAAATGCTTCTATATATAAACTTGAGCGGGGAGATGATTGATCATGCATTCACTTAATATATTATTTTGTTCCATTTCTTCCAAGGACAGAACAGGTAAACAGGGACAGATTAAGTTTGTGTCTAATTGAAAATTGAAAAGCCTACGGATTTCATAAGGTATTGGTCTGCCATTTTTTCTTCAATGAACAGAATAGGTCATCACTGGAAAGGTTAAGCATGTATTGGGTTTCAAAAGTCTATGGTGGGGTATCATCCAGTCTATGTTAGATTTTCTTTATAGAAGAGGACGGTTTTTAAAATGTTTAAACTAATACACCCCCTCCTCCTTTCCCTTGTATGGAATAATTGTCCGCTACATTGATATCATGCAATGTAAATTTTGCTTCAAGCTTATGAATGATCTGTTTAATATTTGTTTTTAAATACGCGGCGAAACAGAACCAGGACCTGAAGTTTTAGATATAGTTTGGTGAACTAGGCAGTGAAAGTCTTACATCTAGAGACGAACAAGTTTTTCAAGATGTAAACAGTTACTAACATTGTACAGAACTAAATGTGTACGAAAATATTCATGCACTTTGCTTAAAGCGTCTAACTTTTCCCCATATACATTTACTAAAATTACGAATTTAGGAGAATAAATATTTTTAAAATCTGGAATGCTTATACAAGTACGTTAGCCTGTTCTTTTTATAGATTACATAATATAGCCTTCATACATGGATAAAGAAAGGCTATGCCAGCCCACTTCTCTAAAGGAATAATATTGTCGAATTGTACCTTTTGAATTGATTGAGTTGGTGTAAATACAAATTTACATTACGTGTCTTGCATTTTGTATTTACATGTACACCAAACACAATATTTGCAGTATGACACTATAGCTACTGGAAAAAACCCCAAGCGTATTTCTGAACTTAACAGTGCATTATATATATTCATATATACCTCCATTCTTATTTCAGACACCACTTTTAGAATAAATAGATGACAAAAAATATTTTAATTACACGTTAATAAAATACATGCATATTTTAAGGGTTCTTCGAAAAATTCGAGATTATCTATAATCTTAAAATTCGAGTTTTTAATATATATTCAATTATTTGCAACAACAAAAAAATAAAGGTATCAAAACACTTATACGATATAACGATAACTATGTGGAAAGCTGAAGTAAAAAGGCATGGATAAATGACTAAATCGGCAGGCGTACAACCCAGTGTCTCGGCGGGCGTAAGCAGGGTAAGAACTCTTCGTCTTGTTTACAGACTTTGAACACTTTCACTAATTTTTTTGTTAATTAATGAATATAAAGTTACTTTTTATTTCTTTGATCATTAATTTAGTTGGGAAATATAAAAGATCAAAGAAAAAATTAATATCATCCATCAGATAAACGGCAGGCGTATAGATTTTCTCGGCAGGGGTATGAATTCTGCGTACGAGTTATCTACTTACCCGGTTTTCACTAATTTTGTGTTAATTAATGAATATAAAGTCAACTTTTTATTTCTATTATCATTTTTTTACTTAAGTGAAATAAAATATCAAAGAAAATGTTAAAATAATCCATCAGATAAACGGCAGGCGTATAGATTTTCTCAGCGGGCGTATGAGTTCTGCGTAAGAGTTATCTTCTTAGCCGATTTTTATTAATTTTGTGTTAATTAATGAACATAAAGTCAACTTTTTATTTGTATTATCATTTGTTTAGATAAGTGAAATAAAATATCAAAGAAAATATTAACATAATCCATCAATTGAACGACAGGCGTATAGATTTCCTCGGCAGGCGTATAAATTTTACGTAAGAGTTATCTATCTTTACCAACATTGAATATTTTTGCTAATTTTGAGCTAAGTAATCAATATAAAGTCAACTTTTTATTTCTATGATCAATAATTTAGTTAAGTAAACTAAAATATCAAAGAAAAAATCAAAATAATCCGTCAGGTAAAAGGCAGGCGTCTAGATTTTCTCGGCAGGCGTGTTTTCCCCGGCAGGCGTCGACAGGCGTGTTTTAGGGGTCATACTAAAACACGCCTGCCGACGCCTGCCGGGGGAAAACACGCCTGCCGAGAAAATCTAGACGCCTGCCGTTTACCTGATGGATTATTTTGATTTTTTCTTTGATATTTTATTTTATTTAACTAAATTAATGATCATAGAAAACAAAAGTTGACTTTATATTGATTATTTAGCTCAAAATTAGCAAAAATGTTCAATGTTGGTAAAGATAGATAACTCTTACGTAGAACTTATACGCCCGCCGAGGAAATCTATACGCCTGCCGTTTAATTGATGGATTATTTTAATATTTCCTTTGATATTTTATTTTACTTATCTAAATTAATGATAATAGAAATAAAAAGTTGACTTTATATTCATGAATTAACACAAAATTAGTAAAAATCGGGTAAGAAGATAACTCTTACGCAGAACTCATACGCCCGCCGAGAAAATCTATACGCCTGCCGTTTATTTGATGGATTATTCTAATTTTTTCTTTGATATTTTATTTCACTTAAGTAAAGAAATGATAATAGAAATAAAAAGTTGACTTTATATTCATTAATTAACACAAAATTAGTGAAAATCAGGTAAGTAGATAACTCGTACGCAGAATTCATACGCCCGCCGAGAAAAGTATACGCCTGCCGCTTACATGGTGGATGATTTTAATTTTTTTCTTTTATATTTTATATTTTCTATCAAGATAAATGATCATATTTATAATAAAAAAAATTACGATATTTATTGATTAACAAAAAATTGGTAAAATTCATGTAAGTAAATAACTCCTACGCAGAATCCATACGCCTGCCTACAAAATCTATACGCCTGCCGTTTACCTGATGGATGATTTAAAAAAAAATTATGTTAGTATTTTATTTCACTGTATATTTTGTGTAATTTATTTATGTTAGTATTCTATTTCACTGTACTAAAGAAATTAGCATAGATAAAAAGACGACTTTTTATTCATTTCTTTACGCAAAATTAGAAAACATTCGCGAAGGACTAAAAAATAAAGGGAAAACTCTAACGCAGAATTCTTTCGACACTCGATTTAATAAAAATGCACGCCTGTATGGAATTCCATATACGACAGCCAACTGTCAGCTGCCAACTGCTTACTGCCAACTGCTTACTACCAATTGCTTTGTTTACCTCTTTATTTGGTTAAGCGCATGTGCAGACATTTATTTGAGAATTCATAGATTGGTATTTCATAAAAGGGCACACAGTGCTGTTTTTGGCTAGCAAGCATTCTCTAAATATAAGGTTTGTTTTGTCTGTCTCTTTTTTCTCTCTATCCATCCATCTCTCTCTCTCTCTCTCTCTCTCTCTCTCTCTCTCTCTCTCTCTCTCTCTCTCTCTCTCTCTGATAGTGTCAGTCTCATTATTTATAATTGTGCATATAAAGCAGTAAACTAATTATTTGTTCGAGAAAAAGAATATATACATGACCAATAAGTATGTCAATTTATTTTTATTAAAAGTTATCGACATGTTCAAAGAGTGATGGAAATACTAGCTTGGACTAAGGGGTCGGGAAAATGAATATCCTATAGCAGAAATAATACATACTTACTAAACAGAAATGTCATCAGGATCTGGACATGTAATTTGGATACGTCCAATATATGCTTATGAAAGTCTTAAACTCTTACGAACTAGAATCTCGAAAGACGGAAATTGTCCAGAAGATCGAGTGTATTCGATGCGAGGACCAAATCATATGTGGTACTGCAACGGCTATGACAAGCTGACGCCTTTTGGCATTTGTATACATGTGCAATCGATGGATGGTCGAGAAACCTTGTTTGGTGAAGAGCAAACAACGACCCAAATGCGGTTTGCAGCTATTATTCAGCGGCTATCAGAAAGGCAGGGCTTATGCCACTTATTTTAAGAGTAGATGGAGGGACAGAAAATTGTGTCCTGATAACCACTTTTGGAAGACATGAAAGTTAGGGGAGTTCTTGATTTGTCTGATTCTATCCATATAGAATATCTGAGATTTTGTTTCATTCCTGTCATCCAGAATGACCTTGAAAGAGTGATGGGCACATGGAATAGTTATGGAATTAGATAACAAAACACACGTTCTCCATCGGGTCGTCCATCCTTTTTGTATAGCAACCCGGCCAGAAGTATTTGGCTGTGCGATATGACATTCTTGATATGTTTGAAAATATTCAGGCAACTGAAAATATTTTGTAATGGATCATCTAACGAGTTTTCTTAAACTGCTTTAGAAACCATGTTGCATCTAAATCTATTGCTCCCAAGCACGTTACACGAGGCTATGGAACTTTTTGGGGACCTTATGGAACTTTTTTAGTGTTTAACGAAGTAACATAATGTCTGTAAAGATATAATTATAAATGTTAGACACACACCACAATACTGTTCACATCAAGGTGATCAAAACAGTTTTGAAAGCCATGGATAATATTGGTGTTCATAATCTATCATTCCCAGCGCAAATTCTTTGCAGCAAGTTGCGCAAGGGGATACTAGAACTAGTATGTATATCGCGTATAAAGCAATGCAAATCAGGATTTCAAATTACAACAAAACCAGTGAGAAAAACTAACGTTTTAATGAACCTCTGTCAATCATAGCATATATAATGTGTTCATGTCATAATTACTAGTATCACATTTCTGATATACTGAGATATCGGCTGTTTAAATTACGTTGTATTATAAAATCACAGATTGACCGTCATAATGTAAAGAATATCTGTCGCAATGATCATATAAATAACTACGTTTTCAAAACGGATATAACAGAATTGAAAAGAGATGCATGTTCAAAATGGTTAACATAAAGGCCAAAAGTAGACACCAGACCTGTTTCTTTGAAAGATCGGAATATAGTCAGAAACATTAATTAAACTGTCTTCCAATTATGCCATTGGGCGCGCTTGATTTTCCAAAAAGGTGTACACCGTGTACACTTTTGTAAATCAAGTGCAGTGGTGTAGCGTTTAGGTGTACACCGGATGTACAATTTTCTACACCGAGTCAGGGGTATGTGTTGTTGGGTGTAGCAAACTTGACAAATAATTTTAAGTAATATGACGGATAAGACGTCGCATATAAGTTGTCTTTTGTATGAAAGCCATTAAATTTGAAATGTGTTTATTTTATTGCATTTTAATAAAAGATTTAAAGCTTCGGATTGTCGCGGAACATCAGATTGTCTATTAGAACTGCATCCTTTTCCACCATATTTGTTCTTAACTTCCTTAAACCATGTACACTTCACCATTTAAGTACACTTGATATACAATACAAAATATTTACACCAAGTTAAGCTAAATGAAGCACATCCTTTATTTCTGAGACAAGACCATCTACAAGTAATTGGGAGTAAGCAGTTGGCAGTAAGCAGTAAGCGGTTGGCAGCTGACAGTTGGCTGTCGTATATGGAATTCCATACGCCTGCCATTTTATTTATGTCATTTTTACTTGTATTAACTAATTTATGAATTACTTCAGATGGCTATAGAGTTAGCATTTTGCCTTATAATAATGTTCAGAACTTTACTTATTGCTCCGATTAATTTATTATATTACATGAATTCGGGTGATACGAGTTTGATATAAATTCAATAAAACATAATATTTTAATTATAATGCCTGTCAATGAAGCTTTTATGATAAATTATAATTCAGGGAAAGATTTATGAACAAGTCTATACAAAACACCAAAGGAATATACATGTGTACGCTTTTACGCTTGTCAAATACCTATATTAAGGAAGGAGTCTTTTCTGGTTTTCGACTTGTCCAACATTTAACATTTAACTCAACCAAGTAAAAGACGGAATAACAATTAGATTTTTAATAATAATAAAACGTAATAAGAATCATGAATGCATCCAGAATACCTTTTTTAGGGGGGAATATTCAGGTTTGTCCGGGGGGGGGGGGGGGGGTTCAAAGCATATTTCTGGTAATTTTACTATATAAATTTAAGAAATTAATTTCTTTTTCCAAGGGGGAGCGGAACTCCACCCCCCTTCCGACCCCCGTCTAGATTAGCTCATTTTTCTTGAATGTCCAAGATACACTCATCTTAGAGATGAACTTTCTAAGCAACCTCATGACATTAGTGTGCCCTTTCATATCAACTATATTCTTTATGGTAGTTCTGACTTTTCATACAACTTAAATTGTAAAAAAAAAAATTATGTTTACCGTTATATTAGCGCTTCTAACCGTTTTTGACTCTCTATAGATACACTGCTTAAACTTATTTAGTTATTATCATAATATATTTAGCTATTTATTAGTACTCCTTTTTATTTATTGTTCTTTTCAAATGGGCTGGGTCATAGAAA
This sequence comes from Magallana nippona, assembly GCA_033439105.1. Lineage (NCBI taxonomy): Eukaryota > Metazoa > Mollusca > Bivalvia > Ostreida > Ostreidae > Magallana > Magallana nippona. The sequence goes on along the minus strand of CM065918.1, from coordinate 51,546,517 downwards.
CTCCATTCTAATGTTTGTATGTCTGTGGGTATAAATGAGGTGGTGGGTTTGTAAATGTAGGTGTGAATTTGAAGTCTATATGTTAACCAACAAATTATCTTACAATTCGTGTATTGAAAAAGTCAAGATTATTATTTAAGATTCGATTATCCCTTGTAATACTATATTTTATAGATTATTTATTATAACCACTGCTTGACCTTGTGTTTTGGAGAGGGTGTACATAGGCTTGGCCTGTTGCCCAATCCTTTTGAATCATCAATAAAATATGTTTTAAATTTATTTAGATTAGCTCATGAAAAGTATGTGAGTGAAAATCATCTGCAAAGGCAAAGAAAAATTCTTACATCTACCCCAAAAGTTAATGATTGGTGACTGAAATAAATATTTGATGCAAGTTCATGAGTTATACTAACATATATGTATATTTGTTATTAAATTGTTATTGTCAGCGAGAACATCGATATTGAAGTATCCTAGTCTACGGCAGCTTACCGATCACGAGAGTCGATCTATAAAACTGTTCCACGATCTTTTGGTCTATAGACCAATCCTGTTTTAATTAATGTTTTTTTCTGAATACTGGATGAAAAATCGTGTTTCAAAAAGTGGAAACCAACAGGAATCGTGATACCAGTGCTTTCCTATATTTGAAAACCTTTATAATAAAAGAGAGGGCTTTGGAAACGTGTACATATATAGTTGTTTGCTGTCAATTCTCAGCAAGGAATCAACTGAAGCTGTTTTCTTGAGATTTCCAATATATTCCCCCAATTAATTCGGAAACCTATGGAAAAATATGTATGTAAAAAGTAACGTTTTACTTAAATGTTTTCGACTTCTTATTTTATCGAATTTTTCATAACTGCTAGAATCATACAAGCGTTATATCTATACAAATATGTATATCTATAAACATGCATCCCTTTTTCTCTCCCTCATTCTTTGTCTCCCTCCTTCGTTCACTTCCTCTCTCTTTTCCGTATTTTCCATCCACTGCTCTCTCTCTTTCTTTCTCTCTTCATGAACGGGAAAACAATACAAACATCGAGAGAAAAAAATACTTATATATAGTTGAACCCTGTTTAACTGTTCTAGTACATGTATTTTTCAATAAAAATATAGATAAAACTATCAAGCAAACGGGATTGAATGTGTGGGAAAAATAGATAGGACATGCACAACACATATGTGCCAATAAATCACTCATTTGCAAACAGATAGGTAGATTTTGTTATTTTTGTAGCGTGTCGGTAAGTGTGTCACTGCAACATTCACATTCTATTTGTTCGACATCTGAACGTGGTGTTTTTTTTCGGTTTTAATTGATTTCATATTGAAGACAAAAATTTCCAAGTCATTAATGAACACAATAATCTATGCAGATCGGTAATCTTTGAACACATTGAATGCAAAATGTCATTCCGACAATTTTAATGAATCACACTGAACAGAATCGTAGGTCGAGAAACGTTTTGATAAAAAAGTAAATGACATTGCATGCATTCATAATTATTGCTGATCCTTCTATTTATATAATTTACATGCGCAGATGTTTTTCATACGAAATACAATCATTCACTTCACTATCCATCAAACGGTTGAACGCAGTGTTTTGTAAAACGGAAACGGGACCATTGTCACAATCTTAACATGTACATGTAGATTAAAGTATTTTATCTAATTTTATTACATGTACAAATAATGTACTAATTACAAAATAACTTACTCATTATTTTCTTTACTATAATATTTGGGGCGAGTGGGGCTGGGGCTACATGTCCAAAGATAACTAGTGATCGTTGCTCTACCTATACACGTGTATTCCCGTGTTAGTTTCTTGTATATTCTGTGTGAATTGAACGGTTTTTTGTCTCTAAAGAAACAATAGACCTTTACCTACCTGTATATTGGAAGAGGACCGTGAAGCACACCTTGTACACAAGCCCCCCCCCCCCCTCTCTCTCTCTCTCTCTCTCTCTCTCTCTCTCTCTCTCTCTCTCTCTCTCTCTCACACATATGTTTTAGATGACTAGGAAAAATAGTTATGAATGAGTCGATATACAAAACAAAAAAAGTTAGGTTTTAAGATATTATGTATAGCGTATGAACTTACACCTAATTATTAACCCAAAAGGACTATTAAAACCTTGCAGTTCACTTTTATTATAATTCCCATTGATAGAGCAGGGTCGCTACAACAGGATTATCAGGGTTTCTGACACTTATATGTAACTTATATGTTATCTATATGAAATTGAAGACGAATACCACTTTATCCTTAAATATCTCATGTACAAACACTTAATCAAAAACTATTTCTATTTTATAAGCCATCAGTGTTTTATATAACTAGTCAAACTTACACGTACGTCTCTTCATAAAACGTATATACTATATAGTCTATTCATAACCGTAAACATATTTATAAAATACAGATGATCAAAACTTATTTTTTAAGGGAAAGTCTTGTTCATTATTATCTACGAAACAGTCCAGGCGTATAACCAAGAATATTCTCAAGAGTTGAATCATTTTACAACGTTAATCATTGAACCGGGGTGCTTTTTTTCTGCATTAAATATTGAGACCAAAAGTCGTGTGAAATTTTTACCCGGCATATTTCTCAAAAGCTTGGTTAAAAAAAATCTTAATACTGATAACCTTAAAATAAAGCATATACTGTACATGTAGCTGCAATAATGTAGCCACCTTCGATTTATTTTCATCTGACCCCCCCCCCCCCCCAAAAAAAAGAAAAAGAAAAAAAGAACAACAACACACAAACGAGAGTGCTACATTATTGCAGCTATAATGCATATATTGACTATGCTGAATATTGAATCAAAACCACAAAGTTCTGATTTGATTTGGTAATTGCTCTATAACTTTGTTTTTGTTTTTTTTTTTTTATCAGATTACTTATTTTCGATTAAGATTTCATTCTTTTTTATCCTTCCAATTTTTGTGTCACCTGTTTGGGTTTTTTTTTATGTTGACTTGCACGATCACAATAATTGAGACTTAAAAAGCAGTGCATTTATAGTAAACTTTGCAAATACATGCTTCTATATATAAACTTGAGTGGGGAAGATGATTGGACATTCCATTCACTTATATTATTTTGTTCCATTTCTTCCAAGGACAGAACAGGTAAACAAGGACAGATTAAGTTTGTGTCTAATTGAAAAGCCTACGGATTTCAATAGGTAGTGATCTGCCATTTTTCTTCTATGAACAGAATAAGCCATCACTGGAAAGGTTAAGCATGTATTGGGTTTCAAAAGTCTATGATGGGGTATCATCCAGTCTATGTTAGATTTTCTTGATAGAAGAGAACGGTTTTTTTTTAAAATTCTTAAACTGATAGCCCCCCCCCCCCCCCTTGAATGGAATAATTGTCCGCTACATTGATATCATGCAATGAAAAATTTTCCTACAAGCTTACGAATGATCTGTTTAATATTTGTTTTTAAATACGCTGACAGAACCAGGACCTGAAGTTTTAAATATCAAGATTGTGAACTAGGCAGTGAAATTAGTCTTAAATCTAGAGAATAAAAAGTTTTTCGAGATGTAAACAATTACTAACTTTGTACGAAAATATTCATGCACTTTGCTTAAAGCGTCTAACTTTTCCCCATATACATCTACTAAAATTACGAATTTATGAGAATGAATATTTTTTTAAATCTGGAATGCTTACACATGTACTTTAGCCTGTTCTTTTTATAGATTGCATGATATAGCCTTCGTATATGGATAAAGGCTATGCCAATCCACTTCTCTAAAGGAATAATATTGTCGAATTGTACCTTTTGAATTGATTGGGTTGGTGTAAATACAAATTTACATTACGTGTCTTGCATTTTGTATTTACATGTACACCAAACACAATATTTACAGTAAGACACTATAGCTACTGAAAAAACCCCAAGCGTATTTCTGAACTTATCAGTGCATTATATATATTCATATATACTTCCATTCTTATTTCAGACACCACTTTTAGAATAAATATATGACAAAAAATATTTAAGTTACACGTAAATAAAATACATGCTTATTTCAAAGGTTCTTCAAAAAAAAAAAATCGAGCTTATCTATAATCTTAAAATTAGAGTTTGTAATATAATTATAATTATTCAATTATTTGCAACAAAAAAAAATAAAGGTAAAAAAAAACTTATAGGATATAACGATAACTGTGTGGAAAGCTGAAGTTTTTCATGATATATAATAAAAAAGACATGGATAAATGAATAAATCGGCAGGCGTACAACCCAGTGTCTCGGCGCGCGTAGGCAGGGTAAGAACTCTTCGTCTTGTTTACAAACTTTGAACATTTTTGCTAATTTTTTGTTAATAAATGAATATAGTTACTTTTTATTTCTTTGATCATTAATTTAGTAACTATGAAATATAAAAGAAAAAATTAGTATCATCCATCAGATAAACGGCAGGCGTATAGATTTTCTCGGCGGGCGTATGAGTTCTGCGTAAGAGTTATCTTCTTACCCGATTTTTACTAATTTTGTGTTAATTAATGAATATAAAGTCAACTTTTTATTTCTATTATCATTAATTTAGATAAGTAAAATAAAATATCAAAGGAAATAATAAAATAATCCATCAATTAAACGGCAGGCGTATAGATTTCCTCGGCGGGCGTATAAATTCTACGTAAGAGTTATCTATCTTTACCAACATTGAACATTTTTGCTAATTATGAGCTAAATAATTAATATAAAGTCAATTTTTGTTTTCTATGATCATTAATTTAGTTAAGTAAAATAAAATATCAAAGAAAATATTAAAATTATTGATCAGGTAAACGGCAGGCGTCTAGATTTTCTCGGCAGGCGTGTTTTCCCCGGCAGGCGTCGGCAGGCGTGTTTTAGTATGACCGTAGCATTACCCGGATGTGCAACTAAAACGTGAACCTACTGCGTTCCGAAAAAATCCATCATGTAACGAATGTATGTTCGTTCGCCCAAATGCGTTCGCCCTAGTTTCTGTTCGCCCTAGGTCCGTTCGCCCTTGATTCCGTTTGCCCAAGTTTCGTTTGCCTTATTTTAATACAGGATTAATATAATTGTACATTTTCATATTTGTGTAATTAAATATCTCTTCATAATTTTTAAAATGATCATTTTAAAAATTATGAAGGAGATGTAATTACACAAAATAACACGTACTATCACAGCACCTTCACAAAATAATAACCAATTGACTGACCTAATAACGATACAATGACTTATTGCCATGGTTAATTAATTATTTGATTATGGTTGACAATAGTTTGATACAGTTTCATGTTCCATCTACGTATATCTCTTTAGAGATCAAAGGATTTTGTTGTGATCGGGTATATATTAAATTCTTCAAAGATAAAATAGGTCATCCGCTGCTCACCTTCGATATAAACCAATTAATGTCTCAATTTCTTTAATTGTTTAAAACACAACGCCAATCAATAAAAAAAAAAACATACAAGACAGTTATCTATAATTTACGGCATTAAAATCTAACAATAGGACCAATTACGTCTTTTTGAAGAAATGAATTCATAAAGTGTACGAACAATTTATAATAGTAAAAATATTTTATCATTCAAAAAGTTAAAATTAAATGAAATAAAGATAATTAACTTAAAATGATAGGGTTTATTAACAACAAGGAGCGAACAAGGTTTAGGGCGAACGATAATTAGGGCGAACGATAATTAGAGCGAACGGACCTAAGGCGAACGGACTCAAGCGAACAGGTAGATAGGGCGAACGAACCCGATACCTCATGTAACTGTTACATTAGAGGTCCGTGTACATGTAAGTACGTTATTTTTTATGTTGCAAGATTTATCATTATTTATCAAATGAGTAAAACGACCGAGGTTTTCTCCTGTTCACATTATGAATACATGCCATAGCAGCGTACGTTATCAGCTGTTCATCTTCGCTAGCCGAGGGTTTCTGATCCGCGCCGCTCCTCATCAAAGGAGAGGCGCGGATCAGAAACCCTTGGCTAGCGAAGATGTCAGCTGTTTTGAATATGAAGATTGACACTTTACTTAAAGTGTGTTTATGTCAATACATGCCCTTTATATGATGTCTCAAAGGAATCGACTTGACGCTGTTGAAAAAGACCTTAAATATATATGCGAAGGTTTGAACATGAACAGGAAGCTTATAGAATATAAAAGAATATATGTATAATTAAACTGTTATTGTTCTTTGCATGACGTGTCTCAGATTTGAACCTAGAACAAGAGACTGGTCTTTGAATAATATGTCTCAGGTTTGAGCCCCAGAGAGCATGTCCTTTGGATTTAGCCAGTCGATCCTTTGCTTAGGTTTGATCCTAAAGGCTTGTCCTGTCATTGTCATATGCCTTGAGTATAAAGTTATAAACTCCAAGAGACCCATGTCATCCTTTAAATATGATGTGTCCCAGAACTACACTGTAGACTAGAGATGGATCCTTTGGATGATTTGACAATGGCATGTCCAAGATCCTTCATTGTCCAATATGACTATTATTACTTATTAGGTTTGTTAATGACTGACTACAGAAATATATCGGGTTGATCAATCTCATAGATGGCGAGGCGTGCCATTTTTAAACCAAAGAAAGTGTGACATTTCAGTCTGAGGGAAAACAAAGGTGCATAACAAATGATAGCATATCTTACAAACACAGATTTCTCAATATAAGAGGAACTCAGTGGTAAACAGAATGAAAACTTGCAGTAAATATGCAATCAATATAAATCAGTCTGTTGAAGACGCTGATATTATGTCAATTGTTTCTTCTGTTATTGTATATTGTATCTGTTATAAGATATGCTGCTGAGTGTCCAAATATAAGTGTCTGATATTTACAGTTAAATATTTGTTGTAGTGTTAATTAATTGTACCTAACCAGCTAATAATCTGTAGTGTGAGATTTAACCTTTTTAAAAGTTGTATGTGATATTTATGTTATACATGACATGTGGTGATAACGAACAGTGTTCAAATTCAAAAGTCCAAAGGAAAATTACAAAACAGGAGCAGAGCAAACAAAAATAGAGGTAGGATCAGGTGCCATGGAGGAGTGTGCTCTTTGTCGTAATCAGGAAAAAAAGGAAAAGTCCGTAGACAATTAGGTGATTAATTATGGTCTAACAATTAGTATGAAAACGTCAGTCAGCATGCGACCCAGTGGAAGATTTGCTGACAAAGTCATTGTATCAACCATAGAACTTACAAAAAGATGACTTCAAACGTAGAAATGTAGTTGAATAGTCCATTCTGTTAGTTGTAGTGTCCGATAGGTTAGATGTTAGTTGAAGTGTTTGTTGTTCCATATCAAGTGTCTGTTGTAATATTTGGTGTATTGTCTGATACAGGCATGTCCATTAATTGCAGTGTCTGTTACAATGTCTGTAACAGTGTTTGTTCTGTTTTAATACTGTGTAAGATTTGCTCTGTCGATTGATGTGTAAACTGTTCTCATCAATATACAATCTGTTGTGGCACCTTTTGGTATATATAATTTAGGTTTGGATATTCTTGTTTAATTGTGTGTTTTTTTGTTGGATTTGCTGGTTTTCATGTCTGTTATAGAGTTGGATTTGCTGTTTATTATGTCTGTTATAGAGTTGGATTTAGTGGTTATTATGTCTGTTATAGAGTTGGATTTAGTGGTTATTATGTCTGTTATAGAGTTGGATTTAGTAGTTATTATGTTTGTCTAATATAGATTTACTAGTTATCATGTCATTGTAGTGTTGGATTTTCTGGTGGGTCATGTTTTTGGTTTTGTTGGACTTGCTACTAAAATGTCCTGTGAAGTGTAGTGTGTATGATGTCTGTTGTAGTATTGGATTTGTTCTTTGCCATGTCACTTGTAATGTTGTTTGCAAGTTGTCATGTCCTTTCTTATGGTGGATTTGCTATTTGTCATATCTCTGCTATTATTTGATTTGCTATTTGTGATGTCTGTTGTATTGATTGTGATGTCTGTTGTAGTGTTTGTGATGTCTGCTGTAGTGTCTGTAATGTCTTTGTATGTCATGTCTGCTGTAGTGTCTGTCATGTCTGTTGTAGTGTATGTCATGTCTGTTGTATTGATTGTGATGTCTGTTGTAGTGTTTGTTATGTCTGTTGTAGTGTTTGTTATGTCTGCTTTAGTGTCTGTGATGTCTGTTGTATGTCATGTCTGCTGTAGTGTCTGTTATGTCTGTTGTAGTGTATGTCATGTCTGTTGTAGTGTTTGTGATGTCTGCTGTAGTCTTTGTGATGTCTGTTGTAGTGTTTGTGATGTCTGCTGTAGTCTTTGTGATGTCTGTTGTAGTGTTTGTAATGTCTGTTGTAGTGTTTGTGATGTCTGTTGTAGTGTTGGAATTGTTTATTGCCATGTCTATTGTAGTGTTGGATTAAAATCATGTCCTGTATGTGGCAATGTTTGCCTTGCTATAGTTGTCATAATTGCTGTAGAGTTGGATTTGTTAGTTATCAAGTCTGTTTTGATAGCGGGTTAGCTTGTTGTAATGTCCATCTATTGTTGTGTTTAATTTGCTAATTTTCATGTCTGATATTTTTTGACGTTAAATAGTTGTTATGTCTGTGTAATGAAGGATTTGCTAGTACGTTTGTCTGTATGTTGTTGTTTATTAGCTAATTGTCATATGCGTTAAAGTGTTGGATTTGCGAGATGTCATGTCTGTTCAGAGGTTGGAATTGCTCGTTATCATGTTTTATATAGAGTTGTGTAGCTATGTTTTTCTAGTTATCTTATGAATGTTGTTATGTTTGATCTGCTAACTGATTTTTTGTCATGGATTGTTGTGATATTAGTTGTTGTGTTGGATTTGCTTGTTGGTATTTGGTAGTGTTTGACTCACCAGGTGTGACCTCTGTTGAGTTGTTGAATTTGCTACAATATGTAGTTGTGAGATATCTATCGTTTTGATGGATTCAGTAGTTGTAATATATGTTGTAGTGTTGGATGTTTGTTGTCAATTCTGTTGTATCGTAAGATTAATAGTACAGTTGTGATACCTGTTGTAGTGTTGGATTTGCTTGTTGTCAGTTTTGTTGTATTGTTGGATTCACTAGTTGTCATGTCTCTTGTATTCTTTGATTCACTAGTTTTAGCATCTGTTGCAGTGTTGGATTCACCTGTTGTGATGTCGTTGCCCTGTTTATGTTTGATTCGTTAGTTGTGGCATCTGTTTTAGTGCTAGATTCACCTGTTGTGATGTCATCTCCATGTTTATGTTTGATTCGTTAGCTGTGTCATCTGTTGTATAGTTGGATTCACCTGTTGTTGTATCGTTGCCCTGTTTGTGTTTGATTCGTTAGTCGTTGCATCTGTTGTAGTGTTGGATTCACCTGTTATACTGCCATTTTCCTTTTTGTGTTGGTTTCGTTAGTTGTGCCATCTGTTGTATTGTTGGATACACCTGTTATGAATTCGATTGTTGTCAGTTCTTTGTATTGTTGTATTGATAGTTTTGATATATGTTGTTTTGTTGTATTAGCTTGTTGTTTATTCTGTTGTGTTAATGAATTCGCTAATTGTGACATCTGTTGTAGAAATAAATTTGCTTGTCGTCTTGTCTGTTGTATATCTGTATTAATGGATTTTCTAGCTGTCAAATCTGGTCTGCTGTTGTGTTAACTGACTTTTTATGTTAAATAATGTTTTAGAACTTCGGCAATATTTATCGTACTTTTATCTTAAATGCAAGTGTTGTTCACCACCGTCACCAATCTCCAGCCTGTTTTGATACGAGTTTTTGTAGGTTCCATACCACGACTTACACTTAGGTCCTTTATAGTTAATTGACTCTTAACTCGGAATTTAGGTCAAACTATGTAGCCATTCGTTGTAACATTTGACACATAAAAATAAAAAGAAATTCTTTACTTCAATATCAGAATGTTTCCTAGAAAAATGACAGTCGCAGACTATAACTGTAACCTAATTCATTTGTCATAATTGCGCTCAGAAAAACATTAGTGGGTTTTCTCTAATTTTTAAAGGAAGTTCAGGCCTGACCATTAAGTAAATACATACGTAATTTATCAGCGTTTAGTAGTACATGAATTATAACCATGTCCTTGGAAATGTCACATTTGAATGCAATTTATCCATCACTTGCTATACGTACCGTTATAATGTAATTTTAACGTAATATGTTCGTTTGTTTCATCATAAACGAAAGTCAATATATAGGACAAGTTGATATGATGGCCTGGGACAGTTTATCTAGCACTCTCAGAGAACGTTGGCATTCTACTAATTCTTTCCGAACTTCAGGTCATGTGTAGTACGTACAATTAATGGAGGATGAGGAACAGACAGACCGTGGGAAGGGCCGACAGGAAGGTTCCAAGGACTCTTCCCCGTCTATATTTATTGAGGTAAGAACCAGCACTTGGAGTCGTGTTTAGTTTCCCAAAACGAACTTTTAAGAAATTTCAAATGAATTTCGGTAGCTGAGTTGCACGCGATGTTTCAATTTGCACTATTAATAACGTTGATTGTTGAAAAATAAAACGCTACCAAATGTCCTTTGACTTGTACATGTATAGAGAATAAAGCCTAATTTCTGCTATACTACATATGTCATATTGTATTGTACATGGAGAGAACAAATGTGGTTCCTATTCTATTTGATTTATGTACTCATTATGTACACAGAGAGAAGAGGTCGTGGTCCCTGACGGTGGATGGGGCTGGTTCATCGTGTTCGGGAGCTTCCTGTCTCACTTTATCATCGGCGGCTTGGAGCGGTCCGCGGGGCTGATGTACCTGTTCTTCCAGGAGCGGTTCAGACAGAGCGCCGCAACCACCGCATGGGTAACCACACTAGCTTCCGCTCTCAGACTCATGCTGGGTACGTCCGCGCCGCCATGGGCACCTGTTCTTATAGAATATTATTATTAACAACAGTATATTTTTCTTATAACCATTATACATGTGAATGATACAGACGTGATTAAGTGTTGTAGCCACTGGTAAAGTGGCGCGAGGATTCCTTCTTAGATTGATAAGGAAAAGATGGCCAGTAATTGCGCCCGTTTTTTTGTAGGTCCTCTGTGTAGTTTCCTCTGTAACAAATTTTCCTGCAGACACGTGGTCATCGTCGGCTCGCTCATCTTCACGGTTACTCTTATTATGACGGCGTATGCACCCAATCTCGAGACAGTCTTCATCACTTTTGGAGTCCTAGGAGGTACGTGTATAATACACGTCATTTATTTGCACCATTTGAGAAATAATTCCAATGATCAGAAATAGTATAGATAAGTCTTTTTTCAGGGTTTGGACGTAGCTTAACATACGCTCCCACCGTTACGATGGTAGGGATATACTTCAACAAAAAGAGGGGCGTTGCCGTGGGTTTGTCGACGTCTGGGGTAGGATTCGGGTCGTTCGCTGCCCCGGCAATTATAGAGATGGCTTTTCGCTTCTACGGTTACAGCGGAGGGTTCTATATACTGGCCTGCTTTGCCATCAATTTGTGTATAGCTGGTATGCTGTTTCGACCTCTGCAGAAGCAAAGATTGCTGATGGCTTATGACAAAAGGCAAGAGGTCTGTTCTATTCTAATGACTTTGATTATTTTAATAGCCCTTTATGATAAAGGGCAAAGACCAGTCGTGACTATAAATGCCTATTGAATTACTTTGACAGGAGAAAGAGTGTGAAAGAAACTTTTGATGTTGAAGTTCCCCTAAATGAGAGCAACTCGTTTGTGTCTCGGGATAGTTTAAATCAGCTACCGACGGAGTCCGTCTCTGCAGTAAGTCCTACAGACAAGGAAGACCCAGATGTCAACTGTGGGGCACTAATCGTCAAAGGAAGCAAGTCAACTGAAGTTTCTGAAAAAGAACAGCCGCTACTGAAGAGCCAAGAGGATAGCGTGTCTGGACAGAATGGCTCCATAAAAATCGTAGAAAGCTACAAAGAACAGAATTCTTGTTGTGCTTTCTTCAAATCGAAATCTAAGCCAGGACAATCAAGAAATACATTTTTAGAGCTCTCGCTGCTAAAAGATTTCCGCTTTTTGTCATTCTGTATTACCATTTTGTTGTTCACTCTCGCCTTTCAGTCTGCCTTCGTGTTCCTGCCGGCTTACGGTAAACAGCTTGGGAACACCGACATGGAGTCTGCTTATCTTGTCATCATCACTGGGGCTTTTGACGGGGTGGGTAGGGTGTTCTCTGGGGTCGTTCTTGATCTGAAGAACGTCAAAAGATTCCGGGTGTACATCTACAACACCATCATATTCTTGGTGGGCGGGATCTCCTTCGTCATTCCTATGACACGTACGTACACTCAGCTCTGTGTGGTATGTGGACTGTACGGGCTACTTATTGGAACCTACTTCTCCCAGAAGTCCGTCATCCTAGTCGATCTGTTGGGCGCCGAGAAACTCATCAACTCTTTTGGACTATTGATATGCTTCCAGGGCATGGGGATGCTCGTAGGTCCCCCTTTCTCTGGTGAGATTACAAACATTGTCAGATTGACTATATGTATCCTTGCTGCTTTTTTTTTTAAATTCTCAATATTTTCACAGTAGGTATATCCGTATGACAATAGATATTCCCTATGTCGTATCAATTGAATATGGAGACTTCTTTCACACAAATACAACTAAAATTTCTTTGTTTTTCCCCCCAGGTTTTCTGAAAGACATCAGTGGACAATATGAGAACGCCTTTTACGTGGGAGGTAGCTCTATGATTTTGGGTGCTCTTATTTTGTTGACTTCAAACATTCGACATTTATTGTTAACTAGAAAAGGCCAGTGTAATGATAAAGAACATTGATATGCATGACCATATGAAATACGTATATTGTTTGTAATTTACTGTATATAACAGTTGTTTTGGTTGTTAATTTTGAATTTAGTGCAACGGTATACTTTACGTTTATTGGAGTAATATTTCCTGTAGTCTTTTATTGTGCATGACCATTTACTGCTCTCTATAGTAATCATAACTCTGAAGTACCAGTATGTTATTTTTTAGTAATGATAGATTATTGCCATGACTGTACTGAAGTATTAATGAAGGTCGTTTGATATTACGCCATATACTTGACATTATTGGCGTATTTTTTCATGTAACCAGGAGGTATTTATTGTACATGGCCATTTACCCTTTCTATAGTAACCAACAATGTTTTAGTAACGACAGATTATGGCCATGACTGTACTGAAATATTAATCAAGACCATTTGATACATTTACTAGTAGCATGAAATGCATTTAGTTTTCCATGTGTATTTGAGTATTTATGACACAATTTTATCTTTATTTTAAGTGTTTTACGTATGTACCTGGACGTTTTAGTTCAAATAATAACAAAGAATGTTTAAAATGTTATTTAGAGTGTTGTTATGTTTCTCTGACGTATTGCAACTATACTGCAGTACATATGATTTATATCAAATTATCATTGGATGATTAAACTATTTCCATAAAATTCGTCGTTGTCCGTGGCGAAAACGTTTCACATTAATTTATATTTCAATTATATTTAATTTTCTTTAGAATTGTTTAAATGTTATAAGGAAAAAAAAGTAATGTTACATTTGAAAAAAAAACCTACAGAAATTAATGAGATATTGTATGGGTTATTGATAACGTTAAAACTATAGCTTAGGTTTTTGTTTTACGCAACACTGAAACGAAATTTAGAGTGTTGCAGTTATTACTAAAATATCCCAAAGTTAAGTGAAGGGAGGGAACGGAGCGGATCCGAATTTTTGAAGAAGAAAAAATGAAGCACTACGCTTTCCTAATATTAAACGTTTCTGAACAAATACACTTAAACAATGTACTTGTATTTCCATTTTCTAAAAATATAGAATCTTGTCTCAGTTTGCGGGTCAACCATCAAGTCTACTGTACTTTGAATGCGCAGATTGTTGGTCAGCTTTGGCCATGTCACCGATTTACTGATGACAGACTTACAAAGGGTAGATTACTAAATAAATACCTTGTATTGTTATGCTACAATTAATTCATCCATGACTCAAAAGATACCACTCAAATCTTAGGCGTGACTGAATCCGAGAAGAATTTAACAGGGCGTTATTATCGCTTCCTCTACAAAATGGAAATTCTTTCTTGGTGTTGAGTATATACACCTGAAAATAATACAAACAAAAGTCAGCGAATTTGATGGCCTTATCAGAATCCGTGAAGGCTACTAATGAGATTTTCTTCTTAAGGTTGGAAATTTTCTCATTTTAAACAGATGGAAGCTGAGGACCAAAACCATATATCAGATGTTGACGAGATATCTTCACTGCCAGACGGTGACCCAAAACTCTGCAACACGTGTGTAGAGGATCCCGACACAACGGCTGTTTTAAATTGTGATGAATCTGAGGAAAATTCGAGTGAAATATGTAAGGTTAATCTTAGGAACATGAATAAAGATCACCAGCTTTTGAATGTAAAGGCTCAGGAAAACGCCCGTCGTCATATCCAGCGACTGAAAACATCAACATGGATGATTTGATATTCAGACATATCTCGGAGGAAATGGATTTGAAAAGTTTATTGTTCGGTCGTCTCTTACAACGATGCGAAGAGGTAAGTAAGAAACGATTAAAGTCTCTGAAGACTTGACGCAAGAAATCAACTCTCATTTTGACAATTACATCAAGGCGGTGGAGAGCCACAGATCCAAACTCATTCAGCAGGTGCACGACCATTCTTCTAAACAGACCGAGTACATCCAGGGCCAAAAATCGGTCCTGTCCAAATTACAACAAAATGTCAACGAAGTTAAGGAATTTCTAAACACGATAACACTGGATTCCTTAGATGAAAGCAGTAATTGAAAACAATTATCCAGACTTTTTCTTTACATCCGGCGTGCGAATGTTTATGCGAGGTCACAGGAAATGACCTTTTGTCCGGAAGCAGATGGCCCAGTGATCGACCAATACCAGTTCTACGGACGGATAGTAACTGGACAAAACATGTTATTACTTAATAGGTTTGTTACTGACTGACTACAGAAATATATCGGGTTGATCAATCTCATAGATGGCGAGGCGTGCCATGTTTAAACCAATGAAAGTGTGACATTTCAGTCCGAGGGAAAACAAAGGTGCATAACAAATGATAGCATATCTTACAAACACAGATTTCTCAATATAAGAGGAACTCAGTGGTAAACAGAATGAAAACTTGCAGTAAATATGCAATCAATATAAATCAGTCTGTTGAGGATGCTGATGTTATGTCAATTGTTTCTTCTGTTATTGTATATTGTATCTGCTATAAGATATGCCACTGAGTGTATTGTCCAAATATAAGTGTCTGATATTTACAGTTAAATATTTGTTGTAGTGTTAATTAATTGTACCTAACCAGCTAATAATCTGTAGTGTGAGATTTAACCTTTTTAAAAGTTGTATGTAATATTTATGCTATACATGACATGTGGTGATAACGAACAGTGTTCAAATTCAAAAGTCCAAAGGAAAATTACAAAACATGAGCAGAGCAAACAAAAATAGAGGTAGGATCAGGTGCCATGGAGGAGTGTGCTCTTTGTCGTAATCAGGAAAAAAACGGAAAAGTCTGTAGACAGTTAGGTGATTAATTATAGTCTAACAATTAGTATGAAAACGTCAGTCAGCATGCGACCCAGTGAAAGATTTGCTGACAAGGTCGTTGTATCGACCATAGAACTTACAAAAAGATGACTTCAAACGTAGAAATGTAGTTGAATCGTCCATTCTGTTAGTTGTAGTGTCCGATAGGTTAGATGTTAGTTGAAGTGTTTGTTGTTCCATATCAAGTGTCTGTTGTAATATTTGGTGTATTGTCTGATACAGGCATGTCCATTAATTGCAGTGTCTGTTACAATGTCTGTAACAGTGTTTGTTCTGTTTTAATACTGTGTAAGATTTGCTCTGTCGATTGATGTGTAAACTGTTTTCATCAATATACAATCTGTTGTAGCACCTTTTGGTATATATAATTTAGTTTTGGATATTCTTGTTTAATTGTGTGTTTTTTTGTTGGATTTGCTGGTTTTCATGTCTGTTATAGAGTTGGATTAGCTGGTTTTTATGTCTGTTATAGAGTTGGATTTAGTGGTTATTATGTCTGTTATAGAGTTGGATTTACTGTTTATTGTGTCTGTTATAGAGTTGGATTTAGTAGTTATTATGTTTGTCTAATATAGATTTACTAGTTATCATGTCATTGTAGTGTTGGATTTTCTGATTGGTCATGTTTTTGGTTTTGTTGGATTTGCTACTAAAATGTCCTGTGAAGTGTAGTGTATATGATGTCTGTTGTAGTGTTGGATTTGTTCTTTGCCATGTCAGTTGTAATGTTGTTTGCAAGTTGTCCTGTCCTTTCTTATGTTGGATTTGCTATTTGTCATATCTCTGCTATTATTTGATTTGCTATCTGTTATATTGTTTGTGATGTCTGTTGTATTGTTGGTGAAGTCTGTTGTACTGTTTGTGATGTCTGTTGTATTGTTGGAATTGTGTATTGCCATGCCCATTGTTGTGGTGGATTAACCTACACAGCTAATTGTGCCACATATGTTTCACATATGTTTGAACTTAACACATGTACAACATACGTTAATCATACGTAACACACACGTGAAGTCAAACCGTACGTTAGACATACGTTGAGAAATGCATGGTTAACATACGTGTGATAACATACGTTCAACATCACATACGTTTAACATACGTTAGATTTTACATATGTTAAACATACGTGAACCATATGTTTTACATATGTAGATCTCAACCACATGTTACACATATTTATAAACACACGGTTAACATGAGTTCTAACAACCGTATGTTACACGTGCGTTAATAATATATGTTTCACATAAGTGTGAAGAAATGCATTTGAATAACATTAATATTATCTGCATGTACATGTGCACATGACTGACGTTGCTGTATCACTCATGTCTCTGAAATGAATGCAGGTAAACCATACATTGTATGACACTTTATAGTTATTGTAAGGTTGATTTGCAAAACCACAAATATAACTACATGCATTTCCTAATATTTTCACCAGAAATGTCTCTGAGCAACTCCTATATTTATCATTATTTTCAACCTTCATTCAATAAAATATCTAGAAATTTGACTAATAAATCATGTTTCACATGATAATGTTTACAAAATCATTTTGCATATTCTATTTTCTATACAACTGAAGTATACATTTGGTGTATGTGACCTATAGTGAATATTGTTCATGTGTACACAAGTGGCATTCTCAATCAAAAATAAATAAGTTCAATGTTCATTAAAAGTGATAAAAATGTTATGTACATTAGATTTTACACCAAAAAGTTAAATAAATAATTCAGAAAACAAAAAAAGCAATGTTATAGGAAAACAACAGGCATTTAATTAGCATCGGAGGGGGGGGGGGGGGTGAAGTGGGGCAGGGACAGGGGGACGGGACTGCCCCCCCCCCCCCCCTTCCCCAGTACACGTTTTCTCGCAGCAAACATTTTCTTGAATTTACTTATAAAAAAGTGAATTAACATAGAGTCCCCCCCCCCCCCCCCCCCAATGTTTTTGGGTACCATGTAAAAATTGAAATGAAAGGGAGGAAATAAACTGTGAAATTGAAGTTAAAGGTACATTTAGCCCCCCTACCCCCACGGATTAGGTTTTTCAACTTTTTAAAAAAGTATTTCTGGGTTGTTTTTTGTTTTGTTTTGTTTTTTGCAGGTCAAGATTGGATTTTATGTAATCCAATATTACCTAGTGCATTGTGCCATTTACCAGGTTATACAAACACTTAAGTCCAAAATAAATTTTAAAAAATCCAAGCCTAGGAGGGGGAGAGAAGAAAAATCTATTTTGATTTTCTTTTTCTCAAAAGCTATTTTGGGGGATAATATTAAGGTTGAACATGTCACTGACCCCTTGTAGATCTATCAATCACCCATCACTAGAGTCTGTGTGCCATCACCTGGGTCTGTACAACCATAACCAGGGCCAATATACTCATCCCCAGGGTCCCAATACCTATCACCAGGATCAGAGTGAGTATCACCAGGGTCTGTATGACCATCATTAGGGTCTGTATATCCATAACCAAGGCCAGTATACCCATCTCCAGAGTCCCAATACCTATCACCAGGGTCAGAGTTCGTATCACTAGGGTCTGTATGACCATCACCAGGGTCTGTATACCCATAACCAGGGCCAGTATACCCATCACCAGCGTCTCAATACCTATCAGCAGAGTCAGAGTTCGTATCTCCAGGGTCTGTATGACCATCACCAGGATCTGCACACCCATAACCAGGGCCAGAATACCCATCACCAGGGTCTCAATACCTATCACCAGTTGGTCAAAGTACGTATAACCAGACTCTGTGTGCATATCACCAGGGTCTGTACACCCATAACCAGGGCCAGTATACCCATCATGAAGGTCTCAATACCTATCACCAGGGCCAGAGTTCGTATCACCAGTGTCTGTATGACAATCACCAGGATCTGTACACCCATAACTAGGGCCGGAATACCCATCATCAGGGTTTCAATACCTATCACCAGGGTCAGAGTACGCATCACCAGAGTCTGTGAGCATATCACCCGGGTTTGTACACCCATAACAAGGGCTAGTATATCCATCACTAGGGTCTCAATACCTGTCACCAGGGTGAGAGTTCGTATCACCAGGGTCTGTATTGCCATAACCAGGGTCTGTACACCCATAACCAGGGCCAGTATACCCATCACCAGGGTCTCAATACCTATCAACAGGGTCAGAGTACGTATCACCAGACTCTGTGTGCATAGAACCAGGGTCTGTATACCCATAACTAGAATCAGTAAACGTATCACTAGGGTCTGTAAGCCTATCACTAGGGTCACTATACCCATCACTAGAATTTGTGTGCCTTTCACCAGGGTCTGTACACCCATATCCAGGGCCAGTATACCCATCACCAGGGTCAGTAAATCTATTACCAGAGTCAGAGTACATATTCTGAAACTCTGTGTGTCCATCACCAGGGTCTGTGAATCTGTCAGTAGGGTCATAATTCCCATTATTAGTGTCTGTGTGCCCATCACAAGTGTCTGTTTGCCCATAACCAGGGCCAGTATACTTATCACCAGGGTCTCAGTACCTAATACCAGTGTCAGTGTACATATTACCAAAGTCTGTGTGCCCATCACTAGGGTCAGAATACGTATCACCAGAACTGTAAACCTATGACTTTGGTCATCATACCTATCACTAGGGTCCGTGTACGTAGTACTAGGGTCTGTGTGCACATTACCGTGGTCTGTATATCCATAACCAGGGTCAGTTTACCCATCACCAGGTTCTTAATAACTATCACCAGGGATAGTGTACGCATCACTAGGGTCTATGTGCCCTTCATCAGGGTCAGTATACCTATCACAATAGTCAGTGCACTTATCATCAGGGTTTGTAAATCATATAAATTGGATTGTAGACTTTCACCATGATCTTTATACCTATTACCTATTACTTATCACCAGAATCAGTTTACCTAACGTCCGGGTCAGAATACATATCACTATGCCCATGATCAGGGTCAGTATATCTATCAAATAGCTCTGTGTGCCCATCACTGAGGTCTAAATAAGTATCACAAGGGTCTGCAAATCTATCACAAGGGGCAGTATACCCATCACTAGAGTCTGTGTGCCCATCACCATAGTATGTATGCCCATAACCAGGGCCAGCATATACCTATCAACAGGGCCAGAGTTCGTATCACCAGGGTCTGTATGTCCATCACCAGGGTCTGTACACCCATAACCAGGGCCAGTATACCCATTACCAGGGTCTCAATACCTATCACCAGGAACAGTGTACGCATTACGAGGGTCTGTGTGCCCATCCTTAAGGTCAGTATACCTATCATAAGAGACTGTGTCACCGGTATATCTATCACATTCTCTATCACCAGGGTCAGTATACCTATCGACAGAGTCCGTGTACGTATCACAAGGGTTTGTGACCCATCGTCCCTGGTGATAGGTATTGAGACCCTGGTGATGGGTATACTGACTGTAGTTATGGGTACACTGACTCTGGTTATGGGTATACAGACCTTGGTGATGGGCACACAGACCCTGGTGAAACAAACACTGACCCTAGTAATATGTATTCTGACCACGGTGATAAGTTTACAGTTCTGGTGATACGTACTCTGAGCCTGGTGATGGGTATACTGACCCTGATGTTGGGCACACAGACCCCACACAGGTACTGAGGGTATAATGACCCTGGTGATAGATATACAGACCCTAGTGATACGTTTACTGACCCTGGTTATGTGTATACTGACCCTGGTAATATGCACATGTCTTGGTGATACGTACACACAGACACTAATAATAGGTATAATGACCCTGTTAATAGATTTACAGACCCTGGTGATGGGTACAGAGAGATTGGTGATATGTACTCTGACCCTGGTGATGGATTTACAGACTCTGATCATACGTACTTTGACCATGGTGATGGATTTACAGACCGTTGTGATACAAACACTGACCCTGGTTATATGTATATAGACCATGGTGATGAGGACACAGACTCTGGGGATAGGTACTCCGACCCTGGTGATAGGTATTGAGACCTTAGTGATGAATATACTGGCCCTGGTTATGGGTGTACAGACCCTGATGATTGGCACACAAACTCTAGTGATGGGTATAATGACCCTGGTGATAGGTTTCCAGACCCTAGTGATACGTTTTCAGACCCTGGTTATGTGCATACTGACCCTAGTGACATGCAAACACTCTGGCGATACGTACGCTGACCCTGGTGATAGGTATTGAGACCCTGGAGATAGGTATACTGACTGGTTATGTATGTACAGACCCTGTTGATGGCCAAACAGACCCTGGTGATACGAACTCTGACCTTGGTGATAGGTATTGAGACCCTGGTGATGGGTAAACTTGCCATGGCTATGGGTGTACAGACCCTGGTGATGGCCATACAGACCCTGGTGATACGAACGCTGACCCTGGTGATAGGTATTGATACCCTGGTGATGGATAAACTGGCCCTGGTTATGGCTGTACAGATCCTGGTGATAGTCATACAGACCCTGGTGATACGAATTCTGACCCTGCTGATAGGTATTAAGACCCTGGTGATGGGTATACTGGCCCTGGTTATGGGTGTACAGATCCTGGTGATAGTCATATATACTCTGGTGATACGTACTCTGACCCTGGTGATAGGTATTGAGACCCTGGTGATGGGTATAGTGGCCCTGGTTATGGGTATACAGACCCTGGTGATGGTCACACAGAACCTGGTGATACGAACTCTTACCCTGCTGATAGGTATTGAGACCCTTGTGATAGGTATACTGGCCCTAGTTATGGGTATACAGACCCTGGTGATGGTCATACAGACCTTGGTGATACGAACTCTGACCCTGGTGATAGGTATTGAGACCCCGGTGATAAGTATACTGACCCTGGTCATGGGTGTACAGACCCTGGTGATGGCCAAACAGACCTTGATGATACGAACTCTGACCCTGGTGATAGGTATTGATACCCTTGTGATAGGTATACTGGCCCTAGTTATGGGTATACAGACCCTGGTGATGGTCACACAGAACCTGGTGATACGAACTTTGGCCCTGGTGATAGGTATTGGGACCCTAGTGATGGGTATATTGGCCTTGGTTATGGATGTACAGATCCTGGTGATAGTCATACAGGCCATGGTGATACGAACTCTGATCCTTGTAATAGGTATTGACACCCTGGTGATGGGTATACTGGCACTGGTTATTGGTGTACAGACCCTGGTGATGGCCATACAGACCCTGGTGATACGTACTCTGACCCTGGTGATTGGTATTGGGACCCTAGTGATGGGTATACTGGCCCTAGTTATGGGTGTACAGACCCTGGTGATATGCACACAGAGTCTCGTGATACGTACTCTGACCCTGGTGATGGTTATAGGGGCCCTGGTTATTGATGTAACACCCTGGTGATGTTCGTGTAGACCCTGGTGATACGAACTGGTGATAAGTATTGAGACCTTTATGATGGGTATACTTGCCCTGGTTATGGATGTACAGACGCAGGTGATATGCACACAGACTATGGTGATACGTACTCTGACCAACTGGTGATAGGTATTGAGACCCTGATGATAGGTATTCTGGCCCTAGTTATGGGTGCGCAGATCCTGGTGATGGTCATACAGACCCTGGTGATACGAACTCTGACCCTGGTGATAGGTAATGAGACCCTGGTGATGGGTATTCTGGCCCTGGTTATGGATGTACAGACCTTGGTGATGGCCATACAGACTCTGGTGATACGAACTCTGACCCTGGTGATAGGTATTGAGACCCTGGTGATGGGTAAACTGGCCCTGGTCATGGGTGTACAGATCCTGGTGATAGTCATACAGGCCCTGGTGATACGAACTCTGACCCTGGTGATAGGTACTGGGACCCTGGTGATGGGTATACTGGCCTTGGTTATGGGTATACAGACCCTGGTGATGGTCATACAGACCCTGGTGATACGAACTCTGGCCCTGGTGATAGGTATTGGGACCCTGGTGATGGGTATACTGCCCCTGGTTATGGTTGTACAGACCCAGGGAATGGGCACACATACTCTAGTGATGGGTGATTGATAGATCTACAAGGGGTCAGTGACATGTTCACCCTTAATATTATCCCCCAAAAGTGCTTTTGAGAAAAAGAAAATCAAAATAGATTTTTCCTCTCTCCCCTTCCTAGGCTTGGATTTTTTAAAATTTATGATGGACTAAAGTGTTTGTATAACCTGGTATATGGCATAATGCACTAGGTAATATTGGATTACATAAAATCCAGTCTTGACCTGCAAAATACAAAACAAAACAAAAACAATCCAGAAATACTTTTTTAAAAATTGAAAATCCTAATCCGTGGGGGGTAGGGGAGGGGGGGGGGGGCTAAATGTACCTTTAACTTCAATTTCACAGTTTATTTCCTCCCTTTCATTTCAATTTTTACATGGTACCCAAAAACATTGGGGGGGGGGGGGGGGGGGGGGGGGGGGGGGCTCTATGTTAATTCACTTTTTTATAAGTAAATTCAAGAAAATGTTTGCTGCGAGAAAACGTGTACTGGGGAGGGGGGGGGGGAGGAGGGGAGGCAGTCCCGTCCCCCTGTCCCTGCCCCACTCCACCCCCCTCCGATGCTAATTAAATGCCTGTTGTTTCCCTATAACATTGCTCTTTTTGTTCTCTGAATTATTTAATTTTTCGGTGTAAAATCTAATGTACATAACATTTTTATCACTTTTAATGAACATTTAATGTAAAAATCGCATTTTCCTGTAATTTTTAAATTGCACGTATATCAGATCGAAGTTCCTCAACATAGCTTTCGAATTTCCTCCCAAACGTTTACCGATCCCGATAGAAAGTTGTTTCACGCATGTGCATATCCTGGTTATAGTGCTTGGTTATAGCATATAAAAAATAGCCTATTCTATGCCTGTAAATGAGGTATAGAATAGGCTATTTTTGATATGCTATAACCAGGCACTATAACCAGGATGTGCGCATTTACACCAAAAAGTTAAATAAATAATTCAGAGAACAAAAAATGCAATGTTATAGGAAAACAACAGGCATTTAATTAGCATCGGAGGGGGGGGGGGGGGTGGAGTGGGGCAAGGACATGGGGACGAGACTGCCCCCCCCCCCCCCCCCCCCCAGTACACGTTTTCTTGCAGCAAACATTTTCTTGAATTTACTTATAAAAAAGTGAATTAACATCGAGCACCCCCCCCCCCCCCCAATGTTTTTGGGTACCATGTAAAAATTGAAATGAAAGGGAGGAAATAAACTGTGAAATTGAAGTTAAAGGTACATTTAGCCCCCCTACTCCCACGGATTAGGATTTTCAATTTTTTAAAAAGTATTTCTTGGTTGTTTTTTGTTTTGTTTTGTTTTTTGCAGGTCAAGATTGGATTTTATGTAATCCAATATTACGGCATAGTGCATTGTGCCATTTACCAGGTTATACAAACACTTTAGTCCATAATAAATTTTAAAAAATCCAAGCCTAGGAGGGGGAGAGAGGAAAATTCTATTTTGATATTCTTTTTCTCAAAAGCTATTTTGGGGGATAATATTAAGGTTGAACATGTCACTGACCCCTTGTAGATCTATCAACCACCCATCACTAGAGTCTGTGTGCCCACCCCCTGGGTCTGTACAACCATAACCAGGGCCAGTTTACCCATCACCAGGGTCCCAATACCTATCACCAGGGTCAGAGTTCGTATCACCAGGGTCTGTATGGCCATCACCAGGGTATGTATACCCATAACCAGGGCCAGTATACCCATACCCAGGGTCTTAATACCTATCACCAGGGCCAGAGCTCGTATCACCAGAGTGTGTGCATATCACCAGGGTCAGTATACACATAACCAGGGTCTGTAACGGTTCAGTAGGGTCTGGAAACCTATCACCAGGGTCATTATACCCATCAGTAGAGTTTGTGTGCCAATCATCAGGGTCTGTACACCCATAACCAGGGCCAGTATATCCATCACTAAGGTCTCAATACCTATCACCAGGGTCAGAGTACGTATCACCAGAGTCTGTGGTCCACATCACCAGGGTCTTTATACATATAACCACGGTCAGTATAAGTATCACAACGGTCTGTAAATCCATCACCAGGGTCAAAGTACGTATGATCAGAGTCTGTAAATCCATCACCAGGGTCAGAGTACATATCACCAAGCTCTCTTTACCCATCACCAGAGTCTTAATACGTATCACCAGGGTCTGTAAATCTATTAGCAGGATCATTATACCTATCATTAGTGTCTCTGTGTACGTATCACCAAAGTATGTGCATATTACCAGGGTCAGTATACACATAACCAGGGTCAGTAAACGTTCACTAGGGTCTGTAAACCTATCACCAGGGTCATTATACCCATCACTAAAGTTTGTGTGCCAATCACAATGGTACGAACACCAATAACCAGGGTCAGTATACCAGTCAACAGGGTCTCAGTACCTGTGTGGGGTCTGTGTCCCCAACATCAGGGTCAGTATACCCATTACCAGGGTCAGAGTACGTATCACCAGAACCGTGGTCAGTATACATATTACTAGGGTCAAGTTTGTATCACCAGGGTCTGTGTGCCAATCACCATGGTCTGTATACCCATAACCAGAGTCAATGTACCCATAACTACAGTCAGTATACCCATCACCAGGGTCTCAATACCTATCACCTCTGACGATTGTGATACGTACACGGACTCTGTCGATAGGTATACTGACCCTGGTGATAGAGAATGTGATAGATATACCGGTGACACAGACTCTTGTGATAGGTATACTGACCTTAAGGATGGGCACACAGACCCTCGTAATGCGTACACTGTCCCTGGTTATAGGTATTGAGACCCTGGTAATGGGTACACTGGCCCTGGTTATGGGTGTACAGACCCTGGTGATGGACATACAGACCCTGGTGGTACGAACTCTGGCCCTGTTGATAGGTATATGCTGGCCCTGGTTATGGGCATACATACTATGGTGATGGGCACACAGACTCTAGTGATGGGTATACTGACCCTTGTGATAGATTAGCAGACCCTTGTGATACGTATTTAGACCTCAGTAATGGGAACATAGAGCTATGTGATAGATATACTGACCCTGATGATCGGCATAGTGATGTGTATTCTGACCCGGACGATAGGTAAACTGACCCTGGTGATAAGTAATAGGTAATAGGTATAAAGATCATGGTGAAAGTCTACTAACCAAGGTATATGATGTACAATCCCTGATGATATGTGCACTGATTGTTGCGTATACTAACCCTGATGATGGGCACATAGACCCTAGTGATGCGTACACTATCCCTGGTGATAGTTATTAAGAACCTGGTGATGGGTAAACTGACCCTGGGTATGGAAATACAGACCATGGTGATGTGCACACAGACCTTAGTACTACGAACACGGACCCTAGTGATAGATATGATGACCAAAGTCATAGGTTTAGAGTTCTGGTGACACGTATTTTGACCCTAGTGATGGGCACAAAGATCTTGGTAATATGTACACTGACACTGGTATTAGGTACTGAGACCCTGGTGATAAGTATACTGGCCCTGGTTATGGGCAAACAGACACTTGTGATGGGCACACAGACACTAATAATGGGAATTATGACCCTGCTGACAGATTTACAGACCCTGGTGATGGGTACACAGAGTTTCGGAATATGTACTCTGACCCTGGTAATAGCTTTACTGACCCTGGGGATGGGTATACTGGCCCTGGATATGGGTGTACAGACCCTGTTGATAGGCACACAACGTCTAGTGATGGGTATAGTGACCCTAGTGATAGGTTTACAGACCCTAGTGATACGTTTACTGATTCTGGTTATGGGTGTATAGACCCTGGTGATATGCACACAGAGTCTGGTGATACGAACTCTGACCCTGTTGATAGGTATTGAGACCCTAGTGATGGATTTACTGGCCCTGGTGATGGGTGTACAGACCCTGGAGATGGTCATACAGACCCTGGCGATACGAACTCTGACCCTGGTGATAGGTATTGAGACCCTGGTGATGGGTATGCTAGCCCTGGTTATGGATATACATACCCTGGTGATGGCCATACAGACCCTGGTGATACGAACTCTGGCCCTGGTGATAGGTATTGAGACGCTTGTGATGGGTATACCGGCCCTGGTTATCGGTATACAGACCATGGTGATGGCCATACAGACCCTGGTGATACGAACTCTGACCCTGGTGATAGGTATTGAGACCCTGGTGATGGGTATACTTGCCCTGGTTATGGGTGTACAGACCCTGGTGATGGCCATACAGACCCTGGCGATACGAACTGTGACCCTGGTGATAGGTATTGAGACCCTGGTGATGGGTATACTAGCCCTGGTTATGGGTATACATAGCCTGGTTATGGCCATACAGACCCTGGTGATACGAACGTTGACCCTGGTGATAGGTATTGAGACGCTGGTGATGGGTATTCCGGCCCTGGTTATGGGTGTACAGATCCTGGTGATGGTCATACAGACCCTTGTGATACAAATCTGACCCTGGTGATAGGTATTGAGACCCAGGTGATGGGTATACTGGCGCTGGTCATGGGTGTACAGACCCGGATTATATGCACACAGACTCTGGTGATACGTACTCTGACCCTGGTGATAGGTACTGAGACTCTAGTGATAGGTATACTGACTCTGGTTATGGGTGTACAGACCCTGGTGATGGCCATACAGACCCTGGTGATTCGAACTCTGGCTCTGGTGATAGGTATTGAGACCCTGGTGATGGGTATACTTGCCCTGGTTATGGGTGTGCAGACTCTGGTGATTGTAATACAAACCCTTGTGATACGAATCTGACCTTGGCGATAGGTATTGAGACCCTGGTGATGGGTATACTGGCCCTGATTATGGGTGTACAGACCCTAGTGATATGCACACAGAGTCTCGTGATACGTACTCTGACCCTGGTGATAGGAATTGAGACCCTGGTGATGGGTATTCTGGCTCTGGTTATGGCTGTACAGACCCGGATGATATGCACACAGACTCTTGTGATACGTACTCTGACCCTGGTGATAGGTTCACTTGCCCTGGTTATTGGTGTACAGACCCTGGTGATATGCACACAGAGTCTCGTGATACGTACTCTGACCCTGGTGATAGGTATTGAAACCCTGGTGATGGGTATAGTGGCCTTGGTTATGGGTATACAGACCCTGATGATGGTCATTCAGACCCTGGTGATACGAACTCTGACCCTGGTTATAGGTATTGGGACCCTGGTGATGGGTATACTGGCCTTGGTTATGGATGTACAGACCCTGATGATGGTCATACAGACCCTGGTGATACGTACTCTGACCCTTGTGATAGGTATTGGGACCCTGGTGATGGGTATAATGGCCTTGGTTATGGATGTACAGACCCTGATGATGGTCATACAGACCCTGGTGATACGAACTCTGACCCTGGTGATAGGTATTGAGACCCAGGTGATGGGTATACTGGCGCTGGTCATGGGTGTACAGACCCAGGTTATATGCGCACAGACTCTGGTGATACGTACTCTGACCCTGGTGATAGGTATTGGGACCCTGGTGATAGGTATACTTGCCTTGGTTATGGATGTACAGACCCTGATGATGGTCATACAGACCCTGGTGATACGAACGTTGACCCTGGTGATAGGTATTGAGACGCTGGTGATGGGTATTCCGGCCCTGGTTATGGGTGTACAGATCCTGGTGATGGTCATACAGACCCTTGTGATACAAATCTGACCCTGGTGATAGGTATTGAGACCCAGGTGATGGGTATACTGGCGCTGGTCATGGGTGTACAGACCCAGGTTATATGCGCACAGACTCTGGTGATACGTACTCTGACCCTGGTGATAGGTATTGGGACCCTGGTGATAGGTATACTTGCCTTGGTTATGGATGTACAGACCCTGATGATGGTCATACAGACCCTGGTGATACGAACTCTGACCCTGGTGATAGGTATTGGGACCCTGGTGATGGGTATACTGGACTTGGTTATGGATGTACAGACCCTGATGATGGTCATACAGACCCTGGTGATACGAACTCTGACCCTTGTGATAGGTATTGAGACCCTGGTGATGGGTATACTGGCCCTGATTATGGGTGTACAGACCCTGGTGATGGTCATACAGACCCTGGTGATGGGTATACTTGCCCTGGTTATGGGTGTACAGGCCCTGGTGATATGCACACAGAGTCTCGTGATACGTACTCTGACCCTGGTGATAGGAATTGAGACCCTGATGATGGGTATACTGGCCCTGGTTATGGGTATAGAGACCCGGGTGATATGCACACAGACTCTGGTGATACGAACTCTGACCCTGGTGATAGGTATTGGGACCCTGGTGATGAGTAAACTGGCCCTGGTTATGGTTGTACAGACCCAGGGGGTGGGCACACAGACTCTAGTGATGGGTGATTAATAGATCTACAAGGGGTCAGTGACATGTTCACCCTTAATATTATCCCCCAAAATAGCTTTTGAGAAAAAGAAAATCAAAATAGATTTTTCCTCATTCCCCCTCCTAGGCTTGGATTTTTAAAAATTTATTATGGACTAAAGTGTTTGTATAACCTGGTAAATGGCACAATGCACTAGGTAATATTGGATTACATAAAATCCAATCTTGACCTGCAAAAAACAAAACAAAACAAAAAAACAACCCAGAAATACTTTTTAAAAAATTTAAAATCCCAATCCGTAGGATTGTACCTTTAACTTCAATTTCACAGTTTATTTCCTCCCTTTCATTTCAATTTTTACATGGTACCCAAAAACATGGGGGGGGGGGGGGGGGGGGCTCTATGTTAATTCACTTTTTTATAAGTAAATTCAAGAAAATGTTTGCTGCGAGAAAACGTGTACTGGGGGGGGGGGGGGCAGTCCCGTCCCCCTGTCCCTGTCCCACTCCACCCCCCTCCGATGCTAATTAAATGTCTGTTGTTTTCCTATAACATTGCTTTTTTTTGTTCTCTGAATTATTTATTTAACTTTTTGGTGTAAAATCTAATGTACATAACATTTTTATCACTTTTAATGAACATTTAATGTAAAACTCGCATTTTCCTGTAATTTTTAAATTGCACACATATCAGTTCGAAGTTCCTCCAAATAGCTTTCGAATTTCCTCCCAAACGTTTACCGATCCCGATAGAAAGTTGTTTCACGCATGCGCACATCCTGGTTATAGTGCCTGGTTATAGCCTATTCTATACCTCACACCTAGGTATGTACAAAAGCCATATGCATATGCCTATTTATCATGTGAGTATTATCATAAATAATACCTTTAGAATAATATCCATGCTTTAAATGAAATAAACATGATAGTTTGATGCAGAAGATTTTTAGGCATCAGCTGATTGTAAAAAAAAAAAAGTTCAAGCTGATCATAATCTGATTATATTTAACAAACTAATTAATAACAGATACAATGCGAAAATATTGCAATGCTACGTAAATACAATGGAAAACAAATAGTTTTCAATTGGCTTCCAAAGCTTTACTAAGCAATTCATTACTGCATGCATTTTAAATTAAGGTAGAACCATGCAGCCTTTCAGAAATGTGTGTCAAATTATTTTTTTTCATTTGGACAGTTAAAACAACTCCTACATAATTTACTAAAAAGGCAAAATATTCATACATTGGCACATTTGTAACATACATGCAGTGAGCATTAATTCAGCTTGATCACATTGGCCTAAAAATTCAAAGACCAAATTTTAACACAATGAGGCAATTATGACCTTGTAAGTCAATCTATTGATTTTTATTAAATGAAGAAAAATCAATTTGGATTAAAAATATAATAGGCAATTTATACCCATATTGTTGGATATATACAGTTTTAAAAGTTGTTATTTTGCAAAATTTGGAGAGAAAAAAAGAGAGATATATATCTTTAGAATATAGACACAATATCACATGCAGTCACTATAAATTATATACATAGTCATGATAGTCAAATTATAATATTTACATTTGCAAATATGTTTCCTTATATGAACCTATGGAATAGCGAAAACGTTCAATTCTGTGTGAACGTTTCCGTGACGTCACAATGATAACCGCACACGCTTATCGCTTGTTTTATTGTAAACATAAAATCTTGGTAATTTTAACAGTTCTGAACGATTTGTCTTTTTCAAACGTAAATTTAAGTAATAAACAGCAATGCTAAAAGTTCACCGGGATATGAAGTTGGTTGGTACATGATCAAATCTACTGAGAAGCCCTTTGGGCTTCACAGGATTGATCACGTGACCAACCAACTTCATATCCCGGTGAACTTTTTAAATTGCTGTTTATTTCTTAATTAAATAATATTAACATTTTGGTCCTAGCTGACAAAAATATAAAAATAAGTGCAGTATGTAGCAACCCCTTCAGTCAAGTAAATTAATATAATTCCCCAAGATTTTGGACATATTTATGGTTTTTCTCTCCTTTTAAAAAGAATTAGGCTATACTACATGTATGTCTTAAACAATGCTTTATCGGTAATTCAAATACATGTGATCTTAAATGATCATTTAATTAATATTGTTAATATGCCCAAAACTGTATTGCCAGAAATTTATCACATCATTTGAAAAAAAAAGAAAGCCACTGGAATTACCTTAATATTTATATTTAAAGATAACACTTAAAAAACTAAACATACAATATATGCATAGCAAAAGTGCTGCTTATATGTACTACACGAGATGTATTGATGTAATTTGCAAAAACCATTAAAAAGGTTGAACATGGATGCTTAGAGATATAGAACAGATTAACAACAATCACTAAGCATGTAGAAATTTTTGAAAAAGTATGCATGGTCATAGTGATGATGCAAATGAACTTTTTTGGTAAGTACTTCTTCCTGCTCCACCCTCTCTGTTACACGAGTGTCTCGTATGCTGCATTTTGCACCCAGGCAGTCATGCATAACATTCAGTCTTTTAATGACTTTGCTTGTATGAATTGCAACAACCTCATTTCCCAAATGTAATTTTGGACAACCCAGTGAATTAC
This sequence comes from Magallana nippona, assembly GCA_033439105.1. Lineage (NCBI taxonomy): Eukaryota > Metazoa > Mollusca > Bivalvia > Ostreida > Ostreidae > Magallana > Magallana nippona. Next base: position 51,514,818 of record CM065918.1, on the reverse strand, counting down.
AACTTTCGAACACTCTGTGGCCTTTTGTATTATTGCCATCATCTTTGTTGGCCCTCTGGTAGGCAAAACTATGATGCCTTCTTTGAAAACTCCACAGCTCTCCTGATAAAGAAGTAAACAATACATGTGGAAACAATGAATGCATTAATGACTAATGCACATATGGTGATTTTTTTTTTACATTTTCCTTATATTTATGATTGAAATAAGCACTGTGTATTTTTAAACAAGAGGCCCATAGGCCCATAGGCCCATGAGGCTTATCAGTCACCTGAGTAACTGTAGTGTGGCTTTTGCAATGTATACTCATGTGCATTATAATTACAGGTCTAAATGAAATCTTTTTTAATATTCCGGGATTATTTAATCCAATAAACTTTCTGAATTCTGAAAAAATAATTAAAATATTGTAGCATAACATCATTGACATAATTGAACAAATCTTAAGTACAAAAAAAATATATTTGGTTGAAATTACACCACCCTACCCTTTATAATCATTAGAGTATCATTATGTAAGAGTTCATCTGCTTAATAATCACGAGCAAAGCAGAAGATTTTCAAAGATTTTCAAAGAATTAATGCATTTTCACTATATAATAATAATTAGAGCCCGCCCTAAGACAAGAACCCCGACTCATCATAATTATGTACTTAGTTCATGGGCTTAATACCCAAGAGCAGTGAGAAGATTTTCAAAGTATTAATGCATTTTCATTATATAATCATTAGAGCCCCACCCCAGTGCCAGAACCTCTGACCCTGAGGCCATGAATTTCACAATTTTGGTAGAGAGCTCAATGCTTATTACATTCATGCCAGCAGTTTGACTGCTTGATGTCAAGGAGTAATTTAAAGAAGATTTTTTTTAAAGATTGCATTAATTTGATGGTTTTAGCCCCACCTCTCAGACCCCAGAGGGGCAAGGGCCATAAATTTCACAATTTAAACTTCCCTTCACCCACAGATGCTATTTGCCAAATTTGGTTGAAATTGGTTCAGTGGTTCCAGAGAAGAAGCTAAAAATGTTTAAAAGTTTACGACTGACGAACGACATACGACAAACAATGACGGACAAAAACAGATAGCAATAGGTCACCTGAGTGACTCAGGTGACCTAAAGATGAGGATGCTCATAACTTCACTCTCCACTATCACTTTAAAATGTTATACATACATTCTCGCCTGGTGTCCCATACTCCACCCAGTCACCAGCATTGACCATTTCACCACCTGTTGTGATAGCTGATCCTTGCTGAATTTTGTCATCTGGAGAGTGATTGTTTGAGGTCAGCAGGGAGAGCATCTCGTCAGTAATTTTCTCAGTCTTGGTATGTCTGTTTGACTGTCGATATAGTTTTCGTACTGTACCATTCTGCATCTTTTTGTCTAAGGTGACCGACTCTCCCATAAATTTCTGAATCTCTGCCATACCTCCAAACTGCAGAACATGTGCTGAAGCATTTTTCCTGCAATACAATATTTCTGGTAAACCATGCAACTTAAGTCATAAGTCCTTTCAATTTTCTTGTAAATTAAATACTACCTAATACTAACCATTCTTCAGACTCCTTAAAAATCCCCCAGACAAAATATGTTGGCATATTGTATGCTTTGTAAACTTTATACAAGTGTCCCTGCTACGCGCCTTCTGATTCTGAAGGAAGATTTGATCCCTTATGTTGCCATGGTTTTTTTCGAAGGCATCTTCTATGTAAAATTCAGGGGGACCATGTTTTCTTATGTCATCAACCTAAGAAAACAAATGCATTTAACATACCGTATTTGGAAAGAATCATGAGAATTGCATCAAATATTCTTAGATACATGTAATTGAAAGTCTCTACTTATAGGCATCAATCATTATTATTAGAGCAATTAAGAATAGAATGTTTATTTAGTACACATAATATATGATCTGATTTATTTCTGAGCTTACAATATAATTTGGAGAAAGAACACATGTATCCTAATTAAACAGGTTTCCCATTAGCATTACACTCTAAATTTACACAAGCATTCCATATATTCTTGTAAATAAAGTTTGTCTTTCTTACTATGTGAAGAAGGAGATGTGACTTTGCTTTTCTTTGGAGTTCAGGTGTATGAACTTTGACATAGGAGAGATATTTGTCAATGGTTGACTGTAGATACTGCAGATCATCCTCATCAAAGCTCTCACTATGCAGTTGTAGCTGAATCTAAAACATTATAAAAGCAAATTTCATGTACATTTACGGCTAAATGAACGCGAAGCGGAGTGCAATATATTCGTCACGAGGGGGCTAATATAATCAATGTTGCCCTAAAATAAAGTCAATATTTGTTTTGTTACCGGTATATGAAAAAAACAAACCAAAAATCAAGATGGGGTTCGAAAATAGATTGTCGTAATTTTTTGAGGTCCCAGGCTGATAAAATACCAAGAATCAATTTTCATAAATTGCATTTACCAATGACAAGCAGGAAATCATCTTTACATATTTTTGTGGAACTCAAGCAAACATCAAGTTGAAAGGTGCAATCTGTAACTGTTATTATCATAAATGTAAAATACTTGAGACAATATGGATTGTAAATTAACTCAGTGTATAAAATTTTGGTATGCTTTTTTTTTCAAATATATATCAGGTTCTCAAACTATCGGTATTTTTAACAAAGATATATATGTATTGTCATTGATATACGATGACAAATATATAACCCCTTCCACCCCCCCCCCCCCCCCCCAAAAAAAAAAAACGAAAAAAAACAAGGACCACCACTTACATAATACTTAAAGTCTTTTCCTTGGCGACTGTGCATGTACTTGAAGAATTCAAAAAATCTGCCACCAGGAACAACAGCATCAAGATGTGCAGACATCTTCTTTAATGTGTTGCTGTCCACACTGTCAACAATATATTTGACAAGGTGTTTTGCTAATCCCAAAGGGATTAAATGGAGTAATCCAACAGGAATATCACTATAATTAAAAAAGATGAAGAACAATGCTGGTTAATTCAAATATGATGGCTGAAAAAATATGTGTTCTTTATAGAACAATAACCAAAACTATTAATCATTATCAACTAAGTTATAGCTGATTTAGTGAACTTTATATTATTTTTAATACACCCGCAGAGAGAAGTTATTATTTCCATGAAAATCCACTCAAGTTAAAATACAATTTTGATACTATATTCAGGACAACTCTTATTTTGCAGTTACTGGGGGTAAACTGGTTCACAGCACTAGTACTATTTTTTTTTTGTAGCCGGGATATACTTTGGAGGAAATATTAATTATTTGATATACATGTACCTGTGAGGATTTATGACATCCCAAAAGCAGTTGTCATGCTCTTTTAGTCCCTTTTCTGAACGAAGTGTTTGCTTGTCCTTCTCTAAACTTCTCATATTCAGGATATTCAATGAGTGTCGTGTTTCATCAGGCTCTCTTTTTTGACAAATATGGTCAAAATTGTCAGCATCTGCCTGAAATAATCAGTTAAAATCTTAACACTTGCTGATTTAGTTTAATTTTTGCATATTACCTTCTAGTGATCAGTAATTATCTTTAGATAGACATATCTAATGATTTTCTGAACTTTGTCTGAAAATTAGTACCCGGTAATTATCCTTATATTCAGCATCCACATACCACCCATAAGATATGGAGAAAACTTTGCAATTCTAATATTTATTATTTTTAAAGTTGACTGTGACAATTTTGTCCAAAAAATTGTGTAAAAGTAAATACAACATACAAAACACCTAGGGCAATATTTCTTTGCTGCTGCTCCTAAATGATTTGCGCAAAAAGACATCATAGCATAATCTGCCACAATAACATCAATGCATGTTTTAATGGTGCATTCCTGTGCCATTTCCTCATCAAAGGCTTTAACCTCTTCCCTAGAAAATTAATGTATCATATTTTTCAGTTTATATATTTAGAAAAAAAGATACTGGCCCAAGTTTACAGATTTATTCTCATAAAATTAAGAATTTTGTAAAAGAATTTTCACCACAGAAATGGAATTATTCTAAACAAAATGTGTCAAACCTTTCACACTCCAATATGTTGTCAACCACTAACTGGCCCAGGTCCATAATTTCCACTTTCTCAGATGCTCCAACAAAGAACACAGAACTTTGTTTCATCCTTTCACACAGTGGTAAACCTTAAAGATGTATTTAAAAGCATAAGAAACTTTTCATCAGATACCCGGTACATGATTTCCCTATTTCAGAATAGCTTGGTCATAATATTTTGAGAGAATCTGAAGAATTCATACTATTATATTTATCACATTTGCCTTTAAATGAGGACAGGTGTTTAATAATATACCAATTAACACAAGCATGAAAAGATTATTTTATAAATAAACAGCAAGTGAAAAAGTTCACCGAGATATGATATCACATTGTTTTAATTGTTTTTAATTTGCTATTCTGTTAGTTACATATCAGGGAGCATATTTGCAAATGTTAATATACATGTATGTACCTGCAAGTTGCATTTGGATGCAATGTAGAGGTAGCCACCATTTACTCCTATGGGTTGAAGTGTCATCCAAAAATAAATTGATTGGCATGGTAACTGTGGGAGGTATCCCATCTTCGTTCACGTCAAAGTTGATGCCATTCCTCCACTTATCTGCATCAGCAGGATGAGATATTACATCTGTTTGACAATTAGGTTTCCTATAATATACACGTTAATACGGTGATAATTCATGTCATTGTTTATGAGTTTTAGTTAGCAGACACGTACAGTAGCAACGTTTTTGAAAGTGGGGGGGGGGGGGGGGGGGGGGGGGGAAGCATAGTCTACAATGTACCTATAACATCATTTTCTATCTTCCTAATTTCGTTATTTCATTTCTATATTTTACATATTCCCAAAATAGTGGGGGCCAACTCCATGATCATTCAATTTTTTATATGTAAATTTTACAAGTAGGGGGGGGGGGGAAGGCCCCCCCCCCCCCCCCCCCCCCCCCACCTCCCATCCCTGATGCTATGTCATTGTTTAGAACAAGACCAGTGAATTAAAAAACAAACCTAAAACTTTTATTAATTTTTAAGGGGTTTAGAACTGAATTCACAAAATTAAGTGTATACATATTTGCATTTAACATTAATGTCCTCATTACCTGACAATTTTTGATGACACCTTTGGATTTGAAATGAAAAGTTTTAATAATTCTTTTGGTTTTAAGATCCAAAATGGAATGCCGTTCTGGTCTGTCCCCTTAAAAAGATTAAATGACCTTTTTATAATTAAGTATATATTTATGCCATGTTGGATTCCATAAATTATGTAATGTATAAGAGAATCTGAATCTCTTTTTATATCATCTACTAAGGTATATATTATATTAATAACTTCATAAATTTTATGTAAACCAATTCATGCAATGTTACATGTAAACTATATGTATACCTTTGTCATCATATCCTCCCAATTCAAATTCCCAAACTGAAGGCTTTTGAGTTTAAGAAGAGATGGGACATCAGGAACACCTGCTTCTCTCAGGATGAACAGAAATTTGACAATTTCTTCACTCTACAACAATTTGAATTATGATTTACAATTTATCACATGTTCATCTCAATATACGGTGGATATCACTCATGGGATAAATTTTTGATATTCCACTGTGTGTTCTTACGCCACGTGACATCATAATTAAACATTACGTAGCTTCATGCAGATGATTGACGTAGAATGAAAAAGTAACAAAACAATTCACTTGAAAAGTGTAGAGTTCTAAATGTAAAGCATTTAATGCTGTTTTGATTTTTTCTTTCATAAAAAATTGATAAAAATATGCCCGGAAATGAAATGTTTGTTTGTTAATCTTTAAGGAACTCTTTGTCCATGCGTAAAGTTGTTGAAGTCTTGTAGTATATGTGTTGTGCGGTTCACATTTATAATTCCTATAGAAAAGATTGGGGTTTAACAAAATAGGTGGTAAAACATGTGATAAAAAGAATCTCTCATGATTTGCGATGGTATATGATTTTTATCCAACTCGTTGTGTGTTTTCTATCCCCTCGCCAAGGCTCGGGGATAGAAAACACAACTCGTTGGATAAAAATCATATACCATCGCAAATCATGAGAGATCCTATATTTATTTTGCCTTTCAATTTTAAAAAATACCTCATTGTTACTATACTTATGTTTTTAATTATATTTTGAAGAGCTTTACCAATCTATATATATATATATATATATATATATATATATATATATATATATTTTTTTTTTTTTTTTTTTTTTTTTTTTTTTTTGAGAGAGAGAGAGCACATTAATAAAGCAGGTTGTTGAAAGTGAAGTTATGAATTAAAAATAAAAAAATCCCAGAGTTCTCTGGGGTTCTGTTGAGTTCTTTAGCGTTCTCTGTTTAGTAGGACTGGAGAGAGAGAGAGAGAGAGAGAGAGAGAGAGAGAGAGAGAGAGAGAGAGAGAGATGTGGTTAAAAAGTACTGGGTTTGTTGATTTTATTACACATCAAACAAAGCAACTCTCCATGAAATAAGGTGTGTACATGCAGGTCTCTATGTGCAGGAGGATATCGTGCATATAGAAATTAAGTCACATTTAATTAAACTTACCACAGGATGAGATGCGGAACTCATAGAAATGTAGCACAACATTTCAATCTTTGATATAAAGGGATACCAATCTCCCTGGATTTGCGAATCTGATGTTGTGTATGATCTAGCATACCCAGTGTTGGTTGTTTCATTGTTTCCGTGATTACTATACTCATCGGACGGTAATTCACCCTCATCTTCTGACAGTAGAACTGCGGAAGTTTCTTGGCATTTTTCTGAAGATGCGATGTCCTCTGTTGTTGGAGAATGTTGTTCATTTTGAAGAAATACCATATTTTTATGTCTCTCAGATTGTATATGCCGGTCAAAAAATGCTTTTCTATTTGTTTGAAAATTGCATACATCGCAATTCAAGTCTTCTACGGGATCCGCGCCCGCCATCATTGTTTACGTTGGTTTCACTGAGAACTGAAAGGATGTATCGTAGCAATTTTCATTGACGCACTATTGCCTTTACACAGTTACGCTTTAAAAAGAGACCTTACAAATTTTATAAAAGTTTATTCAATATAAAACACAACAAGTGATACATTTTATCGGGAGTTAGTTTTAAATAATGCGCAAGTCGAAGATACGACTACAACATCCCTTACGGACCCCATCAGAAGCAGACGTCATAAGGGAAAATCCAAAGATGACGGACGCATTTGCGGTGAGTTATAAATAGGTCCAAAACAAATGTCAGCTGTGTTTGACAGGTGTAAATGTGTTTGAAAATGATATTTACAAATGGTTGGTTTGAAGTTATGTATTTTTAAGTCAATGTAAACTCTATCAGTGCAGTATATATTTTTTTAATTAAAGTTGTGTATCCTCTATATATGTATGTATTCGTGTCATATCTTTTACCATGCAGGTACAGGCATATGTTTAGTTTTTCGTTTTATATCAATTATTTTGTATTATTTTAAAAGGATTTTCAAGAGACAATCCCTGAGACGGAGTCCCCAAGTGGCTCTCAGGATCTTTTCCTTAATCCTCCGGCAGGTATAAGGAATGACAGAACGGACGAAATAAGTAAGATACATATATATACATGTACATGCACACATTTCATGTTTTGAAGCTCAAGATACAGTACAATACTAAATCCACTCAAGCGTTACTCCATATGTTTGTTGTATAGCTGTACACATAAATCTGTGAACAATATTAGCATTTTATTATTATTTTTTTGCAGTGTTTAGGTCCTTATTAAAAAACCAAAAACTTTACAAAAATTGAAGCTAAAACATGCCATGTTACTTGATAAAAATGCAATTTTTGGTTCATTATATACATATATAGCATATTATATTTTTAGTTAGAAAATTAGACAAGCTTGCAGGTGATGTTGCCCTTTTACGGAGAGAAGTGGCAGAGCTGAGGGGCAAGTCATCTGCACCTACCAGCAGTACAGCATTCAAGATTGAAACGGCCTCGTGCAAGGTTCAAATTTAATTTGGTGTCAATATCAAAACCATAAAGTACATTTGCTGATGTGCCATTATATAAGTTTTTAATGTAATTTTTATGTAACGTGCACATGGATGTGTTTACATGCATTGATTGATTGAAGTTTGTATTTTAGAGGAGGTTCAACTTATATTTGAGAAGTAGGTTCTCATGTCGTCCATGGCTGGAAGTCAAAAGTGATGACCTCAAGGTAAAAAATGTGGAGGTTGATTGTTTTTTTTGTGCTTCTCACTTAATGTAATCTGTGATAAACTTACGAATGTATACATGTAAAGATTTCAGAATGAAGTTCACACTTGCCTGACCATGGACGGCATGAGAACCAATCCTGCAGCATTCCAGGAAATGGTCTCTCATGCCCTATTTAAATTCACAGAGCTCAGGAATCAGTTTAGGAGAAAGGTGTGTAATCATTTGATAAAAAAATAGTGTTTGGCTGCTGTCAGTTGTCCAATTATTTTACGTTCACTTTATGTTTATTTTACATGAGTTATTAACTTAAAAGTCTGTATGTGTAAAAATTTGTTAGGTTTTACAGTAGGTTAATGCATGTATAATTCTCTTGCATTAAAATTAAAAAAAAAAACAACTCTCCATAATACTTGTATGTGACAAATAATTATACCTCTTACAATGTTCTTTTTTTATGGGGGGGGGGGGGGGGGGGGGAGTGTGTATATAGGAATTGCCTTGTCCGTCTGTTTGTTTATTGGTAAGTCTGTCAGTGCAATTGTGTCCCATCCATATACCTTTTTTATGGTGGAACAATAGAATCTCTTACTTCACACAAAAATTGTGTATGACCTTAGGGTAAAACATAAGTTTAAACCAAGGTCATTTGGGAAAGTTCAAGGTCACCGTAAGGAAAAGAGCATAATTCCCTGTGTGTTTGTGTGTGGAGGGGGTTGAGACAAACATATCTGATATTCCTGATTCCTTATTTTTAATGATCAACTGGTTAAATTACAACACAAAAGGCCAATATTGGTTACCTCTTGATATATGAGATAAACTGCTAAAATGTATGTATGTTTTTGAAAATTTATTTTGCAAAGATTCTGGCAGACAAACAACGGATTCCATGTAAAGGCCTTGGAGAGCTGTGCTATGACATCTTTCACAGCTACTCCAAGGCCGATGAATGCACCCTCTCTCAGAGAAGGATGCATGCAACCCTTCTGTTGGTAAGTATTTACAAACAGTTATCAAATTATGAGAAAAAAAATATCTTACATAATCTTGATTTTTTTAAATAAAAAATATTGTTAATCTTTTTAATTTCAGAGACATTTTCTTCACAAGAAGAAGTACTATTCAGATGGGGCTACAACACCTTTCTTGGGTGAATTTAGGTCCTTTTGGGAAGAGGTAAGTTGTCAAAACACATTTTCATTCAATAACAATTAAATCATTATGATAATTGGTGAAAAAAAGATTATACATGTAGTTTAATTGTTTTTAAAATATTTTTAATTTTCAAATTTGGAGAACATATTCTCAGAAGGAAAGATGCACATTGATTTAAAATAATTCCAAATAAATTTTAGCAAAACTTTATTTGTTTTTAACATTTCAGATTGAAAAGGACGGAAGGCCCCAGAAATGGGAAAGATTGGAAGAAATTGACAAGAGGAGAGTTGAAAGGGCTAGAGGTAAAAACATACCTTTTTTTTAAATTATGAAAATCATTGTAAAAACCAAATCATTAGAAATATCCATCGATATATGTGTAATGAATTATAATGCTAAAGCTTAGCTCTTAGCTGACCTGAGCCTTCTTGGGTCAAAATCAGATCAAAATTTGTTTGGCTCTGATTGAAATTTATGTTTTCTTGTCCCTCACATACTTGTCTGTGCCATATCTTTTAAACTGGATGGTGTAGGACTTTGAAACTTGGTCAGCTGGTTTGTCATATAGAAACGGATGTAACAATTAAAAGTAGGTCACAATAGCCTCGTTTTGAAAAATACCTGGCGTAACGTAGCCAAACACTTTCTGGGCCATATCTTTTAAACTGGATGGTGTAGGACTTTGAAACTTAGTCAGCTGGTTTGTCATATAGAAACGGATGTAATTATTAAAAGTAGGTCACAATGGCCTCGTTTTGAAAAATACCTGGCGTAACGTAACCAAACACTGTCTGGGCCATATCTTTTAAACTGGATGGTGTAGGACTTTGAAACTTGGTCAGCTGATTTGTCATATAGAAACGGATGTAACAATCAAAAGTAGGTCACAATGGCCTCGTTTGAAAAATACCTGGCGTAACGTAGCCAAACACTGTCTGGGCCATATCTTTTAAACTGGATGGTGTAGGACTTCAAACTTGGTCAGCTGGTTTGTCATATAGAAACGGATGTATCAATCAAAAGTAGGTCACAATCGCCTCGTTTTGAAAAATACCTGGCGTAACGTAGCCAAACACTGTCTGGGCCATATCTTTTAAACTGGATGGTGTAGGACTTCAAACTTGGTCAGCTGGTTTGTCATATAGAAGTGGATGTAACAATCAAAAGTAGGTCACAATCGCCTCGTTTTGAAAAAAACCTGGCGTAACGTAGCCAAACACTGTCTGTGCCATATCTTTTAAACTGGTTGGTGTAGGTCACAAAAGCCTCGTGTTCAAAATTACGCAATTCAGAAGGGGGCGGAGGGAGCGAATCGACCGAGTCCCTTCTTTATAGCTTAAATTTTACTTGATATGATCTAACTTACTTAGAACATATCCCACTTTTTCATTGGCTGATCAAAAGTTCTGCGTCAATCAGATATTATCTGCCCTTTGTTTACGGCTCTCTTAGTGGGAGGGTTAACAGGTATGAGCATTGCAGTCATGTTTTTCTTTTTATTTTCAGAAAACTCTGGAAACACGGAAGAATAACTGTACATGTTTCAAGAAGAATAAACCAGAATTTTAATTGTGAAAATTTGTTTTTCCTTCTTAATGTAATTTTAGATTAGCAGATGGCTGGGCACGTAATTACATATAGTTCCATTGATGGGAAAGTAAAATAGTTATTTGAAGAGCCTAAAGCAGGGATTTAAGGGATTTTGACAACTTGAACTGAAAGACAAAAGAAACATTTGAAGACTTTTAATCAAAGACCTGGATTATGTGTCTGTTATGTATACAAATCGGACTCAAATATTTACATATAGAATATATACATACATGTCGCATGTTATGAGAAACACGTGAGATGCAAGTCACAATAGATACATATATTAGATATACATATGTTAAACGCATGTTATAATCCACGTATGTGAAACGTATGGTATCTACCACGTATGTTAAACGTAAGGTATGTACAACATGTGTTAAACATATGTGTAACGTATGTACCACGTACAGTTTAAAACGTACATTAAACACACGTGGTACTTAAATCACGTTAAACGTACGTGAGGTCACATATGTATCATACACGTTTAACGAATGTGATACATATGTGGCACATTTTGCTGTGTATGCAAGTTGTTATATCTGCTGTAGAGTTGGATTTGATAGTTATCAAGTCTGTTTTAATAGCAGATAAGCTTGTTGTAATGTCCATCTGTTGTAATGTTTGATTTGTAAATTTTCATGTCTGATTTTTTGTGACATTAAATAGTTGTCATGTTTGTGTAATGATGGATTTGTTAGAACTTCTGTATGTATGTTGTTGTTTTGTATTTATATGCTGTTGTCATTTGCGTCAAAGTATTTCATTTGCAAGATGTCATGTCTGTTCAGAGGTTGGAATTGCTTGTTATCATGTTTTATATAGAGTTGTGTAGCTATGTTTTTCTAGTTATCTTATGAATGTTGTTATGTTTGATCTGCTAACTGATTTGTTGTCATGGATTGTTGTGATATTAGTTGTTGTGTTGGATTTGCTTGTTGGTATTTGGTAGTGTTTGATTCACCAGGTGTGACCTCTGTTGAGTTGATGAATTTGCTACAATATGTAGTTGTGTGATATCTATTGTTTTGTTTGATTCAGTAGTTTGAATATATGTTGCAGTGTTGGATGCTTGTTGTCAATTCTGTTGTATCATAATATTGATAGTACAGTTGTGATACCTGTTGTAGTGTTAGATTTGCTTGTTGTCAGTTTTGTTGTATTGTTGGATTCACTAGATGTCATGTCTCTTGTATTCTTTGATTCACTAGTTTTAGCATCTGTTGTAGTGCTGGATTCACCTGTTGTGATGTCGTTGCCCTGTTTGTGTTTGATTCGTTAGTTATGGCATATGTTGTATAGTTGGATTCACCTGTTGTGATATCGTTGCCCTGTTTGTGTTTGATTCGTTAGTTATGGCATCTGTTTTAGTGCTGGATTCACCTGTTGTGATGTCGTTGCCCTGTTTGTGTTTGATTCGTTAGTTATGGCATATGTTGCATAGTTGGATTCACCTGTTGTGATATCGTTGCCCTGTTTGTGTTTGATTCGTTAGTTATGGCATCTGTTTTAGTGCTGGATTCACCTGTTGTGATGTCGTTGCCCTGTTTGTGTTTGATTCGTTAGTTATGGCATATGTTGTATAGTTGGATTCACCTGTTGTGATATCGTTGCCCTGTTTGTGTTTGATTCGTTAGTCGTTGCATCTGTTGTAGTGTTGGATTCACCTGTTATACTGCCATTTTCCTTTTTGTGTTGGTTTCGTTAGTTGTGCCATCTGTTGTATTGTTGGATTCACCTGTTATGAATTCGATTGTTGTCAGTTCTTTGTATTGTTGTATTGATAGTTTTGATATATGTTGTTTTGTTGTATTAGCTTGTTGTTTATTCTGTTGTGTTATTGAATTCGCTAATTGTGACATCTGTTGTAGAAATAAATTTGCTTGTTATCTTGTCTGTTGTATATCTGTATCAATGGGTTTTCTAGCTGTCAAATCTGGTCTGCTGTTGTGTTAACTGACTTTTTATGTTAAATAATGTTTTAGAACTTCGGCAAAATTTATCGTACTTTTACCTTAAATGCAAGTGTTGTTCACCACCGTCACCAATCTCCAGCCTGTTTTAATACGAGATTTTGTAGGTTCCATACCACGACTTACACTTAGGTCCTTTATAGTTAATTGACTCTTAACTCGGAATACTCGGAATTTATGTCAAACTATGTAGCCATTCGTTGTAACATTTGACACATAATAAAATAAAAACAAATTCTTTACTTCAATGTCAGAATGTATTTTATAGTTTCCTAGAAAAATGACAGTCGCAGACTATAACTGTAACCTAATTCATTTGTCATAATTGCGCTCAGTTTGGATAAAAATATCAAAACAAGTGGTTACACTACATAATGTCGCAATATTTCATATCAAGGTTAAGTAGAATGAAATGTAATGTGAAATTATGTGAAATTAAGTGGAGAAAAACATTAGTGGGTTTTCTCTAATTTCTAAAGGAAGTTCAGGCCTGGCCATGTAGTAGTTACCCCATATAATATTGTTGGTTATGTGCAGATACCCGATGGGCGTGGTCATAATGACACGAGGGAGCGTCATTATGGCAACGTCCATCGCGGGTATCTGCACATAATGAACAATATTATATGGGGTAAGTTACTTGTACCATAGTTTACAATTATTACAGTTTTCGAGCGTGCACTTGCCTCTAATCAATACGGCGCCAATGTGTTGGTTTTATATACTGTATGTACATTGTACTCCGTGAATTTCTAAAATGATTTTCTATCGGCGACGAACAGTAATTATCTGTAATTGTTTAAAAATTCATAGCTTAGGAATAATTCGACTGTTCAATGTCACATAATTTTATTTCATATTTATTCATTTTCCGACTTCTAGTACCGATACTTGCTTCAAATAATTAAACTTATTAAAACAATTTTGAGTTTACGAACCTAAGTTATGCAATGCTCCTGTTGAAATTAGATTAAATTGACGATGATACAATTACTCTTTTTGAATAATATACATGTATGATTTTAAAAATGGCTGAATATACATACACATTTATATACTTTAAAAAATCAATCAATAAGCAAAAAAAAAAAAAATAATAAAAAAATTGAGAAATGTATGTCGCAAAACCGTGAATGATAAATGCCGCCGCTATTCACTCTGTCTAACAAGTTTACTATTCAAACACGTTCCTATCACGTGATTGACTTTCTATAAAACCTTTCTACAGGATACCCTTATTTTATCTTACACGCGTTACTTGTTCGCACACATGGAGGAGAATATTAAAATAGAGTCATTCTGTTAGAGCCATTGCCGATATTGATTTGTCTCAAGCTTCAAATGAGATTTATTCGACGAACTTAGTTTGAATCAGTTATCCGTGTTGAGTTATTAGCAATTTTGATCTGGAGGAATCTTTTACTGTGAACAGTATCATGGACGTGTTAAAACACAACTTTGTTGACGTTGTTTTTACCTGAGATAGTGGGCGGAGTTTTAAAAAAAAGGTGTGGGGTATGTACAGATAACCCACACTTTTAACAATAGAAAACACGCCAAGCTATGGTACAATAAGTAAATACCTACGTAATTTATCAGCGTTAAGTAGTATATGAATTATAACCATGTCATTGGAAATGTCACATTTGAATGCAATTTTTCCATCACTTGCTATACGTACCGTTATAATGTAATTTTAACGTAATATGTTCGTTTGTTTCATCATAAACGAAAGTCAATATATAGGACAAGTTGATATGATGGCCTGGGACAGTTTATCTAGCGCTCTCAGAGAACGTTGGCATTCTACTAATTCTTTCCGAACTTCAGGTCATGTGTAGTACGTACACTTGATGGAGGATGAGGAACAGACAGACCGCGGGAAGGGCCGACAGGAAGGTTCCAAGGACTCTTCCCCGTCTATATTTATTGAGGTAAGAACCAGCACTTAGAGTCGTGTTTAGTTTCCCAAAACGAACTTTTAAGAAATTTCAAATGAATTTCGGTAGCTAAGTTTCACGCGATGTTTTAATTTGCACTATTAATAACGTTGATTGTTGAAAAAAAACCGCTACCAAATGTCCTTTGACTTGTACATGTATAGAGAATAAAGCCTAATTTCTGCTATACTACATATGTCATATTGTATTGTACATGGAGAGAACAAATGTGGTTCCTATTCTATTTGATTTATGTACTCATTATGTACACAGAGAGAAGATGTCGTGGTCCCTGACGGTGGATGGGGCTGGTTCATCGTGTTCGGGAGCTTCCTGTGTCACTTTATCATCGGCGGCTTGGAGCGGTCCGCGGGGTTGCTGTACCTGTTCTTCCAGGAGCGGTTCAGACAGAGCGCCGCAACCACCGCATGGGTAACCACACTAGCTTCCGCTATCAGACTCATGCTGGGTACGTCCGCGCCGCCATGGGCACCTGTTCTTATAGAATATTATTATTAACAACAGTATATTTTTCTTATAACCATTATACATGTGAATGATACAGACGTCGAAAGATTAAGTGTTGTAGCCACTGGTAAAGTGGCGCGAGGATTCCTTCTTAGATTGATAAGGAAAAGATGGCCAATAATTGCGCCCGTTTTGTTGTAGGTCCTCTGTGTAGTTTCCTCTGTAACAAATTTTCCTGCAGACACGTGGTCATCGTCGGCTCGCTCATCTTCACGGTTACTCTTATTATGACGGCGTATGCACCCAATCTCGAGACAGTCTTCATCACTTTTGGAGTCCTAGGAGGTACGTGTATAATACACGTTATTTATTTGCACCATTTGAGAAATAATTCCAATGATCAGAAATAGTATAGATAAGTCTTTTTTCAGGGTTTGGACGTAGCTTAACATACGCTCCCGCCGTTATGATGGTAGGGATATACTTCAACAAAAAGAGAGGCGTTGCCGTGGGTTTGTCGACGTCTGGGGTAGGATTCGGGTCGTTCGCTGCCCCGGCAATTGTAGAGATGGCCTTTCACTTCTACGGTTACAGCGGAGGGTTCTATATACTGGCCTGCTTTGCCATCAATTTGTGTATAGCTGGTATGCTGTTTCGACCTCTGCAGAAGCAAAGATTGCTGATGGCTTATGACAAAAGGCAAGAGGTCTGTTCTATTCTAATGACTTTGATTATTTTAATAGCCCTTTATGATAAAGGGCAAAGACCAGTCGTGACTATAAATGCCTATTGAATTACTTTGACAGGAGAAAGAGTATGAAAGAAACTTTTGATGTTGAAGTTCCCCTAAATGAGAGCAACTCGTTTGTGTCTCGGGATAGTTTAAATCAGCTACCGGCGGAGTCTGTCCCTGCAGTAAGTCCTACGGACAAGGAAGACCCAGATGTCGACTGTGGGACACTAATCGTCAAAGGAAGCAAGTCAACTGAAGTTTCTGAAAAAGAACAGCCGCTACTGAAGAGCCAAGAGGATAGCGTGTCTGGACAGAATGGCTCCATAAAAATCGTAGAAAGCTACAAAGAACAGAATTCTTGTTGTGCTTTCTTCAAATCGAAATCTAAGCCAGGACAATCAAGAAATACATTTTTAGAGCTCTCGTTGCTAAAAGATTTCCGCTTTTTGACATTCTGTATTGCCATTTTGTTGTTCACTCTCGCCTTTCAGTCTGCCTTCGTGTTCCTGCCGGCTTACGGTAAACAGCTTGGGAACACCGACATGGAGTCTGCTTATCTTGTCATCATCACCGGGGCTTTTGACGGGGTGGGTAGGGTGTTCTCTGGGGTCGTTCTTGATCTGAAGAACGTCAAAAGATTCCGGGTGTACATCTACAACACCATCATGTTCTTGGTGGGCGGGGTCTCCTTCGTCATTCCTATGACACGTACGTACACTCAGCTCTGTGGGGTATGTGGACTGTACGGGCTACTTATTGGAACCTACATCTCCCAGAAGTCCGTCATCCTAGTCGATCTGTTGGGCGCCGAGAAACTCATCAACTCTTTTGGACTATTGATATGCTTCCAGGGCATGGGGATGCTCGTAGGTCCCCCTTTCTCTGGTGAGATTACAAACATTGTCAGATTGACTATTTGTATCCTTGCTGCTTTTTTTTTTTTAAATTCTCAATATTTTCACAGTAGGTATATCCGTATGACAATAGATATTCCCCTATGTCGTATCAATTGAATATGGAGACTTCTTTCCCATACACAAATGCAACTAAAATTTCTTTGTTTTTCTCCCCAGGTTTTCTGAAAGACATCAATGGACAATATGAGAACGCCTTTTACGTGGGAGGTAGCTCTATGTTTTTGGGTGCTCTTATTTTGTTGACTTCAAACATTCGACATTTATTGTTAACTAGAAAAGGCCAGTGTAATGATAAAGAACTTTGATGTACATGACCATATAAAATACGTATATTGTTTGTAATTTACTGTATATAATAGCTATGTTGGTTGTTAATTTTGAATTTAGTGCAACGGTATACTTTACGTTTATTGGAGTAATATTTCCTGTAGTCTTTTATTGTGCATGACCATTTACTGCTCTCTATAGTAATCATAACTCTGAAGTACCAGTATGTTATTTTTTAGTAATGATAGATTATTGCCATGACTGTACTGAAGTATTAATGAAGATCGTTTGATATTACGCTGTATACTTGACGTTATTGGCGTATTTCTTCATGTAAGCAGGAGGTATTTATTGTACATGACCATTTACCCTTTTTATAGTAACTACAAATGTTTTAGTAACGACATATTATGGCCATGACTGTACTGAAATATTAATCAAGACCATTTGATACATTTACTAGTAGCATGAAATGCATTTAGTTTTCCATGTGTATTTGAGTATTTATGACACAATTTTATCTTTATTTTAAGTGTTTTACGTATGTACCTGGACGTTTTAGTTCAAATAATAACAAAGAATGTTTAAAATGTTATTTAGAGTGTTGTTATGTTTCTCTGACGTATTGCAACTATACTGCAGTACATATGATTTATATCAAATTATCATTGGATGATTAAACTATTTCCATAAAATTTGTCGTTGTCCGTGGCGAAAACGTTTCACATTAATTTATATTTCAATTATATTTAATTTTCTTTAAAATTGTTTAAATGTTATAAGGAAAAAAAAGTAATGTTACATTTGAAAAAAAAACCTACAGAAATTAATGAGATATTGTATGGGTTATTGATAACGTTAAAACTATAGCTTAGGTTTTTGTTTTACGCAACACTGAAACGAAATTTAGAGTGTTACAGTTATTACTAAAATATCACAAAGTTAAGTGAAGGGAGGGAACGGAGCGGATCCGAATTTTTGAAGAAGAAAAAATGAAGCACTACGCTTTCCTAATATTAAACGTTTCTGAACAAATACACTTAAACAATGTACTTGTATTTCCATTTTCTAAAAATATAGAATCTTGTCTCAGTTTGCGGGTCAACCATCAAGTCTACTGTACTTTGAATGCGCAGATTGTTGGTCAGCTTTGGCCATGTCACCGATTTACTGATGACAGACTTACAAAGGGTAGATTACTAAATAAATACCTTGTATTGTTATGCTACAATTAATTCATCCATGACTCAAAAGATACCACTCAAATCTTAGGCGTGACTGAATCCGAGAAGAATTTAACAGGGCGTTATTATCGCTTCCTCCACAAAATGGAAATTCTTTCTTGGTGTTGAGTATATACACCTGAAAATAATACAAACAAAAGTCAGCGAATTTGATGGCCTTATCAGAATCCGTGAAGGCTACTAATGAGATTTTCTTCTTGAGGTTGGAAATTTTCTCATTTTAAACAGATGGAAGCTGAGGACCAAAACCATATATCAGATGTTGACGAGATATCTTCACTGCCAGACGGTGACCCAAAACTCTGCAACACGTGTGTAGAGGATCCCGACACAACGGCTGTTTTAAATTGTGATGAATCTGAGGAAAATTCGAGTGAAATATGTAAGGTTAATCTTAGGAACATGAATAAAGATCACCAGCTTTTGAATGTAAAGGCTCAGGAAAACGCCCTTCGTCATATCCAGCGACTGAAAACATCAACATGGATGATTTGATATTCAGACATATCTCGGAGGAAATGGATTTGAAAAGTTTATTGTTCGGTCGTCTCTTACAACGATGCGAAGAGGTAAGTAAGAAACGATTAAAGTCTCTGAAGACTTGACGCAAGAAATCAACTCTCATTTTGACAATTACATCAAGGCGGTGGAGAGCCACAGATCCAAACTCATTCAGCAGGTGCACGACCATTCTTCTAAACAGACCGAGTACATCCAGGGCCAAAAATCGGTCCTGTCCAAATTACAACAAAATGTCAACGAAGTTAAGGAATTTCTAAACACGATAACACTGGATTCCTTAGATGAAAGCAGTAATTGAAAACAATTATCCAGACTTTTTCTTTACATCCGGCGTGCGAATGTTTATGCGAGGTCACAGGAAATGACCTTTTGTCCGGAAGCAGATGGCCCAGTGATCGACCAATACCAGTTCTACGGACGGATAGTAACTGGACAAAACATGTTATTACTTAATAGGTTTGTTACTGACTGACTACAGAAATATATCGGGTTGATCAATCTCATAGATGGTGAGGCGTGCCATGTTTAAACCAATGAAAGTGTGACATTTCAGTCCGAGGGAAAACAAAGGTGCATAACAAATGATAGCATATCTTACAAACACAGATTTCTCAATATAAGAGGAACTCAGTGGTAAACAGAATGAAAACTTGCAGTAAATATGCAATCAATATAAATCAGTCTGTTGAGGATGCTGATGTTATGTCAATTGTTTCTTCTGTTATTGTATATTGTATCTGCTATAAGATATGCCACTGAGTGTATTGTCCAAATATAAGTGTCTGATATTTACAGTTAAATATTTGTTGTAGTGTTAATTAATTGTACCTAACCAGCTAATAATCTGTAGTGTGAGATTTAACCTTTTTAAAAGTTGTATGTAATATTTATGTTATACATGACATGTGGTGATAACGAACAGTGTTCAAATTCAAAAGTCCAAAGGAAAATTACAAAACATGAGCAGAGCAAACAAAAATAGAGGTAGGATCAGGTGCCATGGAGGAGTGTGCTCTTTGTCGTAATCAGGAAAAAAAACGGAAAAGTCTGTAGACAGTTAGGTGATTAATTATAGTCTAACAATTAGTATGAAAACGTCAGTCAGCATGCGACCCAGTGAAAGATTTGCTGACAAGGTCGTTGTATCGACCATAGAACTTACAAAAAGATGACTTCAAACGTAGAAATGTAGTTGAATCGTCCATTCTGTTAGTTGTAGTGTCCGATAGGTTAGATGTTAGTTGAAGTGTTTGTTGTTCCATATCAAGTGTCTGTTGTAATATTTGGTGTATTGTCTGATACAGGCATGTCCATTAATTGCAGTGTCTGTTACAATGTCTGTAACAGTGTTTGTTCTGTTTTAATACTGTGTAAGATTTGCTCTGTCGATTGATGTGTAAACTGTTTTCATCAATATACAATCTGTTGTAGCACCTTTTGGTATATATAATTTAGTTTTGGATATTCTTGTTTAATTGTGTGTTTTTTTGTTGGATTTGCTGGTTTTCATGTCTGTTATAGAGTTGGATTAGCTGGTTTTTATGTCTGTTATAGAGTTGGATTTAGTGGTTATTATGTCTGTTATAGAGTTGGATTTACTGTTTATTGTGTCTGTTATAGAGTTGGATTTAGTAGTTATTATGTTTGTCTAATATAGATTTACTAGTTATCATGTCATTGTAGTGTTGGATTTTCTGATTGGTCATGTTTTTGGTTTTGTTGGATTTGCTACTAAAATGTCCTGTGAAGTGTAGTGTATATGATGTCTGTTGTAGTGTTGGATTTGTTCTTTGCCATGTCAGTTGTAATGTTGTTTGCAAGTTGTCCTGTCCTTTCTTATGTTGGATTTGCTATTTGTCATATCTCTGCTATTATTTGATTTGCTATCTGTTATATTGTTTGTGATGTCTGTTGTATTGTTGGTGAAGTCTGTTGTACTGTTTGTGATGTCTGTTGTATTGTTGGAATTGTGTATTGCCATGCCCATTGTTGTGGTGGATTAACCTACACAGCTAATTGTGCCACATATGTTTCACATATGTTTGAACTTAACACATGTACAACATACGTTAATCATACGTAACACACCCCTGAAGTCAAACCGTACGTTAGACATACGTTGAGAAATGCATGGTTAACATACGTGTGATAACATACGTTCAACATCACATACGTTTAACATACGTTAGATTTTACATATGTTAAACATACGTGAACCATATGTTTTACATATGTAGATCTCAACCACATGTTACACATATTTATAAACACACGGTTAACATGAGTTCTAACAACCGTATGTTACACGTGCGTTAATAATATATGTTTCACATAAGTGTGAAGAAATGCATTTGAATAACATTAATATTATCTGCATGTACATGTGTACATGACTGACGTTGCTGTATCACTCATGTCTCTGAAATGCAGGTAAACCATACATTGTATGACACTTTATAGTTATTGTAAGGTTGATTTGCAAAACCACAAATATAACTACATGCATTTCCTAATATTTTCACCAGAAATGTCTCTGAGCAACTCCTATATTTATCATTATTTTCAACCTTCATTCAATAAAATATATAGAAATTTGACTAATAAATCATGTTTCACATGATAATGTTTACAAAATCATTTTGCATATTCTATTTTCTATACAACTGAAGTATACATTTGGTGTATGTGACCTATAGTGAATATTGTTCATGTGTACACAAGTGGCATTCTCAATCAAAAATAAATAAGTTCAATGTTCATTAAAAGTGATAAAAATGTTATGTACATTAGATTTTACACCAAAAAGTTAAATAAATAATTCAGAAAACAAAAAAAGCAATGTTATAGGAAAACAACAGGCATTTAATTAGCATCGGAGGGGGGGGGGGTGAAGTGGGGCAGGGACAGGGGGACGGGACTGCCCCCCCCCCCCTTCCCCAGTACACGTTTTCTCGCAGCAAACATTTTCTTGAATTTACTTATAAAAAGTGAATTAACATAGAGTCCCCCCCCCCCAATGTTTTTGGGTATCATGTAAAAATTGAAATGAAAGGGAGGAAATAAACTGTGAAATTGAAGTTAAAGGTACATTTAGCCCCCCTACCCCCACGGATTAGGTTTTTCAATTTTTTAAAAAGTATTTCTGGGTTGTTTTTTGTTTTGTTTTGTTTTTTGCAGGTCAAGATTGGATTTTATGTAATCCAATATTACCTAGTGCATTGTGCCATTTACCAGGTTATACAAACACTTAAGTCCAAAATAAATTTTAAAAAATCCAAGCCTAGGAGGGGGAGAGAGGAAAAATCTATTTTGATTTTCTTTTTCTCAAAAGCTATTTTGGGGGATAATATTAAGGTTGAACATGTCACTGACCCCTTGTAGATCTATCAATCACCCGTCACTAGAGTCTGTGTGCCATCACCTGGGTCTGTACAACCATAACCAGGGCCAATATACTCATCACCAGGGTCCCAATACCTATCACCAGGATCAGAGTGAGTATCACCAGGGTCTGTATGACCATCATTAGGGTCTGTATATCCATAACTAAGGCCAGTATACCCATCTCCAGAGTCCCAATACCTATCACCAGGGTCAGAGTTCGTATCACTAGGGTCTGTATGACCATCACCAGGGTCTGTATACCCATAACCAGGGCCAGTATACCCATCACCAGCGTCTCAATACCTATCAGCAGAGTCAGAGTTCGTATCTCCAGGGTCTGTATGACCATCACCAGGATCTGCACACCCATAACCAGGGCCAGAATACCCATCACCAGGGTCTCAATACCTATCACCAGTTGGTCAAAGTACGTATAACCAGACTCTGTGTGCATATCACCAGGGTCTGTACACCCATAACCAGGGCCAGTATACCCATCATTAAGGTCTCAATACCTATCACCAGGGCCAGAGTTCGTATCACCAGTGTCTGTATGACAATCACCAGAATCTGTACACCCATAACTTGGGCCGGAACACCCATCACCAGGGTTTCAATACCTATCACCAGGGTCAGAGTACGCATCACCAGAGTCTGTGAGCATATCACCCGGGTTTGTACACCCATAACAAGGGCTAGTATATCCATCACTAGGGTCTCAATACCTGTCACCAGGGTGAGAGTTCGTATCACCAGGGTCTGTATTGCCATAACCAGGGTCTGTACACCCATAACCAGGGCCAGTATACCCATCACCAGGGTCTCAATACCTATCAACAGGGGCAGAGTACGTATCACCAGACTCTGTGTGCATATCACCAGGGTCTGTATACCCATAACTAGAATCAGTAAACGTATCACTAGGGTCTGTAAGCCTATCACTAGGGTCACTATACCCATCACTAGAATTTGTGTGCCTTTCACCAGGGTCTGTACACCCATATCCAGGGCCAGTATACCCATCACCAGGGTCAGTAAATCTATTACCAGAGTCAGAGTACATATTCTGAAACTCTGTGTGTCCATCACCAGGGTCTGTAAATCTGTCAGCAGGGTCATAATTCCCATTATTAGTGTCTGTGTGCCCATCACAAGTGTCTGTTTGCCCATAACCAGGGCCAGTATACTTATCACCAGGGTCTCAGTACCTAATACCAGTGTCAGTGTACATATTACCAAAGTCTGTGTGCCCATCACTAGGGTCAGAATACGTATCACCATAACTGTAAACCTATGACTTTGGTCATCATACCTATCACTAGGGTCCGTGCACGTAGTACTAGGGTCTGTGTGCATATTACCGTGGTCTGTATACCCATCACCAGGTTCTTAATAACTATCACCAGGGATAGTGTACGCATCACTAGGGTCTATGTGCCCATCATCAGGGTCAGTATACCTATCACAACAGTCAGTGCACTTATCATCAGGGTTTGTACATCATATAAATTGGATTGTAGACTTTCACCATGATCTTTATACCTATTACCTATTACTTATCACAAGAATCAGTTTACCTAACGTCCGGGTCAGAATTCATATCACTATGCCCATGATCAGGGTCACTATATCTATCAAATAGCTCTGTGTGCCCATCACTGAGGTCTAAATAAGTATCACAAGGGTCTGCAAATCTATCACAAGGGGCAGTATACCCATCACTAGAGTCTGTGTGCCCATCACCATAGTATGTATGCCCATAACCAGGGCCAGCATATACCTATCAACAGGGCCAGAGTTCGTATCACCAGGGTCTGTATGTCCATCACCAGGGTCTGTACACCCATAACCAGGGCCAGTATAACCATTACCAGGGTCTCAATACCTATCACCAGGTACAGTGTACGCATTACGAGGGTCTGTGTGCCCATCCTTAAGGTCAGTATACCTATCATAAGAGACTGTGTCACCGGTATATCTATCACATTCTCTATCACCAGGGTCAGTATACCTATCGACAGAGTCCGTGTACGTATCACAAAGGTTTGTGACCCATCGTCCCTGGTGATAGGTATTGAGACCCTGGTGATGGGTATACTGACTGTAGTTATGGGTACACTGACTCTGGTTATGGGTATACAGACCATGGTGATGGGCACACAGACCCTGGTGATACAAACACTGACCCTAGTAATATGTATTCTGACTACGGTGATAAGTTTACAGTTCTGGTGATACGTACTCTGAGCCTGGTGATGGGTATACTGACCCTGATGTTGGGCACACAGACCCCACACAGGTACTGAGACCCTGTTGACGGGTATACTGACCCTGGTTATTGGTGTTCGGACCATTGTGATTGGCACACAAACTCTAGTGATGGGTATAATGACCCTGGTGATAGATATACAGACCCTAGTGATACGTTTACTGACCCTGGTTATGTGTATACTGACCCTGGTAATATGCACATGTCTTGGTGATACGTACACACAGACACTAATGATAGGTATAATGACCCTGTTAATAGATTTACATACCCTGGTGATACGTATTAAGACCCTGGTGATGGGTACAGAGAGATTGGTGATATGTACTCTGACCCTGGTGATGGATTTACAGACTCTGATCATACGTACTTTGACCATGGTGATGGATTTACAGACCGTTGTGATACAAACACTGACCCCGGTTATATGTATATAGACCATGGTGATGAGGACACAGACTCTGGGGATAGGTACTCCGACCCTGGTGATAGGTATTGAGACCCTGGAGATAGGTATACCGGCCTTGGTTATGGATGTACAGACCCTGATGATGGTCATACAGACCCTGGTGATACGAACTCTGACCCTGGTGATAGGTATTGGGACCCTGGTGATGGATATACTGGCCCTGGTTATGGGTGTACAGACCATGATGATTGGCACACAAACTCTAGGGATGGGTATAATGACCCTGGTGATAGGTTTCCAGACCCTAGTGATACGTTTTCAGACCCTGGTTATGTGTATACTGACCCTAGTGATATGCAAACACTCTGGCGATACGTACGCTGACCCTGGTGATAGGTATTGAGACCCTGGAGATAGGTATACTGACTGGTTATGTATGTACAGACCCTGTTGATGGCCAAACAGACCCTGGTGATACGAACTCTGACCCTGGTGATAGGTATTGAGACCCTGGTGATGGGTATTCTTGCCATGGTTATGGGTGTACAGACCCTGGTGATGGCCATACAAACCCTGGTGATACGAACGCTGACCCTGGTGATAGGTATTGAGACCCTGGTGATGGATAAACTGGCCCTGGTTATGGCTGTACAGATCCTGGTGATAATCACACAGACCCTGGTGATACGAATTCTGACCCTGCTGATAGGTATTAAGACCCTGGTGATGGGTATACTGGCCTTGGTTATGGATGTACAGACCCTGATGATGGTCATACAGACCCTGGTGATACGAACTCTGACCCTTGTGATAGGTATTGAGATCCTGGTGATGGGTATACTGGCCCTGATTATGGGTGTACAGACCCTGGTGATATGCACACAGAGTCTCGTGATACGTACTCTGACCCTGGTGATAGGAATTCAGACCCTGGTGATGTGTATTCTGGCTCTGGTTATGGCTGTACAGACCCGGGTGATATGCACACAGATTCTCGTGATATGTACTCTGACCCTGGTGATAGGTATTGAGACCCTGGTGATTGGTATACTTGCCCTGGGTATGGGTGTGCAGACTCTGGTGTTTGAAATACAGACCCTTGTGATACGAATCTGACCCTGGCGATAGGTATTAAGACCCTGGTGATGGGTATACTGGCCCTGATTATGTGTGTACAGACCCGGATGATATGCAGACAGACTCTTGTGATACGTACTCTGACTCTGGTGTTTGTAATACAGACCCTTGTGATACGAATCTGACCCTGGCGATAGGTATTAAGACCCTGGTGATGGGTTCACTTGCCCTGGTTATGGGTGTACAGACCCTGGTGATATGCACACAGAGTCTCGTGATACGTACTCTGACCCTGGTGATAGGTATTGAAACCCTGGTGATGGGTATAGTGGCCTTGGTTATGGGTATACAGACCCTGATGATGGTCATACAGACCCTGGTGATACGAGTTTTGACCCTGGTTATAGGTATTGGGACCCTGGTGATGGGTATACTGGCCTTGGTTATGGATGTACAGACCCTGATGATGGTCATACAGACCCTGGTGATACGAACTCTGACCCTGGTGATAGGTATTGAGACCCTGGTGATGGGTATACTGGCCTTGGTTATGGATGTACAGACCCTGATGATGGTCATACAGACCCTGGTGATACGAACTCTGACCCTTGTGATAGGTATTGAGACCCTGGTGATGGGTATACTGGCCCTGATTATGGGTGTACAGACCCTGGTGATATGCACACAGAGTCTCGTGATACGTACTCTGACCCTGGTGATAGGAATTGAGACCCTGGTGATGGGTATACTGGCCCTGGTTATGGGTTATGGGTATACAGACCCGGGTGATATGCACATAGATTCTGGTGATACGTACTTTGACCAACTGGTGATAGGTATTGAGACCCTGGTGATGGGTATTCTGGCTCTGGTTATGGCTGTACAGACCTGGGTGATATGCACACAGACTCTGGTGTTACGAACTCTGACCCTGGTGATAGGAATTGAGATCCTGGTGATAGGTATACTGACCCTGGTTATGGCTCTACAGACCCGGGTGATATGCACACAGATTCTAGGTTATAGGTATTGAGACCCTGGTGATAGGTATACTTGCCCTGGTTATGGGTGTGCAGACTCTTGTGATTGTAATACAGACCCTTGTGATACGAATCTGACCCTGGCGATAGGTATTGAGACCCTGGTGATGGGTATACTGGCCCTGGTTATGGGTGTACAGACCCGGATGATATGCACACAGACTCTTGTGATACGTACTCTGACCCTGGTGATAGGTATTGAGACCTTGGTGATGGGTTCACTTGCCCTGGTTATGGGTGTACAGACCCTGGTGATATGCACACAGAGTCTCGTGATACGTACTCTGACCCTGGTGATAGGTATTGAAACCCTGGTGATGGGTATAGTGGCCCTGGTTATGGGTATACAGACCCTGGTGATGGTCATACAGACGCTGGTGATACAAGCTCTGACCCTGGTGATATGTATTGGGACCCTGGTGATGGGTATACTGGCCTTGGTTATGGATGTACAGACCCTGATGATGGTCATACAGACCCTGGTGATACGAACTCTGACCCTGGTGATAGGTATTGGGACGCTGGTGATGGGTATACTGGCCCTGGTTATGGGTGTGCAGACCCTGTTGATGGTCATACAGACCCTGGTGATTCGAACTCTGGCCCTGGCTATAGGTATTGAGACCCTGGTGATGGGTATACTGGCCCTGATTATGGGTGTACAGACCCTGGTGATATGCACACAGAGTCTCGTGATACGTACTCTGACCCTGGTGATAGGTATTGAGACCCTGGTGATGGGTATACTGGCCCTGGTTATGGGTTATGGGTATACAGACCCGGGTGATATGCACATAGATTCTGGTGATACGTACTTTGACCAACTGGTGATAGGTATTGAGACCCTGGTGATGGGTATTCTGGCTCTGGTTATGGCTGTACAGACCTGGGTGATATGCACACAGACTCTGGTGTTACGAACTCTGACCCTGGTGATAGGAATTGAGATCCTGGTGATAGGTATACTGACCCTGGTTATGGATGTACAGACCCTAGTGATGGCCATACAGACCCTGGTGATTCGAACTCTGGCCATGGTGATAGGTATTGAGTCCCTGGTGATGGGTATACTTGCCCTGGTTATAGGTGTGCAGACCCTGTTGATGGTCATACAGACCCTGGTGATTCGAACTCTGGCCCTGGTGATAGGTATTGAGGCCCTGGTGATGGGTATACTGGCCGTGATTATGGGTGTACAGACCCTGGTGATATGCACACAGAGTCTCGTGATACGTACTCTGACCCTGGTGATTGGTATTGGGACCCTGGTGATGGGTATAGTGGCCCTGGTTATGGGTATACGGACCCTGGTGATGGTCGTACAGACCCTGGTGATAGGAATTGAGACCCTGGTGATGGATATTCTGGCTCTGGTTATGGCTCTACAGACCTGGGTGATATGCACACAGATTCTGGTGATACGTACTCTGACCTAGGTTATAGGTATTGAGACCCTGGTGATAGGTATACTTGTCCTGGTTATGGGTGTGCAGACTCTGGTGATTGTAATACAGACCCTTGTGATACGAATCTGACCCTGGCGATAGGTATTGAGACCCTGGTGATGGGTATACTGGCCCTGGTTATGGGTGTACAGACCCGGATGATATGCACACAGACTCTTGTGATACGTACTCTGACCCTGGTGATAGGTATTGAGACCTTGGTGATGGGTTCACTTGCCCTGGTTATGGGTGTACAGACCCTGGTGATATGCACACAGTCTCGTGATACGTACTCTGACCCTGGTGATAGGTATTGAAACCCTGGTGATGGGCATAGTGGCCCTGGTTATGGGTATACACACCCTGGTGATGGTCATACAGACGCTGGTGATACGAGCTCTGACCCTGGTGATAGGTATTGGGACCCTGGTGATGGGTATACTGGCCTTGGTTATGGATGTACAGACCCTGATGATGGTCATACAGACCCTGGTGATACGAACTCTGACCCTGGTTATAGGTATTGGGACCCTGGTGATGGGTATACTGGCCCTGGTTATGGGTGTGCAGACCCTGTTGATGGTCATACAGACCGTGGTGATTCGAACTCTGGCCCTGGCTATAGGTATTGAGACCCTGGTGATGGGTATACTGGCCCTGATTATGGGTGTACAGACCCTGGTGATGGTCATACAGACCCTGGTGATGGGTATACTTGCCCTGGTTATGGGTGTACAGACCCTGGTGATATGCACACAGAGTCTCGTGATACGTACTCTGACCCTGGTGATAGGAATTGAGACCCTGATGATGGGTATACTGGCCCTGGTTATGGGTATAGAGACCCGGGTGATATGCACACAGACTGGTGTTACGAACTCTGACCCTGGTGATAGGAATTGAGATCCTGGTGATAGGTATACTGACCCTGGTTATGGGTGTACAGACCCTAGTGATGGCCATACAGACCCTGGTGATTCGAACTCTGGCCATGGTGATAGGTATTGAGTCCCTGGTGATGGGTATACTTGCCCTGGTTATAGGTGTGCAGACCCTGTTGATGGTCATACAGACCCTGGTGATTCGAACTCTGGCCCTGGTGTTAGGTATTGAGGCCCCGGTGATGGGTATACTGGCCCTGATTATGGGTGTACAGACCCTGGTGATATGCACACAGAGTCTCGTGATACGTACTCTGACCCTGGTGATTGGTATTGGGACCCTGGTGATGGGTATAGTGGCCCTGGTTATGGGTATACAGACCCTGGTGATGGTCGCACAGACCCTGGTGATAGGAATTGAGACCCTGGTGATGGATATTCTGGCTCTGGTTATGGCTGTACAGACCCGGGTGATATGCACACAGATTCTTGTGATACGTACTCTGACCTAAGTTATAGGTATTGAGACCCTGGTGATAGGTATACTTGCCCTGGTTATGGGTGTGCAGACTCTGGTGATTGTAATACAGACCCTTGTGATACGAATCTGACCCTGGCGATAGGTATTGAGACCCTGGTGATGGGTATACTGGCCCTGGTTATGGGTGTACAGACCCGGATGATATGCACACAGACTCTAGTGATACGTACTCTGACCCTGGTGATAGGTATTGAGACCTTGGTGATGGGTTCACTTGCCCTGGTTATGGGTGTACAGACCCTGGTGATATGCACACAGAGTCTCGTGATACGTACTCTGACCCTGGTGATAGGTATTGAAACCCTGGTGATGGGTATAGTGGCCCTGGTTATGGGTATACAGACCCTGGTGATGGTCATACAGACGCTGGTGATACGAGCTCTGACCCTGGTGATAGGTATTGGGACCCTGGTGATGGGTATACTGGCCTTGGTTATGGATGTACAGACCCTGATGATGGTCATACAGACCCTGGTGATACGAACTCTGACCCTGGTGATAGGTATTGGGACCCTGGTGATGGGTATACTGGCCCTGGTTATGGGTGTGCAGACCCTGTTGATGGTCATACAGACCCTGGTGATTCGAACTCTGACCCTTGTGATAGGTATTGAGACCCTGGTGATGGGTATACTGGCCCTGATTATGGGTGTACAGACCCTGGTGATGGTCATACAGACCCTGGTGATGGGTATACTTGCCCTGGTTATGGGTGTACAGACCCTGGTGATATGCACACAGAGTCTCGTGATACGTACTCTGACCCTGGTGATAGGAATTGAGACCCTGATGATGGGTATACTGGCCCTGGTTATGGGTATAGAGACCCGGGTGATATGCACACAGACTGGTGATACGAACTCTGACCCTGGTGATAGGTATTGGGACCCTGGTGATGGGTAAACTGGCCCTGGTTATGGTTGTACAGACCCAGGGGGTGGGCAAACAGACTCTAGTGATGGGTGATTAATAGATCTACAAGGGGTCAGTGACATGTTCACCCTTAATATTATCCCCCAAAATAGCTTTTGAGAAAAAAAAATCAAAATAGATTTTTCCTCTCTCCCCCTCCTAGGCTTGGATTTTTTAAAATTTATTATGGACTAAAGTGTTTGTATAACCTGGTAAATGGCACAATGCACTAGGTAATATTGGATTACATAAAATCCAATCTTGACCTGCAAAATACAAAACAAAACAAAAACAATCCAGAAATACTTTTTTAAAAATTGAAAATCCTAATCCGTGGGGGTAGGGGAGGGGGGGGGGGGCTAAATGTACCTTTAACTTCAATTTCACAGTTTATTTCCTCCCTTTCATTTCAATTTTTACATGGTACCCAAAAACATTGTGGGGGGGGGGGGGGGGGGACACTCTGTTAATTCACTTTTTTATAAGTAAATTCAAGAAAATGTTTGCTGCAAGAAAACGTGTACTGGGGGGGGGGGGGGGGGGGGGGCAGTCCCGTCCCCCTGTCCCTGCCCCACTCCACCCCCCTCCGATGCTAATTAAATGTCTGTTGTTTTCCTACAACATTGCTTTTTTTTGTTCTCTGAATTATTTATTTAACTTTTTGGTGTAAAATCTAATGTACATAACATTTTTATCACTTTTAATGAACATTTAATGTAAAACTCGCATTTTCCTGTAATTTTTAAATTGCACACATATCAGTTCGAAGTTCCTCCAAATAGCTTTCGAATTTCCTCCCAAACGTTTACCGATCCCGATAGAAAGTTGTTTCACGCATGCGCACATCCTGGTTATAGTGCCTGGTTATAGCCTATTCTATACCTCACACCTAGGTATGTACAAAAGCCATATGCATATGCCTATTTATCATGTGAGTATTATCATAAATAATACCTTTAGAATAATATCCATGCTTTAAATGAAATAAACATGATAGTTTGATGCAGAAGATTTTTAGGCATCAGCTGATTGTAAAAAAAAAAAGTTCATTAAGCTGATCATAATCTGATTATATTTAACAAACTAATTAATAACAGATACGATGCGAAAATATTGCAATGCTACGTAAATACAATGGAAAACAAATAGTTTTCAATTGGCTTCCAAAGCTTTACTAAGCAATCCATTAACTGCATGCATTTTAAATTAAGGTAGAACCATGCAGCCTTTCAGAAATGTGTGTCAAATTATTTTTTTTCATTTGGACAGTTAAAACAACTCCTATATAATTTACTAAAAAGGCAAAATATTCATACATTGGCACATTTGTAACATACATGCAGTGAGCATTAATTCAGCTTGATCACATTGGCCTAAAAATTCAAAGACGAAATTTTAACACAATGAGGCAATTATGACCTTGTAAGTCAATCTATTGATTTTTATTAAATGAAGAAAAATCAATTTGGATTAAAAATATAACAGGCAATTTATACCCATATTGTTGGATATATACAGTTTTAAAAGTTGTTATTTTACAAAATTTGGAGAGAAAAAAAGAGAGATATATATCTTTAGAATATAGACACAATATCACATGCAGTCACTATAAATTATATACATAGTCATGATAGTCAAATTATAATATTTACATTTGCAAATATGTTTCCTTATATGAACCTATGGAATAGCGAAAACGTTCAATTCTGTGTGAACGTTTCCGTGACGTCACAATGATAACCGCACACGCTTATCGCTTGTTTTATTGTAAACATAAAATCTTGGTAATTTTAACAGTTCTGAACGATTTGTCTTTTTCAAACGTAAATTTAAGTAATAAACAGCAATGCTAAAAGTTCACCGGGATATGAAGTTGGTTGGTACATGATCAAATCTACTGAGAAGCCCTTTGGGCTTCACAGGATTGATCACGTGACCAACCAACTTCATATCCCGGTGAACTTTTTAAATTGCTGTTTATTTCTTAATTAAATAATATTAACATTTTGGTCCTAGCTGACAAAAATATATAACAATAAGTGCAGTATGTAGCAACCCCTTCGGTCAAGTAAATTAATTTAATTCCCCAAGATTTTGGACATATTTATGGTTTTTCTCTCCTTTTAAAAAGAATTAAACTATACTACATGTATGTCTTGAACAATGCTTTATCGGTAATTCAAATACATGTGATCTTAAATGATCATTTAATTAATATTGTTGATATGCCCAAAACTGTATAGCCAGAAATTTATCACATCATTTGAAAAAAAAAAGAAAGCCACTGGAATTACCTTAATATTTATATTTAAAGATAACACTTAAAAAACTAAACATACAATATATGCATAGCAAAAGTGCTGCTTATATGTACTACACGAGATGTATTGATGTAATTTGCAAAAACCATTAAAAAAGTTGAACATGGATGCTTAGAGATATAGAACAGATTAACAATAATCACTAAGCATGTAGAAAGTTTTGAAAAAGTATGCATGGTCATAGTGATGATGCAAATGAACTTTTTTGGTAAGTACTTCTTCCTGCTCCACCCTCTCTGTTACACGAGTGTCTCGTATGCTGCATTTTGCACCCAGGCAGTCATGCATAACATTCCGTCTTTTAATGACTTTGCTTGTATGAATTGCAACAACCTCATTTCCCAAATGTAATTTTGGACAACCCAGTGAATTACAACTTTCGAACACTCTGTGGCCTTTTGTATTATTGCCATCATCTTTGTTGGCCCTCTGGTAGGCAAAACTATGATGCCTTCTTTGAAAACTCCACAGCTCTCCTGATAAAGAAGTAAACAATACATGTGGAAACAATGAATGCATTAATGACTAATGCACATATGGTGATTTTTTTTACATTTTCCTTATATTTATGATTGAAATAAGCACTGTGTATTTTTAAACAAGAGGCCCATAGGCCCATAGGCCCATGAGGCTTATCAGTCACCTGAGTAACTGTAGTGTGGCTTTTGCAATGTATACTCATGTGCATTATAATTACAGGTCTAAATGAAATCTTTTTTAATATTCCGGGATTATTTAATCCAATAAACTTTCTGAATTCTGAAAAAATAATTAAAATATTGTAGCATAACATCATTGACATAATTGAACAAATCTTAAGTACAAAAAAAATATATTTGGTTGAAATTACACCACCCTACCCTTTATAATCATTAGAGTATCATTATGTAAGAGTTCATCTGCTTAATAATCACGAGCAAAGCAGAAGATTTTCAAAGATTTTCAAAGAATTAATGCATTTTCACTATATAATAATAATTAGAGCCCGCCCTAAGACAAGAACCCTGACCCAGGGGTCATGAAATTCACAATTTTGGAAGAGGCATTCTTACTCATCATAATTATGTACTTAGTTCATGGGCTTAATACCCAAGAGCAGAGGAGAAGATTTTCAAAGTATTAATGCATTTTCATTATATAATCATTAGAGCCCCACCCCAGTGCCAGAACCTCTGACCCTGAAGCCATGAATTTCACAATTTTGGTAGAGAGCTCAATGCTTATTACATTCATGCCAGCAGTTTGACTGCTTGATGTCCAGTAGTAATTTAAAGAAGATTTTTTTTAAAGATTGCATTAATTTGATGGTTTTTTAGCCCCACCTCTCAGACCCCAGAGGGGCAAGGGCCATAAATTTCACAATTTAAACTTCCCTTCACCCACAGATGCTATTTGCCAAATTTGGTTGAAATTGGTTCAGTGGTTCCAGAGAAGAAGCTAAAAATGTTTAAAAGTTTACGACTGACGAACGACATACGACAAACAGTGACGGACAAAAACAGATAGCAATAGGTCACCTGAGTGACTCAGGTGACCTAAAGATGAGGATGCTCATAACTTCACTCTCCACTATCACTTTAAAATGTTATACATACATTCTCGCCTGGTGTCCCATACTCCACCCAGTCACCAGCATTGACCATTTCACCACCTGTTGTGATAGCTGATCCTTGCTGAATTTTGTCATCTGGAGAGTGATTGTTTGAGGTCAGCAGGGAGAGCATCTCGTCAGTAATTTTCTCAGTCTTGGTATGTCTGTTTGACTGTCGATATAGTTTTCATACTGTACCATTCTGCATCTTTTTGTCTAAGGTGACCGACTCTCCCATAAATTTCTGAATCTCTGCCATACCTCCAAACTGCAGAACAAGTGCTGAAGCATTTTTCCTGCAATACAATATTTCTGGTAAACCATGCAACTTAAGTCATAAATCCTTTCAATTTTCTTGTAAATTAAATACTACCTAATACTAACCATTCTTCAGACTCCTTAAAAATCCCCCAGACAAAATATGTTGGCATATTGTATGCTTTGTAAACTTTATACAAGTGTCCCTGCTACGCGCCTTCTGATTCTGAAGGAAGATTTGATCCCTTATGTTGCCATGGTTTTTTTCGAAGGCATCTTCTATGTAAAATTTAGGGGGACCATGTTTTCTTATGTCATCAACCTAAGAAAACAAATGCATTTAACATACCGTATTTGGAAAAAATCATGAGAATTGCATCAAATATTCTTAGATACATGTAATTGAAAGTCTCTACTTATAGGCATCAATCATTATTATTAGAGCAATTAAGAATAGAATGTTTATTTAGTACACATAATATATGATCTGATTTATTTCTGAGCTTACAATATCTTTGTGTATAATTTGGAGAAAGAACACATGTATCCTAATTAAACAGGTTTCCCATTAGCATTACACTCTAAATTTACACAAGCATTCCATATATTCTTGTAAATAAAGTTTGTCTTTCTTACTATGTGAAGAAGGAGATGTGACTTTGCTTTTCTTTGGAGTTCAGGTGTATGAACTTTGACATAGGAGAGATATTTGTCAATGGTTGACTGTAGATACTGCAGATCATCCTCATCAAAGCTCTCACTATGCAGTTGTAGCTGAATCTAAAACATCATAAAAGCAAATTTCATGTACATTTACGGCTAAATGAACACGAAGCGGAGTGCAATATATTCGTCACAAGGGGGCTAATATAATCAATGTTGCCCTAAAATAAAGTCAATATTTGTTTTGTTACCGGTATATGAAAAAACAAACCAAAAAATCAAGATGGGGTTCGAAAATAGATTGTCGTAATTTTTTGAGGTCCCAGGCTGATAAAATACCAAGAATCAATTTTCATAAATTGCATTTACCAATGACAAGCAGGAAATCATCTTTACATATTTTTGTGGAACTCCAGCAAACATCATGTTGAAAGGTGCAATCTGCAACAGTACTGTTATTATCATAAATGTAAAATACTTGAGACAATATGGATTGTAAATTAACTCAGTGTATAAAATTTTGGTATGCTTTTTTTTTCAAATATATATCAGGTTCTCAAACTATCGGTATTTTTAACAAATATATATATGTATTGTCATTGATATACGATGACAAATATATAACCCCTTCCACCCCCCCCCCCCCCCCCAAAAAAAAAAAAAAACAAGGACCACCACTTACATAATACTTAAAGTCTTTTCCTTGGCGACTGTGCATGTACTTGAAGAATTCAAAAAATCTGCCACCAGGAACAACAGCATCAAGATGTGCAGACATCTTCTTTAATGTGTTGCTGTCCACACTGTCAACAATATATTTGACAAGGTGTTTTGCTAATCCCAAAGGGATTAAATGGAGTAATCCAACAGGAATATCACTATAATTAAAAAAGTTGAAGAACAATGCTGGTTAATTCAAATATGATGGCTGAAAAAATATGTGTTCTTTATAGAACAATAACCAAAACTATTAATCATTATCAACTAAGTTATAGCTGATTTAGTGAACTTTATATTATATTTAATACACCCGCAGAGAGAAGTTATTATTTCCATGAAAATCCACTCAAGTTAAAGTACAATTTTGATACTATATTCAGGACAACTCTTATTTTGCAGTTACTGGGGGTAAACTGGTTCACAGCACTAGTACTATTTTTTTTTTTGTAGCCGGGATATACTTTGGAGGAAATATTATTTATTTGATATACATGTACCTGTGAGGATTTATGACATCCCAAAAGCAGTTGTCATGCTCTTTTAGTCCCTTTTCTGAACGAAGTGTTTGCTTGTCCTTCTCTAAACTTCTCATATTCAGGATATTCAATGAGTGTCGTGTTTCATCAGGCTCTCTTTTTTGACAAATATGGTCAAAATTGTCAGCATCTGCCTGAAATAATCAGTTAAAATCTTAACACTTGCTGATTTAGTTTAATTTTTGCATATTACCTTCTAGTGATCAGTAATTATCTTTAGATAGACATATCTAATGATTTTCTGAACTTTGTCTGAAAATTAGTACCCGGTAATTATCCTTATATTCAGCATCCACATACCACCCATAAGATATGGAAAAAACTTTGCAATTCTAATATTTATTATTTTTAAAGTTGACTGTGACAATTTTGTCCAAAAAATTGTGTAAAAGTAAATACAACATACAAAACACCTAGGGCAATACTTCTTTGCTGCTGCTCCTAAATGATTTGCGCAAAAAGACATCATAGCATAATCTGCCACAATAACATCAATGCATGTTTTAATGGTGCATTCCTGTGCCATTTCCTCATCAAAGGCTTTAACCTCTTCCCTAGAAAATTAATGTATCATATTTTCAGGGGGGAAGCATAGTCTACAATGTACCTATAACATCATTTTCTATCTTCCTAATTTCCTAAATGATTTGTGCAAAAAGACATCATAGCATAATCTGCCACAATAACATCAATGCATGTTTTAATGGTGCATTCCTGTGCCATTTCCTCATCAAAGGCTTTAACCTCTTCCCTAGAAAATTAATGTATCATATTTTCAGGGGGGAAGCATAGTCTACAATGTACCTATAACATCATTTTCTATCTTCCTAATTTCGTTATTTCATTTCTATATTTTACATATTCCCAAAATAGTGGGGGCCAACTCCATGATCATTCAATTTTTTATATGTAAATTTTACAAGTAGGGGGGGGGGGGGGGGGGGGAAGGCCCCCCCCCCCCCCCCACCTCCCATCCCTGATGCTATGTCATTGTTTAGAACAAGACCAGTGAATTAAAAAACAAACCTAAAACTTTTATTAATTTTTAAGGGGTTTAGAACTGAATTCACAAAATTAAGTGTATACATATTTGCATTTAACATTAATGTCCTCATTACCTGACAATTTTTGATGACACCTTTGGATTTGAAATGAAAAGTTTTAATAATTCTTTTGGTTTTAAAATCCAAAATGGAATGCCGTTCTGGTCTGTCCCCTTAAAAAGATTAAATGACCTTTTTATAATTAAGTATATATTTATGCCATGTTGGATTCCATAAATTATGTAATGTATAAGAGAATCTGAATCTCTTTTTATATCATCTACTAAGGTATATATTATATTAATAACTTCATAAATTTTATGTAAACCAATTCATGCAATGTTACATGTAAACTATATGTATACCTTTGTCATCATATCCTCTCAATTCAAATTCCCAAACTGAAGGCTTTTGAGTTTAAGAAGAGATGGGACATCAGGAACACCTGCTTCTCTCAGGATGAACAACAGAAATTTGACAATTTCTTCACTCTACAACAATTTGAATTATTATTTACAATTTATCACATGTTCATCTCAATATACGGTGGATATCACTCATGGGATAAATTTTTGATATTCCACTGTGTGTTCTTACGCCACGTGACATCATAATTAAACATTACGTAGCTTCATGCAGATGATTGACGTAGAATGAAAAAGTAACAAAACAATTCACTTGAAAAGTGTAGAGTTCTAAATGTAAAGCATTTAATGCTGTTTTGATTTTTTCTTTCATAAAAAATTGATAAAAATATGCCCGGAAATGAAATGTTTGTTTGTTAATCTTTAAGGAACTCTTTGTCCATGCGTAAAGTTGTTGAAGTCTTGTAGTATATGTTGTGCGGTTCACATTTATAATTCCTATAGAAAAGATTGGGGTTTAACAAAATAGGTGGTAAAACATGTGATAAAAAGAATCTCTCATGATTTGCGATGGTATATGATTTTTATCCAACTCGTTGTGTGTTTTCTATCTATAGAAAACACAACTCGTTGGATAAAAATCATATACCATCGCAAATCATGAGAGATCCTATATTTATTTTGCCTTTCAATTTTAAAAAATACCTCATTGTTACTATACTTATGTTTTTAATCATATTTTGAAGAGCTTTACCAATCTATATATATATATATATTTATCTCATACGTGTGGTGTATACTACCCGTGTGATAATCCTTTGCTTTATCAAACGGGTGATGCTTTATCAAATACTTCCGGTCCGAACTATTTTTGACACAGCCCCTCGCTTCAACGCTTCAGTGACCTATTTTCGAATACTTTCTAGTATTTTCCATATAACTATATCTACTACCAAACATTGATTTAAAATGGATTTTGTCGAAGATTTAAATTACAAATATAAAGGAAAACACATAACTGTGAAGTTTATAAAACTGCAAATCACGTTAGCTATCAAGGAGTTCATTCTGACGACGCAATGCAAACAGGACGCTTTGGTTGTGTTTCTATACAAGAACTTACCGAAATAATGTCTCCAAAGTCTTTTATTTCACCAGCAGTAAGCATCTTAATTCAGTATTTTCAACTTCGAATCATTAGGCTAGTGTTCGTATTATAAAACATCAACAACTGTTCCTCGTTCGAGTCAATTCAAACTAACGAGCATTCGCAACTTTGTGTATGTCAACAAACTTGATTATTCAAGTCTTCTGATCAGTATTTCCATTTAATTAAGTGATTAAGCTCTAAGAAAAATTATTTACAGATAAACAATTATTTCAAGGTTTATTTCAGTGAAACTTTGCATTAAAACTGTTATATTTATCTCCGAAATGACGTACTAAATTGTATTGCGCAAGGTCACAATAACCGCATTACACTACGTTGCATCATCGTTTAATCTTTGAAAAAATCAATTCGGGTCATATTATGGGCTGTCTCAAAAGCTTCATGATATAAATCAAATTGTATGAGATAAATAGAACATCTATAATTGTGTGATTTTATATTTGCTTTATCCAACTCGTTGAAATGGTTATATTCGCTCGGCAAGCCTCGCGAATATATACACCATTTCAACTCGTTGGATAAAGCAAATATAAAATCACACAATATAGATATCCTCTATATATACATATACATATATATATATATATATATATATATATACATATATATATATATTTTTTTTTTTTAGAGAGAGCACATTAATAAAGCAGGTTGTTGAAAGTGAGGTTATGAATTAAAAATAAAAAAATCCCAGAGTTCTCTGGGGTTCTCTTGAGTTCTTTAGCGTTCTCTGTTTAGTAGGACTGGAGAGAGAGAGAGAGAGAGAGAGAGAGAGAGAGAGAGAGAGAGAGGGATGTGGTTAAAAAGTACTGGGTTCGTTGATTTTATTACACATCAAACAAAGCAATTCTCCATGAAATAAGGTGTGTACATGCAGGTCTCTATGTGAAGGAGGATATCGTGCATATAGAAATTAAGTCACATTTAATTAAACTTACCACAGGATGAGATGCGGAACTCATAGAAATGTAGCACAACATTTCAATCTTTGATGTAAAGGGATACCAATCTCCCTGGATTTGCGAATCTGATGTTGTGTATGATCTAGCATACCCAGTGTTGGTTGTTTCATTGTTTCCGTGATTACTATACTCATCGGACGGTAATTCATCCTCATCTTCTGACAGTAGAACTGCGGAAGTTTCTTGGCATTTTTCTGAAGATACGGTGTCCTCTGTTGTTGGAGAATGTTGTTCATTTTGAAGAAATACTATATTTTTATGTCTCTCAGATTGTATATGCCGGTCAAAAAATGCTATTCTATTTGTTTGAAAATTGCATACATCGCAATTCAAGTCTTCTGCGGGATCCGCGCCCGCCATCATTGTTTACGTTGGTTTCACTGAGAACCGAAAGGATGTATCGTAGCAATTTTCATTGACGCACTATTGCGTTTACACAGTTACGCTTTAAAAAGAGACCTAACAAATATTATAAAAGTTTATTCAATATAAAAAACAGCAAGTGATACATTTTATCGGGAGTTAGTTTTAAATAATGCGCAAGTCGAAGATACGACTACAACATCCCTTACGGACCCCATCAGAAGCAGACGTCATAAGGGAAAATCCAAAGATGACGGACGCATTTGCGGTGAGTTATAAATAGGTCCAAAACAAATGTCAGCTGTGTTTGACAGGTGTAAATGTGTTTGAAAATGATATTTACAAATGGTTGGTTTGAAGTTATGTATTTTTAAGTCAATGTAAACTCTATCAGTGCAGTATATATTTTTTTAATTAAAGTTGTGTATCCTCTATATATGTATGTATTCGTGTCATATCTTTTACCATGCAGGTACAGGCATATGTTTAGTTTTTCGTTTTATATCAATTATTTTGTATTATTTTAAAAGGATTCTCAAGAGACAATCCCTGAGACGGAGTCCCCAAGTGGCTCCCAGGATCTTTTCCTTAATCCTCCGGCAGGTATAAGGAATGACAGAACGGACGAAATAAGTAAGATACATATATATACATGTACATGCACACATTTCATGTTTTGAAGCTCAAGATACAGTACAATACTAAATCCACTCAAGCGTTACTCCATATGTTTGTTGTATAGCTGTACACATAAATCTGTGAACAATATTAGCATTTTATTATTATTTTTTTGCAGTGTTTAGGTCCTTATTAAAAAACCAAAAACTTTACAAAAATTGAAGCTAAAACATGCCATGTTACTTGATAAAAATGCAATTTTTGGTTCATTATATACATATATAGCATATTATATTTTTAGTTAGAAAATTAGACAAGCTTGCAGGTGATGTTGCCCTTTTACGGAGAGAAGTGGCAGAGCTGAGGGGCAAGTCATCTGCACCTGCCAGCAGTACAGCATTCAAGATTGAAACGGCCTCGTGCAAGGTTCAAATTTATTTTGGTGTCAATATCAAAACCATAAAGTACATTTGCTGATGTGCCATTATATAAGTTTTTTATGTAATTTTTATGTAACGTGCACATGGATGTGTTTACATGCATTGATTGATTGAAGTTTGTATTTTAGAGGAGGTTCAACTTATATTTGAGAAGTAGGTTCTCATGTCGTCCATGGCTGGAAGTCAAAAGTGATGACCTCAAGGTAAAAAATGTGGAGGTTGATTGTTTTTTTTGTGCTTCTCACTTAATGTAATCTGTGATAAACTTACGAATGTATAAATGTAAAGATTTCAGAATGAAGTTCACACTTGCCTGACCATGGACGGCATGAGAACCAATCCTGCAGCATTCCAGGAAATGGTCTCTCATGCCCTATTTAAATTCACAGAGCTCAGGAATCAGTTTAGGAGAAAGGTGTGTAATCATTTGATAAAAAAATAGTGTTTGGCTGCTGTCAGTTGTCCAATTATTTTATGTTCACTTTATGTTTATTTTACATGAGTTATTAACTTAAAAGTCTGTATGTGTAAAAATTTGTTAGGTTTTACAGTAGGTTAATGCATGTATAATTCTCTTGCATTAAAATTAAAATTAAAAAACAACTCTCCATAATACTTGTATGTGACAAATAGTTATACCTCTTACAATGTTCTTTTTTTATGGGGGGGGGGGGGGGGGGGGGAGTGTGTATATAGGAATTGCCTTGTCCGTCTGTTTGTTTATTGGTAAGTCTGTCAGTGCAATTGTGTCCCATCCATATACCTTTTTTATGGTGGAACAATAGAATCTCTTACTTCACACAAAAATTGTGTATGACCTTAGGGTAAAACATAAGTTTAAACCAAGGTCATTTGGGAAAGTTCAAGGTCACTGGA
Organism: Magallana nippona; assembly: GCA_033439105.1. Taxonomy (NCBI): domain Eukaryota; kingdom Metazoa; phylum Mollusca; class Bivalvia; order Ostreida; family Ostreidae; genus Magallana; species Magallana nippona. The sequence continues at coordinate 51,471,859 of CM065918.1, read as the reverse complement.
AGGAATAGAGCATAATTCCCTGTGTGTTTGTGTGTGGAGGGGGTTGAGACAAACATATCTGATATTCCTGATTCCTTATTTTTAATGATCAACTGGTTAAATTACAACACAAAAGGCCAATATTGGTTACCTCTTGATATATGAGATAAACTGCTAAAATGTATGTATGTTTTTGAAAATTTATTTTGCAAAGATTCTGGCAGACAAACAACGGATTCCATATAAAGGCCTTGGAGAGCTGTGCTATGACATCTTTCACAGCTACTCCAAGGCCGATGAATGCACCCTCTCTCAGAAAAGGATGCATGCAACCCTTCTGTTGGTAAGTATTTACAAACAGTTATCAAATTATGAGAAAAAAAATATCTTACATAATCTTGATTTTTTTAAATAAAAAGTATTGTTAATCTTTTTAATTTCAGAGACATTTTCTTCACAAGAAGAAGTACTATTCAGATGGGGCTACAACACCTTTCTTGGGTGAATTTAGGTCCTTTTGGGAAGAGGTAAGTTGTCAAAACACATTTTCATTCAATAACAATTAAATCATTATGATAATTGGTGAAAAAAAGATTATACATGTAGTTTAATTGTTTTTAAAATATTTGTAATTTTCAAATTTGGAAAACATATTCTCAGAAGGAAAGATGCACATTGATTTAAAATAATTCCAAATAAATTTAGCAAAACTTTATTTGTTTTTAACATTTCAGATTGAAAAGGACGGAAGGCTCCAGAAATGGGAAAGATTGGAAGAAATTGACAAGAGGAGAGTTGAAAGGGCTAGAGGTAAAAACATACCTTTTTTTTAAATTATGAAAATCAATGTAAAAACCAAATCATTAGAAATATCCATCGATATATGTGTAATGAATTATAATGCTAAAACTTAGCTCTTAGCTGACCTGAGCCTTCTTGGGTCAAAATCAGATCAAAATTTGTTTGGCATCTGATGTTGTCTCTGATTGAAATTTATGTTGTCTTGTCCCTCACAAACTTGTCTGTGCCATATCTTTTAAACTGGATGGTGTAGGACTTTGAAACTTGGTCAGCTGGTTTGTCATATAGAAACGGATGTAACAATTAAAAGTAGGTCACAATAGCCTCGTTTTGAAAAATACCTGGCGTAACGTAGCCAAACACTGTCTGGGCCATATCTTTTAAACTGGATGGTGTAGGACTTTGAAACTTGGTCAGCTGGTTTGTCATATAGAAACGGATGTAATTATTAAAAGTAGGTCACAATGGCCTCGTTTTGAAAAATACCTGGCGTAACGTAGCCAAACACTGTCTGGGCCATATCTTTTAAACTGGATGGTGTAGGACTTCAAACTTGGTCAACTGGTTTGTCATATAGAAACGGATGTATCAATCAAAAGTCGGTCACAATGGCCTCGTTTTGAAAAATACCTGGCATAACGTAGCCAAACACTGTCTGGGCCATATCTTTTAAACTGGATGGTGTAGGACTTCAAACTTGGTCAGCTGGTTTGTCATATAGAAACGGATGTAATTATTAAAAGTAGGTCACAATGGCCTCGTTTTGAAAAATACCTGGCGTAACATAGCCAAACACTGTCTGGGCCATATCTTTTAAACTGGATGGTGTAGGACTTTGAAACTTGGTCAGCTGGTTTGTCATATAGAAACGGATGTAACAATCAAAAGTAGGTCACAATCGCCTCGTTTTGAAAAAAACCTGGCGTAACGTAGCCAAACACTGTCTGTGCCATATCTTTTAAACTGGTTGGTGTAGGTCACAAAAGCCTCGTGTTCAAAATCACGCAATTCAGAAGGGGGCGGAGGGAGCGAATCGACCGAGTCCCTTCTTTATAGCTTAAATTTTACTTGATATGATCTAGCTTACTTAGAACATATCCCACTTTTTCATTGGCTGATCAAAAGTTCTGCGTCAATCAGATATTATCTGCCCTTTGTTTACGGCTCTCTTAGTGGGAGGGTTAACAGGTATGAGCATTGCAGTCATGTTTTTTTTTTATTTTCAGAAAACTCTGGAAACACGGAAGAATAACTGTACATGTTTCAAGAAGAATAAACCAGAATTTTAATTGTGAAAATTTGTTTTTCCTTCTTAATGTAATTTTAGATTAGCAGATGGCTGGACACGTAATTACATATAGTTCCATTGATGGGAAAGTAAAATAGTTATTTGAAGAGCCTAAAGCAGGGATTTAAGGGATTTTGACAACTTGAACTGAAAGACAAAAGAAACATTTGAAGACTTTTAATCAAAGACCTGGATTATGTGTCTGTTATGTATACAAATCGGACTCAAATATTTACATATAGAATATATACATACATGTCGCATGTTATGAGAAACACGTGAGATGCAAGTCACAATAGATACATATATTAGATATACATATGTTAAACGCATGTTATAATCCACGTATGTGAAACGTATGGTATCTACCACGTATGTTAAACGTAAGGTATGTACAACATGTGTTAAACATATGTGTAACGTATGTACCACGTACAGTTTAAAACGTACATTAAACACACGTGGTACTTAAATCACATTAAACGTACGTGAGGTCACATATGTATCATACACGTTTAACGAATGTGATACATATGTGGCACATTTTGCTGTGTATGCAAGTTGTTATATCTGCTGTAGAGTTGGATTTGATAGTTATCAAGTCTGTTTTAATAGCAGATAAGCTTGTTGTAATGTCCATCTGTTGTAGTGTTTGATTTGTAAATTTTCATGTCTGATTTTTTGTGACATTAAATAGTTGTCATGTTTGTGTAATGATGGATTTGTTAGAACTTCTGTATGTATGTTATTGTTTTGTATTTATATGCTGTTGTCATTTGCGTCAAAGTATTTCATTTGCAAGATGTCATGTCTGTTCAGAGGTTGGAATTGCTTGTTATCATGTTTTATATAGTGTTGTGTAGCTATGTTTTTCTAGTTATGTTATGATTGTTGTTATGTTTGATCTGCTAACTGATTTGTTGTCATGGATTGTTGTGATATTAGTTGTTGTGTTGGATTTGCTTGTTGGTATTTGGTAGGTTTGACTCACCAGGTGTGACCTCTGTTGAGTTGATGAATTTGCTACAATATGTAGTTGTGTGATATCTATTGATTTGTTTGATTCAGTAGTTTGAATATATGTTGCAGTGTTGGATGCTTGTTGTCAATTCTGTTGTATCATAATATTGATAGTACAGTTGTGATACCTGTTGTAGTGTTAGATTTGCTTGTTGTCAGTTTTGTTGTATTGTTGGATTCACTAGATGTCATGTCTCTTGTATTCTTTGATTCACTAGTTTTAGCATCTGTTGTAGTGCTGGATTCACCTGTTGTGATGTCGTTGCCCTGTTTGTGTTTGATTCGTTAGTTATGGCATATGTTGTATAGTTGGATTCACCTGTTGTGATATCGTTGCCCTGTTTGTGTTTGATTCGTTAGTTATGGCATCTGTTTTAGTGCTGGATTCACCTGTTGTGATGTCGTTGCCCTGTTTGTGTTTGATTCGTTAGTTATGGCATATGTTGTATAGTTGGATTCACCTGTTGTGATATCGTTGCCCTGTTTGTGTTTGATTCGTTAGTTATGGCATCTGTTTTAGTGCTGGATTCACCTGTTGTGATGTCGTTGCCCTGTTTGTGTTTGATTCGTTAGTTATGGCATATGTTGTATAGTTGGATTCACCTGTTGTGATATCGTTGCCCTGTTTGTGTTTGATTCGTTAGTCGTTGCATCTGTTGTAGTGTTGGATTCACCTGTTATACTGCCATTTTCCTTTTTGTGTTGGTTTCGTTAGTTGTGCCATCTGTTGTATTGTTGGATTCACCTGTTATGAATTCGATTGTTGTCAGTTCTTTGTATTGTTGTATTGATAGTTTTGATATATGTTGTTTTGTTGTATTAGCTTGTTGTTTATTCTGTTGTGTTATTGAATTCGCTAATTGTGACATCTGTTGTAGAAATAAATTTGCTTGTTATCTTGTCTGTTGTATATCTGTATCAATGGGTTTTCTAGCTGTCAAATCTGGTCTGCTGTTGTGTTAACTGACTTTTTATGTTAAATAATGTTTTAGAACTTCGGCAAAATTTATCGTACTTTTACCTTAAATGCAAGTGTTGTTCACCACCGTCACCAATCTCCAGCCTGTTTTAATACGAGATTTTGTAGGTTCCATACCACGACTTACACTTAGGTCCTTTATAGTTAATTGACTCTTAACTCGGAATACTCGGAATTTATGTCAAACTATGTAGCCATTCGTTGTAACATTTGACACATAATAAAATAAAAACAAATTCTTTACTTCAATGTCAGAATGTATTTTATAGTTTTCTAGAAAAATGACAGTCGCAGACTATAACTGTAACCTAATTCATTTGTCATAATTGCGCTCAGTTTGGATAAAAATATCAAAACAAGTGGTTACACTACATAATGTCGCAATATTTCATATCAAGGTTAAGTAGAATGAAATGTAATGTGAAATTATGTGAAATTAAGTGGAGAAAAACATTAGTGGGTTTTCTCTAATTTCTAAAGGAAGTTCAGGCCTGGCCATGTAGTAGTTACCCCATATAATATTGTTGGTTATGTGCAGATATCCGATGGGCGTGGTCATAATGACACGAGGGAGCGTCATTATGGCAACGTCCATCGCGGGTATCTGCACATAATGAACAATATTATATGGGGTAAGTTACTTGTACCATAGTTTACAATTATTACAGTTTTCGAACGTGCACTTGCCTCTAATCAATACGGCGCCAATGTGTTGGTCTTATATACTGTATGTACATTGTACTCCGTGAATTTCTAAAATGATTTTCTATCGGCGACGAACAGTAATTATCTGTAATTGTTTTAAAATTCATAGCTTAGGAATAAATCGACTGTTCAATGTCACATATTTTTATTTCATATTTATTCATTTTCCGACTTCTAGTACCGATACTTGCTTCAAATAATTAAACTTATTAAAACAATTTTGAGTTTACGAACCTAAGTTATGCAATGCTCCTGTTGAAATTAGATTAAATTGACGATGATACAATTACTCTTTTTGAATAATATACATGTATGATTTTAAAAATGGCTGAATAAACATACACATTTATATACTTTAAAAAATCAATCAATAAGCAAAAAAAAAAAAATAATAAAAAAATTGAGAAATGTATGTCGCAAAACCGTGAATGATAAATGTCAAATCCGATTGGCCGCCGCTATTCACTCTGTCTACAAAACAAGTTTACTATTCAAACACGTTCCTATCACGTGATTGACTTTCTATAAAACCTTTCTACAGGATACCCTTATTTTATCTTACACGCGTTACTTGTTCGCATACATGGAGGAGAATATTAAAATAGAGTCATTCTGTTAGAGCCATTGCCGATATTGATTTGTCTCAAGCTTCAAATGAGATTTATTCGACGAACTTAGTTTGAATCAGTTATCCGTGTTGAGTTATTAGCAATTTTGATCTGGAGGAATCTTTTACTGTGAACAGTATCATGGACGTGTTAAAACACAACTTTGTTGACGTTGTTTTTACCTGAGATAGTGGGCGGAGTTTTAAAAAAAAGGTGTGGGGTATGTACAGATAACCCACACTTTTAACAATAGAAAACACGCCAAGCTATGGTACAATAAGTAAATACCTATGTAATTTATCAGCGTTAAGTAGTACATGAATTATAACCATGTCCTTGGAAATGTCACATTTGAATGCAATTTTTCCATCACTTGCTATACGTACCGTTATAATGTAATTTTAACGTAATATGTTCGTTTGTTTCATCATAAACGAAAGTCAATATATAGGACAAGTTGATATGATGGCCTGGGACAGTTTATCTAGCGCTCTCAGAGAACGTTGGCATTCTACTAATTCTTTCCGAACTTCAGGTCATGTGTAGTACGTACACTTGATGGAGGATGAGGAACAGACAAACCGCGGGAAGGGCCGACAGGAAGGTTCCAAGGACTCTTCCCCGTCTATATTTATTGAGGTAAGAACCAGCACTTAGAGTCGTGTTTAGTTTCCCAAAACGAACTTTTAAGAAATTTCAAATGAATTTCGGTAGCTAAGTTTCACGCGATGTTTTAATTTGCACTATTAATAACGTTGATTGTTGAAAAAAAAACCGCTACCAAATGTCCTTTGACTTGTACATGTATAGACAATAAAGCCTAATTTCTGCTATACTACATATGTCATATTGTATTGTACATGGAGAGAACAAATGTGGTTCCTATTCTATTTGATTTATGTACTCATTATGTACACAGAGAGAAGATGTCGTGGTCCCTGACGGTGGATGGGGCTGGTTCATCGTGTTCGGGAGCTTCCTGTGTCACTTTATCATCGGCGGCTTGGAGCGGTCCGCGGGGTTGCTGTACCTGTTCTTCCAGGAGCGGTTCAGACAGAGCGCCGCAACCACCGCATGGGTAACCACACTAGCTTCCGCTATCAGACTCATGCTGGGTACGTCCGCGCCGCCATGGGCACCTGTTCTTATAGAATATTATTATTAACAACAGTATATTTTTCTTATAACCATTATACATGTGAATGATACAGACGTCGAAAGATTAAGTGTTGTAGCCACTGGTAAAGTGGCGCGAGGATTCCTTCTTAGATTGATAAGGAAAAGATGGCCAATAATTGCGCCCGTTTTGTTGTAGGTCCTCTGTGTAGTTTCCTCTGTAACAAATTTTCCTGCAGACACGTGGTCATCGTCGGCTCGCTCATCTTCACGGTTACTCTTATTATGACGGCGTATGCACCCAATCTCGAGACAGTCTTCATCACTTTTGGAGTCCTAGGAGGTACGTGTATAATACACGTTATTTATTTGCACCATTTGAGAAATAATTCCAATGATCAGAAATAGTATAGATAAGTCTTTTTTCAGGGTTTGGACGTAGCTTAACATACGCTCCCGCCGTTATGATGGTAGGGATATACTTCAACAAAAAGAGAGGCGTTGCCGTGGGTTTGTCGACGTCTGGGGTAGGATTCGGGTCGTTCGCTGCCCCGGCAATTGTAGAGATGGCCTTTCACTTCTACGGTTACAGCGGAGGGTTCTATATACTGGCCTGCTTTGCCATCAATTTGTGTATAGCTGGTATGCTGTTTCGACCTCTGCAGAAGCAAAGATTGCTGATGGCTTATGACAAAAGGCAAGAGGTCTGTTCTATTCTAATGACTTTGATTATTTTAATAGCCCTTTATGATAAAGGGCAAAGACCAGTCGTGACTATAAATGCCTATTGAATTACTTTGACAGGAGAAAGAGTATGAAAGAAACTTTTGATGTTGAAGTTCCCCTAAATGAGAGCAACTCGTTTGTGTCTCGGGATAGTTTAAATCAGCTACCGGCGGAGTCTGTCCCTGCAGTAAGTCCTACGGACAAGGAAGACCCAGATGTCGACTGTGGGACACTAATCGTCAAAGGAAGCAAGTCAACTGAAGTTTCTGAAAAAGAACAGCCGCTACTGAAGAGCCAAGAGGATAGCGTGTCTGGACAGAATGGCTCCATAAAAATCGTAGAAAGCTACAAAGAACAGAATTCTTGTTGTGCTTTCTTCAAATCGAAATCTAAGCCAGGACAATCAAGAAATACATTTTTAGAGCTCTCGCTGCTAAAAGATTTCCGCTTTTTGACATTCTGTATTGCCATTTTGTTGTTCACTCTCGCCTTTCAGTCTGCCTTCGTGTTCCTGCCGGCTTACGGTAAACAGCTTGGGAACACCGACATGGAGTCTGCTTATCTTGTCATCATCACCGGGGCTTTTGACGGGGTGGGTAGGGTGTTCTCTGGGGTCGTTCTTGATCTGAAGAACGTCAAAAGATTCCGGGTGTACATCTACAACACCATCATGTTCTTGGTGGGCGGGGTCTCCTTCGTCATTCCTATGACACGTACGTACACTCAGCTCTGTGGGGTATGTGGACTGTACGGGCTACTTATTGGAACCTACATCTCCCAGAAGTCCGTCATCCTAGTCGATCTGTTGGGCGCCGAGAAACTCATCAACTCTTTTGGACTATTGATATGCTTCCAGGGCATGGGGATGCTCGTAGGTCCCCCTTTCTCTGGTGAGATTACAAACATTGTCAGATTGACTATTTGTATCCTTGCTGCTTTTTTTTAAAATTCTCAATATTTTCACAGTAGGTATATCCGTATGACAATAGATATTCCCCTATGTCGTATCAATTGAATATGGAGACTTCTTTCCCATACACAAATGCAACTAAAATTTCTTTGTTTTTCTCCCCAGGTTTTCTGAAAGACATCAATGGACAATATGAGAACGCCTTTTACGTGGGAGGTAGCTCTATGTTTTTGGGTGCTCTTATTTTGTTGACTTCAAACATTCGACATTTATTGTTAACTAGAAAAGGCCAGTGTAATGATAAAGAACTTTGATGTACATGACCATATAAAATACGTATATTGTTTGTAATTTACTGTATATAATAGCTGTGTTGGTTGTTAATTTTGAATTTAGTGCAACGGTATACTTTACGTTTATTGGAGTAATATTTCCTGTAGTCTTTTATTGTGCATGACCATTTACTGCTCTCTATAGTAATCATAACTCTGAAGTACCAGTATGTTATTTTTTAGTAATGATAGATTATTGCCATGACTGTACTGAAGTATTAATGAAGATCGTTTGATATTACGCTGTATACTTGACGTTATTGGCGTATTTCTTCCTGTAAGCAGGAGGTATTTATTGTACATGGCCATTTACCCTTTTTATAGTAATTACAAATGTTTTAGTAACGACATATTATGGCCATGACTGTACTGAAATATTAATCAAGACCATTTGATACATTTACTAGTAGCATGAAATGCATTTAGTTTTCCATGTGTATTTGAGTATTTATGACACAATTTTATCTCTATTTTAAGTGTTTTACGTATGCACATGGACGTTTTAGTTCAAATAATAACAAAGAATGTTTAAAATGTTATTTAGAGTGTTGTTATGTTTCTCTGACGTATTGCAACTATACTGCAGTACATATGATTTATATCAAATTATCATTGGATGATTAAACTATTTCCATAAAATTTGTCGTTGTCCGTGGCGAAAACGTTTCACATTAATTTATATTTCAATTATATTTAATTTTCTTTAAAATTGTTTAACCTTATCACATGTAAAGATTATTATAAAATAACATTTTCAACGTCATTATGTTATAAGGAAAAAAAAGTAATGTTACATTTGAAAAAAAAAAAACCTACAGAAATTAATGAGATATTGTATGGGTTATTGATAACGTTAAAACTATAGCTTAGTTTTTTGTTTTACGCAACACTGAAACGAAATTTAGAGTGTTACATTTATTACTAAAATATCCCAAAGTTAAGTGAAGGGAGGGAACGGAGCGGATCCGAATTTTTGAAGAAGAAAAAATGAAGCACTACGCTTTCCTAATATTAAACGTTTTTGAACAAATACACTTAAACAATGTACTTGTATTTCCATTTTCTAAAAATATAGAATCTTGTCTCAGTTTGCGGGTCAACCATCAAGTCTACTGTACTTTGAATGCGCAGATTGTTGGTCAGCTTTGGCCATGTCACCGATTTACTGATGACAGACTTACAAAGGGTAGATTACTAAATAAATACCTTGTATTGTTATGCTACAATTAATTCATCCATGACTCAAAAGATACCACTCAAATCTTAGGCGTGACTGAATCCGAGAAGAATTTAACAGGGCGTTATTATCGCTTCCTCTACAAAATGGAAATTCTTTCTTGGTGTTGAGTATACACACCTGAAAATAATACAAACAAAAGTCAGCGAATTTGATGGCCTTATCAGAATCCGTGAAGGCTACTAATGAGATTTTTTTCTTGAGGTTGGAAATTTTCTCATTTTAAACAGATGGAAGCTGAGGACCAAAACCATATATCAGATGTTGACGAGATATCTTCACTGCCAGACGGTGACCCAAAACTCTGCAACACGTGTGTAGGGGATCCCGATACAAGGGCTGTTTTAAATTGTGATGAATCTGAGGAAAATTCGAGTGAAATATGTACGGTTAATCTTAGGAACATGAATAAATGTCAAGATCACCAGCTTTTGAATGTAAAGGCTCAGCAAAAACGACCTTCGTCATATCCAGCGACTGAAAACATCAACATGGATGATTTGATATTCAGACATATCTCGGAGGAAATGGATTTGAAAAGTTTATTGTTCGGTCGTCTCTTACAACGATGCGAAGAGGTAAGTAACGAAACGATTAAAGTCTCTGAAGACTTGACGCAAGAAATCAACTCTCATTTTGACAATTACATCAAGGCGGTGGAGAGCCACAGATCCAAACTCATTCAGCAGGTGCACGACCATTCTTCTAAACAGACCGAGTACATCCAGGGTCAAAAATCGATCCTGTCCAAATTACAACAAAATGTCAACGAAGTTAAGGAATTTCTAAACACGATAAGGCCGGATTCCTTAGATGAAAGCAGTAATTGGAAACAATTATCCAGACTTCTTCTTTACATCCGGCGTGCGAATGTTCATGCGAGGTCACAGGAAATGACCTTTTGTCCGGAAGCAGATGGCCCAGTGATCGACCAATACCAGTTCTACGGACGGATAGTAACTGGACGAGTGTGTCCGGCAAAATGTTTTCTAAATCAAGAAGGTTAGTATCTCACAGTATATCCTGACGGATGAGAATGATATTTTTACTTGTACACTACCAGCTAGTCTTGCAGGGTTTTCTTGGTCAAAAATTGCCCCACTAAATTGTTATTTTATTGAATACTTAATCGACACTTGCAGGACTTGAGACGGCAAGAGTACGACACAAATTAACGGTCCCGCTTCACGTTGTACAAGAGGAGGGCAAGCCATACCCCTGTGTTGTATCAGCGGAGGCCAAAATCCTGGAGCCTTCCGGATCTATCTGGTAAACTGGCGTTCTGTTTTGTACTATTTGCATTGACAATTGTCAACACCTGAAAATAGCATATTCTTTCATTTTGCTACAGTAAACCAAAGGGGATGGTAAATAAAATGGACGGAACTTGGTCGATAGAGATAGTGCCGCGGGAGACCGGAAAACACGAGCTCTACGTCACAGTGGACGGACGACCAATCAAGGTTCGTGGTTTGTTCGAAACCGTCCTTCGATGAGTTATTGCCAGTTGGTGTATGAAAAAGTCTTTGTTATGAAGTGGCTAGTTAAATTATTTGTTATCATGCATCTTTACTTTTGATTTCAGACAAAATGTGCCGTGTTCCATGTGAAACCCAGTTGGCGGGAACACACCGGAAGATGGCACTGTTGTTCCGTCTGCACAAGAAGTGTTGGAAATAATGAAACGTGTATATGCGGATCTAATTTTGAGGATACATGTATGCAATAATATCAGTTCTTAAAGATTAAAGATTCTCGATAATTTTTTGTATAATATATCAGACCTGAATACATTATAAATATAAATTTAATCTAGCAAAAAATATGACAAAACATTTTTTCTAATTATGTATTAACATACATCTCGATTATCTCTTGGTAGATCACGGCTACTGCAATCACCTGTCGGCGACACACCCTGGAGCAGAACATTGGACGTGCTGTGGTAAAGTGACGAGACATTCCGAGTGTGACGCGGCGCTCCGTACAAAGAGACTGAGTCAGTTCGGAATCCGCTCGTACTCCAAACCGAGGCCGCTGTCCAGCTGCAGTGTTGACTTACGCCGTATCCACTCCACGATCAAGGAGGTCACTCTATGATACGGACGGACCACGCCCTATTGTCACCGTATTACTTACTGGGTACTGGGACCACAGATTGTTATACAGGTGATGGGTAGCACAAACCATTGAAATAATTATGGTTGATGTTCCAATAAAAAGGGTATTTTGAAGACTGCTTCTACACGTGGATTGATCACAACAAAATATTCAAATTATGAATATTTGAATACCTTACAATATCATGTGATATATATGTTTATATATGAACAAAAAAAAATAATACTCAATGTAAGCAGCAACTTATAGACATGATATGAAGAAGAAATGAAAAGATGCAATATAATACAAGTACATGTATAAGAACATGACAAGCAATATTATTTACAATATATGAATAATAAATGAATATGCAAAAGACACGATATGCTAGAGTTTTATGTGAGTTTTGTCCCTGGTCTCTTCACTGACTTTGTACAGATGACAGTGTGGCTGATGGACCTCAGGGTCCATGGCTTGTGGTCGTTTAGACGTAGTCGTTGTCTGGTGCTCACATTTCACGTCTTCTTCCGGTGTAGAAAATATCTCCAATGTCGATTCTCTTGTCCTGTCTTTCTTCAACTAATACAAATAGAGGAGTCTCATACTACCGATACTGCGAGGAAATTATCAGTGAATCTTTACATTGTCAATAATCAACGCTTTCGAACCCACGATGTACCATGTACTTGTACTAGTTAGGCAATTATGATTTATGAACTCACCTTTCTTGGCATTTTAAGCAGCCGTTTCTTTCTCCCAAATCTGACGGCCACAATGCCTGCTATGGTCAGGAACAGCACGCCCCCCAGGATTCCGACCAGCACCCCCGCGGTCCATTGACACTCGTCCGAGTAGTCCCCGCAGTTGTTGGTGCCGTCACACTGAAGCAGCGCCGAGATACAGCGGCCGTTCCTACACCTAAGCTCCTCCTCGTCCTCACAAGGCGCTAAAATAGGGAGACATACATGTGTATACAGTCAGAGTTGATACCAGAGAGAGAGAGAGAGAGAGAGAGAGAGAGAGAGAGAGAGAGAGAGAGAACAAAGACGTGAATACAATACATACAATACCGGTATATATTGTTCATCATTATCCATTGGTTTTTATACGATATCTTTTGCAATGAGTAAGTTTGCATTTATCAAAGTTGTACAGGTGTACGGGAATATTTTCCAATAGAAATCCAGGTACGTACGTTCTCTAAAAGTGGTCAATGTGATTTCAAACCCATCTCTTACGTCATAGAAATCGCTGTGGAACGCCATCAGGATCTGACTAGATGTGGAGACATAGGAACCAGGGGGTCTCTCTTGTCCACATATCCTGGACGGCAATCCTAAACAAAATATTTGATAATGTGCATTCTACATGACAGTGCATTAAAAAAAACTAGAGATTTTTAAATCCCTTGTGCTGCAGAGGAGAATATTCACGATTGGTCATGGCATCGTCGGAAATCTTTGGCCAAGATGTTTGGCATACACAAATAGTAAGCTCATAACATTCGTGACTGGCCATGTTTTCCACGATTTGATTCTCCGCCCTCGTGACCATCAAACTAAAACAAGCATATTCCTTTTGCTGCAAGTCTCACTTTTACGGTGAGCTCTTCTAAGTTTGATGCTCCAGGGCCAGACCTTACCTTGAATAGTTGGATGTGACGTACTGTTTCCGTCAAAGATCTGTAGATTGTCGTCGTCACACAGGGGTTCGTACTCGATGTCCAGCCGCTTAAACACAATGATGAAGCGGTAGGGCTCCACGGTCTCAAACAGCACGCGACATCTGGTGTTCAGAGCGTAGTTGTTTCTGAAGGTTTGCTGGACGTTGGCTGAGTGAAAAATCTTTCCATCCATTGTGATTGTTTTGCCACATTTTTCATCCATTGCATCTACGAACATTGATTAACCATGTTAATTCCATTCAATAATGTTTTCAAATGCGGCTGTTGCAAATTTTTATCCTCGAATAAAATAATGAATTCGAAAATCATTAATTGTAAGGCAGAATTTCCTTCAGCATGTCGGATGCAGCAAGTCTAAACTGCTTTGAATTAATTAAATTGTTATTTGTAATACAATGTACATGATTTACCAACAATTTAGATTATGGTTGCACTCAGTATTCAAGTAGCTGAATAAAAACAAATCTGTATCGGCCCAAAACAATGTCTTTGTACTTACATTTCTTGGCTTTCAATGCCCTCGGTAAGGCCATGTAAAATACCATCATCAATATCACACACCGGGGGTCGAATTTCTGCATAATCTGGTTTTAAAATTGGAAAAAAAAATGAATAGCAAAACTAGCCAAACATCATTATCAATATTCATTTATTCAGTCAGATTTATATAGTTAAATAACGGTCCATGCAAGAAATAATTAACGATATGCATGCAATATAACTTTGCATTTTACAAACTTAAATTTGGAGAAAATAACGTGCATTTTAAAGTGTCTATATACCTTTCTACGTAGATTCGCTGAAGACTCCGCCACTCTGTCTCCCTCTAAATGGACCTTCTATTGCGTCCTGACAGGTCCAGAAATATTTGTAGTTTTCTCATGCCTCCTTTACATTTTGTGGTAAACATACAACAGAATGCTCAGTCATCGTCAGATACAAAGAAAAACAAAATAACAGCCAAAGATTTACAAAAAAATCTTCGATCGAAAAATATTGAAAAACAACTTAAAACAAAGAAACATGTGTCGAGGATTATATCCTTATAGGGCGACATCAATGTCAGACACGCCGTTTGCCGGAGTTGAAACATTTATCTTGTTTTAAAACACGGACAGTGATGAAAGTCTCGTCATGTGAGCGGCCACAAAAATGGATTGACGTGTCTTATACTTGTCTGTGTTTACCGGGGATTAATATCTACCACGAAATTGAAATAACCAATCATTAGAATACTAGTATTCTACAATGCCACAAACATTGAACGTTTTAGAATGTCGTCAACATTGTATTTTCCGTAAATTTACCGTGATCTTTTTAGTCATATTTATCTATATAACTAAAACATTAAGTTTGATCAGGTCACGACCCTCAGTGGCGATTCCATCGACTGAAATTGATTTTAAATTTGCTTTATTTTGTACTTTTTTCGAGGTTATTGTTAGAATATCCGATGCGAAACTTCTTGGCTATGTTTTCTTGTTCGCATGTCAAAATAAATAAAGACAACAAACACTTTCTTCAAAGTTTTAATTTCAATTTTTCTACTTAACATTATGTTTATCAATGTCCTGCTTGTGAATCAACCCATAAAGCAGCCAGGCACCTGAGGGCACTGACTCTCCATCAACAAACAAACAAACATCTCCGATCTCCACTCCTAATACTGTTTACTGCTCTGTTCTGAGAATCTTGCTCCACACGCCAATTAAAGCTGGCCTCCATAAATTTCGTTAACTATGCCATTAGTCAGTGCTGACAGTCCCCAGTGTCTTTTGTTGCATTGTCCAGTAGTTTAGCAGTTTTATAGGACTGAATAGCACCCTGAACGTTCATTTGACGCTTCCTCATCATTTCAAATCGTTTGACCTTTTTGACCTCTGTAACCTCCGGGGGTTCAGGGTTGACTAGCCCTTCAGTTATCTTGTAGTATACAGTCGTGGTGTCCGAGTCACAGATGGCAAGAGTGATTCTACAAAAACATTCAGTAAGTTGAGGGTGTCCAGGTGTCAATATCAGTCAATACAAGTTCTCAAACTTGCTAGAAGTTTATTTATCACAATGGACATCATACTAAACATTGCATAAATGTACCATGTATAAAATGAATACAACTATATGTGTACAATAAAATATCAGCCTCAAGTCTTTAACTAAATTAACAGTACATACATATAGATAGTGAATATTGGTCTGTGCAGTGGTTGAGCACCTGACTACTGATGCAGGGGTCTTGGTCCAATCACATGTAGAACATTAAAGCATTCCTATTTTATCCTAAAGGTAAACTCATATTAATGGAGGAACCACTGTAACAGCCACAATCGGGGACTTTGATTTTCACCTGTGACATTGCATTTTACATTAAACTCATCATTTTAACCTTTGACTACCCTGTCTGTGTTATATCTGCAGTAGCTTTCCACACAATTTACATGCAAAAGATATATGGAATGTAAATATGTCTCATATAATGATAAGTTCATTCCATCTTTCTTACTTCTGATAATATAATACCTATGAGACATATTCAGATACATAACCTATAAAATTCAGGTTAATCCCCAGATTTCTATTTGTAATAAAAATATACCCTAAGATACCTTCTTCCCCCAAACAAAAAACATTTCTCTCTCTCTCTCTCTCTCTCTCTCTCTCTCTCTCTCTCTCTCTCTGAATGTATATGACTGTCTGGAGGGGTTTTCTCACTCTCTGTATAGAACTTTGTGGGTTGCGGGTTTTTCTCTGCCCCCCCCCCCCCCCCCCCCCCAAGGCTTTCTGTTAAAAAAAATAAAAAAGAGAGAGATACCCATATGTTTCATAGTCATCCAATTTTATATTCTGAAGATATTGCTGAAGACAGTCTGGACTGAGGTTGTCAGAGCTCTGCAAAGGTAAGACTATTTCTCTCGGGTCCTCTCTTGTAGGGTGACCTGATATGAAGGCCATGTCAAGGTCAAGACAACCATGTAATTTTACATTCCACCATCCTCTAACTGCAAAAATTCAATATTGAATTAAATTCTTAGAAAAAATAGGACTCTTCATAAAAGAGCTGGAGAGAGAGAGAGAGAGAGAGAGAGAGAGAGAGAGAGAGAGAGAGAGAGAGAGAGAATGAGAGAGAGGAGTGTGTGTATATATATAAATGTTTATTTCTCTCAAACTTTATGATATGTTTATTCACCAATCAAGGGCCCTCGGGGGGCATATACATTAAAACAATAAAACAACATGATTATAACAAATAATGGATGAAATATATAAATATTGTACTGCTAAGTAAGCATAGTAAGTTACAATGGAAGGTACATCTGATATAACACATACCAAGTTGTCATACATATGCAAGGGTATACATTTATTTGCAAGTACAGAAATAAACAGCTATAAATATACACAATCCCTCAAAGCAATATGTTATTATTGATACAGACACATTATATACAGCCCCCAATATGTATTCGTATTCCATATACAATTGTATGTAGACATATTATATAGTTATACATTTGTGATATATTTTCAAGGTAGGACAGTGAGTGGAAGTATAGAATTTTATATAGAGGGGTGAAAACTGTATTTTGTTGGCCTGACCACATAGGGCACCAGGGGACAATGCCTATTACAGCATATGGCTATGCATTTCGTCAGAGCCATATCTGTGCGGTCATGTACCCTAAGCACTCAGGCCAGCTTAGAGGAGCAAAAGTTTTTGACGTGTTGTCTTGACTACAAGGGGCACCAAGGGACAATGCCTATTGAATAGTCAGTGCAGTGTTGGCAACTTGACAGTCAGTCTTGTACCCCATGCAGTCAACACAGCTTGTGAGTGCAAAATGATAAACATAAGTTGAATAAAATTCTATAAGATATACTTGTTAAAATCATATTCCATTGTCCTGAATCATTCTAAATATTTGGGTGAGAATGTCAATGTTTTCATTGGTCATTAACCATATGAGCTTTTCGTCAGTGTCCATTTTATCAAAGTGCTTACAATATTTCTCTATTAACTTATACAGATGAATAAAAAATGTTTCTCATCATCAACTAAATTATTGTTGCATCTAAGACAAAACCTTTCATTTTTGGGAATGTTTTGATATGGCCCTCTTTCAATTTGAAGTCTATGAGCTGATATACAGAAACGAATAAAATTTCTTCTATCTTCAAAGTTTTTTATTGATCTTAAATAATTCTCAAGCCAAAAATTTTGTTTAAAAGTGCAGTAGCTCCTTAGCTTTTTATCAGAGTGTACTTTAAGTTGAAAATGCCATTCTTTGATATAGTGTTTAAGTAAAAAGTTTTTAAGTGTAATTTTTTATTTGTATGGTTTTACAAAGGGCAGATCTTTAATTCCAATGATATTAAGGAGAAAAAAGTTGATGGAGCCATACCATGAACATGTATTTTGTTGAAAAAGTAAATTTGATTCCAAGTAGGCATTATATAGTAAGGGAAAAGATTGACCAAGATTTTCAAGTCTGTGCCAGTAACTTAGCATGCTTCTTAGTATGTCAAAGTGCAGAGGAAATCTTCCCAGTTCGGACAATACTGCAAAATTTGTTGTGGATTTATGTAATCCTAAAATTGATTTGAATAAACTCTTTCTATGGAACAATTAGAGGAATGAGCTCTCTCTCCTCTCTCTCTCTCTCTCTCTCTGTGTGTGTGTGTGTGTGTGTGTGTGTGTGTGTGATAGAGTACCGTAGATATTTATTGTCTTGTTTGTCTTTAAAAACATAAGATATCTTTTTTTCGAATTCACATACGGTTATCTTTAGTTACCTTCACAAAGGTCTAAATATACACTGAATGTTGTCCTCATCTGAGTCACATTTTCTAATCCAAAACTCTGCAATTCTTTAAACTAGAAAATTAACCTAACACATTAAGTCATCAACATAAACATTGCATATTCAATTTTGATTATTAAATAAATCATTAATAACCTTAAATGCTTTGTACTGTACCTTAACATGTTGATATGGAGTTGCAGATTCTTCCATGCTTCTTACTTTCAGTTTTAGTCTAAAATTGGTATAAAGGGCTTTTCCAATTTTATGTTTACATTCTGAATTCTCGCGAGAGTATCGAGAAATTTGACCAATCAAATGCCTTACATTCTACGTCATGTTATTGAGTTTCTAAAAATAGAAGTGTTGTTTGTTACCAATAGTGGTGCAATTGTCAGTCTATTTTGCGGGTATAAAAATCAATGTCATGCCGTCAGACCGGCATTTTGCGAAAAAGCAAAGGGTGTGCATCTGTAAGTTAGCATGGAACCACCTTTAACCCCATGTTCTGTATCGTTTGGACGCCAACCCATGGAGGGGATAATGTGCTGTAGCCCACTGTCTACATTTGGTGATGACTTCACATTATTGTGCCAAAACAGTCAAGCTCAGCAAAACAGGAAACATGACGGAATGATACAACATAAACCAGACAATCATATAAACTCCAATGCCAAGGAGGAAATGAAGACATTAACAATAACAGTGACTGAAGAAAAATTCGTGGAAATAAGTCCTGTGAACATGATGAAGGACACATTAGATGACGAGTTGAAAAATGCAGAGAAAAAAACTGAAAAGTGCAAAATCCCTAAAGACATTATGGAGAAATATGCTTCAAAAACCACACAACGACATGAGAAGAAAGTAAAGCAAGAAAAGAGAGGAAAGAAATGGAAAACTTTGTCAACAGTTGAAATGGGCTTTAAAATCTCTCTTTTTCCAAGACCAACTATTGACAATCTAAGTAGTGAAAAAGATGCTGAAGACATTTTCAATAAAATAGAGAGAGAATGTGATGAATTGGAGTCTTTAACAGAAAATTATGAAAAACTTCAAGATATGGAGGGCTGCTTAAGTGGAAATATGAAATTAGAAATCCGAGCTGATCGTGATAGAAAAGTGGAAAAAGCACATAACCAAGTGAAGACAAAATACTGCAAAAATGTGACAAACAATAAAGGACGTAAAATTTTATACATTCATCACCGCATTTATAAACTCATGAGTATGGTGATCACAACAAGTTTAAACTATATGCCAAGCAGAAAGAAAGAGAAAATCACTTTAAGCAGGGAAGAAGTGAAGAATGCCTTTACTTCTAAGAAAGTGACAGAACGAAGAGTGGCTCCCCGGCCTCCACCTCAAAACTTGGCATATGCTCTGGATAATTACAATGCTGCCACGGACCTTGACAGTGCGATGGTGTACATTCTGATTGGTTTACAGCACAGGGACGTAACCCCCGAAGACTACGAGCTGCTGCTGAGGCTAGATGAACAGGTTGCCCCTAAAACAGTCTCCTCCAATACTATAAGAAACTTTAAAATGGAAACAATTGATTTGACAATAGCTGGTGAACTTTGTACTATATGTATGGAGGTTTATGAAGTAGGGCAGACTCGTAAGTTCCTGCCCTGCTCCCATCACTTCCACTCAGACTGTATCGAGATGTGGCTGACCAATTCCTCAGTAAACTGTCCAATCGATAACCTCCCTGTGGAGCCGTCATGACCAGCAGTTTTATAATAGTGTTAAATTCAGTTACAAATACTCGCTTTAAAATAAGATATAAATGTCTTTTAAAATCTTTATATTGCATATGTGTGATATATGGATTTATGCTTATTTATTAAATATATAATAATGAAAATATCTGTTTTCATTTTCTTGTATAAAATTTAAGTAGCAGTATATAAGGATATGAACATTTAGGTTTACTTAATATAATGTAATAAATTTTGGTGATGGAGTGAAGGGGAAACTCTATTCTTCAACTTTTTACACACTCTAAGCAAAGAATCACCTGATAGGCCTTATGGAAGGAAAACTTAACTGATTACAATAACAAAATGTCATCAGAAGTTGAGGTTAAGATTAGTTACATCCGTAAATCCAAGTTGTTCTTATTGAAGTTTGCTAACTATTGCTAGTTTCAAATATTCTAGTACTGAACAATGCATTAGTAATTAAAGAGAAGTAAAACAAACTTTGTGATAAAAAGATTTATACATGTAAATCATACATTACTCATAATTTATTTATTAAAACAACTTTATAACAAGTAAAAAAAAACCTAGATGCTTATAAAACAATAAGAAATACTTAACAAATACATATTCAAATTCAAAATACATTAAGGTATATCAAAATTGATCTCTGTAAACAGTATGAATCAAAACCTGAGTTATCTTCATCATTAAGGTTATAATATAAAATTTCCACCCAGAAAAACAGCATTCAGCATCAAATCTCATCAGCCTGGATCAGGATTTAAGAAGAGATTTTCATTCTCTGTTGTAACTAGTGTGTAAATTTTCATTATAATCCTCAACAGTGGTAAATAAACACAGGATGGTTGCTACTGAGACATTAATTATCAATGGACAAAAGATTGTACTTAAATTACAAAATTAATAAGAAATAAACAACCTACTAATACTATGAATTGCATCTGCAATGCTGGCATATTTCAATCCATGTACACTTACCATATACCTGTATACAATGTGGTAAAAATGTACAAGATGAGCAATTATCCCTAATGTTTGCATTCTATATAAGGTGGTATGGGACACCTTTTGATATTAATGTTGATTGAAATACATTACCGGTATAAACAAAATACTTTCACCAGTTCAGAATTTTCAAACTTTACAATATAAATTTGACCAAAAAATACATGTATGTTCTAAAATTTTTTGGAAAGGTAAAAATTATAAAAGCCCCTGCGTGATTTGAACTCATGACTTT
This sequence comes from Magallana nippona, assembly GCA_033439105.1. Taxonomy (NCBI): domain Eukaryota; kingdom Metazoa; phylum Mollusca; class Bivalvia; order Ostreida; family Ostreidae; genus Magallana; species Magallana nippona. The sequence goes on along the minus strand of CM065918.1, from coordinate 51,450,602 downwards.
CAGATTCATAGGTGATGTATGCTCTAACCCATCGCACTACGCTGTTATGTAACAATATTAGGCCAAAAAAAAATCATGAAATTAATACTTTATTTTATTATTTCGTTGGGAAGTATGTCACAATATGGAGGTTTCCCATACCACCTTAAAAGGGAGAAATAGAATTAATGGAATTATATTACCAAAAGATATAAAGAGCCAGGAACAGAAGGTATATATATGCAATAGTTTTTATAAAAAGTTTTTTGTCTTGCAAAACCATAATGATTTTTGATTGTCTGTTCTGCAGTACAAGTCGCACTGGTTTACTTTGCACAAACTCCCACCATTTTGTTTGCCAGCTGAAAAACTTCTTCATATGATAAAGTTTTCTCTTTCCATTCTTCTGGTATACCACTTATGCCATTCTTAAAAAAAAATTAGTATATTGTATCAAAATAATTTGATAAAATGGACTTAAGATCATTAAGGAAGTTTAATTTTGGGGAAATCTTTGTTTCCAGAAATATTTCTCATGAGATGAGTAAAATGAAAAAAAAAAATACTGAAAATTATTGAGCTGTAATCAAGTTTTTTTGTGTGTTTCCTTATTTTCTGGGAGTTTGGGTTCCTGATTTACATTACACATGTTGCATCACTTCCTACCTGAGCACCAAGACATGCTCCAATGAATCCCGCCCGAGAGCAGTTACATCCCCCAGCTCGGATCGTGTGTCGGACCCCAGTCGCGTACTCGGTGTGTGTAATCACTCCATGCACAGCTGACTGAAAGGCCCCTGGTATGGCTGAAAACAGGAAAAGAACTGGATAATTACTATTGTCCAATTTAAAAAAAACCCTTCTATAATATATATGTTAATTACAAGATACCCCAATGCTGAAGAACAATGGATAATCAGTGAAGGTTCTAGAAATATTTGTAACTTCAATCACTTGTTTTGTGAAACAGTTGACATGTTCATTGCATTTTGTGTAAAATCCATTGGAACTCTGCTGATACTTTAATCAAAGTACTTTATTTATTTTGAATAATTCTAAATTATTTGTGTTGGCATTGATGTACAAAGAAATGCTTGATTTCATGTCACAAGTGAGACACTATCACAGATTAAGGGTTTTACACCTGTCACCTAATAACATTTAGATTGACTCCTGATGTGTTAGGGCCTACCTCAGGTGATGTTGAATTTCCGAGCTACTGTTATATGGTCAGTCTCCATTTCATCAATGACCTTTTTCATATGGCCAACCATGGCTCTGTCCAGATCCTGGGGGTGGGATCTTTGGGGATTAACCATCTCCTTGAGAACAGCATTCAATGCCTCTACCCCAGGAGTCTTACCATGGAGGATAAAGTATTCCAGAAGTCTATAAACATATACAAACTACAGCTGAACAAATATATCTTTCACAAATTATGGTAAAATGGATTCATCTCTAGTAGAATAGATAAAGTATGAGAGCTGTTTGTGAATTCCATAAACATATCACTTTTAAAATACTAATGCAATTCATAGGTTTACTGTGCTAATCTTGCAATGAACCATTTTCTTGGTTTTAACAATCATATTATAAGATATACCGGTAATCATTTCACATCATCCTGATCATTATTTCATTAGGAAGCAATATTAGCTAATTTACTGAATTATATCTTAGTAGTGGACTACACAGAATTGAGGAGCCCCACCTAGCTGCTGTGAAGGCCACAGCCAGGTTGACGTCTGAGTTTTGTGTCACCGTGATCACTTCCTCCACCCTGTCCAGCATTTCGGGCCGCCCCGCGTAGAGGGCCACCACACAAACTACATTCACCACACAGTCCATCTGGTCATCCTCAATCCCTGAAATCATCAAACACACAGGGCATGTCATAATAAAAATAAATGGACTTGGAACTGTTTTCCTAAATGAAAATTCACAATGACATAATGAAAACCTGCCCAAAGAGTTGAACATCATTCTTTATAAAATACTTTTTTACTGTTTAAAAAATGTAAAGGATAATATTACTGGAAGGAATTGTTACACAGAAAGAAGTTTATACATGTTCTCTTTGTCAACCGAATAGCCAGTTACAAACAGAGATTGAATAACATGTTCAATGACTATACTACCTGTTATTTGATCTCCATCTTTGTACTTTTTCATGAAGGACTTTATACTTGCATGCCTCCAAGTACTTTTGATTGGATACACTTTCTTCACCACATCTGTGTAAAGAAGGGAAAGTGTTTGCAGTTAGAATGGTCACATTTACCGTAAATTCTTGTATAGCCCACAGCCTTAATGACTTCTAAAACATTTTTACAGAGTGAGGACAAGAAGATTTTGAATTATATGTTATCTTGAAGTGGTTAAAAATGGTGGGACAATAGTTGACAAAAACATTAAAACCTTTTTGATGGTCATCAATGATAAACACAAGCCTTAGAATGTCCATTAATACTGTATGCTGTATTCTGGTCTGAAACTAGGTATTCAAATCTGAAGAGTAGATACACATGCTGGAAATTTGTTCTCCCTCTACCCATGCTTTAAATCTCTGCATTTTCAAGTACAATGTAGAGCCAGACACAGTCATATTGGCAATACGTACGCATGGATATCTAGTGAGAACATATTACAAGGGGAATTACTGACCCAAACAAATCTCTTGATGTACTTTATAAAATGAGTTTATCGGGATTCTATTCCATTTGGTTTTAACTTAGTTTATGACACTTAACTAAGCTAATGACTTTTTATGAGTTTTAGAAATACAATTCTTTGCTTACTGAACACACCCAGCCTTCACTCACCTGACTTGTCCTTATAAGTAGCATTGACTTCATTTTCATATTCTGATTGTGGACCAAAAGCACTATATATCGATTCTTTTAGTTTTTCAACATTGACACCTGGAACAAACATGAAAAAATACACACTTTTTAGAACTCATACTTACAAAACAGTCTCATATCAGAATAAATCTTATTTCAGGCTTATCATATTTTTAAAAGCAATTACCCTTGTTTTCTACCAGGGACTTCAGAATATTTCTGGACTGGTCTCCATAACAGCTATGTTTACCCGTCTGGATACAATAAAAGGGGTTCCTAGAGGGCTCCAAAAAGGCAACTTCCTCTTTGTCTTTCAGAAAGTCATCCAAATCTGCTGTCTTATAATTCCAGTGAATAGGCTGAGCTAGGATAGAAAAAAAAAGAAGCTCAAATAATTGTCAGAGGTAGAGGACTTCTTACAAGTTAATTTATGTCTGAGGATTACGATCTAAAAGCTGCCTTATAGCGCTTTACAAAATGTCAACCTTGCATACTTTGTATTAAGGAATAAGGAATCATTCTTTTCGTATTATGAGGTGGTCAAATATGGTCGGGGGTGATCAAATCCAACAAAGCCCAAAGGGCTTTATGATAGATTTCATCACCTCATAATATTAAAAGAATGATTCCTTAATTCTTAATATAGTTATGTAATTTTCAGCAATTGTACGATTAACTATTAAAATAGTCATTGATAAAATGTATTGGACTATATACATTACAAAATCGATTTGTAGTGTTATCACAGATAATTCACCAGCCAGCTAACTGTTCACAAGATGAATTCCTTTACCTAAATTTATGATGTATGAATGTTATGATAATTGTATATAATTATAAATTCCTTGACAAAGGCTATATTTGTGTGAAAGGTTATTATTGTGCTGATCAATATTTTATTTCTATTGCTACTTTTTGAGAGCAGAGAACTCAAAAGCCTCCGAATCCATGCAATTTTTCTTGAATTTTTTATTGTTACATGGACTTACTGTAGGTTTTCTATCATCATGACACAGAGTTCTTTTCAAAAAAAAACACTCACATACAATAAATCTATTTAATTTGCACATTAAAATTAGGTTTTCATGGATTTCATTGTTAAGTTGATCCACGAAATTAAATGTTCATTGAAGTGCAATTTCTATACTAACATTTTGTACTGAATGAATCATATGCCAAAATTTAGGTATCCTTGAAACTGTGATTTTCACTTTATCCACGATAATTGATACCATTGAATATTAACAAAACCACAGTATCTATAATCTAAAACTGATATTGATAGCCAACTATCCGTTCAATTAGTGCGTCATCAAGAGGCAGATGATGTCATAGTATTAAAGCTGTGCACCGTGATCGGCCTCTCGCTTTTCTTCAGCAAGTAGGATTTTTTAAAACTGATGACGGCGTTGTAAATAATGTCTTATGTTAGTAGTGCATGATTATTAAAATAGGGATAGCTTGAATTGGTAATTGACACTTTAAGTATTTTAATTTAAAGGATAGCTGCATGATTATTTTGATATCATAATATACAATTTCTGAACTTTTTTGTCTAAACGAAACTCTTGACAGCCATAACTGTGCTGCGAGTGATTAAATAATACAGCTATTATGGACTTCATTGTACGGTCAATATGTGGTTATATGGACCCATGTCACGTGATATCGACGAAAGACACAAGCTCGGTCTATATCACTTTCTGTGTCTTTGGTTGATATCATGTGACATGGGTCAATATAACCACATATCGACCTACAATGAAGTCTATAATTGTATAAGATCTCTGCATGGCCTGTTATCATGGTTATAGTTATCAACAGTGTATAGTTTACCTGAAGCATCTGCCACTAGCGCCCCTACTACAGCTCCAATTCTTCTCTCTTCCAAAGTTGACATCTTATCCCAACGAGATGTCAGGATTTGGAAAAAGCTCTGACCTCTGAGGGTGTTATGTAATGTCCTAATGATTGACCCGGTGTGGGTGAATTTCATATGAAGTTAATCATATGTACGATTAGATTCGTAGGTGAATAAAGAATATGTTACGGTTTCATTGTGCCATAGCTGTAAAATTATCACGTGCTCTACCTCTGTAAAGCTATGAGTACACTATAAGTCATTAAAAACATTGAGCATCTTTTGCAGATATGCAATTACTCGTTTGGAAATCGTCGTCCCCGATCCCGATAAAATTAATTTGATCGGGCTCGTCATCTTGATAATGGTAATTGGAGAAAATGGAAATGAGGAGTAGAAGAAAAATTGTTGAATTCTTTATCATTGAAAAATAATACCTCTCCTCGTAATGAATTTCTTTGGAAACCAAGATATGAGGAATGATGGAAGGGTAAGGGTAGTGGGTAAGGGGGATAAACTTACATACATAAAAAAAGAAATGCAGTTAAATAATACCACAGACCTCTAAATTTCTCTCAGTAATTGTATGGGAAGAGAGATAAATTTACCCCATCTATATGTAAATACACGCATGTGTATTTATAAATAGATAGGGTGTATTATATATATCTCTTCCCATACATTTAACGGCTTATTGAGAAAAATTCAGAGGCCTGTGATTGTACTATCTGATGAAGTTGTGGCAACAGCAGCATTTTAGAGGCAGACAAAGTGTTTTTAATGTTCTTTGACAAAAAGAGACTAATAGAAGGTGGGGGTCTTGTAATGCTTGAATCCTTGATTTTTATTCCTGCATTTTCTCGCCCTTCACATTATTTTTTGTCTGCAAATGAGTTGATTTCTCCCGTTTGATATATAAATTATTTCATGGTACCGTAATTTTTATATCGCATCCTATATTAGCCCGAGGTTGCTGTATATCAGCCCAAGAGCAGGTTCGAGGGTTGATATACAGCGACCGAGGGCTAATATAGGATGCGATATAAAAATTGCCATGTTATGATTTTTATATCATATACTTATAGATAATATTAAAGAAACAATAAAAAACATTATGTGATGAATGATTATTGTTAACAAATCGCTCTGTGTCTTTATATTCCGTCTCTTATAGACTTCCGTTAAATTTTTGCGCCAGCTGTTTGCAAACCAAGTTGACGTCAATGTAAATATTTGACGTCATACTTGGAGATTGGAGTTGAACGATGCATACCGAACTCTACGTCATAATAGCGGATGATTAATGGAAAGGGGTGTGATATAACATCCGAAGATTGCAGGAGAGGGGTGTGATATAAATCTTATATCACACCCTTAGAGTTTATATCACACTGGTAGGCAAATTTTCTGTTTATATCGCCCAGGGCAGAAAAGGGTATATTTTCTAAAAGTATACGATATAATGAAATATTATAAAACTTAATTTGCAAATAAACTGATGTTAAAGAAAGGAGGCATTGAAAACTAATAGAAATTATTAAGTTACATAAATAACACACTTATAATGAAACCATTAAGATTACTATCTTGTTTGTCGCAAGTTACTGTGTCTGTCAAATTTGGATGATTTTTAATGATAATACACATACCTGTCAAAAATATACATTTGAATTTGAGAAAAGGGGGGAAATTCCAAGATTTCTTCATTGTCACATCATCTTTTTTCACCAGAAAAAATTCACTGGAATGAAAACAGATTTTTTTTTACGGAGATTTATATTGGGCAAAATCATGCATTTCTATTCATTTAAAAGTTACTTGGAATGTACTTTTAAGTCTTTTGCATGCAAAATCCCTGTTGATTTTCAATTTTTGCTGAGTATTGAAACCTGACAAGCTAGAGGGGGCATTAATTCTAAAGAGAAATCTTGGGTTTTTTCATACTATTAAGTGAACGTCGTTTGAACCCTGAGGTTTTTATAATAAATATCAAGTAATTAGGTAAAATGTGATGCAAGGATATCTGCTATAGTCCATGTGTAACATTTATATCATAACTTTATATAAACATGTACAATGTAGGATTGGATAATTGTTTTAAAAAGTTCAATTGAATTCAAAATGTACAAATATATATCAGCTGCTTTATAGAGAGCTTGTTTTGTGTACTATTATGCAGCTTTATTTTACCATCCCAATACTCATGTACATTGTCATAGCTCGGATAGTTTTACCTTTAAACTCTGATAGGATGTTGTCCCATTCCTAGTAGATATACTTCTGTGATCATATCCACTTGTGCGATCATATCATAGACTAGTAGAACATGAAGCATTTTAAATTAAGGTCTGTTTACCATTACAGGGGTCAGGGAACAACATGTCTCCACTTCCAAACCAGGGAATGCTACCACAGAACAACATGTTACTGCAGGGAAGGTCTCCCAACAACTTGCAGCAGATGATGGGCCTCCAAATGCCTGTAGCACCCAACATGCAACTCTTCAATGCAGCAGGTTTACAAAATGTTTTAAATGGGGGGGGCTATTGTGTTTGTGCAATATCAACAAATCATGTGCAGTCAAATGTATAGTGCACGTAGCATGGAAAATGTCCATTATTATGCCCCACACAACAAAGCTGCAAGGGATATAATTTTTTGGACCAGTCTGTCAGCAGTCATCAGTTAGTCCGTCAGTCCTGTTTCTTTGTAAGTGCAACTCTTTATAAACCGCTGCACTGAATTTCGTGAAACTGTGTAGGTATTTAGGACACAATGTGAAGGTATGCATAATACAATGTAATTGGAAATTCCAATTCCATTATTTTTCTGGGAATTTCAGCCCTTTGAACTTGAAATTTTGGCCATATATCGAATATGATAATGAACAGTTTGTAAGCGCAACTCCTCTTAAACTACCACACAGAATTTTGTGAAAGTATGTAGGTACATGTATTTTGGACAGTTTGTAAGAGCAACTCTTCTTTAACCGCTGCATGGAATTTGTTGAAACTTTGTAGGTATTTAGGACATAATGTGTAGATGTGCATATTACCAGGAAATTCCGATTACCTTAATTATCTGGGAATTTAGGCCCTTTGGAATTTAGAATTTTGTGGTTGACAAAGGAATAGATGTGCGTGTGATTTTTTGCAAGTTATGCTTTTTATCAAATTATTTTGTGTATTTAATGGGTACCTTGTCATTCATTATATGTAGTTGTCAAGTAATTTTGGGTGGGGGGGGGGGGGGGGAAGGTATGTGAGCTTATATATATATATATATATATATATATATATATATATATATATATATATATATATATATATATACACACACACACACACACACACACACACACACACACACACACACGCCCCCGGTATAACTGAGAGTCTGTTTACTAGTACACTGAAACAGCAATGTACATGTAACCCCCAATATATTACACATTATCATGAAGTCTATACAGGCTGTTGATCCACCCCTAATTTTACATCAAGCTTTCACCGTTATGTCATATTCCGGAACTTTCAGGGTCTGCTATGTGGAATCCTAGAGCACAAGGTCTGCAGGGACTGCGACAAGGAATGGCCAACCAAGCCATGGCAAACCTTCAGATGATGCAGCAAGGAGCCAATCAAATGATGTCAGCTGCTGGAGTCAATATGTCAGGAGCCAATCAAATGCTACAAGGTCCAGGCAGTATTATGGCAGGAGCCAATCAGTTGCTTCAAAGAGGGATGTCACCAATAATTCCTGGATTAAATCTGCAGGTAAAAAAAATCTTCTGAAGATAAATATCAAACTACATATGAAAAAAGTAAGATTTTATTAACCAATAACCAAATGATTGAAAATTGACAAATCCTGCATTTATTGATGAAGCGATTTCAAATACTACAGTAGATCCTTTTATTATTCAGTGCCGAATTTGAATTTAAAATGTTACTATACATTTGATAGACATAAGCAATATGAAATCAAAGATGGCTTGATTGCTGTTTAGATGTCCATCAATTTGTGTTCTAATTAAAGAATTCCACCTATTACACAGATGTTAATTTTCAATACAATACTCACCTTTTGCTTTTCTTTTGAATTTAACTTTGTTCAGAATTTTTGTACTTTGGCATAAGATATTTCAATCTGATATCTTAAATTCAGCTTTCAATAGATTGTGTTTTCTTCAACAGTTGACTTATTCTTCTTCAGCTACCACCCCCAGGGTCAGGACTAGGTATACTGGATGCACCAGGCATGCGAGCCCCTGGTCTCATGTCAGGTGTAGCCCAGAACATGATGGGTCTCCAGGCAGGGCTGTTTCAGCAGGGGATGTCTTCTATGGGTCAGAACCAGGCAGGCCTCCCCTCTCCTGTGGTCAGTCAGGGCAACAGGAAGGAGGATCGCAGTAGGAGAGACAGAGATCGCCCAGGGCGAGAGGACCGAAGAGACCGAAGGAATCCTGGGAGATCGGACCGTGGAGACAGGTCAGGGTGATATATCACTATACTGAGTGATTTATGCAAGATAAATGTAATTGGGTAAGGTTAAGAATTGATGTGTATTGACATTAGATTAGTTTGAAACAGTCATTGCTGCTGTATGTGAAAATATCTTGACTGAAGGTACAGTAAGGTACAATGTAGGTCTCCAGGTGTCACACTGATTTTGAGTCTAGGACCATGATACTTGGTATAACTTCTGTTGATCTTAGTTTGATTTGTCCCAAAACATATGGGTACAAGTAGTTCAGAAACCCTCATTGGATATGCCAGATATTTTATTGTTTTGCCCAACATTGATTTTCATAAAAACAATGTATGTGTACCTTTTTTTCATGTAAATGACAGAGATGACAGCAGGACAAGAGAAAGAAGAAGTGACTCCAAGAGTTCAGGGGACAGAAGAGATGGGAGGTCATATGACAGGAAGTCTGAGCGTGGAGGTCGTGACGGGGGTCGGAGGGACCGGGACAGAAGCACAGACTCCAGAGACAGAAGCACAGACTCCAGAGACAGCCGGCAATACCGACCAGACAGACGCAGGCCAAGGTCAGTCAAGGACTCCCACAGGTCAAGGTCAGCCCAAGGTGTCTTAAAATCAGTTAAATTTTAAAATGACAAAATAAAGCTGCAGAAATTTTTAATACAAATTTCTAAGAGTTGAGAGTTTGGTGGTCATTAATACTCATTCTGATATGTTGTTTTCAGTTTATATTTTATGGAAAAAAAACCCTTCATATTTCCTCTGCTTTGAGAGTTCAGACTTACATCAAGCCTCCTAATCTAATATAAATGAGAATGATGTTGGAAAATTTTTATGACTTGTACATATTTTAAGATATGCTCAAATATACATGTATGTGTTTTCCACAGACTTCATTATAATGAAAGGATTATTGCTTTTTAACAGATTTGTCTTTTTCTTTTAGCAGTCCCCCAAGATCATCATCTAGAAATGCCAAAGAAAGGTACTGACTTTTATTATTGGCAAGATTGAGGCTATTGCTAAAGTGACAATGGTCCAGTAAATGTTAATTATGAAGTATATCTGAAAAACCTGCATGGAATATTTAGGATCATTTGCGTTCATTGATATTTCTTTAAATCATTTTTTGCTTTACTGAAAAATTTGAATGATATTTTGTGGATTGCCAATATGAGCAACAACAAATTCTACTGGTACCACAGTATTTAATTTAGAGATTGGATAAATAATAAGAATAATTACACTTGTACCATATACAATGTACATGTACCAGTACATAATAACAGGTATTCATTTCATGTATGATTTTAAAAGTCATTATGATTAATATGTGAATGTATCAGTTTGTGAATGTATCAGTTTGTATGAGTCGTGGGTTTCTTCCAGCAGGAGATCCAGTCCGCAGAGATCTAGAAGTCCCGTCAGGAGAGAACGGGCACGGCAGTCAGATAGCCGCTCATCGTATGACGTGCTGAATGGTCAGGATGAGATAGAACTGCCGGAGGAGATTATTCCCGCCTGGCTCAGGTGCTCCCCCGCCGACCTTTACTTCAGAAGGAACAATGAGGTACTTTATGCTAGGAATCTCTCTAAGATTGAGAGGCATGTATAATAATATACATGTAAATCTCTCATCTCTCACCAGTAACCACTATAGGAATCTCTCTTAAGATTGAGAGGCATGTATAATAATATACATGTAAATCTCTCATCTCTCACCAGTAACCACTATAGGAATCTCTCTAAGATTGAGAGGCATGTATAATGTTATACATGTAAATCTCTCATCTCTCACCAGTAACCATTAGACTGTAGGAATCTCTCTAAGATTGAGAGGCATGTAAAATAATATACATGTAAATCTCTCATCTCTCACCAGTAACCACTAGACTATAGGAATCTCTCATTGATGGATAGGCCAGTTAAAACTGATTTATCCTTCACTTCTCACCAGTAACCCTATGTCTTTCTTTGTCACAATCAATTATGAATATGTTTGAATTTTAGACTTTATGTATGTCTTTCAGACTTGCTGCTTCAATGCTACAAAGAGAATGCAGGACTTGGTGGAGAAGTTTGAGACAGACCTTGTCCAGAAGTCCGCACGGGTCAGAGAATCCAAGCCTCCCGTGGACATCCCCAAGTACCCAGTGATGGAAAGCCACCACCATCACCACCACTCAGGTAAAACAAGGACGCAAGTTATAGAGCAGTTAACATTATTATCCTTAACCTCTCAACAAAGTATTTTGATGTCCTTAAATACCACTTTTGAGGCACTCTCTATTCATTAGACCTCTAAATATCATTTTTCATCTAGTTTTTTTATGAAGTGTTTATGTTGCTGTGTTGCAGGTTCTGAGAGCAGTAGTTCCAGCAGCTCTGAAGAGGATTCTGAGGAGGAGGGGGAGGAGGATAGCAAAGAGGAGGAGTGGCTGGACGCCCTCAACAAACGCAAGAAGCACCCCTACCGTCTCCATGACGACCTGTGGTACAATGACCAAGGGGAGGTAAGAGTCCTACATACATGTATATGTACAGTTAAAACTGTTGTATTTGTGCATGTGTAGTGTCTGTCATGTCATGTTTATTTATGGGTTTTTTAAAAATATCATTTGATTGTAGTTGAATGATGGGCCATTGTGTAAGTGCAGTCTAAAGTCTCAGAAATCAGGAATTAGACACAGCAAGTATCCTGGAGAAAAGGTAGGCATTTGTATTACATGGCATATTTACAATTTAAACAATTTTTAAAAAGGATCATTTGGTTGTTGATATTTATTACGTGCCTGTTTGGATTAATTTACAGGCAATTCCATGCTGTGACCCCCACAGTAACAACAGTGATAAACTCTTCCATTACAAAATCACCATGTCACCGCCCACTAACTTCCTGGTCTGTATATTAGTGTATGAATGATATGTATTATATCTACATTGTGTGTATATTGGATGTATGAATTACATGTATATTTTTCTACAATGTACATAAAAATGAAAAGACCTAACGATGTTCATTAAATTAATCCAAAAAGTTTTTCAGCACTGTAATACATAGATACAATGTAGTAATGAGGATCTTTTTAGTAATAAACTCAACCATGTAGACTTGCTAACTTATATGTTTTAATTTTTCATTGTAGACAAAGGCCCCGACTATCATTGAACATGACAACCATGAGTACATTTTTGAGGGATTTTCCTTGCTGTCTCATGAGAAGTTGGAGAATGTAAGCACAGCTTGATTCTGTCCAGACACTTCTGTAAATCTAGGATGTTTAATAAAATTGACCTAACCGTTTTGTGTGTTGTTTTGTTACAGATACCTACATGCAGAGTGATACGATTCAACATAGACTACACCATTCACTTCATTGAAGAACCCATTCCAGATGTAAGTGCACTCGTAATCATAGATTATGTAGTAAGTGCTAACTTCAACTCTTGTTCTCAGAATACATACAAATGCTAACAGAACTTTACAGTTTTTTTTGCCTAAAAATAAAACATGATGATCTATTTACAGGTATTGTTAGTCATTGTCACAGATAAATCACCTCCCTGCTCATTGAAATGTATATGTCTTTTGTAGAATTTCACAGTGAAGAGCCTGGACCTGTTTCAGCAGTTCTTATTTGATGAAATCTTGGAGTTAATTGACCTGGACTGGAAAGGTCCGGGAACAAATAAACACTGTAATAGGTTCCATCTGATGCCTCGGTTTGCTAGGCTTCTGCCAGGTGAGAAAAATTTGTATTTCATGTGTTTTATTTGATCTTTAGGAAAGATCTTGTTAGAGAAAAGTGTACAATTGAAAATGTGTCAATGCAATTCCAGGATATGGTATAGATATTTACTTCTAACTATCATGAAATTTGAATCATAATGGATCATTAATTTCCATTTTTCCACTCTCCATCTCTCAATCTCTTGAACTTTTACCAAGGTCCCTTGATTTTCGAGTTACCAAGTTTTATCTGTATTTTCTTGGTGTTTGGCTTTCAACTTTCCAATTCTATCTTGAACTCTTGGTCTCTAGGACTTTTATCATGGTCCCTTGAACTTTGAATTATCAAGTTTCACCTGTATTAATGTTGTGGTTGTCCTGATTTCTCCCAGAGAATGGTAAGGAGATCCTGTCTATGAATGATGTCCTGACGTACCTACTGAAGAGCTCCAAGCCCTTGCTCGAGGAGACAGAACTAGCCCAGATCCTGAAGTACGATGTTCACGAGTGGCAGGGCTTTGTGGATGAAGTGAGGGGGAGTGTGGTCACTTTCCCTGGAAAGGTGGGGAATACAACTGTTTGATTAAGCACCATCAAAACATGTGTAAACTATTTCAGTTACACGCACAATAAATTAATGTAATACACATTAGTACACATGGATTAGTACACAGATAAACCAAGCAAAACACAAACAGAAATGAATGAACCAATAATATAAAATAGCAACATAGATAATCCTCACCCTTTAGTCACAATACAGACCTTTGTACATAGATTTAAGTTCATTTTTGAGAATATAAGATTTAGGACTTTGTGGTATTTACATGACTTGCATACTTTGTGTTTTATTTTAGAAACCCTCCAGTATTAGGATTGACCAGTTAGACAGAAACCAAGATGAGAATCATCTGATACAATTCCCACTCATCATCCACTTTGGAATCAGGCCCGCTCAGCTCAGCTATGCTGGGGATCCCAAGTATGTACATTGATAGTTCTGAATAAGGGTCAGAATGGAGGTAAAAATCCATGTCATATTTAATGTACATAGAATTCATGTTGTTAATGACATCACATTGTTTCTAGTTACCAGAGAACATGGAAACAGTATGTCAAGTTCAAGCACCTGCTGAACAGTAAACCCAAGGTCACATTCACAGACAAGCAGAAACTGGAGGCGAAAGAGAAGTATCTACAGGATCTCAGAATGAAAAGGTAACATCACTTCTACTCTGTAAACAGGGATGTTGACATATTAAAAATGTTTACATTTGTTATTGAAATGAAATTGCTTGTTTTTGTAGTTCAATGAAAAGGGAGGTCACTGTGGAGATCAGTAGTGAAGGATTCCTGAGAACAGGGATTAGATCTGACATCACTCAGGTAAGTTTACATGTATATGTTACTGTAAACTCATACTGGTAGTTTACTTGTAACTGTAAATGCATACAGATAATTTACATGTAACTTTAAACTCATACAAAATAAAACATGCCACTGTCAACTAATACATGTCATTTAATTTAACAAGTAGTTGTAAACTTGTACATGTAGTATACATGTAACTGTAAACTTTTACAAGCAGTTAGCATGGAATTGTAAGCTCATACAGGAAAAATGAAAAAAACATTTCACTGTAAATGCATACATATTAGGTAATTTAACATGCAACTGTAAACTCTCATACATGTAGATCAGAAATCATTCAAATGTGTAACTGTAAAATCACTTAGGTCAGTGCAATTGTAACCTTATGTAGCTGTACAATTGTTCAGTTAACAGTTCAGTTAATATGTAACTGTAAACATGAAAATGTCAATAACATGTAATTAAGCTTGTGTAAACTCATACTTGTAGAGAGGCATGTAACTGTAAATGCATACATGTACATAAACATGTAACCGTAAACCTGCTTAGTTCGGTATCTGCAGCTGCATGTTACTATTTACCCACTCCTGTAACTACAAATTACGGGTACTGTAAACTCATGCAGACAATTAGATTATTTGAATTTGTTATGGATATTTCATCTATGCATTTCCAGCATGCCATGTTGATGCCTGTTCTACTTGGTCACCTGAGATTTCATCTCTGTATAAGACAGCTTCAGAAAGAAATCAACTACCAATTCAAAGACCCACAACTCCTGCAGGTAAAGGGAGATAAATATATACAAATGTCACCATCTGGTACTTACCCTATGCAAACTGTACATAAAATATAAAATGAAAAAAGTATACATTGTAATCTTGAAAATTGTTATTTGTATTAAAATTTGATAATACCGGTAGGCATACAATGTTAAGAACATAAAGACTGTATCTTGATATTTTTAGCTGGCCCTGACTCACACTTCATATAAAGTCAATTATGGAACTAATCCAGATCATGCTAGAAATTCCCTGTCAAACTGCGGAGTTCGACAGCTGGAGTACGGAGATAGGAAAATCCACTATGTTCATACAAGAAAGAAAGGTATGATAACAATTTATTGTAGAAGTACAACAAAATTACCTTATTTTAACAAGTGGCCAGTCATTTTATATTAGATGATTTTAGTTTGGGTTAACTTACCAGTACTTCATATTGGGTCTCTGACAGTGGGTTTGTGTTAACTTACTTCATATTGAGTCTCTGATGGTGGGTTTGTGTTAACTTACTTCATATTGAGTCTCTGATAGTGGGTTTGTGTTAACTTACTTCATATTGGTTCTCTGACAGTGGGTTTGTGTTAATTTACTTCATGTTGAGTCTCTGATAGTGGGTTTGTGTTAACTTACTTCATATTGGTTCTCTGACAGTGGGTTTGTGTTAATTTACTTCATGTTGAGTCTCTGACAGTGGGTTTTTGTTAACTTACTTCATATTGAGTCTATGATAGTGGGTTTGTGTTAACTTACTTCATATTGAGTCTCTGACAGTGGGTTTTTGTTAACATACTTCATATTGAGTCTGTGATAGTGGTTTTGTGTTGACTTACGGTGGAATCATTTAATTTCGTATTTCGTGGGTGGGGGGGGGGGGGGGGATTTTCGTGGATTGTGGATTTTTGGCTTATTCATGCAGATGTAATTTTGTGGATGCGTCGGTTTTCAGTTTCAGTAGGAAAACTTAATCTTTTAAAAGTAGTTTTCCTCGGTAGTTTTGTGGATGCCAAGGTTTTCAGTTTCAGTTGGAAAACTAAATCTTTTAAAAGTAGTTTTCCTCGAGGAGCTACCCACGAATACCATGAAAATTGAGCCACCACAAAATCTGATGATTCCACAGTACATGTACTTCATATTGAGTCTCTGATAGTGGGTTTGTGTACATGTACTTCATATTGAGTGTCTGATAGTGGGTTTGTGTTAACTTAACTTGTATTAAGTCTCTGAAATCTAATTGACAGGAATCAACATTCTGATCAACATCATGTCTCGCCTCGGGAAGCAGGACGTATGTTCATCAGAGATTCCTCACAACGAGAGACTGGAGTACCTCGGGGATGCTGTTGTAGAGTTCATCACAAGGTCAGGCTTTATAGACCTGTATAGGGACCTTAAATTTACCATATATTTGGTAGTTACCTAATGCATTTATTAAAAAGTTTATACAGATAGATATTAATGTATGTACATGTACATTTGCCCAACATTTAGTTTTGTCACTCATTATGATTATATGTCACTTAAAACTATGTTCGCTCACTTGAGCCACAGTAAAATGTTAAAAGTTGAAGATTCTGGCATCATACAATGTTTTTGTGAATACTGCTGTTGTCTGATTTGTCTGTTTTGTTCTGTTTCACAGTGTTCACCTATTCTACATGTTTCCTTACTTGGAGGAGGGTGGACTCACCACGTACCGAGCGGCGCTCGTACAGAACCAGCAGCTGGCTGTGCTCGCAAAGGTTAGCACCAAGTCATCCTTTGACTATAATATATCTCTCTTTTAATTGAAATGCTTGTGAAGTGTGATGTATACATGATTTTTTTGTTGTCAGATCTATAAGATATCTCTCTTTATATGAAATGCGTCTGATGTATACATGATTTTAATAACCTTTGACCCATTATTGTAACAGAAGCTACATCTGGAGAACTACATGCTCTATGCCCACGGCCCTGACCTCTGTCACGAATCCGACCTGAAGCATGCCATGGCCAACTGTTTTGAGGCACTGCTAGGTACTGGCATTCATCAGTTGCAAGAGCAGATACATGTATTAAATGTCAAATAGGCATATAAAATACTACATTGATTATACATATACTAGTATTTCTTATGATTTTGATAAATTTACTTCAAGAATTTAGGTTTTGTGAAATCTGCTTGCACTCTGGCCCATTTAACTTTCAGTCTTATCAATATATTGGTCCAGAGAGACTCTGAAAATCCTCTGTTGACCAATTAAAATTCTCTTTGTAATCCCAAGTATCCAATAAAAGTTCCAACCTGAAAGTGAATTTGGATAGCTATAAAAATAAATGTTGCCTTCCATATATTTAATTACCTGGGATGTTATCTTTCTGTTTTAGGGGCCTTGTATCTTGACGGAGGGATTGACCTGGCAGACAAGGTGTTTGGGGAGACTCTGTTTAAGGCTGAGGAGAAGTACCTGAACATCTGGAGGGACCTGCCCCTCCACGTCCTACAGGAGGATGAACCGGGGTCTGATCGACACTGGGTCGAGTCCAGCCCCACCCTACAGGTCCGTGATCAAACTTACTGTAAACCAACTTTATTTCACGTGCGAGAAATTTTCACGAGGTTCGCAAGAGCCTTGTGACCACGAATATTTCTTGCCGCAAACTAGTCCTTGTAGTATTGTTGTTATAACAACGAGAGTCTGGATAAGGCTTGGTCGCGAATAATAGTTGTCGCGATCCAGTTTATCCCTCGTAAATCGCGAAATAAAGTTGTCACAAATAAAAGTTGGTTTACAGTATGTGGCCTTGGTGAAATTATGAAATTGGTTTTAATAATTGTGCATTATGCATAATCTTTTTTTCACTTACGATTCTGGCTTTAAAAAAAAAAAAAAATTTTGGTTTTCTCAAACAGAAATTAGTAAAATTTGAGGAGTCCATTGGAGTAAAATTTGACCATATTCGGTTGCTAGCCCGGGCCTTTACCCTGCGCAGCGTGGGATACAATCACCTTACACTGTAAGTAAACCTGTTGTCAGAATATCCGTATATTATCAGATATATTTATTATATAATGTAGTAATATTTTCAGAGTGTCTGTCTTGTATTTCAGTTGCTCTACTCGGTGGTTAGAGTGTCCTAGAGATATTCTGTCATGTATTTCAATGTCTCTGCTCTCTTTTCAGGGGACATAACCAGAGACTTGAGTTTCTGGGAGATACAGTGCTACAGTTGGTGGCCTCAGATTATCTGTTTAAGCATTTCCCTGACCATCACGAAGGACATCTTTCAGTAAGTAATCAACTTTTTTTTGTGATGCAAATGGTGATTTTGTGAATTAGATTTTTTGTCTTTGATAGAAAAATACATTTACAGTACATGTACCTTTCTTTTTGTGATTTTATTGTGAACTGTTTAGAATACTCTACTGTGATTTATTGGTCTACCGGTATATTTCAGTTGCTGAGAAGCTCTCTAGTCAATAACCGGACTCAGTCCATTGTCTGTGATGACCTAGGCATCTCTGATTATGTCATATTCTCCGACTCTAAAGGAGAAAAACAGGACAAGAAGACAAAAGAAAAGGCTGACTTACTAGAGGGTGTGTGTTGTCTTTGTGGGGTTTTGTGTTAGTCAGATCTTTATATATATATACCTGGTACACCACTTTTCTAAAAGCAAGCTAATATTTCATTGATTGTCATGAGGTGGTTGTTATATTGTACTGATAGCCTTCATTCTGTGACAATCAGGTCTTCTTATCAATACCTGGTACACTACTTTTCTGATAACAAGATTATGCTGTATTGATTGACATGATGTGGGTTGTTACATTGTAGCCTTTATTGGTGCCTTGTATGTGGACAAGGATGTAGAGGTGTGCTACAAGTTCTGTGAAGTCTGCTTCTTCCCAAGGTTAAAGGTCAGTGGCAGCCATCTCCTCCTCTCCTCTCCTCTCCATCATGTAATTTCTGCAAGTGTTCAAAGAATATGTACAATCACAAGCTCTGCAAGAAGTGCTCATAGATACATGTACATGTACTTGTATGATAACAAGGATTTATAATTTTCATTATTTGTAGGACTTCATCTTGAATCAAGACTGGAATGACCCCAAGTCCCAGCTACAGCAGTGCTGCCTTACCCTGAGGGAGTTGGACGGAGGGGAGCCAGACATCCCGGTCTACAAGTCAGTACCGTGTCTGTGATGCAGTCTAAAGATTAACTGCACGAAATCATTTCAATTAGGGTTTTTTCAGCATTTCATTTCAAAAATAAATATTGGGCATGGACAGATTTTAGAAATAAATAAAGACAAGTTAAATGTGCTAAATATGACCTCAAACATATACTCTGCATGCAAGTTTGAATCTTTTTATTGATTCCATTAGACTAAGTTGACCTAAATGCAGTTTTGTGTTACTTTCAGGTGCATAGAGTCTATTGGTCCGACCAACACCCGGCGGTACACAGTAGCTGTGTACTTTAGACATGAGAGGCTGGCCACTGGAGTGGGCCACAGTATTCAACAAGCTGAAATGGCCGCTGCCACTAATGCTCTGATGGAAAGATCAGGTAACATACAAAACTATAATTCAAATTTGAAGGAATTTGTAAATCAGATACAGTAGTTGCTCTCCAATGTAAATTAGTTTCCATGTCTTTTGACGTCATGTAACTTTTTCTCCATGTAAATATTCAGGGTATAAATGTAAGATATGCACAGGTGATATTTCCTTTTCCATTGTAGAACTATTTCCCATTCTTGCCCATCAGAAGCGATTTCTGGAAAGAAAACACAAGAAAAAGCGATCCAGCAGAAAAGGTGGGCGTGATGATGATTCTGGCAAGGATCAGTGGAGAGGTAGTGATCGTAAAGGAAGCAAGGAGCAGGAGGACCAGGGAAAGTCCGCAGGAAAGTCCGAGGGAGCCACGCCCTCCACAAACGAGGCCCTACCCCAGAGAGTGACCTCCCTTATTGATTCATTCAAGGAGAGAAAGAAAAAAACAAATACCTGAAATCTTGTAGTGATGACATTCCACTGCCCCAGCTTGATATACTTGCATAAGTTTCAGTTTTATTGCAAAGACATTGAGGCTTTTTATGTGTTCTTTTCCTGATTTGCATTTTGTTCGGATACAATGAATTTTTGATAATGAAAAAACTAGTGCTATATATGAAGACTTGAATGCATGATTGAAGTGCTGATACATGTGTGATGTACATAGTATGTGTATTGTTAACAATATTGTGTTGGAAATCCCAATCATGTTCAATCTTATCTTTGACTAAATGAAACCAGGACTTGATATACTGTTGTGATATTAAGGAATTAGAGAAGTTGACTGCTTTTGTAAGAAAGGCTATGTTGTTGTGTACGTAAAGTGAAATAAATGGAAAATTATACATATGAGTTTGAATATTATTTGGCAGCTGCAACACTTGCACTATTCTTGTACATATATTGTGATTTTATTAGACACCATTGTAAAATTACTGGTACTTTTGAAATTCCATTAAACTTTAAACACAATAAATAAAACAAACTAATAAGTACATTTTCAGCGTTAAGTGCCTGATGGTTAATAATGTGAAGCTGAAAAAATATTGGAAATTAACATCGGGTTCGCTCTACAAACTGACCAACGAAAGTGGAGGTATAGAATAGGCTATTTTTCATATGCTATAACCAGGCACTATAACCAGGATATGCGCATGCGTGAACCAACTTTCTATCGGGATCGGTAAATGTTTGGGAGGAAATTCGAAAGCTATTTGGAGGAACTTCGAACTGATATATGTGCAATTTAAAAATTACAGGAAAATGCGATTTTAACATTAAATGTTCATTAAAAGTGATAAAAATGTTATGTACATTAGATTTTACACCAAAAAGTTAAATGAATAATGCAGAGAACAAAAAAAAGCAATTTTATAGGAAAACAACAGGCATTTAATTAGCATCGGAGGGGGGTGGAGTGGGGCAGGGACAGGGGGACGGGACTGCCCCCCCCCCCCCCCCCGTGCACGTTTTCTGGCAGCAAACATTTTCTTGAATTTACTTATAAAAAAGTGAATTAACATAGAGCCCCCCCCCCCCCCCCCCCCCCCCCCCCCAATGTTTTTGGGTACCATGTAAAAATTGAAATGAAAGGGAGGAAATAAACTGTGAAATTGAAGTTAATGGTACATTTAGCCCCCCTACCCCCACGGATTAGGATTTTCAATTTTTTAAAAAGAATTTCTGGGTTGTTTTTTTTTTGTTTTGTTCTGTTTTTTGCAGGTCAAGATTGGATTTTATGTAATCCAATATTACCTAGTGCATTGTGCCATTTGCCAGGTTATACAAACACTTTAGTCCATAATAAATTTTAAAAAATCCAAGTCTAGGAGAGGGAGAGAGGAAAAATCTATTTTGATTTTCTTTTTCTCAAAAGCTATTTTGGGGGATAATATTAGGGGTAAACATGTCACTGACCCCTTGTAGATCTATCAATCACCCATCACTAGAGTCTGTGTGCCCATCCCCTGGGTCTGTACAACCATAACCAGAGCCAGTATACCCATCACCAGGGTCCCAATACCTATCACCAGGGTCAGAGTTCGTATCACCAGGGTCTGTTTGGCCATCACCAGGGTCTGTACACTCATAACCAGGGTCAGTATACCTATCACAAAGGTCTCTATACCTATCACCAGGGTCAGAGTACGTATCACCAGAGTCACCCGGGTCTGTACACCCATAACCAGGGCCAGTATACCCATCACCAGGGTCTCAATACCTAACAGCAGGGTCAGATTCGTATCATAAGGGTCTGTATGGCCATCACCAGGGTCTGTACACCCATAACCAGGGCCAGAATACCCATCACCAGGGTCTCAATACCTATCACCAGGGTCAGAGTTCGTATCACCAGGGTCTGTATGGCCATCACCAGGGTCTGACAACCATAACCAGGGTCAGAATACCCATCACCAGGGTCTCAATACCTATCACCAGGGTCAGAGTTCGTATCACCAGGGTCTGTATGACTATCACCAGGATCTGTACACCCATAACCAGGGCCAGTTTACCCATCACCAGGGTCTCAATACCTATCGCCAGGGTCAGATTCGTATCATAAGGGTCTGTATGACCATCACCAGGGTCTGTACACCCATAACCAGGGCCAGTATACCCATCACCAGGGTCTCAATACCTATCACCAGGGTCAATGTTCGTATCACCAGGGTCTGTATGACCATCACCTGGGTCTGTACACCCATAACCAGGGCCAGTATACCCATCACCAGGGTCCTAATACCTATCACCAGGGTCAGAGTTCGTATCACCAGAGTCTGTTTGGCCATCACCAGGGTCTGTACACTCATAACCAGGGTCAGTATACCTATCACAAAGGTCTCTATACCTATCACCAGGGTCAGAGTACATATCACCAGAGTCACCCGGGTCTGTACACCCATAACCAGGGCCAGTATACCCATCACCAGGGTCTCAATACCTAACAGCAGGGTCAGATTCGTATCATAAGGGTCTGTATAACCATCACCAGGGTCTGTACACCCATAACCAGGGCCAGTATACCCATCACCAGGGTCTCAATACCTATCACCAGGGTCAGAGTTCGTATCACCAGGGTCTGTATGGCCATCACCAGGGTCTGTACACCCATAACCAGGGCCAGAATACCCATCATCAGGGTCTCAATACCTATCACCAGGGTCAGAGTTCGTATCACCAGGGTCTGTATGGCCATCACCAAGGTCTGACAACCATAACCAGGGTCAGAATACCCATCACCAGGGTCTCAATACCTATCACCAGGGTCAGAGTTCGTATCACCAGGGTCTGTATGACTATCACCAGGATCTGTACACCCATAACCAGGGCCAGTTTACCCATCACCAAGGTCTCAATACCTATCGCCAGGGTCAGATTCGTATCATAAGGGTCTGTATGACCATCACCAGGGTCTGTACACCCATAACCAGGGCCAGTATACCCATCACCAGGGTCAGAGGTCGTATCACCAGGGTCTGTATGACCATCACCAGGGTCTGTACACCCATAACCAGGGCCAGTGTACACATCACCAGGGTCCCAATACCTATCACCAGGGTCAGAGTTCGTATCACCAGGGTCTGTTTGGCCATCACCAGGGTCTGTACACTCATAACCAGGGTCAGTATACCTATCACAAAGGTTTCTATACCTATCACCAGGGTCAGAGTACGTATCACCAGAGTCACCAGGGTCTGTACACCACTAACCAGGGCCAGTATACCCATCACCAGGGTCTCAATACCTATCACCAGGGTCAGAGTTCGTATCACCAGGGTCTGTATGGCCATCACCAGGGTCTGTACACCCATAACCAGGGCCAGAATACCCATCACCAGGGTCTCAATACCTATCACCAGGGTCAGAGTTCGTATCACCAGGGTCTGTATGGCCATCACCAGGGTCTGACAACCATAACCAGGGTCAGAATACCCATCACCAGGGTCTCAATACCTATCACCAAGGTCAGAGTTCGTATCACCAGGGTCTGTATGGCCACACCAGGGTCTGACAACCATAACCAGGGTCAGAATACCCATCACCAGGGTCTCAATACCTATCACCAGGGTCAGAGTTCGTATCACCAGGGTCTGTATGACTATCACCAGGATCTGTACACTCATAACTAGGGCCAGTTTACCCATCACCAGGGTCTCAATACCTATCGCCAGGGTCAGATTCGTATCATAAGGGTCTGTATGACCATCACCAGGGTCTGTACACCCATAACCAGGGCCAGTATACCCATCACCAGGGTCTCAATACCTATCACCAGGGTCAGAGTTCGTATCACCAGGGTCTGTATGACCATCACCAGGGTCTGTACACCCATAACCAGGGCCAGTATACCCATCACCAGGGTCTCAATACCTATCACCAGGGTCAGAGTTCGTATCACCAGGGTCTGTATGGCCATCACCAGGGTCTGTACACCCATAACCAGGGCCAGTACACCCATCACCAGGGTCTCAATACCTATCACCAGGGTCAGAGTTCCTATCACCAGGGTCTGTATGACCACCACCAGGGTCTATACATTAATAACCAAGGCCAGTATACCCATCACCAGGGTCTCAATACCTATCACCAGGGTCAGAGTTCGTATCACGAGGGTCTGTATGTCCATCACCAGGGTCTGTACACCCATAACCAGGGCCAGTATACCCATTACCAGGGTCTCAATAACTATCACCAGGGACAGTGTACGCATCACGAGGGTCTGTGTGCCCATTCTTAAGGTCAGTATACCTATCATAAGAGTCTGTGTCACCGGTACATCTATCACATTCTATATCACCAGGGTCAGTATACCTATCGACAGAGTTCTTGTACGTATCACAAGGGTTTGTGACCCATCGTCCCTGGTGATAGGTACTAAGACCTTGATGATGGGTATACTGACTGTAGTTGTGGGTACACTGACTCTGGTTATGGGTATACAGATCATAGTGATGGACACACAGACCCTGGTGATACAAACACTGACCCTAGTAATATGTATACTGACCACGGTGATAGGTTTACAGTTCTGGTGATACGTACTCTGACCCTGGTAATGGGTATACTGACCCTGATGTTAGGCACACAGACCCCACACAGGTACTGAGACCCTGGACGGGTATACTGACCCTGGTTATTGGTGTTGGGACCATTGTGATTGGCACACAAACTCTAGTGATGGGTGTAATGACCCTGGTGATAGGTTTACAGACCCTAGTGATACGTTTACTGACCCTGGTTATGTGTGTACTGACCCTGGTAATATGCACATACCTTGGTGTTACGTACACACAGACACTAATGATAGGTATAATGACCCTGTTAATAGATTTACAGACCCTGGTGATACGTATTAAGACCCTGGATATGGGTACAGAGAGCTTGGTGATATGTACTGGTGATGGATTTACAGACCGTTGTGATACAAACGCTGGCCCTGGTTATATGTATACAGACCCTGGTGATGAGGACACAGACTCTAGTGATACGTACTCTGACCCTGGTGATAGGTATTGAGACCCTGGTGATGGGTAAACTGGCCCTGGTTATGGGTGTACAGACCCGGGTGATAGTCATACCGGCCCTGGTGATACGACATCTGACCCTGGTGATAGGTATTGAGACCCTGGTGATGGGTATACTTGCCCTGGTTATGGGTGTACAGACCCTGGTGATGGCCATACAAACCCTTGTGATACGAACTCTGACCCTGGTGATAGGTATTAAGACCCTGGTGATGGGTATTCTGGCCCTGGTTATAGGTGTACAGATCCTGGTGATGGTCATACAGACCCTGGTGATACGAACTCTGACCCTGCTGTTAGGTATTGAGACCCTGGGGATGGGTATACTGACCCTGGTTATGGGTGTACAGACCCTGGTGATGGCCATACAGATCCTGGTGATACGAACTCTGACCCTAGTGATATGTATTAAGACCATGGTGATGGGTAAACTGGCCCTGATTATGGGTATACAGACCCTGGTGATGGTCATACAGACCCTGGTGATACGAACTCTGACCCTGGTGATAGGTATTTAAACCCTGGTGATTGGTATTCTGACCCTGGTTATGGTTGTCAGACCCTGGTGATGGCCATACAGACCCTGGTGATACGAACTCTGACTCTGGTGATAGGTATTGAGACCCTGGTGATGGGTATTCTGACCCTGGTTATGGGTGTACAGACCCTGGTGATGGCCATACAGACCCTGGCGATACGAACTCTGACCCTGGTGACAGGTATTGAGACCCTGGTGATGGGTATACTGACCCTTGTTATGGGTGTACAGACCCTGGTGATGGCCATACAGATCCTGGTGATACGAACTCTGACCCTAGTGATATGTATTAAGACCATGGTGATGGGTATTCTGGCCCTGATTATGGGTATACAGACCCTGGTGATGGTCATACAGACCCTTGTGATACGAACTCTGACCCTGGTGATAGGTATTTAAACCCTGGTGATTGGTATTCTGACCCTGGTTATGGTTGTCAGACCCTGGTGATGGCCATACAGACCCTGGTGATACGAACTCTGACCCTGGTGAAAGGTATTGAGACCCTGGTGATGGGTATTCTGACCCTGGTTATGGGTGTACAGACCCTGGTGATGGCCATACAGACCCTGGCGATACGAACTCTGACCCTGGTGACAGGTATTGAGACCCTGGTGATGGGTATTCTGACCCAGGTTATGGTTGTCAGACCCTGGTGATGGCCATACAGACCCTGGTGATACGAACTCTGACCCTGGTGATAGGTATTGAGACCCTGGTGATGGGTATACTGGCCCTGGTTATGGGTGTACAGACCCGGGTGACTCTGGTGATACGTACTCTGACCCTGGTGATAGGTATAGAGACCTTTGTGATAGGTATACTGGCCCTGGTTATGGGTGTACAGACCCTGGTGATGGTCATACAGACCCTGGTGATACGAACTCTGACCCTGGTGATAGGTATTGAGACCCTGGTGATGGGTATACTGGCCCTGGTTATGGGTGTACAGACCCGGGTGATGGCCATACAAACCCTTGTGATACGAACTCTGACCCTGGTGATAGGTATTAAGACCCTGGTGATGGGTATTCTGGCCCTGGTTATAGGTGTACAGATCCTGGTGATGGTCATACAGACCCTGGTGATACGAACTCTGACCCTGCTGTTAGGTATTGAGACCCTGGGGATGGGTATACTGACCCTGGTTATGGGTGTACAGACCCTGGTGATGGCCATACAGATCCTGGTGATACGAACTCTGACCCTAGTGATATGTATTAAGACCATGGTGATGGGTAAACTGGCCCTGATTATGGGTATACAGACCCTGGTGATGGTCATACAGACCCTGGTGATACGAACTCTGACCCTGGTGATAGGTATTTAAACCCTGGTGATTGGTATTCTGACCCTGGTTATGGTTGTCAGACCCTGGTGATGGCCATACAGACCCTGGTGATACGAACTCTGACCCTGGTGATAGGTATTGAGACCCTGGTGATGGGTATTCTGACCCTGGTTATGGGTGTACAGACCCTGGTGATGGCCATACAGACCCTGGCGATACGAACTCTGACCCTGGTGACAGGTATTGAGACCCTGGTGATGGGTATTCTGACCCTGGTTATGGTTGTCAGACCCTGGTGATGGCCATACAGACCCTGGTGATACGAACTCTGACCCTGGTGATAGGTATTGAGACCCTGGTGATGGGTATACTGGCCCTGGTTATGGGTGTACAGACCCAGGTGACTCTGGTGATACGTACTCTGACCCTGGTGATAGGTATAGAGACCTTTGTGATAGGTATACTGGCCCTGGTTATGGGTGTACAGACCCTGGTGATGGTCATACAGACCCTTATGATACGAATCTGACCCTGGCGATAGGTATTGAGACCCTGGTGATGGGTAAACTGGCCCTGGTTATGGGTGTACAGATCCTGGTGATAGTCATACAGACCCTGGTGATACGAACTCTGACCCTGGTGATAGGTATTGAGACCCTGGTGATGGGTATTCTGGTCCTGGTTATGGGTGTACAGACCCTGGTGATGGCCATACAGACCCTGGTGATACGAACTCTGACCCTGGTGATAGGTATTGAGACCCTGGTGATGGGTATACTGGCCCTGGTTATGGGTGTACAGACCCTGGTGATGGTCATACAGACCCTTATGATACGAATCTGACCCTGCTGTTAGGTATTGAGACCCTGGTGATGGGTATACTGGCCCTGGTTATGGGTGTACAGACCCGGGTGACTCTGGTGATACGTACTCTGACCCTGGTGATAGGTATAGAGACCTTT
Organism: Magallana nippona; assembly: GCA_033439105.1. NCBI lineage: Eukaryota > Metazoa > Mollusca > Bivalvia > Ostreida > Ostreidae > Magallana > Magallana nippona. The sequence continues at coordinate 51,422,691 of CM065918.1, read as the reverse complement.
TTGATAGGTATACTGACCCTGGTTATGGGTGTACAGACCCTGGTGATGGCCAAACAGACCCTGGTGATACGAACTCTGACCCTGGTGATAGGTATTAGGACCCTGGTGATGGGTATACTGGCCCTGGTTATGGGTGTACAGAACCTGGTGATGGCCATACAGACCCTGGTGATACGAACTCTGACCCTGGTGATAGGTATTGAGACCCTGGTGATGGGTATACTGGCCCTGGTTATGGGTGTACAGACCCTGGTGATGGTCATACAGACCCTTATGATACGAATCTGACCCTGGCGATAGGTATTGAGACCCTGGTGATGGGTATTCTGACCCTGGTTATGGTTGTCAGACCCTGGTGATGGCCATACAGACCCTGGTGATACGAACTCTGACCTGGTGATAGGTATTGAAACCCTGGTGATGGGTATTCTGGCCCTGGTTATGGGTGTACAGACCCAGGGGATGGGCACACAGACTCTAGTGATGGGTGATTGATAGATCTACAAGGGGTCAGTGACATGTTTACCCTTAATATTATCCCCCAAAATAGCTTTTGTGAAAAAGAAAATCAAAATAGATTTTTCCTCTCTCCCTCTCCTAGACTTGGATTTTTTTAAATTTATTATGGACTAAAGTGTTTATATAACCTGGCAAATGGCACAATGCACTAGGTAATATTGGATTACATAAAATCCAATCTTGACCTGCAAAAAACAAAACAAAACAAAAAAAAAAAACAACCCAGAAATTCTTTTTAAAAAATTGAAAATCCTAATCCGTGGGGGTAGGGGGGCTAAATGTACCTTTAACTTCAATTTCACAGTTTATTTCCTCCCTTTCATTTCAATTTTTACATGGTACCCAAAAACATTGGGGGGGGGGGACCTCTATGTTAATTCACTTCTTTATAAGTAAATTCAAGAAAATGTTTGCTGCCAGAAAACGTGCACTGGGGGGGGGGGGGGGGGCAGTCCCGTCCCCCTGTCCCTGCCCCACTCCACCCCCCTCCGATGCTAATTAAATGCCCGTTGTTTTCCTATAAAATTGCTTTTTTTTGTTCTCTGAATTATTCATTTAACTTTTTGGTGTAAAATATAATGTACATAACATTTTTATCACTTTTAATGAACATTTAATGTTAAAATCGCATTTTCCTGTAATTTTTGAATTGCACATATATCAGTTCGAAGTTCCTCCAAATAGCTTTCGAATTTCCTCCCAAACATTTACCGATCCCGATAGAAAGTTGGTTCACGCATGCGCACATCCTGGTTATAGTGCCTGGTTATAGCATATGAAAAATAGCCTATTCTATACCTCGAAAGTGTGACACGTGTAGTGAAAGTGAAAGTAAAAGATATAAACAAGGTGGCTGCTAGTCTGTCGCATTCCCGCTGTTGTTTTCATGACGTGCTATGAAAATTGAACAGCGCAAGGTAAAAGAAATATTTAAATACCATCAGAGAAATTTAATGACATTTATTGAATGCTATCAATAGCATGCATGTACAATAGTGGTAATGTTATCTTATTCTCTTAGTTAATTTAGAGAAGTGGGCCGTGCTTGAGGGTTTATACGCCTGTCCATTCCTCAAGGGAATTATATCATATCATTGCTAAGTAAAGATTTATAAATTATGCCAGATTAATTATCAATATAAACTTTCACGGAATTCATCAGTTTGTAAAATCAATGTACATTTTATCTGAGGATGAGTTGTGTTCAAATCTTTTAAAAATCATCAATTTTAACGGTAACCTTTAGACTTGGAGTAAGATAGTACAACTACAAAGAGAGAAATTCCCTCAGCAAACATTTAATACAATTCGAATGCTTATCATATATTGGACTAGTAAATGAGTTTTATCTTTTTGGCACCAGCACACCATTGTATTGGCAGGGGTATTTCGTATCAGGAGGCATCTGGTGGCATACTTTTCTATGACCTGTTTTCACAACATTTAGTCTTTGTACTTCGCTGACTTCAAATAGAAATCAATACCATGCACTGATGGTTCTTATGCATGCCTAGCCTATAAATGCCTTACAGTTCATTTTTAATGGCCATAAAAATCAATCCTATCTTAACAAGATACAGACTGATCAATCCAATTTGATGAGATTTTATGTTCTCTGTAAATCTCGCTGCTTGCTAGTGATGGGATATTCTAGGAAAATCAATATCTTTTATCTACAGTCACACTTGTCTATCTTTTCATACTTTTGTTGCAACTTTCATGTTTCAGAATGAATGTAAAGTTATCTCCAATGGTTGTCTTCCTGACAATGATATCCTCAATGAGTTCCAATGTCATTGACCCCAAGGGATATGTTGTGTATTGTCCATGTATGGGTAAGTGTTTGTAATTTATCCTGATAGTTTGATCAATAGTTTGGGTAATGTAAAATATACTTAGGATAAAGTAAAAAACACTCTATAAAGAAGGATTCAAAAAGTTTACATGTAACTTTAATACTTTTATATTAAGAATTTCCTACAAATTTTAATTTTTGATGAGAGAATGGTTCCTGGTAGTTGATTGAATTTGTCATAACTTTTCTGTAAATTGTTACACCCATTGCTTTTGTAGGAAGATTTGGAAATCAGGCAGATCACTTCCTAGGCTCCCTAGCCTTTGCCAAAGACTTGGACAGAACTCTCATCCTCCCCCCTTGGGTAGAATACAACTTTCCCAAACCTACATCAGTAAGTTTGATTTTGATGTACATAATACTGGTACATTTATTAAACAAGACCTTAATTGGTAATAATTTGGGCCTCGCTCTGCGGGCGCCCTATAGTGATCAGTTTGTCCGTCGGTCAGTCCGTCCGGAGCATATGTTCTCTCCCCTAGGCACAATCTGGCTCATACTCCACCCACAGCGAGCCTTTGTGTAAAGGGTGTGTATTGACCTTGAACCATGTTTCTAGGTCTAAGGTTAAGGTCATACCAGAGTTATATTTAAGATCCTTGTCCGGGGCATATCTTCTCTTCTCTTCCCTTGGTCCAGTCTGGCTCATACCTCACAGAGTGTCTATGGTCAAAGGGTGTCCAGTGACCTTGAATGAAGTTTTTAGGTCAAGGGTCAAGGTCATATCAGACTACGCAAAAATGCTTTTTTCATAGCATATATATTTTCCACTGAGCCCTATTTGGCTCATACTTCACATAAACAGAGCTTTTGAGTAAAGGGTGTGTAGTGACCTTGAACCAATTTTCAAGGTCAAATAAGAAGGTCATAGCAGAATTATTTGAAAAATCTTGTCTGGAGCATATCTTCTCTCCATTTGCACCAGTCTGGCGCATACTTCAAAAATCCTTTTTTAAGAGCTTATATACTCCCCACTTAGCCCTATTTGGCTAATACTTTACTTAAACACAGCTGTTTAATTAATGACATGCAGTGACCTTGAACCAAGTCAATGTGAAGGTCAAAGCATATCTTTTTATTATGTTTTAGACCATGAATTATTTCCCATTTGATTTATCCTGCTCAGATTTGAAAAAATGCCTGTATGTAAGGGGTAATGAGATTGAATTAGATGTTCTATGCCAGCTGGAAAGTTATAGGTCAAGGTCAAGGCAAAATTCTCTGAAAATCTTTTCAACCTATTGTCCATCATTTAAGTGGGGCCCTTTGAGATGATCATCATCTTAATGTTGTCTAGTATTTTTGTATTTTGATATAGCCGGTATATTTTTTCTTGAGGTCACATGTATTTATAGGATTGTACATTGCTTTGTTTTAGGATCAGATTCCCTTTAACAAATACTTTCGGGTTGATGCTGTACAGAAATTTCACAGAGCAATAACCATGGAGAAGTTTATGAAGAATTTAGCTCCCGAGATTTGGCCTGTGGGAAACAGGACAGGTGAGTTATTATTGGGAGGAGAAATTTTGTCTATTATAGACAAAAATGTTTTAAAAATCAGATTCCTGTGTGTTTATATACTTGAACATGGATTCAGTGCCTTTATTTTTGCTCTCTTGTTTGTAGTGTTTTGTTACGCTCAGTCCTACACAGGGGAACCTGGTTGTGACGCCAAGCATGGAAACCCGTTCGGTCCATTCTGGGACACCTTTAACATTGATTTTGATGCCTCTGAGTTCTATGAACCGCTTTCTTTTGATACAAGCAACCATTTTGAAGTCAAAAGATGGCAAGAAAAGTATGTTTATTATAAATACCATATGTCTATAACAGTACATGTACATAAATGTATTCAGAAAATACATGTATAACAGGTACAAGTCACATACAAGATTTTCTGATTCAAAAATACCTAGCCAAATTGGTTAACTATCGAAGTTCATATAGGGATATCAAGTGAAAATAAAAGAAGACAACATGTACAAATGTATGTATCTATTTAAGGTACCCACCAGAGCGATTCCCAGTTCTGGCATTCAAAGGGGCACCTGCTCACTTCCCTGTGGAACAAAGGAACCTTTTACTTCAAAAATATGTTGTCTGGTCAGATAACATGATAAAGAAAGCTGATGATCTCATCTCCAAGTCATTTGACAGTGAAAAATACATGGGCATTCACCTCAGGCTGGGCCCTGACTTTGTAAGAGGATTTATTCAAAATTGTTTTGAAAATCACTGCAAGTAGAATTTAAAAATTGATATAGTATATTTGAATCTTTACTGTAGAGATATACATGTTACTTCTCAGTAAGACCAAAACAGTTCATATATAGATTTTCAAACAAAAATTTCCAGAATATTCTGCATCAGACTGGTATTTTTTTTTTTTTTAAAATACTATTGAAGAATTGATATTGTTCCCCTTTCAAACAAATAATGTGACAGCATTCAGCCAAGCTGATGTGGTGGTTGCATAATAAACATACCATTAGTTTTTGTTGCCTGTTTTAACAAAGGTAGATGTTTTTTAACCCATAAACTGTTGTAGTTGAATTGGTACCAATAAGTGTGTATCTAATTAGCTGATTTGGTGACAATTTCAGTCCAATGCTTGTAAGCACATAGACTCAGGGTCAGCCCTGTTTGCCTCACCCCAGTGTATTGGTTATCGTGGTGAGAATGGTAAACTGACCTACGAAATGTGCTATCCCTCGGACGACACCATCGTTAAACAAGTAAAGCGAGCTGTGAAGGAGAAAGGCATCAACAATGTGTTCATTGCTACAGATAGCAGAGATCTCATCCCCAAACTGAAAAAGGCTATGCCAAAGGTACTAGTATGTTGTTATCAGTTATCATATTCTCTTGTAATTTTTCTGATGATTATAATAGCTCTGTCATTTGATGATTTCAAAGAGCGTTTTAGGGATTGTAGAAGTATGAAAGACAGACTATATGCCCATAATATTTCCACAAAAAACTGGCTCAAACCTTTTCAATGATTCTGTGCATTCAGCTATTCCAATAACAAGTCCACACACATATTCATCCATTATTTGTTATAATCATGATTATGTTATTGTTTTTAATGTACATGTCCCCCCCCCCCCCCCCAAGGACCCTTGATTGGTGAATAAACTTGTACCCTCCTAAGTTAAATTTCAGAATGCATTTTGTGAAAGATTTGTTCGTTTGTTGTTGACAGGTAAATTTTGCAAAACAAGATGGAAAGAGTCCCCATTTAGATTTGGCAGTGCTTGGAAAGTCGGACCACTTCATTGGTTGCTGTGTGTCAACATTTTCTGCCTTTGTCAAAAGAGAGAGGGATGTTGCTGGCAAGTCAAGTGAATTCTGGGCATTCCAAAAACTGAAGAAGGATGAATTATGATGCTGGTGAACAGAAGTTGTCATAGGGTATATTGTTGCAGAATACTAAGCTATCTCCTTGCCAAATCTAACATTTTTGGTGCCATCTGTAAGTTTTTGTTGATTATCTGTTTGAGCCTCTACAGAGAATTCCTTTATTTTTGTTGATGGTTGTTACATTAAGAGCAAAGGCTCAGTCTCTTTCACTGAACAAAAAATTATTCGGCAAACATTGTTTTTGGCAACTAAAATTAGTGCAAGTTTTGAACTTTATGTACCATATTTATTACATTATATATTTAGCAATTTCTTATATAATTATACATTGTACTAGCATTTGCTAGCTTATTTATCTTTAGAGCTAATTTTATTAATAAGACACAAAAGTGTTTTGATAAGAAATCTGTGTCTATATTTACATGAAAATTTTTTAGAAATCTCTTTATAAAAGTGAAGAACATCAAAAATTATTGTAGAACACCTCTAAAAATCCTTATTATATATTCATATACATTTAAAGTCAAATACTAAGAGAAAAGAATTTTTCGAACATGTGTATTTATGTTCATATACTATTAATGAATTTTTATCTTTTGACAAATTCTTAGACACGCAGCATCGCGCTTGGAATTGGGGGTGGAGATGACCTACCCCAATTTTGATAAGCCCCCTTCCCCCCAAAAGTCTTTGCTAGGTTACCTCAAGTGTAATCTAGGAATCATATACAGTACTGTAGATTCCTTATTTTACACCTGCACATAATTCCATGATAACTCCTTTCAGTGTCAAATCTCAAGTGCCATTGGTAAATAGAATCGCGAACACATAGCATTTATTATAATTTTATTTAGTTCACAACTGTCAGAAAAATAAAAGCAAGATTTTAAAATCCACTAGGGGAGCTTCTTGTGATTTTAGGCAGATACATGTACATTGTTATTACCATGTAATTTTTTGCATTTAATTAGGAATCTACAGTGCAGTAATCCAAGATTCCTAATGCTCGAACATCCTCTTTTTTATCATGATATCTGCATTTGATATAAGAGTTGGGGGAATCTTTGATAAGAAATCATATACACTTTGACGCAATATAGTGTGCCAGGGACTCCTGGGGATTTGAACCTGGGACCACTAGTTTAAACGTTCACTCTACCAATTGGCTTAAAGGGTTAACCCACTAGCCAGAGCTAGGGGGAGTGCCATTCAGCCAATAATACATGTACCACATAAGTATGGACATTGTATGTTGGATATTATAGCAGGGTTAGTATACTGAGGGATATTAAGCTTTCTAGCCATGCTTTGTTTATCTATTTACACCTTTACATGTACATATCTCCTGCCTTATTGGGCTGAAATATGTTAGTGCCATTCTTTGCTGCGTTTTTCTATTATTTCTTAGACTCAAGAAGAGTGACCAATAGATATTTGTTTAATAATTGAATTTGCAAGTTTTTAACATTCAGGGTGCATTTATATACACAACAATTTTGTTTTACTTAGTATTGTTATGGAAACAAAAATAACTGAAAATACCAAACAAGGAGTGAGACACATTCCATTGTTATCCTTGTTAAATGTGACTGTTCTTTGTTAATGTATACAGTTGTTTTGGTTGATTTTAATACCGAAATGTTTCTATTGTTCTCTGTTTTACATGTTTCCTTCCATCGAATATGGTTGTTGATTAACTAGTTTACAACATATTTTCATTGTGTTCAAAGAAATTATATTGTACTGCATAAGGCTGTTTTGTAGGGATGTCAATTTTACTCGGTCAGCTTAGTCAATTAATCTGGGTCTTTAGTCCAGCGATAGTCGAGTACTCGATCATTTATTTGAAACTGTGTCCGTTTCAAATCAAATAATTCTACTGTCAAATGCATCTTATCTTGAACTAAAAAACATTTAAAAACGTATGATAATATGGACTAAATGTATTTGATTTGAAGTAAATTGCAAAGTATTTTATCCAAATATCCGTTAGCAAATATCATGGTTTTCCTTTTTTCTTGTGACGCTAGTAAAACACATAATTGAGCTCCATATCATCTTAAGCAAATCAAATGTGACCTGTTCCATGTTAAGTAATTGTTCGTGCCTAAACAACAATCATAGCTTAATGATTATAAAAGCAAACGCCTTAAATAATTATTGATATTAGATTTTTAATTGTACAACATCTAATCCAATAAATGATTAGAAGAAACACAAATTGTTCTCCTCAAGTACATGTCTGCCTAAGTAAATCAAAAGAGATCAATTATTAGCCGCTTAAAAAAAATACACCAGGGACATGCCGAGAAAATCGTATCATTCGTAGCCCAAAAACTGCAGCGTTAAGAAAAATTTTTTTAAAAATTTTATTCACTTTATTACGAGTAATCGACTAAGAAAATTTTAGTCGATGATCGGTGTGACCGATCGATAGTCGAGTACACGAGTACTCGTTGACATCCCTGCTTTTTTGTTTTTTTTGCTAGCTCGTGGTATAAAAATTATTTTAACAAACACACAGTTTCACAATCTTGTATGGAATTATAATTTTACAACTTTAATTTACAAAATTGTCACAACTGCTTAATGCAAAAATAACTTTCCAAACTGTATCATACATTATTATATAATTGACATTGTTCAAAAAGCATACTGATTTGATGATCAAATATTTTGAATGTAATATACATGTTGGAATGTGTTTTTTCTTAAAATACCAAGTTTTTGATGAATAAAATTCTTTACATTGCTGTACCAGTGTGTCACAACAAAAAGCGGTACATATTATTTCTTTGATACATATATAAATGACATCTTGATCTGGTGAACAAATACTTCTTGTACATGTTTGTTTAACACATTTTTAAAATACCAAGTTTTTGATAAATTTGATTGTGTACAATGCAGTACCAGTATCACATCCTAAAGCAGTTCATTATATTTCTTTGATGCAATCGTGTATTGAAAAATCAATTATGGTACTTAAAATAGTCACATGAAATTTATAGTTTTATAAATGTATTGATTTCTCTGAAATTACAAATACATGTACACATGTTATTTTAAAAAAGTTTATAATGCAGTATTTTTAACATCTCAACATATACATGTACATGTAAATGGATAAGATGCACTGTTATTAAAATTAACTCCGAAAATATTGTTTTTATTAGAAAAAAAAACACATGACAAAGCCTGTATTTATTGTTATATTCTGCTTCAGATTTTTCCTAGAATAAATTATTTCATACTACCATTCTGCTGATGTGTTTTAATTTCTGTCATATTACAAATCAAGGCAAGGAAATCAAGAGACACAAAAATATCAACAAAGAATTGTGTTTTCTTCATAGACCAGGTTATCAAACAAGTCCAATTGAAAAAAAAAACACGAAAAGCTACCAGTAATATTTCAGTTTTTCTTATGTATTTATGTAAAAAGAAAATTGCAGCTTCAAGAATCAATGACCACCTATCATGCACAACCCAAGTATCAATTCTGTCACAGTACATAGGATGAAAACAATACAATGCTACTTATTGTAATTCTTATTTCAGTAAGGAATGTATATCACTTTCCTGTTTGATTTCTAGCTATTATAGTATATCATTATAAACATATTCTATGGGCTTTAATTTTTTTATTCAATTGATAATGAAAACAATGATGCCAACTTTCTTAGTTCTTAACTCAGTAAGGAATGTGCATCACATTCTTGTTTGAATTCTAGCTACCGTTATCACAGAAAATCATAATAACATTTTTTATATGCTTAAATTTTTTTTGAATCAATTAAACAGGAAGATAAACAAGTATGAATAGATGTATTATTGATTTATTAAATATATATATCAGTCATTTTCTTTCTACATGTAATACACATGACATAATACTCAAATGATGGAATGACGTAAGGTAAGGTGTAGAATACAGGTACAGTCATGTATGTGTAACAGATTTCATTAAAAAATAAAAGTGTTTGATTAATTAATGTCTCTCAATCAATAAATGGTAGTGATAAAAGCTAACAACAGAGACGCAGAATGATAGCAAATTCCATGTCTTTTCCATATCGTAGGACAGATTGAGTAATGAGATTTTTTTTGAGCCAGTAAATGAGCAGATTACTGCTTTTGTGGTACAGGTTATCAATAAATTGACTTCTTGTGTAACTTGAAGTGAAGGAAATCTGGAAGATTCATGATTCATTTACACTGACAGTCTTCTAAGGAAGTCATATAAAAGGGATGCAATTTATCTGGAGCAGTTTAGATCTTCCTCATTAAAGGGAGACAGCAGGAAATTTCACTCCGACGTTCACCGAAACTGCTATGTTCTGTGAGCTTTTCTGGCAATATATGGATACATAACAACAACACATTTGGCGAGGCTGATTTATCTATGAGGCGTGGTCAGTGCTTCAACAATCCAAGGGTCACACTTTGAACCTTCTCGAAACTCATCCTTTGTTAATTTACCATCATTATTCTGAAAGGAAAAAGTAAAACAAATGAAACCTGACACTATATTGACATTTTGATAGGGATCCTACAGATTCAAGTACATGTACATTAGAAATTTTCAAAAAATCTTTAATTTTAATAAATATACATTCAAAATGGAATTTATAACAAATATCAAGGTTACAGAGTTAATCCCCTTGACACAGCCAACAACAGTTTACATACTGTGTCCATTTGGGAGAAAATCTTTTCCACTCTCTTTTCTGGGGTGTCTTCATCCTTGGGAAGGTCCAAAAGATTCCCTACCATGCTATAAATAGCATCCACAATACTGACCATCTCTTCTTTTGTGATGTAGCCATCATTGTCCAAATCATAAAGACTGAAGGCCCCTTGAATGATTAAATAGCAGCTTTTATATCAACATTATACATGTACAACCATTCTGATTTCAGATGGAAATAAATAAATTTAAGTTTTATTGGAAATTTGTGTTTACCCAACATTCAAACAATCCTTGTAATGTCAAGGTCTTGTGATTACCTATGTTCCTTTATACATGTACAAGTTTGAGAAACGACGTAACAATAAGCCTCTTCATTGTGAAGATGACAAGAGACAAACTACTTGTTGAATTGTTTTCATTTATTTTATCTCTGTATGGGCACTGAAGATTTAATTACTGTCACAGAGCAGGCTAGGTGGTTTTGTATGGGTTGGTTAAGTAAACACTTACAGTCTAGTTTCTCATCTAGGGACCCCCTTGATGTAATCGACAAAGCACAGATGAACTCTTTGAAAGATATGTAGCCATCCTGAAAAATTCATCATACAGGTGCATGTGAAATCTGTGTATTATCTGATTCAAAACTTAGTCTAAATTCCTGACAGTGTTTATGTGTAATATAGAACATTGAGTTAAATATTAAAAAGTTGAATATACAAATTCACATGTATATGTGGATCCTAAATGCATTCATACAAAAACTAATCCTGAAATTTGATCTTAGTAATCAGAGATCACATATCACATCACACATGAGCTTAAGGCCCCGTGTTAAGTCTATAATTGTCCGAGTCTCGATAATGGTACAAACCGTTCATTTGCAAAAGATCCTTGACACATCGTTATGATTTACAATACTATCTATGTAATCCCGCTAAAGAGTTCCATTGAAGTCTTTATTTCAGTCTTGTAAAGCCCATTCTTTGATTGCTTATCACAGGATTCAGATTTAATTTTAACTACACAATAAAAAATCTTTATCAACAATACACTCAATCAAAATCTAATTTCATTCATAATCAAGCTTAATTTATTCTGATAACTTTGGGATTAGTATGTACATGACCTTAATGGGGGAGAGATTCTTAAATAGTACCTGGAGGTATTGAATAAGTGTGTTGGTTCAAAGAGGTTAATTGAGGTATATAGTGTAAAATAGTGCCCAGTACCTTGTTGGCATCAAATACATTGAAGACAAAACTGGCAAATTTGGTAGGGTCCCCATTTGGAAAGAACTGTTGATATATTGTGTGAAATTCCTGAAATTAGACATGATCAAACTATGTATACATGTAGTTAGGAATTATAGCATATACACTTCAAAGATTAGATGATAAATGTAGTTGATGATCTATACATTGTTTATATCTTTGGTTGAAAAATGGCAATTACAGAAATTTAGACTAAAAAATCCCCATAAAAGGAAACCAGTTTCTTTTTATGTCTTTTCATACCAGTATCCATGCAATTCTTCAAATCATTTGCTCTAACAGTAAGGAATTTCTATCATCACTTATTAATCTGGTATCCATGTATTTAGACACACAATTAGTTTCGTGCCCTTTGACAGACAGTTAATCGTAGAATAATTCAGCAGCTGTATTCATTGAGATTTCTTTTTACAGTTACATGTACTATGGCCTCACATTACCAGTTTATTGACTTAAAACATCATCAATAGATTCAAAGGGCACCAAAACGTCACTAACTCTGGGCAATGCCTCCTGTTTTTATGGTAAATTACTCTCAGTTTATAGCTTTATTTGGTCATCAAATGAAATGACGTACAACGCGTGATGGACCCCACAGTCAAGGGGATTAACTTCAGAGATTTTGTCAACAGTCTTATTAATGAATCACTTAAACTTCATAAGGAAAAATCCTCCATTGAATGCTTCCTTTCCATGTCGCCTCTCATCATCGTGATTCAGAGTTGATGATCCGAGAGTTTTTCAATATAAAGAAACAATTCAGTCACTTCAATGAATCTTTAATTTGGATTGCGTGTTTCTTACATCCATACTTTTTCATCCAACAAATTTAAATCCAGACTTAATTTACACTGACTATATCTTGTAATAAATTTTAATAAGAGGAATCGAAAAAAGGAAATTGTCTCAGACGTACTCTATGAATTTAAATTCAGTCAAGTTCTGAATTGGAACTATTTGATTACAATTTGGTTACAGCAATGTTCTCATATTTTCATCATACAAAAAGAAGTGTTTTGGATTGTTTTTTTGTACATATAATTGGATTTTGGTTTGTCTTTCAAATTTTTTCTTCTAAGCTTATGAAGCGTTCAGATAGAATGAAGGATATATTTACTTTCTATGACAGGAGATATCTTCAGGAATGCATTAGAGGAAAGAGACACTCCGCTATTAATTTAATTACGGCATATCTCTGGGACAGTCTGAGAATGGACTCGGCACTAATGCATGAAATCACTTTCAGTCACTGATCAATATCATCCTAACACAGTTGATTATGGGGGTACGTGGCAGAAAAGGCATAAAGCATAAAGCCTAACATTATCAAAAGACCGAACCTGTCCACGGTAAATAATTAAAGTTCCATCTTCTGTAGGATGTTGATCTATGTCTGGTACCTGTCTGATAGCCAAGGTTTGGATTTCTGCCACAAAACCGGACAACAATAGATATATATCAGGTACCCCTAAACATCTAGATGTCATACTATAGTACATTTATAATTCATCTCCCGATCTTAACCTATCTCTTAATATCAATGTCTTAAGATCCTCAATTGTTTTTAATAACTGAAATACGGACAAAAGTAGGGTGTCTTTGGAATGTATGCATTACAAAAATAATTCAACTGTCAGAATTAAAGACCAATCTACTTGATTAAACTGGCTCAAAAACATGCCTATCAAACAGATCGATGCCTGATAGGGCCGGGACACTCCCAAAGTCAAACCAAATCAAGATGCTCTCAGGGTAGTGTTGAGTTTATTAACATTACAGGTTTCAAGATATAATGTTACCTAGTAGAAAGATTACATCAAATAGAGACAGTTTTAAGTCAAATAATATACATGTACTTTAATATATACTTTTAAACCTTACATATTTCTTTTAGTTAGAAATGTAAAAAAAAAAATTAAGGTAGAAGGAAAGCTTTATACAGATGGAGACATAAATAACAGAGATACAGTTTTCAACAGAAATAAAAGAAAATACATTATTTTTGAATACACAAAAAACTAAGCACTGTTGATCATAGGGACTACAATAACATTACCTACATACATGTACCAGGAAAATGTTTGTTAAAAACAGAAACAAACAAACAAAAACCTTACATGCCTCGGATCATACTGGGGTATTATGAAATGCTATTCCAATTCTACATAACTGTAAAATAAAATGTTAATAGGTAGAATAATGGAAACATTCAAATACTGTTCAGTAGATGCCCCATAAAGTTGAAATAATACAGACTGGTAAATGCATGAAAAAAAAAAGCATTTAACACCATTTTAGTTGATTAAAAAAAACTGCCAATGAAGGCTCTACCAGATAACATCATTCTCCACTCCTCTTCCATTTTTGATAGAGGATAAAAGCTAATGGAGAAAATCTACAAAAAACACACAAATTTAGTCACCAATATCAGACAAGTACTTGATCATTTTGTCTATATGCTGATTGCAAAAATCCTGTAAAAATCCATTTATCTCGGTAGACAAGTATGTTTCATCGGTAGGGCTTTTTCTTTGATTGCGTTGAAACAATTATCATCAATAATTGTACATTGTATTGCCATATTGTCAAATTGTTTATGGAATTTAGATTGATCTCTGTTTGACTTGTGTCTGATGTGTGAAACAGATTCATAGCTATGTACTTTTAGTTTTATCAAAATCAATAGACTGACCTCAACAATTTAGTTACCGGCAGTTAGAATAGAATGCCTTTAAATCACTTTGAACAGGTAAAGAAATTTTTTTTCTCATTTAAAGTCATTTATATCTCTATTCAAATTTGCAAGAAAATTTCTGCTTGTCACGAAAATAGAAATAAAAGACTTTCTCAAACAAGTGAATAATGTAAATGTACATTTGAACCTTGGTTAAAAAATGCCAAGCAGAAATGTCTTGAAGTTGTAAAATACATGATTGTAAAATATGTCTTCAACCACTATAAACTACTGTCTGCCATGTTAGTTCAGTCAAGTGTCATATATTGATCTGAAATTCCTGTACATAGATATTGAGCAAACATTCTAACAGTCTTGTACAAATAGAAATCAATTCCACACTTTGTTGGCATATAAAGTCACACAATACTCTTTTTCGAAAATAAAAAACATTTGCTCACATAAAAATACAATTCATAACATAAAGAGAGACAGAGAGAAAGAGAATAACAAATTGATTAGAAATATAAATGTTAAAATCATATAAAAATGATTCTTATTTATGATTTCTTATGGCTTTGTAGTTGAAGTACTTGTACAATCATACAGAATCAGGCATTCATTCTACCAATAAATAAGTTACAATATCATACATGTAAAGTTAAAAACCACATTCATGAAACACCTACATATATATCACAATTTGTGTAACTATGAAAAATCAATCAATTATAAAAAAAAATAATTGTTAAAATGATATTAGGTAAATCTTTATCTTGCAATTCAATTAGTAAACCAACCATTTTCACGAAATTTTCCTCAGTATTAAAAAATAAAAATAAAACTGTCTTTTTGTAACTATGTTCGACATTGAAAAGTATTCAACAATGACCTAGTGAGGTACTTCTAACATAGTTCAAGAGAGTGCTGAATAGATTGAATAAGTTTAAAAGTTGTATTACAGTCATTAATTTATTACTGCCCAAATAGCCTAGGCTGCCATTACTTGCTGTCTCTGGAAAGCTGGTCCTACTTTAGCGTCGTCCAACCAAACATGGGGACTGGGACTGTACTTTGCTTTGTACGCGGGGGTGAGGGCGTTGAGGCGACCTACGATTTGCTCCATCTCCTCTAAATTCACCCTCTTTTTCAGCAGGGCAGCTTGTTTAGCCCTCAATCCTGGCACCACTGGGTTGGTTTTGGTGACGGGAAGAGGTTTGTATTCCACAGGCATCTTGTCTGCTATGTCCACACCTCCTCTGCTGGCCACTGTTGGCTTGGTCAGTCGGTTGATAATGCCGTTGAATTCCTCTTCATTCACTTTTTTATCCCCATATACAAAGTCAGTGTACTTCCTCTGTTTCCCTGCACCTCCAGTGCTTGCTACAGTGGGGCGTGTAACTCGACTAACAATAGAATCCAGATCCACCTCAGACACATTTCTAGATCCGTAAACATAATCTTTATTCTCGTATTTCTCGGCAATATCCACTCCACCCCGGCTAGCTATGGTTGGCCTTGTTACCCTACAGACAATGCGATCAATGTCTTCAGTAGAAATTTTGGAATTACTTCTCTTATCATTTTTCTGCCTGTTTCCTTCCCTAACAATGGGTAAGGAGTATCCGGAATTTTTACTTTTCGCAGAGGGTGATCCCCTTGATCTCCGGACACTTCCAGGGGGAGCACTTTTGATGCTGGAGATGGGACGTGGGTAATCCATGTAAACCTGATCTTCTGCGGCCCAGGCTCCTTCGTCGTGTTTTCTGCTACATGGCCTGGGAGTGGGTGAAGCCAGCCGGTAACAAAGGTTGTCTAAATACTTGGCTTCCACAGAATGCCAAGGCCCAATTGTGCGAAAGTTGTCCAGCTTTGCGCCAAGGATATACAACTTTTGTGCTTCGGAGTATTGGTGTTCCGACAATGTAACACCACCCGATGGAAAACCCCCATTGTCTGGATCTATAGTCTGCCTCATTGTTAAATACACTGAGAAACTTAACACGTGTTAAAGGTAAACCCACACTTTCACTTTTTTCAAAGGACAAGGAAAAGTTCCAAAGTTTGAGACATCAAAGATGTCTTAAACTGAAAAAGATTTTTTTTTCTGTAATAATGCTGAAAAAGGTTGCATCAGAGAGTAGTGTCCAATTGGTTGAACAGAAACTTGAATGTAATAAATGTACATTAAAACAATCCCGTCACAACTCCTCGCAAATATTTTCTTATGATGCAGATTAAATATCTAATTAGTTAATCACATGTTGCACGATAGATTAGATCTAAATCAAACTGAGGGCACGAGCGATTTAAATATCCTGTCGTTTGATGGACTATTCCAAATGAATAGCGGAAAGAATGGCTCACGACTTCTGCTAATCCCTCATATAATCCCAAGTATTAAACGTTCTGTGTACGGCAGGGAGAAAGTCAGAGCTTAGATTAAAGCAGGTCCAATCAAAAACCTGAAAATCAGGATGTTTACTGCCTCAGTGTAAAGAGTAAATTGACCAAAATTAAGTTTGACAAATCCAATCCTTTTTAGTCATGAATCTCTCCATTCAAAGAAAGTTGAAAGAGAAATTTTTAATGTCACCAGCAGTTTTTGATGGACAGCTTTTAAATTGAATTCAAAAATTAATATATCATTTCTTTCTTTCAATTGTTGATTAATTATAAGTTCAACCTGTATCCGGTGGGTCTATGATAACAAAGGTTAAGCACCCTGGCCCCTATTCTTTTCCCCAGCAGGGCACCTCCTCTGTTTCAGGACTTAAAAGTTGTGGACGAGATATTACAGAGCAATCCAAACAATATGTGTAAGTTTTTTTTATCACAGACAACTTTCATTTACAGAATAAAGGTGCTCCACATTATTGAATTGTAAAACAAAATGGTGTTTTCAAACTGTTTCACTGCTTGCACATTGGTTGTTTTCAAGAGCAAATTAACGCTTTAGACTAATTTCCAGGTAAACATGAGGTATAACTATACACTTTAAGAATTAACTCTCAATCCAACTCTTAATCATTCCATAATTCTTGCATAATATTATATAGTACTTTGAAAGGAATACATAATCCAGGTAGAGAACAAAAGTGAATCCATTTTCTGATCAAGTTCAGTGAAACCTGTATCTCCCAATGAAACCTTTCGCGAGTTGCTAGCCAGGCACATTGACTCTAGATCCTCCTAAGTCTTCTTTAAACAGTTCCCTTTCCAGCTGTTTTATCTAAGTCCAATCAGTCGCAAAAAATTTCAATAAGCTGTCAAATTCTAACAAACATGCCTCTCATAGCTGCACTTGATTTTGGTAACTGCAATAAATCCAGGCTAAACAAAAATCATTCCACATATCCCCAAGAACAACCGCAAAATACAGGAGCAGTAAAATTTAAAACTCCATTTTAATGCTTGTATCTGATACTTTAACTGTACAAGTCAGATTTGCAAAATGATAAGGCATCCAGCTACCACAGACTGAAACTACCCCTAATCAGCTTGTTTAGTTAAAGCCATGTTTAAAGAATGTCTTATGGTTAATATTGCAACATATGGTCTCAATGATTTTTAATTCCTTTTAAGAATCTAGAATTTGGTGCTAAGATCACAGCGTCAATTTTCATGAACTCAGGAAGAACGTACCTGGAGGTACTCAGAAAGCTTACACCTTGTGTGAACACAGGGAATAGCTGCATCATGGTTATCTGTCAACAGCGCAAGATGACAAATGACAAAAGGAAACTGCTAGACTAACCAAATTTGTAAGATCTGCAGACATTGCAGAATTTCCTGTAGCTTGCCATGATTATACAAAACAAAGTTCAATCAAGGTCATGTTCATAATGTCTCTGTGGTTACATCATTGCTTATGAAACCAATTTAACAAAATAATTAAGAGAAGTCAAAATAAAGTATTTTCCACAACAATTTCTAAGTTCAGACCTTATACTAGGTCATTTTTATTTCATGCGTATGAGATCACCAAAACACCTTTACAAGGGAAAATTAGTTGTTTCTGATTACCGGTACATTTAATATATTGAACAACAGAGTGAACTGATATTCTCGGGTTGACACAGACTTATCCTGTCTGTGGACATATACGGTAGTTGTGCTGCCTTTGACAAGGGTATGCTTAATTTATGGGTTTTATATCGTTCTGTCTTGGTTAATGTTTAATTTATTGGTCTGTACCCATCCTGTGGGTCTTAATAGTTATCAATGCATCCCTTTACACCCCAACATAATGAATTTACCTATGTAATAATTAACACACACCCCTTGAACTCATTAAAAAGGACAATCAAGGTCTTTAATGGCTCACAAAGTCATAAGAACTGGCATTAACATTTAATTAATTAGTCTAAGAGACTTCTGAATCTCTTAATGAGTGTTTAATAGCTTCATTAGGGATATGTTCTCTTGGTTTATAGACAGAATTTATTAGAGTTGAGAATTGGTTGATTTCATGATGTGTTTCATTGATTGGATCAACATAGGGAATTCACAGAACTTTACTTTACCCCAGGTGTTCAAGGTTTTTTGTCAGAACAAACCTTATTTTGTCCAGGAGGTGTTTAAGTGAAACAAATTAAACTCTCTGCTCTTTTCAGCACTGTCCTCATGCTCAAGATATTGAAACAACCATTTAAATCTCTTTTCAGTCTTTGGAGCTTTTAGAACACTGATTCCATGTTTCTTTTCGAGTGCAAACAAATTTGTATTGTATCTTTTAAACAGAATTTGAACTAGAGGGACCCATTACCATATTAGTGGTCTAACGTGAAAAAATAATTGTTTTATCTGGCCGATTCTGAAGGGATTGTCAATGCTTTTCAAGAATCGTCACCAAGTGGTTACATTGAGGTGTCCAGTAAGATTTGCCTGCGTGAATTGTTCTTTCTGAAGGCTGTTGACTTAAAATTGCCAGAAAATGAAAACATATCTTAAAAGAAACCATAAGAAATATATCGTTTGATTTCTCCATATTTCTATTAGAAATGCACATATTGCTGTTATGTTTGCTTTTAAATATAAATTAGGCTGCATCAAAAAGGCAGTAAGTTCTTGATAATTACACTCAGAAACATTAAGTGAACAAGAAATATTTTTGTATGAATAAAGTCCATATTCATTAGCTAATGAAGTTCAATAACAGCTTGATGTTGGTTCTTACTCCATTTTACCATTAAAATTCCCATTAAATGACTTCATTAATTGTCTCTGCTGATAATATTTGGATTCTTCCAATTCCAAGATAAACCTTTTTCAATATCAGATTGAATTAGACCGTTACACTTCAACATCAGCTCCATAAGGAATCAATTCCTAGATCAAATGCCATCATTTATTCTTTTTCTTAAATGCCATCATTTATTCATTTTTTTTTAAATTCAATCTAATTAATGTACATGTAAAGTTAATGGGCATAAAACCTACTGTCATTCTGTCTTTATTTCATTCATCCAGAGATTTAGAAATCAAAATGAATAACTAAGACTGCAAATCTAACAATTCATCTGATCTGCACTGAGTAAGTTATTATAAAAACTTATTCCTAATCACTATAAATAATAGCTCCAGGAATCCAAAAATCAATAACCACCAATTTAATAAATGCAGTTCACACTGATTTGATTATTGCTTCCATTATTAAGATAGCTTGTGAACTATGAACAGAAGAAATCCAAAGTAATAATCTCTCTAATACGTATATAACTTCATCCCAAACAAAAACAGACTCCAGCTGCTGATCCGCTGCTAATACCTATCTAATTCCCTCCGGTCCCTCACAGCCATTGTTCAGAGCAAGCACCAGAAGAAATTTAATTTTCCAACTATTTATTTTACATTTTGGTCGCCAAAAAGCACCTGTAAATTGCAATTAATGAACCTCACAACTCCCTATTGTAAAACTTTCTCTACAAATAATTTCTTTTTGCGCTTGTGTTAGCAAATCCTAAATACACTGCTGCAAAAACATTCAATATACAAAAAATCAACATTTGCCAATTGCCTTTTGTGTGGTAAATGTAGAAGAACATATTTCTTATTCAGTTTTCTAATTTTTTTAATTATTTGCTGCCAATTTATTTCAGTTGAAAAAAGAAAACTCACTTACATATGATAGCACCTTAAGTGTTTTTTAACAAACATATATAATTAATATGTGAAAATGTTACTACAAACATGCACTCAATACATGTAATTCTGAAGGCCAAAAGACCATTTTTTTCACTCATTAGCAAAATTCATGAAAAGGACCATTTTAATGACATTATAGATAAAACCTATTAGAGAATGATGATTAATAAAGTGTAACAAGATTATTGTAATATACCTTTTCTGTATCAGGTTTAATGGAGATATAACTTTGATATGATACTATTCAAAAATTGGTAAAAAAATGGGGGCAGATATTTGACCTTATCAAATATAATTCTTTATAGAGAACTTTTATATTTCTATGATAAGAGTCAATTTTTGTGTAACAATTAAGTCAACATTTTTATTAATGTTTCTATGTGCGAAAATAATGATAACATGTCACGTTAGTATAAGTATATTCAAAAAGTTATTTTATAACAGAAATATCAGATTAATTGTGTGTGGGAGTTGTGGGTTTTGCCAACAATTATATGTCTCCTAAACTATTTACATACTGTTCACTTTATTTGAGAGAACTCTCTTTTAACAAAACTACACTCAAATCTAGCTGTCACTTTTTGCAGATACACAAAATTTCCACAATAAAACATCTTGTGTAAGTATCTGTAACAACTGATTTATATATATATTTAATTTTTGTAGAGTACATACAACGTAACTACATGCTATTTCTAAACCAAGCTAATCTAGATACAATTTCTTAATTATCCCACTGGATTAATCCTTTAATGTGTGAAAGGTAATAGGATTATGATGAATGAGGGAAGATTATTACTAGTAAAATTTATCCTAACACATTGCCGGTAATTTGATGAATATCTGTTAATGATGGCGGACCCAATTCACTTCTATAATAGTGATTTTTATGAAAATTTTATATGAGTTAGGGTTACTCAAGATATATCAAAATCAACCAAAAAATAACATGAAAATCGAATTAAATTTTTAGTAAGGACCATTACAAAAATTGTGTGTACTACTTTTCCTTTTCAATTGAACATAATTGTTCATGAAAAGTACTGCACAAAGTCTAAGAAAAAGGCTTTGTACATCATTTCGAAGTTGATTTATGAAAGCAAAGAACTATTAGAGTTTGCTAAACATTTTTTTTAAATAAAATACTTCAAAACTTAAGCACAGGGACGGTTTTACTATATTTTTTCGATACAAGTATTGATGCGGATTGGAATGTAAATGATTTGTTCACTGGCTCAAACTCTGTTAAATAATCTATGTAGATGCTTATAAATATCATGAGCTAATATAAAACTCACTACAGAACTTTGACATCCCCTAACAAAATTTGTGCATGTTATATGATATTGAAAAGTGTATTTCAGCATGTTAAATAATAGCAAGGTCGCCTACTACATGCAATATTAATGTGTGTATTGATGACGTTGAACAGCTATATATTGCGTCATAAGGGATTTTTCATTGAGTTTCAGTGATTGTGACATAATATTGAAAATTCACTCGATATCCTTTTAGGTGCGCAATATATCTGCGCAAAGTGAATTAGGTCCGTCGTCCTTAAATGAATTACTTTCAAAAATTGAAGATATTTCAGCCACAAAATCCTAAGAATCAATGATACATTCCATCACCTTAACAGTTCATTTGTTACATTTTAAACATGGATCGCTAAACACCAATTACAGAGGGTATATGTGTACCATTAGATTTCAGAGGAGTTTTCTATATTAAACAGCTTTCAGAAAATGGTCTTTGATATGAGTAAACATTAATGAACTGGTTTCTAGTTTTGGTAAACTTTTAAAGAGGTGTTGATCTTTTCACAGCCATGAGTATATGGACAATAGGAGTATCAAGCCAAATAAAATGAATTGGTAAATAAGTCTGCAGGAATTACCTCTCTTTGCAGCACACCATTTGGGCAGTCTCTCATGAAATCTCGATACCTGTTCAAAAGCAATCCTGTTTAGATATTCATGCATGAATCTAATAATACTCGCACAGCTCTATCTGACATGAATTATGCCTAGTATGTGTAGGTTTTCAAAACAAAGAAGAATACAGAATAAAAGACAAGGAGATATTTATTATATAAAAAAAACATTGTATTGACAGTAACTTACCAATTGAGCAATTCTTTTTTGTCAACTGTAAATAAAAGAGAAACATGTAATAAAAGTAGAAGTCACTTTGTTTATTCAAAAGATAAATGCATTAATTATATATGCCTTATCAATGCATTAATTATATCAATGCATTAATTATATATGCCTTATCAATGCATTAATTATATATGCCTTATCAATGCATTAATTATATCAATGCATTAATTATATATGCCTTATCAATGCATTAATTATATATGCTTTATCAATGTATTAATTATATATGCTTTATAAATAATATTATAAAGATTTAAGAATTTAAAATGTGCATTAATACATTGGGCTTAACTAAACAAAAAATATCCAATTCTGCAACAGTAAATTTCTATTTTGATGAATTGTTTTTAACTTTCTTCATAGATTTCACATCCTTACACCATCATGAATGAGGAAAACATTGATATCTAATGAAGTTATATCTACATAATGAGCTATGTATAAGTCCTAGAACAAAAGGATATAAAAATCACATGGAAATTAAAATCACACGATTCATGTACTACAAAGTCAATGCATCATAAAATACATTGCAAACTTTTTAGATAATTAGGAATCAATAGGCACTATCTAAATACAATAGATGCCAATAGATGTTAATGCTAATTTCCTAGCATTGAAAAAAGTGACATTAAATGCAGGAGGAGAATACAAGTTTGTTTTGCTGTGCACAGCATAAATAGATCTTGAATGACACCCAAAGGTTCCCAAAAATGTTGCCGTTAAATGTCATGGAGATCAAATCAATGGTCTCTTTACTCTTTATTCTCAAAACATAAAACTTGCATTATCATTTTAATGATTACTGAAATTCTCCACAGTAATGATAGAGGCATCCCATAAAGATACTACTGGGTTACAGAGTTTCTAAATCTCCCCATATAATTTGATTTTTCTTTTTTTTAATCAATATCATTTTTTACAGGAGAATTTCTCTCTCTCAAGGAGAGTTCTGTCAAAGCCACATTTAACTTTCATGGTGGATACTAATGTTTCTGTTTGCTATCTGTTTAATGCCTGCAACCATATTTACAATAATGATGACGGTGACTGAGCTCGAGATCACCGGCTTGAGATCAAAGAATGAGTGGACTCGTAGATTCTGAGACCAGGTAAACATAGGCATCTCAGATCTACCAATAATTGGCCACCCTCAGAAATATGTTCCAATTTTTCTTTAGATGTCTGTCTTCTAAAGCAAAGGAGAAGGAAATTAACATCCCCCAGCATGTCTTCTGTTGTGTTTTAATTAGTCCATTGTATTCACTCAATACACCAAACATGAATCGATCCCCAATGACATAATCAAGTTTATTTTAAGCACAGTGTAACATGTAGGCTGCTCTTTGATGGCTTTGATTAACAACGATCGACACCGATTGAAGTTCATTGATTCATAAGCATTCGCTCTTTTAATCATTAATTTCTGAAACATTAAATCACATTCAAAGCTTCAATCAGTAAAGTCAATATCCTGTCAACAATTGGTATCCTACAAAATTGTAGATGTAATATTCCATAATACATACCTGTATTTATATTTTTAAATACCTTAACAATAATTTGAGCCAGTGTCAAATTTATTTGCTTCTTACTAAAGCCTTGACCCCAATATTAACCTTCATGGCCTTCTACAGTATCATCAACAGCCTCTTATCAGAAATGATACATTTCTGGAATAATATTGTTAACAATATTGCTGACAGCTCCCAGCAATATTTTTAACAGCTTTTCATAATATCATCAATAGATTCCTGCAATATATGTTGGCAGTCTCTTGTTATTTACTGTTCTAGAACAGAAAACTACCTATAAAACCTCTATAAACAAATTGGGCTTCCTACAATATGATAAACAGGTTCCTACTGTATAATTGTCACACTGTTGTTAAAACAAGAAATACTGATATTTGTAACTTCATACATGATGCATTTAACATAAGAAAATCAATGTACTAACTTATTTGTATGTATGACTTGCATCACATGTGGTTTTTTGTCAATAAATTGAATTGAATTGAATTGAATTGAATATAATGTTTCAAAGAAACTTTTAATATGGTTTATACAACCAACTTTTATTTGTGTGTGAGAAATTTTTGTGAGGTTCGCGAGAGTCTCATTGTCGCAAATATTTCTCGCCGTGGACTAGTATTTGCCATTTAGTTTAAATAAAAAAACAGGTGTGGATAAGGCTTGGTCGCAAAAATTAGTCGCTGCGAACCAGTTCATCTCAGGTAAATCGCAAAATAAAGTCTTCGCAAATAATAGTATTTTAATGTATTGATAAACTCTAACAAAAATATGGTTTAAAGTTAAAAAAAATAATCTAAAAATTCAAACACAATTTGATTGGCCAGTGGACATATAAATTCTGTCTAAGTAATATGACCAACTACATCACCAAACTCAGAATAGGAAAACTGTCTCAACATTCTTGACCAACAATGTAATAGAAAATATATCAACATGTCGATAAGGTTATTGAGATCAGATCAATTTTTAAATTATCAGAAATAACTGATAAAGTTTGTTGATTATCCTTGAACAATTCAATAGAGAGATGTACAGGCAAAGTGCACACTTATTGTGCAATGGTCAGTGAGTGCATTTAAATAATAATCTTAACATTCACTTGATTATAGATAAAACCAACTTTAAATAATTTCTTAAATAAAGTATATAAACTCTTCATAGCATTTTCATTTCATGAAAATAACAAAATATAACAAAATAACCACCATGAATGTGAAGCTAATTAATATGAGATGGCATATGAATGATGAATTTTTCATTAGGTGTGTAATGTTAACAGATTGCAAGTGATAAAAAATCAATATGGAGGTCTGTCCTCCTTATCAGAGTTATAATCTGTAACTCAAACTCCGTAAAACTGTGTAAATTAAACTCCTGTACATGTACATTGAATTAATGTGTCAGAAACTTGATCAATCAGGAAGAATCCTGACTCCTGGCTTCACTGAAAAGTTAGCCATGGAAGTACCCAGCGCAGTGCACAGATCTATAAATAACGATGGACACAAATTTCCAGTAGCTGGGATTTGACGTCAGTCACTCTATGATTGATGTCATTTCACATGCTCTTTTTTTATATTATTATAATCAGAGATTTAGGTTATAATGTACTTCTATGTACAAAATTAGCTCTGAGATCATCAGATCTTAAGGATTCTAAGCTCTAGATCACGACCAGCAGAAGATGACAAGATGTGTGCCAGTATCATTCCTGTGTATATAGCTCCAGCAATCCCTACTTGTTCTTGATTCAGTGACAACCCAAACTCAGGACAATTTACATGTCAATTTATTTTTTCCCTTTGACTTTGTTTGGATTATGGTTAAAACTCATTCTTAACACAAATGTACTTATCCTTATATTTCTAATTCTAGTATGACCCTATTGTATCATTGTATGACCCTATTGTATCATTGTATGACCCTATTGTATCATTGTATGACCCTTTTGTATCAAAATCATAGATGAATTTAAACTTTTTGAGGAATACCTGACAGTGGATTTCCAAGCAATTCTAACAACTGATTAAAGCTTAAGAGCTAGCTAATTTGCCTCTCAACATTTACTGATAAAATTTATGCAACATATCATTCTGTATAACCTCTGAGGTCAGGGAGAGGTCATTGTGGTTGGGTGTGTGTGAAAGGGTTAGGTCAGCTACTTGGATCAGGTGAACATTGTTGCTCGGGTGAGTGATGTGGCCCATGGGCATCGAAATTTATTCTTGAGGGGTGTATTGTCTATTGGGTAATTTTCACAATTTCATGTTAAGACTTAAATTAAGTGTAGAAAATTATTTAACCTGGAAAAGCTTCGAAAAAAAAAGAAAAAAATATCTTTTCAAATTAACAATTTGTGAAGTTTTATTGATTTAAACCTTTTAAAACTCTTTTGTCTTTCTATACACATTATTTATTGAGTAACGAGGTTTGAATATGAAGAGATGTCAAATCTCAATTCTGTTATAAGAAATCAATGTTGTTGCTGCATATGTTCAATCAAGGGAGCTAGTAGAATTGAGCTGTCACAAAAATCAGCCCAAATTCCATTACACAACTATCCCAAACAAGATTCTAGACTCATAGATTTTCATTAGAGTGCCCAATCCCAATTCCTGTGTTTACAAAAGACATCACAAACATTGTGATTTGAATTATAAACATAGTTGTAATACGCAGTAACAGTACGTCTTCTGATGAAGGCGTCTTTTTAAATGAAAGTGAGATGATTGTGCTCTCTTCAAAATATTATGACGACTCGAAAAAACCTTTGTCTAGAGTCAGAACAAGTTTTTGACATTTAAGTCAGTTCATTAACACCAACACGTCCCATATTATCAGGTAACAGGATAAAACTAGGCCCCTCAGAGGAATTCACTGCCAACAAGATCAAAATGAAATTTAAAGCAGCAAAATTTGGGTAGAGCACTGTCAAAATCAATATAATTGTAAGGAATTTTTATTCTGATTTCATTAAAAAATTAAACATTTAATAGACCATTCCACATTGAATCTGTTAGAGCATACATACAAAGATTTTATCTTTCTTTCAGGACAGTTACCGGTACATAGTTTAAGTTCCTTATTTTTAAACAAAAGGTCTACATTCCATATCACTTGCCTGAACAATTAATTTCTATTCTGAACCAAGTACATTACTATAATAGTAATTAGCTTTACTATATTAAATACAAACATTTACAAGGACATATTTCAATGCATATTAATTTCATGCACTTAAATATTACCATTATTTATCACGAAATGAAATTTATGGTATACCTTGCTTATATCACTAAATTACAACAATCATTGCCTTAGTTTTGTTTGTTTTAGAAATTTATCAAATATATGTTTCTATAATTTAAAGTGGAATTTCACTGATTATTAACTACTTTTATTAAGATTTTTTCTCATGTGTTCTATCTAAAATTGCAGTCCCATGTCCTATTGTAGCTTCTTTCTGTGGTTTCTATTATATGACTTAACTTAAAAATTCTGCAATAAACTGGCATTACAATTAGAAGATATTGCTTTTATCTGCAGTTAAACATATTTTCTTGGATTATAGCCTCCATTTTTCAGAAAAATTCTTTAATTTCTAGCTATTACATTCTTCCTATTTGATATAGAGCCCTTCCCCTATTATATTGTACAGCCTGGTATGTATGCTCTCTGTCCTCCAGGGTTATAAAGTACTTACTAGGACTAAGTTTGAAATTTCTATGCAGAATCTTGCTTTTAATGTTTAGATATCACTGTTATAGCTGCAGAAGGATTTTGTTCTATGTAAATTTTTCAACAATTTGATGATGAAATTAAACACAATTTGAATCACATTTATAACAGCTAAAATGAAAATCATGTGGTGAAATTAGATCGGTAAATATTTAAGATTTATCTAGTTAATTTCACCCAGACCTGAAAACACAATAAAAAACCCAATAAATCGGGGAATTGCATATAAATCCTTCAGTTCCATGCAATTACAGGAGGATCAATTTCTTTGGACGTTCCAATAATTCTTTTCCATTACTGTTTAAGTCAATACAAATACTGCAACCTATTGACACAGTGTTTGAATGAGACATTCAAAGAGCTACTCACAGTAAGTGCAGTCCAGCAGTTCCTTCAAGTCCGTAGCATCCAGCTTGCTTTGTTGCTTCCCCATGGTCCATTAAACTCAGCCACCCAGAAAAAGCAGCTTCCCCAAAACAATTATCACAGTTGTCCACCTAGACACTTCAGAGGCATGCCTACCTCTCCTCTAGAAGTCCATTGCAATACACCTTTTGATTGTTAAAATTCTCACTGCTCAATACCTATAAAATCAAGGAAAATGAGAATTACTCCTAAAAATTGCGTCTCCGAAAGGTGTTTGTGATCCGTGTTTGCCAGGTTGTGTATTGAACAGGAATAGATCAATAATTCATAGTTGTTGAAATCTCCATCAACTTATGGCTATAATTCAACTCTATTCCTGGAGACATCTCCGGCTGCTTTAATACTTAAACCATGCAGACAGAAATTATTTCCATCAGTTTTATACCAATCAATAAACAGTGACATTCAAAAACAAAGCTATGAAGCAATCTCTAATCCATTCACGTTTTTCCTATTGATACGATTCATATTTCACATCAGAAGAAGTGTACCCACCAACAAGACAGGTTGTGGATTCCTGTCAGGTCTGATCGTAATGTGGATTCCTGTCAGGTCTGATCGTAGCACAGCAATGTCCTTCTCTAATAAGCCAGCCTGATCCCAAGATACCGGCTCAGTTCCTTACCATCCAGCTCTTTAGACAGTCATTAAATCCATGGATATTTTAACTCCAAGTCTCCCATCAAAGGTTTTTCCCTTCTAGGTTTCTACTGTAAACACTTGACCAGGCAGCTGATACAATTAAATTTTTAAAGTCAAATTGTCAATTTTCATCAATATCAGCATCCTAACATTATGTCACTCACATGACCTGGTGCTAACTGTGTCCATCAATACATCAATATATCTAATAACGGACACAGCATTCCAAAGTCATTCCTCCAAGGACACGTGTCTCTGTAAAGTCTTCTACCATACCAGTAATAGGAGGGAGGAAAGGGATCGGTGATAGATCATACTCTGGTATCAACCCACAGAATATTAGATGCAACAGTCAGTTCATCTACAACCATATAACACCTGTCACAGCGTATAGGCCTTATACTGGTCAGTCGCAAGTGTGAATCACAAATCAATGTACCGGTACTATACATACATCAGACCAAGAAAGATAAATAATAAGTCAATCATATCTACTAAAGCTAAGATGGCTGGAGTGAATTGTTAGGGTTAATGAAATTAAATTATGAATCAAATGAAATTGTAAAAATTATTTTCATCCAAAAGAAAATTGTACTTCTGAGAAAAAGTTTGAATTTTGATAGAAAACATAAAGGTTATATGGAAAATATAAATTGCATGTATTATTAAATAATATAATATAGTAAGTCAAAACTTGGCAATATTTTGCTGATATTTTTAAAATCTTGCAACAAATCCTGTAAACTTTTCACACCTATTCTGTAAAAAATTATTCCAGTGAACAAAAAAAATTAATCATTTTGCCAAATTTTGCAAAAAAGTAAGTTAGTAGTGAATTAAGTAAATTAGTTTACTGAAGTTTTTTGGCTACATGTATAACATTTAATAATACAATGTACCATATGTTCTTTATCATTTATTGATGTAAAGATAATGAAAAAAGCAGTATATGGGAAAAATAGTTTTTTTTAAAAAGATCCAATTTCATTCTTAATGCATCATTGAAATATTAAAATCAATACAACCTATTACATTATAATACATACATATATACTGCATTCAAGTTTGAATTTTGATAGAAAACATAAAGGTTATATGGAAAATATAAATTGCACGTATTATTATACAAATGTTGACTGCAGTTGAGGGCAACATTGATTATATAAGCCCCCGAGGGACGAAATATTGCCCGACGCGAAGCGGAGGGCAATATATTCCTCCCAAGGGGGCTCATATAATCAATGTTGCCCTAAAATGCAGTCAACATTTGTTTTGTATTATGAAAAAACAAACCAAAATTCAAGAAAGGGTTTGAAAACAGATCGCAGTGATTTTCTCAGCTCAACATAGAATTTACGAATTAAATCTTGCGCAAGGTTCATTTCCAAAATATCATCGGCATCAAACGGTTACTGGTGATATTCCGGCGCCCGTAGGAATTAAGTTACAGATGTTTTACCTGATTTTACTTCACAGTAATTCGTAAATCCTTATCTCCGTCATGATAGCAAACCGTCGCATTGCGCGTTCGTTGTTTACTTGCCTTGACTGATTGCTTTTTATGACGTTACCTTGTTTTGGAGTCGCGAAGACTTATTTACGTCACCGTTTACGAATCCACAAATCAGAAGCGATTAATTGAAATAGAGGGAATATTCTCTAGATATTATTCCTAGCCGGTCAATATTTAAAAAATATTGACCGGTCAATATTTTTTGGACAAGCTAATATAACAATTATTGACTATTCGTCTATATAGAGTTATATAGTGAGAATTTATATACTACTGAATATAACAATAAATAATATAATATAGTAAGTCAAAACTTGGCAATATTTTGCTGATATTTTTAAAATCTTGCAACAAATCCTGTAAACTTTTCACACCTATTCTGTAAAAAATTATTCCAGTGAACAAAAAAATTAATCATTTTGCCAAATTTTGCAAAAAGTAAGTTAGTAGTGAATTAAGTAAATTAGTTTACTGAAGTTTTTTGGCTACATGTATAACATTTAATAATACAATGTACCATATGTTCTTTATCATTTATTGATGTAAAGATAATGAAAAAAGCAGTATATGGGAAAAATAGTTTTTTAAAAAGATCCAACTTCATTCCTAATGCATCATTGAAATATTAAAATCAATACAACCCATTACATTATAATACATACACATATACTGCATTCTATATACATGTATTTACATCAATCAAAACTTACCATTACTTTATGGTAATTACTTGAAATTTCTGCCACATTTGCTCCATTGTTCACGATCAATAGTAATTGTCCATCTGTGTGATTTCTGGTCAATCCCTGAAACCAAGAACTTCAAATCATCCGTGAATTGTTATGTCAGAAACACCACAAATTCATGCAAATTTGACCTGAATTATACAATAAACATTAGGAAAAATAAACTTGTGCAGCTACCAGGATTTCATCTGGACTAGCTTCATGCAATGCATTTTTAATAAATGTTGAAAAGGATTGAAGATTTTTTTCCCCCTTTTCTACTGAAAAGTTCTACAGCTGACAACACTTACCATAAAACTGTGTAACCTTTAACTTTAGCTTCTAAACCAACAACAAAGAAACTTCTTAATTATGGATCTCAATAGAAGCATTGCATTAGTTTATTGACTTCTGAGCTCAGATAATTGACAAAAAGCACTAATGGATAGCACAAATAAAGTGTAAAATAGCTGGTGAGCAGCAGTAAGGAGATATTCCTGAAGGAATTCAATATAGTTCATTAAATAGTTAATAAGGCTTAATTTTTAAAATAATTCTCATTGCCCCACCGTCGCCAAATTTCCTCAAGTCAATACTCAGCCTCAATTCTAAGTTTTGACCTCAAATTCATGCACTTTTATTTTAAGGATTTGAGTTGGTGATTGAGTTGAGCGATTTAAAAATTTTGGTGACGGCGGGACCTCGTATATCAAATTCATTTCAACAAATGTTTACATTTCTTAAACAAAATATCAGAATCATTGAATAAAGTATGTTCGTAAAATTAGAATCATTTTAATCTACAGTACTACATAATCTTAGATACCTAATACCTTCAATCATTTTAGGGAAAATTTTTACATCAATTAAATATATTGGTGATCCATATTCAATATCATAATTAAATTCTTCTCCAAGCCAAGATGCTCTTGTGGCTAGCACTTATATCCGCTTTCCGTAGGGCGAATGAGTGCTGGTCATTGACTCCGTCTGGATGGCACACAGTAAACTCCCAGCCAGCATAAGCCAGTACCCATTGGGTGGACTGAGAAAATGCAGATACAGTGTACCAAACAACACACAGCAATGGGTGACCCAGCAAGACTCGAACCAGCAACATTTCTGTTACTGACCTAACATGTATGAATTTGACACTTGTCAAAATCATATGACATGAAGCCATTTCCCAATGAAATCAGTTGTTTTTCTCAAGTTAAATTATGTCGATAGACCACATTGCTCACTTGAAACACAATACATGTACCATACTGTGACCCATACAGCGAAATGTATTAGCATTAATCAAAATCATTGTCACTTTTACTGGATCAATTTCTGAAGTTTTATTTTATTCCTCTTAAATCCAACTTGCTTTCCTATTAACTTCATTCCACTCTATTATTTTTTTTATTACCAGTACCTAATTATCTCCCTCTTCGAATGATGTGTAACCCTTAATTAAATTATATAAAATCAAAAGCCTTTTATTCACTGACATATGCTATGTGCCAAGTTTGATTAAAATAGGTCTTGTAGTTCTAGACAAGGTAAAAATGTAATCAGTACAGTAATACTATGCTATAAAAACCACACAGAATGAATTTTGATCAGAAAGGCTCAGATAAGTTAAATACAAGAAATTAATTTT
This sequence comes from Magallana nippona, assembly GCA_033439105.1. Taxonomy (NCBI): domain Eukaryota; kingdom Metazoa; phylum Mollusca; class Bivalvia; order Ostreida; family Ostreidae; genus Magallana; species Magallana nippona. The sequence continues at coordinate 51,389,778 of CM065918.1, read as the reverse complement.
GATTTTTATATAATGTTTTAATTGTAAATTCTGAACACAACTGGTGATCGATATAACATATAATGAGCAAAGAAATTTACATTATTGAATTATCTTTAAATCAATGTGTCCATATTTTTTGTTCTCAATCACAAGAATTTGAAACTACAAAAGATTCTGGGTAAAACACTTCCATACCACTATTTGTGTTTGATTAGAAAAACTTGCACAAATCTTATAATTTCAGTGCATTAGCTTTGTATAATATCTACTGGTAACTATCAGATACTTTGACTTCTTTCATTGTCACAATAAAATATCATTCACTGCAAGTATTTCCATTATGAATAATTAAAGCTAACAATAAATGAGTTATACATGTTCTATAAACACCACTTTTTCAATTTTCAATGTCATATTTATATCTTTATAAATTTATTCTTTAAGAGGAAAAAAGTAATTATGAAAAAATTTTCTTTACAATCTTATATAATACACATTCTTGGCAATAAATATGAGGAAAAAAAGCCAATGATGCCATTATTAAATTAGTGCAGGGAGAAAAATAAAATAATATAATTTGCTTTATCTAATAAGATCTATCTCGTAAGATGTATAGGGTTATTATATCCACACATATATGTACATGATTAACTTTCACTCAAAGAACCCATTGTGTTCCTCACAATTATGCAACAAGATAAATAATGATCACTCAGCATTATTACAAACATCCCAGCTCATTCATATACTAATAACAGCTCTTTCTGTAATCACATCAAAATCAAAACTTTACATCAAACCAAATAAATACAACAGACTCCACATCTCACAGGTATACATTCATAATTGTCCGGATCTTCTGTCTACACAGAGGACATATTCTCCTGGTTAGCGGTCTCGCTCGGGCAATTCTGTTCCCACACTCAACACACAAGCACATGTGTCTACATGGGAGGATAAGCACAGATTTTTTATTGTCTTGACAAACAACACACATTTGCTTCTCTCGTTCTCTCTCTATCTCCATTTCAATGTCTTTCGCTGATTTCTTCTGCCTGTTTGGGGTAGTGGACCTCCTGATTTTGTACTGGGGTTCAGCTGGAAGCTGAATATCTATTGGCTCCAAGGAATCATCACTTTCATTTGATGAGTTGTCTTCTTCACTGTCACTTTCATCACCAACAGACAATTCTGATGCCTCATCAGAAAACTCATCATCGTCTGAAAGATCTTGTTCCTCTTCCTCCACTGATGCATTGTCCGAGTCAATATCGCTGCCTTCATCATAGTTTTCCTCATCCGCACTCACACCAAACTCATCATCAGAGAACTCGTTTCCAAATCCTGGATAGGGTACGTTATATTGGTTTACAGTTCTAGGATAGGGGAATGTGTATCCTCGACTGTATAATCTAGTCACAACATGAACAAGGGCAGCATAAAACAACACAATCATCAATATACCCATGTAGGTTTCTAATCGAGTGTTTGGAATAATATCTGTCAATGCATAGTACACGGAATCAACAAGAAACTTCACTGAATCTGCAAAGTATATCATAGCACCATCCACTAGAGAGGCTGTACCGAAAAGTAACCATGTGAACAAATTGAAAGCACCAACAACAAACTTCAGAGAATGCGTTCCACAGAAGACTAGTCCACTTGAAATATTCTCAAACAGAAATGTAAAAAATTCTCGCAAATATTCATAAATAGACCCCGATAGCACTTGAATATTTTCCAAAGATGCTGAGAAGGCTCCTGCTGTCCATTTTCCTCCACTCCAAATAAAATAAATCACCTGTTCTAAACCTCTGAACACAAGGTCAAGAATACTCAATAGGAGCATTACAAATTTCCATAGTAACTGTAGAAACGCTCTTAGAAAGTTGAAAGACTCTGCTAAAAAGTCTGTAAAAGCTTCAAGCACGCTTAAGACGACACTGAAGGTAACAGAAATGAAATTTACGATAAATCGTATAACTTCCGACAGGATATACAAGACAGCAGATATCACATCATAATTTATCTTGATGAGCGTTAGGGTGTAGTGTTGTACATTTTTCAATGCATAGCAGACAATTGAATACGTAGAATAAACAAAATCTTCCATATTTACGCCCACGTCCGAAAGTTAAATGGCTGTTAATGCTTCACGTTTTAACAACTGAAGTCTTCAAGTTGTTCAACTTGTTGTTTATCTTCTGCCTCTAACATTCTTAATTCTTGATTTTTTACAAAACGAAGAAGTATATCGTATCATCGTTTAACAAAAAACATTATATATTTTGAGATAAAAAAAAATTGTTGTTATAAATAATGAGTTTTTTCTAAATCATTAAAAAAATAATCATACAAAATACATGAAAGACTTTTTTTTTTCGTTTCAGGTGATTCAGTAATGCAGGTGCTCGGTTCGGTTGATAAAGTGAAAGTAGAACTGCATTTTAATTTCGCAGGATGCTATTCTTATTGTTTTTCGTAGGAACTGTGTCCTTGGCATTCTTTTTGACATCAACTCTTGGATATTCAATATTTACTGGGTATGAACATTTCTTTGTCGACTTTGTCGTTTCGTTGTTGAGAATATTTGGACAAATATTATACATAACCATTGGCTTTCTCTTTGAATTGTTAAATCAGCTTGTTTCTGTGGGAATCTCAATTTTTCCTTCCGTTTGGAAAATTGTGACTATAGTGATATCATTTTTATTCTGGGTTGGACGGCAAGTTTTGAAAGGAATATTTGGCACAAGCAATGTTTTCCTTACTGCCATTAGCTGGGTGTTTTGTTTGTGCATTTTCTGTTTGTGGACTGAAAAGTTTTTTAATAGTGTAACTTCAAATGAAGTTGATGACAACAACAGAAACATGATCAGAGAAGTTAATAGAAGAATGGAATATGAAAATCAAGAGAATGAAAATGAAGAGAATAGCATTGAGGAGGCAGAAATTAATATGGCGACAGAGGACAATGATAGAAATACAGTTCGTGAATTAGAGCACAGACAAACAGGCCGAGTTTTACTTAATAGAGAGCCAGCTGGTACTGCAGTGTTCCACGGAGAACGGCTAATAGTTCGACTTCCAGAAACAACCAGGAAATCAGTCAAATATATTCAAATCAAAGGGAATGATGGAAGTGACAGTTCAGACACAGAATCTTACGGAAGCAGTTGTAGCTCAGATGCAGAGGTGGGTGAAGTATATGGTAGTCAGAATCAATCTAGAAATAATTCATCAATTTATAGGAGGAGGAGGAGAAATGACAGCATTGAGGACTCCATGTGTGTGGTCTGCTTTGACTCGCCCAGAAATACAGCAGTTTTTCCATGTGGACATTTACAGTTTTGTTCTCAATGTGTGGCGAGTGTAATGAGAGAAAGAAAATGTTGTCCTGTCTGTCAGTTGGCCATTGAAGAATACAGAAAAGTGTATTTATAGAAGTTTGCTATATAAAAATCTGGGAATGAAGATCATTATACCATCATAAGAGGCATAAGAAACAAACACATGAAGAGAACTTTTCATAGTGAATTTTTGGAGATTTAGTTGAGAGCCTGAGGATGCCATTATAAACTCATTTTAATTAAATGTGATAGACAGACATTTTCTTATAGTTTTTTTAATTATTATTCTTTTTGTGTTACATTTGTACATTTAAAAAAAACCACCAATGTTTTCTTTTGTCATACTTTTACTTCAATTTCATTCACAGTTTAATGTTTTTTCTTTGGGAGTCTTCCACTGGATAGACCACTCGAGAATTCCGAAATTGCGTGTGAGGAGAAGCGAGGTGTTTGGAAACCTCTTTCAGAACCAAACCTGAAACATACACAAGGAAGATATTAATTATGATAATATGTAAGACCAACAAATTATTACATACACTGCTAATGATTAAATCTCCCATTATAATCAATGACTGAAATAGCACCTTCATATAAAATCAATTACATTTTACCCTGTCATAAGATGAAGTAACATTTTTCATTACATTCAACTGTCATTGCAATTCATAACAACATCAAATTCATGAGATCAAACCTGTACAAATCAAGGAGCTTTTTTATTGTTGTTTTTTTATTCCTTATATTGTTTTATTTGATTTTACAAAACAGCTAATGGAAGCTGTCCAGCAATATAGAATATGTTTATAAGTTGCAAAACACTGAACAAGTTAATTTTACGTACTATCATTTACAATGTATAGCTTTACAGTGTTTTGATGTTTGTTGCATTGAAATAAACCAATATAAAACCCCAAACCTGTCTTGTCTAGACTGTTTTTTCTTGTTGAATGTTCTAGGTTTCCCTCTTTTATCGTTTATGTTGCTGGGTGCTTCCCGCAAGCCAAAGCTTTTGGCAAGATGGCCCAGATGGAGGTTTCTGACATGGAAAATTGTCTTCAGATCAGAGGGGTATGTTGCATAGGCTCTCACAAAGGACTGGAAGGCTGTGGAGATGTATTGAGTTTGTCAAATGCTAGTACTTTTTTTATCAGAGAATATGTTACCACAACTAAAATACTATAAAGCAAATGATTAGAAGTCCAAAATATTCGATGAAAAGTTTGTGTCTAATGTGATGATATTTTATTTGATTTGATTTTAATTAGGAAATAAAGTACAATGCTTTTGAACTTTCAGATGAAAAACTGAAATAATTAAGATGATTTCTGTATACCAGTACTGTACCTTTTTTGGCCATTTCTGACATTTCTTTGTCTTCTACAACAAAATTCTCAAAGCAGTTTTGCATATATGTGGCACATTCCTCGTACGTCTTTGGTGGCATCTTCTGAAAATGTTGAATATATATTTAAAGATATTTAAATTCTGTAATAATAAAAGAGTTATGCTTGATATGAATGCTAGACAGCTTGCCCTTACACCCCTGAGGCCCTACATTTTAACAAATTTTCCAGAAATTTTTGGTTGATACATTAAAATTAGATGGTCAATTTTGCCATCATAGATACATAAGCATGATAAGAAAATTGAATAAAAGTTTCATAGTTTTGTTTTAATAAATCTTAATAACTTTTCTTCTAGAAAAATTCAACATATTAGCTAAAGGAAAAATTTTCCCATTTCCGTTCATGATTTTCTAATAAAGGGCACTTAGGATGGTTACCTTTCTGTCTGAATCTGACACCATGTCTTGAACAGCTATTATTAATGTCTTCAGTATGTCAGCCATGTTGATTTCTTCCATACTGTAATATTAACGATATTTTTGTTCAGTAACGTTAGGTAAACATAATCATTGAAATGACACTTCGCTGTGTCTTCATGTTAACATGTAAAGGGTTTAACAGCATTTATTGGTAAAGAATCTAAAATCAGCACAAATTGGTTCAATCTTTGAAGATAAAATGTGCATGTACCTATTTAGGTTTGAAAAAGAACAAAACTGCAAAAACCATAAAAATCTCCTCTCCTGCACTTCACACTTGAACAAAAGATGCTTGTGAAACACTTATGCCCCCCTCCCTTGGACATACATCATAGGGTGCACAAGCCTTTATTATGGGCAGTATACATGGAAATGGAATTAATCTTTTGAGGAGTCATCTACCGGTACTATCTGAGATGCATCAACCTATCAAGTATGACTTGTCTAAATTAACAATTGTGGACTTGTATCCCACGTACCTCAATTCAAGGCATTCAAGAAATAGTCTTTTACATGGCAAAAACATGTTTTTCATGATATATCGGTAATTAATTTGTTCAACCTTTGCAGATATAATGAACGGAAAGAAAATAATTGGAATTTTTCTAAGTCCAAGGGGCATAACTCTGTAAAAAATTGTTCGATTGTACCAAAAACATAAATTGACCTAGATATTCTCATGATAAATCTGATCCAAATTTCATTTCAGTTTGTGCAACCTATGCAAAGAAAATGAACGGAAACTGCAAGTAATTGCAATTTTTCAAGTCCAAGGGGCATAACTCTGTCAAAAATTGTTCGATCGTACCCTAAACAGAAATTGACCTAGATATTCTTATGATAAATCTGTATACCAAATTTCATTTCAGTATGTGCAAACTCTGAGAAGAAAAGAACGGAAATTGCAAGTAATTGGAATTTATTAAGTCCAACTGTGTCAAAAATTGTTTGATTGTACCCAAACAGAACTTGATCTAGATAATCTTATGATAAATCTGTATACCAAATTTCATTCCAGTAGAAGCACCCTCTGAGAAGAAAATGTACGGAATTGCGAATAATTGGAATTTTACTCTGTCAAAAATTGTGCGATCGTACCCAATACTAAACTTGACCTAGATATTCTTAAGATAAATCTGTATACCAAATTTTACTTCAGTATGTGCAAGAGAAGAAAATGAATGGAAACTGTTGGTGGACTGATCGACCGACCGACAGACGGCAGCAAAGTAACATGCCCTCCCTTCTTCGAAGGAGGGGCATAACAAAGATCCCTGCTGAACTCAGTTTAGATTTGCAATGCTACAAAGTTGGACAAACAAATCTCCATGTAGTGACATTCTGTCATTAAAAAATCAACCAAAAATTCACTGTACAAGTACCTAATTCCATGGCCTGCTAGAGATTTCAGGTACTCTACTTCAGCTGGCATGATGAACAGAAGAGCGTGGCCTTGTTTTCCTACCCTGGCAGTCCGCCCCACCCTGTGGACATAGTCTTGTACTGCACCAGGGGTGGTATACTGAACGATCCACCTCACATCAGGTAAATCCAGACCCCGAGAGGCCACATTCTGCAAACAAAGATCAATATTGTTAAAGAACATTAAAACATTAAACTTGATTCAACGGACCATCTTTATTTAATTTCCTTTATATTTTATCTCATGCATGTGGGTACTTAACACATTTCTAAAAATAATTAAATTGACTACCGGTACTCATTTGCAGAACTTATTCCTTGCACATTAATTCTCCATTGGCTATTTTTGAATAATGACTGATAAATATACATATAGTAGATATATAATACATACTGTACAGAAGAGGACTCCAGTCTTGGCAGAGCTAAACTCCTGGTATACCTTGGTTCTTTCCTACAAAAAAATTATGTATAAATTATAAAATGAAGAGAAGAATTCATTTCTTTTACATTTCTATGAAGAAAAACTCTTTACATTTTGTAATAATATTCCATATGGTTTTCAACAGAGGTTCATGTCTTCTGTTGAATCTCTCCATACTGTATTGATTTCCCCCTAACTGAAATGTCACACTTTCATTGGTTTATACATGACACATGACTGCTAAATAAATCTCTATGTCTTCTGGTGTGAATAAATATTTGGCAATATGGCCAACGCTTTGCCTACTCATCTTGACATTTCTTAATATTTAATACCGAAACCGCATTCTGTTAGTTCTTAAAATATTTGGAGTAGTTGCCCTTTGAAACTATTTTTAAAATAGAGTAGTTGCCCTTTGAATTGACGTCACATTGCTGTGTCTGGAGCAGAATAAAATGGCAGCATCAAGATTTGCTCAAATCTCCACAGAGGAAAGGGAGAAAATGTTTAAAATTGAATAGCAACGAAACATTGTAATTGAACAAAGGTGCAGCAAAGATTTTCAAAGAGTATCGGTATTTGAAATGTGAGAATGATAATTTTGAAGAGTTTGATTATGTAAAATTGATCAACCCGACATATTTCTGTAGTCAGTCAGTAACAAACCTAATAAGTACCAGTAATAATATCCGTTATCCTAATAATGTTTGAGAGATATGAATATTGACAGATTTTTTTACTTTTCTCCATAAAACTGAGTTTCCTGTTCTGGTAGTCTAATTATCGTTCATAAGAAATTCCAACACTCTATGGTTTGCATTGAATTCAAAGCATTCTGTAAATTCTGGTGTTTCCTTGCATGGAGCTCTCTACAAGTGTATAAATATACATCCACTAGACTTCCCTATGCAACTCTATCTAAATTTATACATGTACCATCTTTTAAATGTTCCTATGCAAATCATATATCCAACCATGTCCCTTTTAAAAGAAGTTCTAAGTATCATACATCCCTATTCCTTCCCATCTAAAGAGGTGCATACCTTCTGAGGCATCTCTCCATGCAGTTTGAAGAAGTCGACATCTCCCTCCTCGGCTAGGTTAGGATTGTCCTCGGCCTCCTCTCCTCCAAAGAAGTGCTTCATTAAGTTGTAGTGGAACTCCACCGAATCCTGAGTGGACAAAAACACCACCATTTTTCCTGGACTTGTCATCATCTTTAAGTAAAAATGCTTCATTTGATCATCACATCACTCAGGTGTTATTGCTGGCATACTTAAGTTTTCATATCAGGGAGAATATGATAAACTAGTGAGCTCTAAAAAATCTTACTTTAATATTACTTAGGTAGTATGCATCACTTTTTCATTATTTTTAATTTTTTCATAAAAAATAATATATCATGTAGTAGTACATGGTATATTATGTTATACATGTACCCTGAAAAAGCAATTGTTCAAAATGGTATGTTTTATAAGAAATTTGTTCAAAGTGATAGTTTGTCCATTTGCCCTGGTTTACATGAAATACATGTAGGTATTGAAGCCTACCTTCATTTTCAGGAGGATGAATGCAGTCAGGGTCACCAGCCTCAGCTTACACGGTGTGATCACAAAACTCTGTCGAAGTTTCTCAGGAACCACAAAGTTCTCATTCTTCTGTGTTTTGCCGGATTCAGAGCTACTTTGTGAATTTTCTTCGTCTGCATTGGACACATCAATTCTAAGTGGATCTGTCAGAGACATACCTGCCAATCTCTCTACACCTGTCCATGTAAAAGCAATGTACAGGTAACTGATAAAATATAACCATAAACTTTTCTTTCCTTTAGATTATATTGTAGAGTATGCAATGCTGTTGATTATGCAGTCTTAATACAAGTTGTTATGTATAGATCTTATTCAGGAAAGGAATTTACCTTCAGACAATGTAGCAGAGAGAAGCACTGTTTGTCTGTGACTTTCTGTGTCTAAGGCATTGATGATTTCTCCAACATCCTTCTCATATCCAAGATCTAACAACCTAAAGTGGACATAAATTTCAATATATGAATAAATGCAATACATACTTATTTTAGCTATTCTGAAACAATCTGATGGTTATATTAAACCTGTATCCAACCCTTTTATACCTCAAATACAACATCAGAATTTGAGTTGGGGCTTTCATTATTTTTTTTTATTTCTGGTAATGATTATGTGGATCAATAAATATTGTCTAAAAATTTATTCATAAAGTTAAGATGTTGGTTTGTCATGCATGTATTCTGTTTGTTAGTTGCATGGGTATATTCTAGTGTGTATTGTGTTTGAATGTTTCATTTGTTTCCAACAGTGCTGGATATTTTAAATTCAGATGTACCTACTGGTATGTTAAGTTAAAATCTGAAGGAGATGTTTTTAAAGTCATATTCAAGCCATCTCGTAAATTGCTCTCTCTCTCTCTCTCTCTCTCTCTCTCTCTCTCTCTCTCTCTCTCTCTCTTATATCTATATAGTAAACTTGCCTGTCTGCCTCATCCAACACCAGCCATTTGACCTTGCTCAGACTAAGACTGTTTGTGTTCCTGATGTGGTCCAACAAGCGCCCAGGTGTACACACCAGAATGTTCATCCCTTTCCTAAGTCGGGCTTTCTCTGATTTACGTTTTTCACCTCCCATCAAGCAGCCTGGCACTACCCACTGGAAAGGCTGAAATGAATATTCCAAAATAATAAATCTAAAAGCAAAACTGAAACAATGAACAGTACAGATAATTTGGTTTTCAATTGACAACTGCTTTTAACAAATTGTTTGTGAAGGATATTTTACTTACATTTACCAGTCTCTTGAATGTTTCAAAACACTGAATGACTAACTGAAATAAAATGGAAATGAGATATCAGCCAAAATCTTTCTCATTTTAAGGAAATACATCTTGAGAAGTGCTTTGATTTTAGACTTACCTCCCTTGTTGGAACAATGACAAGAGCTAGAACTCCGTCCATTCTAGATATCTTTGGTATGAGGCTCTGTAAATGCTGAACTACTGGTACAGCAAAGGTAAGAGTCTTACCTGCTCAGGTGAAAATAAAGGAGTAACTTTATCATAATGGTTTGTTTGTGAAAGAGTACTAATACCAAGTACTTGTCTCATAATGACTTCATAGAATGAAAAAAGATGCCTACAAAAAATCTTTGTTTTTGATTAGATACAAATACTAGTAAACAACAAAGAAAACAGATGTTTACTTGTTTATGGAGGAAAGAATGATATAAATTGGGTCGCTTGTTAATTGAGCGGGTAATCAGCAGATGACAGGTAATGCTAGTCTTAGGCTCGATTCTTCATCCATCCATTTATTGTCTATTTCTCCTTTAATACTACAGTGTATGTATGTTTTCTTCTCACAGAGCCCAGAAGTCTCTACAGTTATGCACATGTAAGTATATGACCCACCTGAGCCGGTCTGTGACTTGACCATGACATCACGACCATCGAGTAGCTGGGGGATTGCTCGCTGCTGAACCGTTGTCATCTGTGTTATCTGGAACCTCTCCTCCAGATTCGTAATCTGAAAACACATGCACAGACATGAAACACCTTCACTTGTTTACCCAAACAATTCTATTCTGGCTGTAACTCGATATTTGATTGGCTAGAAAAGTTCTTTTTAAAAACTGCTTAATATTATAGGTAGTTTTTGCTAAATTGAACATACATGTATATTAGCAAATACATACAGAAATGCACTAAATTAAAACTTCTTGCATATTAATAGGTAACTTGTTTAAAATAAATTTCAACTAAAATTGTCCACGCTATAATTATAGGTTTTTAGTACATGTACTCATTATTGTGTGCATATATAGCCAACTTTTAATCATATATTCTAAGAATTAAATTTTTTTATAAACAACAATCAGCATTTGTTGAGAGAGTTGCATAATAAGAAGAAACAAGGAATTTATTGATTCACTGATTACTTGATACCATAAAAGGATGTAGATCTAAGTCTTTAAAATCTTTTGATGAGAATATTTCTTCTGTTTTCTTTGATACAACAGACCTAAAATAAATTTTAAAAATCTTAAATATACAAATATAACACTCATTAAAAGGAACTCGTGTTCAGCATATGAAGTTTCAAACTCTATCTTTTCCAAAAAAAGTTTACTCTAAGATACAATAAAGACATTTTTCTTTTGATTGTAACAAAATTACAAAGTATTTTAAGCTTTTTGAGTTAAACATTATGATTATTGGCAAGTACAAGTATATTCATTCAATTTATTCGTGTTATTAAACCAAAAAAAAAAAAAAACAACTTTTATGTAAAAGCACACCTTTCAACAGATGGAATTTCAGGGTTGAACCTAAATAAAGAAGAAATGACCACTTTGTTTTCATGTCTCTCTTTTTTATGTGGCACCTCTGTTGAATCTTCAGACTGCTTCCTTTTTAAATGGGGTGAAACCCCAGCACTGCTTTTAGAGTGAGAATCGTCTCTTGTTTTCTTTCTGTAAGACTCACTGTTTTTTTCTTCCTCAATAATCTGGGAAGATTTTTCATCTTGAGAGTTTTTAGACTTATTTTTTTCTACTCTAGCTGCTGTCTTCTCTTGCTTTCTCTGTTTGATTCTTGTTCCCTGTGAAAAAAATTGGGTAGGTTAGTAGGATTCTACTAAAAATAGATCACATCAGAGGACTGAGTCTTACATTGTAATGCCATAGGGAGAGATAAAACGTTTTACATTAAGAAAAAAATAAGATCTACAAGAATATCTTCTTTAAGAATCTTTTAATTGCAATTCGCATAAATCAGATTAAAATCAGATCTCTTATAATCACTACACAATGTGATTCTTCTGTGAAGTGATTTATAAGTGCTGGTCAAAGAATCTGATTTTGATCTGAATGAATCAACATTATTGCAGGTTCTGTTCATCACTAAGAGTTTGGTTCATTGAAAACAAAATCTTCTAAATAAGTAAATTATGTTAAACAGGTTGGGACCAATCGCCCAAATGGGATGTAATAGCCCGTTTGGGATATAATAGCCCAAATGGGATATAAATTTAAAGTGCAAAAAATAAAAATTTTTGATTTTGAATTTTTTGATATAAATCTGCATTAGAATAGATAAAATGTAACAACTTTTGGAAAACAACTTTTTCTGTAACAGTACTATTACGGAGATTGATCCCTCAGTATATCCAAAACCAGAGACATAAATCACAGAGATTGGCAACTGATCGAAATCTTGCAGTCCCTATTGTAAAGTATTCCCAGTTTAAATCAGTATATCTTTCTAATAAACAATTATATCACAATATAAACAGCTAAACTCTATTACCAAAACATTCAAAATATTATATTTTCATGAGTTTATGTCTTATAAACAATATTAAAAGAGGATTTTTAGGAGGCAGTTGGCTACCCGTCCTCCGAGATTTTGCCGATGTTTTATAGCTGGCCAATATATTTTCTATATATATTAATCTTATTTTTCAATTTTTTGTTTCAAAAACGTCTAAAACCTAGGCAAATTTTTCATAAAAACAATATACTTTTGGTTTAAGATCATTATCTCAGTTTACTAATATGTAGTTCTCAAAGTAAGGTTGGTCCCGTAACATTTTTCAACAACAAAACATGCTAATGGCCGAGTTGCCAACCTCTGTTATTTATGTCTCTGCCAAAACTTCTTGGGAATCAATCTTATAAAGACTTGTAATCTTGTAAAGACACGTAGTACTCATTTTAAGTGAAATATTGTTGGAACTAACATTGTCATTTGCTATAATTGTTATACTTTAATAATTTTTTATACTATTCATTGGCATGGCTTTCTCTTGTAATTATAATAATATGTGATGTACTTGTCTGTTCTGGACTCTGAATTAGTAATAAATGATCTGTATTCTGTATTCTGTATTCGTAGCAGGTATCGGCGTTCAACTGTAAGGTTGATTGGATAACTATGATATAACAGCAAACTTCGTCGATCTGGTGTAAAATATGGACCTCAACAGGTGAATTAAGTTTGTTGAAACTTTTGACACTGTGTTTGTCTTTGTATGCATCAATGAGAAACATAAAAACTTACCCTTTTCTTGCTGTATGATTGCTTGCGTTTCGTGGTTTTTTCATTTCCAACAAAAAAATTGAGCTGTAGTGAATCTTCCGCAGACATTTCTCGTTGACTGTTAGAGCAAGACTGTTAGAACATCAAACACATGCTTTTTCTGTTTACAAGGTGTACCTTCTCTGTCTTCTATGTGAAGAGTTCCCCAAAAAAGGGGGATAATTCTAATACTCGCTGTGGAATGGAGGGGGTGTAGGATATACAAGTCATTTAAATTGTTCACAATGTAAATATTGTTTATTACTATATAAATGTGGTTTCATCAATAAGTAAATAATATATAATAATAATAATAAACTAGATAGGATCTCGTTACGAGTAACGAGTAGGTCTTCCGTTTAATTTTTTAAAAAGTTTAAGGACTTTGGCTCCTATAAATCCCTAATTAAGTAATGAATGGTTGTGGCAAAGAGTTTTTCAAACAGACTTTGTTACGATCAACAACGTGTCTTCTATAATGCATTACATAATCTTGATCGTTTTTTAAGTTATTTGTAATAGTGTTTACTAGTATCTTGGCCCCTAATTTTAAGGGCCAGCCCCTTTTTCTTGAGTTCATTGAAAAGGTCTTAAGAATACTATCATTTTTTGTTCGTAAACCTATCAAAAATTGTTGTTAATTTTTGAGATATAAACGATTGAATATTTTAGGGGCCAGTCCTATAGATCCTTAATGGGGACAGACATTGGTGTTTTGATAAGTGGAATCGATTAGAACCATCCATGCAGACATTTTCTCTTCTATAATACTTAACAAAATCTTATTTTTATTATATTCCTTCTCTAGATATATTCGATAATGCATTGCAAAATCTAGATCGTTTTAAAGTTATTTGTAATAGAGTTTACGAGTTTATTGGCCCCTAATTAAAGGGGCCAGCCCCTTTTTCTTGATTTTGTTGGAAAGGTCTTAAGGATACTAACAATTTTTGTTCTTACACCTATCTTAAATTGTTGTTCATTTTTGAGATATGAATGATTGAATCTTTTAGGGGTCAGCCCTGTAAATCCTTAATAGGGACAGATATTGATGTTTTGATAAGTGCAATCGATTAAAATTATCAATGCAGACATTTTCTCTTCTACAATGCTTAACAAAATATGTCTCCTTCTCTAGATATATTGCGTCAAAATTTAAGGTTTTTGGCCCCTAAAAAGCCCTAGTTACGTAATAAATAGGCATGGCAATGATTTTTTCTGATAGATATTGTTATGATCAACAACTTTGCTTCTATACTGCATTACAAAATCTTGATCGTTTTTAAGTTATTTGTAATAGAGTTTACGAGTCTCTTGGCCCCTAATTAAAGGGGCTAGCCCCTTTTCCGTGATATCGGTGAAAAGAACTTTTCATACTCTACCACTTTTGTTATATATGTCTTAACAAAATATCAACTGATAAAAAGATACAGATCAAAACGAGTGAAAATTGTGATTAAAAATCCGTACCCAATTTTCGAGCCATAGCAAGCTCCAAGAAATGGCGCCACAGGAGTAAAACAAAAACAATGGGCACAACTTCAAACTATGGTATAACTATCCTGAAAATTTCATATTCATATCTCTGATACTTTTTGAGTTTTTGTGTGCACAAAATAGGTCGTAAAAATGAACAAAATGGCCGATACATCGGTACCGGAAGTGACGACAGGAAAATTATCAAAAATATTTGAAGATCATATGAAGTCCAATCATCTGTGAAAAAATTGTGGAAATCGGTCGAATAGTTTTCGAGAAATCGCGTGCACAAAATTTGTGGAAAAGAAAAATAATAATAATACTAGATACGATCTCGTTACGAGTAACGAGTAGGTCTTCCGTTCAATTTTTTTTAAAAAGTTTAAGGACTTTGGTTCCTATAAATCCCTAATTAAGTAATAAATGGGTATGGTTTTTCAAGCAGATATTGTTACGATCAACAACTTTGCTTCTATAATGCATTACTAAATCTTTATCGTTTTTAACTTATTTGTAATAGAGTTTACCAGTATCTTGGCCCCTAATTTAAGGGGCCAGCCCCTTTTTCTTGATTTCATTGAAAAGGTCTCACAAATACTAACATTGTTTGTTCTTACACCCATCAAAAATTGTTTTTCATTTTTGAGATACAAATGATTGAATATTTTAGGGGCCAGCACTGTAGATCCTTAATGGGGACAGACATTGGTGTTTTGATTAGTGGAATCGATTAGAATCATTAATGCAAACATTTTCTTTTCTACAATGCTTAACAAAATATGTTTCCTTCTGTAGATATATTGCGTCAAAGTTTAAGGACTTTGGCCCCTAAAAATCCCTAGTTACGTAAAAAATGGGCTGGCAATGATTTTTTCTGATAGATATTGTTATGATCGACAACTTTGCTTCTATAATGCATTACAAAATCTTGATCGTTTTTAAGTTATTTGCAATAGAGTTTACGAGTGTGTTGGCCCCTAATGAAAGGGGTCAGTCCCTTTTTCTTGATTTTGTTGGAAAGATCTTAAGTATAGTAACATTTTTTGTTCTTACACCTATCTTAAATTGTTGTTCATTTTTGAGATATAAATGATTGAATCTTTTAGGGGTCAGCCCTGTAAATCCTTTATGGGAACATACATTGGTGCTTTGATTTTTGGCATCGATTGAAATTATCAATGCAGACATTTTCTCCTCTGCAATGCTTAACAAAATATGTCTCCTTCTCTAGATATATTGCGTCAAAGTTTAAGGACTTTGGCCTCTAATAATCCTTAGTTACGTAATAAATGGGCGTGGCAATCATTTTTCAGATAGACATTGCTACGATCAACATCTTTGCTCCGATAATGCATTACAAAATCTTGATCGTTTTTAAGTTATTTGTAATAGAGTTTACGAGTTTATTGGCCCCTAATTAAAGGGGCCAGCCCCTTTTCCTTGATTTTGTTGGAAAGGTCTTAAGAGTACTAACAATTTTTGTTCTTACACCCATCTAAAATTGTCGTTCATTTTTGATATACAAATGATTGAATATTTTAGGGGTCAGTCCTCTAGATCCTTAATGGGGACAGGAATTGGTGTTTTCATTAGTGGAATCGATTTACGTCATCAATACAAGTATTTTCTCTTCTACAATGCTTAACAAAATATGTCTTGTTCTCTAGATATATCATATCAAAGTTTGAGAACGTTGGCCCCTATAAATCCCTAATTACGTAATAAATGGGCGTGGCAATGATTTTTCCTGATATATATTGTTACGATCAACAACTTTTCTTCTATAGTGCATTACAAAATCTTTATCATTTTTCAGTTATTTGTAATAAAGTTTACGAGTGTTTTGGCCCCTAAATAAAGGGGCCAGCCCCTTTTTCTTGATTTTGTTTGAAAGAGCTGTTGATTCTCTACCACTTTTGTTATATATGTCTTAACAAAATATCAACTGATAAAAAGATACAGATCAAAACGTATGAAAATTTTGATACAAAATTCGGACCCAATTTTCGAGCCATAGCGAGCTCCAAGAAATGGCGCCATAGGAGTAAAACAAAAACAATGGGCACATCTTCAAACTATGGTCTAATTATCCTGAAAATTTCATATTCATATCTCTGATAGTTTTTGAGTTTTTGTGTGCACAAAATAGGTCGTAAAAATGATCAAAATGGCCGATAAATCGGTACCGGAAGTGACGACAGGAAAATTATCAAAAATGTATGAAGATCATATGAAGTCCAATCATCTGTGAAAAAATTGTGGAAATCGGTCGAATAGTTTTCGAGAAATCGCGTGCACAAAATTTGTGGAAAAGAAAAATAATAATAATAATAATAACTAGACGCTTGTTGCGAGCAACAAGAGGTCTTCCGTTTGAGTGCACCATAAAATAGCCTAGAGGGATAGTTGTTCTTTTTTTATCATTTCTAAACATGTCATTAAATTCCATTAAACCCTCTATAAGAATTTCAATAGACATATAATTATACTTAAATTAATCTTTAAAAAGTCGCTATTATTGTGATTTTTGATAAAATTATATTGGAAATAAGTAAAATCTATCATTTCATATATAAAATTATAAACCTTAACACAATTAAGGAAGAAAAAATATTCGGCACTCGGGGACTGAACCCGGGTCGCCTGGGCCAAAGTCCACCACTCTAACGACTGAGCTACGCGGACTCTCGCTTCAGGACTTTGGAGCCCAAAATCTCGAGAATGCGTGGATCGATTTTAAAACAAATTTCATATTCTGAAGTTATTAAAGCGTCTCTATCGAACAATAATATTAAAAAATTTCAAAACAAAAAAGTTGAAAATTGACTGTTTTTTGTTTCCTTCCGGTGCCGACTGGGAGTGACGGCGGACGTTCGGATATGCGAAGGGCACTGCGGCAGGACACTTTCTACCATCCCTGAAAATTTGAAAGTTCTATCTTAAATACTTTTGGAGAAAAATCGTGAACAAGCAAAAACATAAAATCTTTAATATCTCGGGACCGGAAGTGACGACCAAAAAAAACTCGTGTAATTTTCTTACAAATTTTGTCATGAATAAGATCTAAAAATTTCATCAAAATCGGCTGAAGCGTTTTTGAGAAAACGTGGGAGAAAAAAAAAATAATAATAATAATAATAGAGGAAAAGAAACAAAGCAATAACAATAAGGTCTTCCGTTGGAAACGGAAGACCTTAACTAGACGCTTGTTGCGAGCAACAAGAGGTCTTCCGTTTGAGTGCACCATAAAATAGCCTAGAGGGATAGTTGTTCTTTTTTTATCATTTCTAAACATGTCATTAAATTCCATTAAACCCTCTATAAGAATTTCAATAGACATATAATTATACTTAAATTAATCTTTAAAAAGTCGCTATTCTTGTGATTTTTGATAAAATTATATTGGAAATAAGTAAAATCTATCATTTCATATATAAAATTATAAACCTTAACACAATTAAGGAAGAAAAAATATTCGGCACTCGGGGACTGAACCCGGGTCGCCTGGGCCAAAGTCCACCACTCTAACGACTGAGCTACGCGGACTCTCGCTTCAGGACTTTGGAGCCCAAAATCTCGAGAATGCGTGGATCGATTTTAAAACAAATTTCATATTCTGAAGTTATTAAAGCGTCTCTATCGAACAATAATATTAAAAAATTTCAAAACAAAAAAGTTGAAAATTGACTGTTTTTTGTTTCCTTCCGGTGCCGACCGGAAGTGACGGCGGACGTTCGGATATGCGAAGGGCACTGCGGCAGGACACTTTCTACCATCCCTGAAAATTTGAAAGTTCTATCTTAAATACTTTTGGAGAAAAATCGTGAACAAGCAAAAACATAAAATCTTTAATATCTCGGGACCGGAAGTGACGACCAAAAAAAACTCGTGTAATTTTCTTACAAATTTTGTCATGAATAAGATCTAAAAATTTCATCAAAATCGGCTGAAGCGTTTTTGAGAAAACGTGGGAGAAAAAAAAAATAATAATAATAATAATAGAGGAAAAGAAACAAAGCAATAACAATAAGGTCTTCCGTTGGAAACGGAAGACCTTAACTAGACGCTTGTTGCGAGCAACAAGAGGTCTTCCGTTTGAGTGCACCATAAAATAGCCTAGAGGGATAGTTGTTCTTTTTTTATCATTTCTAAACATGTCATTAAATTCCATTAAACCCTCTATAAGAATTTCAATAGACATATAATTATACTTAAATTAATCTTTAAAAAGTCGCTATTCTTGTGATTTTTGATAAAATTATATTGGAAATAAGTAAAATCTATCATTTCATATATAAAATTATAAACCTTAACACAATTAAGGAAGAAAAAATATTCGGCACTCGGGGACTGAACCCGGGTCGCCTGGGCCAAAGTCCACCACTCTAACGACTGAGCTACGCGGACTCTCGCTTCAGGACTTTGGAGCCCAAAATCTCGAGAATGCGTGGATCGATTTTAAAACAAATTTCATATTCTGAAGTTATTAAAGCGTCTCTATCGAACAATAATATTAAAAAATTTCAAAACAAAAAAGTTGAAAATTGACTGTTTTTTGTTTCCTTCCGGTGCCGACCGGAAGTGACGGCGGACGTTCGGATATGCGAAGGGCACTGCGGCAGGACACTTTCTACCATCCCTGAAAATTTGAAAGTTCTATCTTAAATACTTTTGGAGAAAAATCGTGAACAAGCAAAAACATAAAATCTTTAATATCTCGGGACCGGAAGTGACGACCAAAAAAAACTCGTGTAATTTTCTTACAAATTTTGTCATGAATAAGATCTAAAAATTTCATCAAAATCGGCTGAAGCGTTTTTGAGAAAACGTGGGAGAAAAAAAAAATAATAATAATAACTAGACGCTTGTTGCGAGCAACAAGAGGTCTTCCGTTTGAGTGCACCATAAAGTCGACTAGAGGGATAGTTGTTCTTTTTTTTCAATTCTAAACACGTCATTAAATTCCATTTAACCCTCTATAAGAATTTCAATAGACATATAATTATACCTAAATTAATCTTTAAAAAGTCGCTATTATTGTGATTTTTGATAAAATTATATTGGAAATAAGTAAAATCTATCATTTCAAATATAAAATCATAAACCTTAACACAATTAAGGAAGAAAAAATATTCGGCACTCGGGGACTGAACCCGGGTCGCCTGGGCCAAAGTCCACCACTCTAATGACTGAGCTACGCAGACTCTCGCTTCAGGACTTTGGAGCCCAAAATCTCGAGAATGCGTGGATCGATTTTAAAACAAATTTCATATTCTGAAGTTATTAAAGCGTCTCTATCGAACAATGATATTAAAAAATTTCAAAACAAAAAAGTTGAAAATTGACTGTTTTTTGGTTTCCTTCCGGTGCCGACCGGAAGTGACGGCGGAAGTTCGGATATGCGAAGGGCACTGCGGCAGGACACTTTCTACCATCCCTGAAAATTTGAAAGTTCTATCTCAAATACTTTTGGAGAAAAATCGTGAACAAGCAAAAACATAAAATCTTTAATATCTCGGGACCGGAAGTGACGACCAAAAAAAACTCGTGTAATTTTCTTACAAATTTTGTCATGAATAAGATCTAAAAATTTCATTAAAATCTGCTTAAGCGTTTTTGAGAAAACGTGGGAGAAAAAAAAAATAATAATAATAACTAGATCTCGTTACGAGTAACGAGTAGGTCTTCCGTTCAATGTTTTGAAAAGTTTAATGACTTTGGCTACTATAAATCCCTAATTAAGTAATAAATGGGTGTGGTAAAAAAATTTTCAAGCAGACATTGTTACGATCAACAACTTTGCTTCTATAATGCATTACAAAATCTTTATCGTTTTTAAGTTATTTGTCATGGAGTTTAGGAGTATCTTGGCCCCTAATTTAAAGGGCCAAACCCTTTTTCTAGATTTCATTGAAAAGGTCTTAAGAATACTATTATTTTTGTTTCGTAAACCTATCTAAAATTGTTGTTCATTTTTGAGATACAAACGATTGGGTATTTTAGGGGCCAGCCCTGTAGATCCTTAATGGGGACAGACATTGGTGTTTTGATTAGTGGAATCGATTTAAATCATCAATACAAACATTTTCTCTTCTACAATGTTTAACAAAATATGTCTCGTTTTCTAGATATATTGTATCAAAGTTTGAGATATTTGGCCCCTAAAAATCCCTAATTACGTAATAAATGGGTGTGGCATTGAGGTTTTCAGTTTGATATTGTTACAATCAACAACTTTGCTTCTATAACGCATTACAAAATCTTTAAAGTTTTTAAGTTATTTATAATATACTTTACGAGTCTCTTGGCCCCAAGTTTAAGGGGCCAGCCCCTTTTCCTTGATATCGATGAAAAGAACTTTTAATAATCTACCACTTTTGTTATATATGTCTTAACAAAATATCAACTGATAAAAAGATACAGATCAAAACGTGTGAAAATTTTGATTCAAAATTCGGACCCAATTTTCGAGCCATAGCGAGCTCCATAAATTGGCGCTACAGGAGTAAAACAAAAATAATGGGCACAACTTCAATCTATGGTCTAACTATCCTGAAAATTTCATATTCATATCTCTGATAGTTTTTGAGTTTTTGTGTGCACAAAATAGGTCGTAAAAATGAACAAAATGGCCGATAAATCGGTACCGGAAGTGACGACAGGAAAATTATCATAAATGTATGAAGATCATATGAAGTCCAATCATCTGTGAAAAAATTGTGGAAATCGGTCAGATAGTTTTCGAGAAATCGCGTGCACAAAATTTGTGGAAAAGAAAAATAATAATAATAATAATAATAATAAGAAACAGTACGAAAACAATAAGGTCTTCCGTTGGAAACGGAAGACCTTAATAAGAAGAAACAGTACGAAAACAATAAGGTCTTCCGTTGGAAACGGAAGACCTTAATAACTAGATGCTCGTTGCGAGCAACAAGAGGTCGTCCGTTTGAGTGCACCATAAAGTAGACTTGAGGGATAGTTGTTCTTTTCTATCATTTCTAAACACGTCATTAAATTTCGTTTAACCCTCTATAAGAATTTCAATAGTCATATAATTATACTTAAATTAATCTTTAAAAATTAGCTATTATTGTGATTTTTGATAAAATTATATTGGAAATAAGTAAAATCTATCATTTCAAATATAAAATCATAAATTTAACAAAATTAAATAAGAAAAAATATTCGGCACTCGGGGACTGAACCCGGGTCGCCTGGGCCAAAGTCCACCACTCTAACGACTGAGCTACGCGGACTCTCGCTTCAGGACTTTGGAGCCCAAAATCTCGAGAATGCGTGGATCGATTTTAAAACAAATTTCATATTCTGAAGTTATTAAAGCGTCTCTATCGAACAATAATATTAAAAAATTTCAAAACAAAATAGTTGAAAATTGACTGTTTTTTGTTTCCTTCCGGTGCCGACCGGAAGTGACGGCGGACGTTCGGATATGCGAAGGGCACTGCGGCAGGACACTTTCTACCATCCCTGAAAATTTGAAAATTCTAACATAAATATTTTTGGAGAAAAATCGTGAACAAGCAAAAACATAAAATCATTAATATCTCGGGACCGGAAGTGACGACTAAAAAAAACTCGTGTAATTTTCTTACAAATTTTGTCATGAATAAGACCTGAAAGTTTTATCAAAATCGGCTGAAGCGTTTTTGAGAAAACGTGGGAGAAAAAAAAAATAATAATAATAATAGAGGAAAAGAAACAAAGCAATAACAGTAAGGTCTTCCGTTGGAAACGGAAGACCTTAATAAGAAACAGTACGAAAACAATAAGGTCTTCCGTTGGAAACGGAAGACCTTAACTAGACGCTTGTTGCGAGCAACAAGAGGTCTTCCGTTTGAGTGCACCATAAAATAGCCTAGAGGGATAGTTGTTCTTTTTTTTATCATTTCTAAACATGTCATTAAATTCCATTAAACCCTCTATAAGAATTTCAATAGACATATAATTATACTTAAATTAATCTTTAAAAAGTCGCTATTATTGTGATTTTTGATAAAATTATATTGGAAATAAGTAAAATCTATCATTTCAAATATAAAATTATAAACCTTAACACAATTAAGGAACAAAAATTTTCGGCACTCGGGGACTGAACCCGGGTCGCCTGGGCCAAAGTCCACCACTCTAACGACTGAGCTACGCGGACTCTCGCTTCAGGACTTTGGAGCCCAAAATCTCGAGAATGCATAAATCGATTTTAAAACAAATTTCATATTCTGAAGTTATTAAAGCGTCTCTATCGAACAATAATATTAAAAAATTTCAAAACAAAAAAGTTGAAAATTGACTGTTTTTTGTTTCCTTCCGGTGCCGACCGGAAGTGACGGCGGACGTTCGGATATGCGAAGGGCACTGCGGCAGGACACTTTCTACCATCCCTGAAAATTTGAAAGTTCTATCTTAAATTCTTTTGGAGAAAAATGGTGAACAAGCAAAAACATAAAATCTTTAATATCTGGGGACCGGAAATGACGACCAAAAAAAACTCGTGTAATTTTCTTACAAATTTTGTCATGAATAAGATCTAAAAATTTCATCAAAATCGGCTGAAGCGTTTTTGAGAAAACGTGGGAGAAAAAAAAAAAAATAATAATAATAATAGAGGAAAAGAAACAAAGCAATAACAATAAGGTCTTCCGTTGGAAACGGAAGACCTTAATAATAGAGGAAAAGAAACAAAGCAATAACAATAAGGTCTTCCGTTGGAAACGGAAGACCTTAATAATAGAGGAAAAGAAACAAAGCAATAACAATAAGGTCTTCCGTTGGAAACGGAAGACCTTAAATATAAGAATAATTTATAATTTTAGTATATCTGAGGGGGGCACACACAAATTTCAATTAATTTTAATAATAATGGCACATATATATATAAACATGTTCATGAATATCGTTCGAATCTATAAATTATAATAATGAGAGAGAGAGAGAGAGAGAGAGAGAGAGAGAGAGAGAGAGAGAGAGAGAGAGAGAGAGAGAGAGAGAGAGAGAGAGAGAGAGAGCAATTTACGAGATGGCTTGAATATAACTTTAAAAACATCTCCTTCAGATTTTAACTTAACATACCGGTAGGTACATCTGAATTTAAAATATCCAGCACTGTTGGAAACAAATGAAACATTCAAACACAGTTCACACTAGAATATACCCATGCAACTAACAAACAGAATACATCCATGACGTACCAACATCGAGAGAGAGAGAGAGAGAGAGAGAGAGAGAGAGAGAGAGAGAGAGAGAGAGAGAGAGAGAGAGAGAGAGAGAGCACATGTTTTTTGTAAGGAGGGTTTGAAAATTGTTAACCGAGAAGTTGAATTTACAATTTGGTGTCGCATTGAGTCTCAGTAGGGCCAAGACGACTTCCTGGATGGGATCAAGGGGTAAGCCTCATCACTCCCAGAAGCTACCAGAATTTTAGAGATTGTTGAGTACTTTGTAAGTTTATCATTTGGTTAAGAGCCCTAGTGGGGGGGGGGGGGGGGGGGGGGGTTCCAAATAGATTGATATATTCTTTATTTCCAAATTAGGACACTTTATAGTCATCACAAATAACAAGCATGATTGATCCAAATATGTATCATTAATATCAATAATCCTGGGGATTCTCGAGTACCTGGAAGCTCCAGAATTTTAAGATAGGCAGTTTGATTTTGCAACAAACACAAATATATGTATACATATGTCTTCCCTAGTTTTGGGGGTTTTTTTAACGACCAATGAATTTTAAAAAATTAACCGAAAGAAAATTTTCAGTAAAGACAATCTAGGAAAAAAAAGGTTTGCTGTTCAAATGATAAATATATACAAGATTTTAAAAGATACTTGATGGAAAGTAAAATGTTTTAAAATATTTTTGAGGGGGGCATCGATAGAGGGTCTGTACTGAGAAACCGTTTCTCCAGTGATAACTTTAAAAAAAAACTTGAATTCAAGTAAAACCAAGAACCACACATCACTGATGATGCAAGACTGACACTGATGATGCAAGGCTGGCACTGATGATGCAAGGCTGGCACGGCTTGTGTTCATTCACAAGTATTTCTCAGAAAATGAAATGACAACAGCTTTATTCCTTGTTACTAATGTGGTAGAGTCTGATATACATGGCATTTCTACTATAGTCCTGGCTTGTGAGTGACCACATCAGCTCTAGATCTATATCGGTGGATTGCTTGGCGTGTAAGCCAGGAAGCCATGGTTCGAATCACAACGAAGACCAAATCTGTCTGATTTTAAAAATGTTAAAATTCGACACTTCTGAATCCATTTTGCATTTTCTGCATATAAGCTCCATGTGTACATGTACTAGTATATACCCTACTTCTCATGTTTGTCAAATAAAACAAGTTTTTTGTGTTACAAACATTATTCCAATGGCTCCTTTATTCTGTAAGAATAGACATGTGATATGATGCTACCGGGGTATTTTTGTGAAATCATTGTGAAATGAATTACTGAGTATATGAAGACGACCAATTACATTCTCCATCATTGAAACATCAATTGCATTAATTTCGGGCGACCTAAGATAATTATACTGATCTATTCAAATATTACAATTTGATATCTTTGTTATGCATGAATTAAACTTTAACTCGATTGTGACTATTTTCTATCTACAATCCCTAAATACGAAAGAAATCCCACGCTTTGTTTCATCTGCAATAACCAAAGGGCAAAGGGAGGCAGTGAAGCTTATACGACGTAGACTATACAGAGAAAAAATACATGTATATACGTGTATTATATGTACATTGTTTGTAGGAGTGGTTGTATTTTTATCCCTTTTCTTCTATCTTTAACGCTTTTTAAAATTGCCCAAAAATATTAATATACTCTTAATTCAATTTCATAAAAGGGTGGATGGTAATGAGCATCTTCAATGAGATGATTTTCTTGATGAATCATATCAGAGATTTAAAGTAAACAAAACCCATCACCAAGTTTCAATACAGGGTGTTTCGCGTATCTCATGAGAAACGATAAAAACAGGTCTGCTTATAGAGCAGTTTAAATCACGAAATTCTTGGGTGCATTCATGGCTGATCTGAGAGTAGAGATGTCGTCTGAGAAAGAGAGGATTAAAAAGGACAGAGCGAAGTCAGCCAGTGAGGAGGGGGCGGGGGTCAGCTACGGGGCAGTACTGACCCTCCTGGCGGGGACTGTGGTGTTAGCCGCGGCCGTGTACTACCCTAACTCTCTGATTGTCGGAGAACTCCGTACACTGGTCGAGAAGATAGGAAATCAAACTAAGCCCACAGGTATGCCAGATTTCTTCTTTTCTTGGTGTTAATCGATTTTGCACTATTATCGCAACCATTGCTCTAAAGTAAACATGCGGAACGATTGGCAAATTTACATCGAAACTTGTAATCATGATTTGATTAACCATTCTCAATGTTTCCAAACCATGTTCATCACACGTCAATCAATACAAATATAAAATATACTAGGAGCTTCATACTCGTTTAAAGTTCGAATGTTTCTTTTATAATTTTCTTAGAAAATATTTGTTTGCGTGCATTATATATGCACGTAGAAATTACACAATGTACTAGTTTCGACTTCAACAATAAATACCACACCCTCTGTGCCCACTCATACGCACCCTAAAATACGGAAGGACGCAGCCTTCTTGTCAACGTCGCAATGTTCTTCTCTTGAACTTTTCTTCCAAAAATCCAAAACCATCACTGATGTCATCTTCGCTAGCCAAGGATTAATTACTGTAGAGGAGCAAAGTGGACCGTTAACCCTTGGCTAGCGAAGATACACTGGTGTATTGTTGCATACATAAATGTCATGCCCGCGAACTAAGAACAATGCCTTATGAAATTCTTATGAAAAGGAAGACAATACCGTACTAATCACTTACATCATGGGAAAATTGTATTATTTTATGTACATATTAAATGTTTTAAAAAATTATTTCCCTTTGGACTACACCCTACTACCACGTCCCTCGTCTCATTCCTGGTGCCTTTCTTTCTTAAATAAACCACATATGCATGTATTTTAAAGCATTGGTCTTGAATCGCAGGCATGACATATGCATTCCTTGGAACTCACTCCCAGTCTCGCAGACATCGTGCAAATCGTGCAGTTCTGTCTGCAAAACGCAATGTTTTGTTTTTTTTACATAAACTCAATGACCCCGATAGAATAAAACCAAATGTACAGTGTATCAATACAAAACCTTTGGACATGTACTATATCTCAAGACCACCAGACTCCCCGGGACTGCTATGATGTCAGGACACAGAACCCGAACTCTACGTCAGGTGTGTACACGGTGTACCCAGGGGCCATCAGGAGGGGACTGGACGTGCTGTGTGACATGGACGTAGACGGTGGAGGGTGGTTGGTGAGCAAACTTGTCTATTTTTAAATCTGTTCTAAAACAGACAAACCTACCCTAGCATACATTTATTGGTCTCCAAAGATTAGGCAATCGTTTTACACATTTGATACTTATTTTTTTCTGAAAGAATGTATGCCTGTAAAGCAATATTTTTGTCAGTGCGTTGTTTTTTATTGAAATGGAGCATTGTGGTTGTCTTTGACAGGTTGTACAGAAGAGGACGGACGGATCCCTGGACTTTTTCCGAGACTGGACGGAGTACCAGTTTGGGTTCAGCAATCAGCTCAGAGAACTTTGGCTAGGTTAGCTTCAGGTGACAACTGACGGTTAGCGGGGACTAGACCGGTATATGTCGGCTCGTGTGCTGACTCAGACCACTAATATGTTGATATCCGTGGGCCAGATTAAGATTAAATAATGCTCAGTTATGCGTCGAATTCTTGCATGCATTACTTTTTAGTACAAGGTGATGTTCGTAAGCGTTGGTATTATATGGGCCGCAGAGCTATATACATATGTTCTTATTACACAACTTGTTTGCATCTCAAGTAATTGTAATAACTAAGATAAATATCTTGATAATTATAATGCATAATTTTATAGTCATAAATCAAATCTCAATGAATTATATAGTACATGTAACTTTATTATTGTACCAGTACACGAGACAGACCGAATCTTGATTTACAAGTTTAGTAAAGATTTCTGTAAGAATTGCTCAAAATATAAATTCAATCTAACTAGTTTGAAATATATGTATACAGCATATGTAAAAAGTAAATCCGTTTACATTAAAAAGATACAACATTTGTATTTATAAAAGATTTCTACTGCGAGTGATAAACACATTATCCAGATGTTTGAGTAGTTTTTCTTGATGCTTTTTTAAGGTAACGAGTATCTGCATTTGCTGACAACCCAGTCTATGTACGAGTTAAGGGTGGATATGACGGACTTTGAAGGAGAGAGCCGCTTCGCCAAATTCAAACTCTTCCAGGTGGGGAGTCGGGATACAAAGTTCCGGCTGACGGTCGGCGGATATTCCGGGACGGCGGGTATGTAATATGCGTGTCTTGATAAGAAAAAAAAAAAGAACGCAAGGAATGTTGATTCGAAACCCTCATCTTTGAAAACTAAATGTTCATCAAGTTATACAGTAGAACTTTGCGAATAGCATCATAATTTGTCTCTATCTACGTTAATTTACACACATATTTAAAGAGGCTGGTTGTTCAACTTACCAATCAGATCTTACTTCAGTTTTTAAATATGATATTTTTGGCCATAAAGTATTATTTAGGGAAGAAAAATCCAAATATTTTAGCTTTAAAATTCGAATATTTTCCTATATCTTTAGTAGACCTCTTCTTCTAAAGGAGATCAATTAGAACCATTTTCAAAATATACCTTGGACTTTCGGTAAGTGTAACTATCTATTTCTTGCATCAAAACAAGTTAGAAATGACGCTGGTTTTACGTGAAATATACACAGATTGCGTGGTCTTAAGCTCAAAAGCCAGATAAATCTTGTTGATTTCAAAGAGCTGTGGCTGAATGGCCTGCAATGAAATAGACAGGCCTACGTCACATTGCTGTTGGACATAACTTCCCAAAGTCCAAGCTCTTGTTAAAATGGTTCTTAACAATAAAATGCTTTCTTTAGGCGATTCATTCGGGGTATGAAGATGGCGACATTGCAGAAAAATACTTCGTTATGTATTTTTCTGCAATGTCGCCACTTTGATATCCCGAATGAATCACCAAAAAGGAATCATTTTATTGTTTTCTTTAGGCGATTTATTCGGGATATGAAGGTGGCGACATTGCAGAAAAATACATAACCTGCCTTATGTATTTTTCTGTAATGTCGCCACCTTCATATCCCGAATGAATCACCAAAAGAAAGCATTTTATTGTTTGAATAAAAATAGACACGATCGTCCAGCCCTTTCAAGTCCAGTCTATAATGTATGTTTTCCCCTGTCAGCAAAGTACCATTGTATTGGTGATTTACGTTACCTTTCAATGACTGTACCGATTCATTTACTAGATAAATTAATCCGTCTATCAACATTTTGGATATACTGTGTAACAGACCAAGTTTGAACTAGTTAATATCGGCAAATACCAATAAGGTTGCGTAATAATCAACAAGTATTGGAGAAATAATTCATACACATGATTTGAACATATTTTATTGTAATGAATTGTTACAAATGGATTGAGCACAAATTATAAAAACTTAATTTTCCCTCTCCCTACATGTATAACAACAAATTCAATCCACTACTATAGGTTTCACAGACATGCACACATACATTCATAAACATAATTGTGTACACATATGTCCATTTCTTTATCGCTGGTTTTTATCGGCTGTTGCTGTTGTTATTGTTGTTGTTGTTATTGTGGTGTTGTTGATGATGATGATGATGATGCATCAATGATGATGATGATGATGATGTAGATAGGTATTATTGTTGAAAACACTGAAAGGATAATAAGATCCTTAAACTTCCCCTTTTATAGATATACTTTACGCTGTTTCTGCTATATAGGTGATTCGTTGTCCTCACACAACGGGATGATGTTCTCAACCAAGGACGTGGACAATGACCAGGCCAGTGGTCAGTGCGCGGCCTCATTCAAAGGGGGTTTCTGGTACAGCAACTGTCACACAGCTAACCCCAACGGACAGTACCTCAAGGGGGAACACGAAAGCATGGCGGACGGTATCAACTGGAAAACATGGCGCGGCTATAAATACTCTCTACAGACTATTACCATGATGATTAAACCATTGTAGTTCAACTGTTGTCGAATGGTTCTCTTGTTATTTCTGAAAACTAATCGAATAGATGTTATTCAGAGAGAGAGAGAGAGAGAGAGAGAGAGAGAGAGAGAGAGAGAGAGAGAGAGAGGTGATTCTTTCCTCGGTTTTTGATACATTCGATCAGTGCTTACTATCTATTCAAGATATATTACTAAAGTCAGATACTCTACGCAATTGCGCTTAAAAATATAGTTCCATTTATGATCAGCAGATACAACATTACAACAAATGTTTAGAATATCGATTTATATGTAATGTGTGAAATAAAATAAAATTAACGTAAAATTATTAATAAAATCATCTTTCCCCGAGAAATGTAAATGTGAAGTATTCATATTCCTACGCTAGCTGCCTCCTCAGTCTTTTTCACGATCATATAGTCATTCTTCGATTGACAATTTTTTCACTAATGAATATTGCTTAATTTATTACAATAATTATGTTACTTTCACAATTATTGTTCGTTAGGTATCACACAATCTCTTTCAATTATTTATTGTGCTTGGGTGCGTGGTATTCTTTTCTTTTCTTTTAATGACGAAATGGTTATGCAACACCCGCACCATATTTCTGATCGCATTCGTGTAGACTCTGTTTAAGCACAGATGTGTGTACTGTTTGCTGTAGTCCGAAATATCTGACGTTTTCCTGGCTTTTTTAACGATTTTGATATTTTACATGCCAGGAAAACGTCAGAACCGGCGCCATTACGAAAACTGGAAATTCACAGCCTCCATCTGGAAGCGACATTCTAGGCTCGATTTTAAATAGATATATATTTAAACTCAATAATACAGCTTAAAATATAATTTTACTGCACATTTAGATAATCACACTGATAAACAATAGTGTTGTTGACCTATTTTCTCGAGAGATTTCAAAAATGCACGAAATCAAAACAAATCTCAACAGTTTGATAGAATGTGTTCAACAGACTGTTTATGGGATACAAGGACCCATAAAAGCGATATTAGTGAGCAGCAAAATCATCGTTTTATTAAATAGTTGTGAGTGAAACGTTTGTTTCAACTCGTAAATATTTAAAATCGAGCCGAGAATGCCGCCTCCACTTGGAGGCGGCGAATTCCCAGTTTTCCTAATGGCGCCGGTTCTGACGTTTTCCTGGCATGTAAAATATCAAAATCGTTAAAAAAGCCAGGAAAACGTTAGATATTTCGGACTATGTTTGCTGGTGACGCAAGACTGGTGGCAGTATTTGCTACGGACATGAAGAACTATATACGCCAGTTTGTTTTAAAACAAGTTCAGTTATTTTAACTTAGAGATCGGCTGAGCACAGTGAAAATTTAAATTATAAAGTGTAATTTAAAAGTCGAATATCTTGGATATGGGGTAACCCATATCTATTCTTGTTATCAGTATTTGAAGCGTCCATGTGAGCCCGTCGTGTTACGTGGTTCTCCTGTATAGTGGAAATTTACGCTGTCTTCGTTTTACCATGAATAGGATTTAAACCATGTCCAGTCAATTCCTGCTTTACATAACTATATCCTTTTGCATAACATCTCCTTTATCAACTAGTATTTGCACAATGAAACGCGCCTCTTTCGTTAAACCCCATTCTTTTTTGTTTAAAGAAATTTAAAATTGTGTTCCGCTACAGTACCATTAAACCACCCGTAAATTTAGTGACAAGTACGACCCTTGGTGGTTGGACTTATGATATCGTATCCTCGGAGATTGCATCGTGGTCACATTATTTCATGTGATTGCATGTTATTGTTGTCTGCATGTTATATTAGATATTATTTAAAACACTCCAAAATCACATGATTGAGCAAGTTACATGTAAGAAATGAGTCCAGTTCATGTTTGCAATGATACAATGGGTTTCATAGAAGAGAAGTAGTATTGTGTTATACCGACATCACAACCAACATGAAGATTTCTGGTAAGAGGGAGAGGTAGTTGTTGGCATGAACGTACGGTAAAAGGACAACTTTGTTTACAACTAAAGTTAGGCGAGAGGAATATCGCCGCTTCACTCAACCTTTTGGCAAGACCAGTCAGAGCGACTGTGCATCAACAAGAATTGTATGTTGTCATCCTCGATATTTGAGTCTGATAAATATCGATGAAACAGTTGTCCTGTTGACATTTTTAGGTAAAGGGGCCATATACATGGCATGACCAACGTATATTTTATGTAGAGTTATGTCACGGAAAAACTTTATAGTACTGACTACGCTGTGAAGATTGTAATCGAAGAATTTCGCCATGCATGTAGATGTAGATATGTCAGTATATGATCTGACCTTTTAACATGAAAATCGATTGAGGCCATCCTTTCGTCATGACCAACGCTGATATCAATCAGGTAAAACAAGTTTCAGAATATTTTCTGCCGACCTACAGAAATTTGCAAAACAGCGTGTACCCTTTTCTTCAAGGTGTGAAATTCACAACCGTCACTTCCATAAACAACATAAAAGAAATATAAATACAGGCGAGTCTATACCCTGGACCTTCTATACCATAATACTTGTTGTCAGCTTGTTACAGTAGTACTTGCGTGTTGGGGTCGGTACAACGTAAGCATACTTTATGATTCTCTCTCTCTCTCTCTCTCTCTCTCTCTCTCTCTCTCTCTCTCTCTCTCTCTCTCTCTCTCTCTCTCTATATATATATATATATACACGGTTATCTAAAATCGACTTTCGAACAATTTGCGCTAGCGATCTTTCTTCCTCCGAATAAAACCCCCAATAGAACAATAAGTATAATAAGTACTTACCATTTCAAATCACCTGTGTATATATATATATATATATATATATATATATATATATATATATATATACACACACACATGTACTGGTAATACACTACATAACGGTTTAAGATTGTTTCGATATATGACTATACGTCACGTCAATGTCACAAAATAATTTAAACATAAATACAGCTGATAAAAAAGATTTGTGGCTGTAAAATATGTCATATGGCTTACTGTCCATAAAATATTGTTAGCGATTCGTTTACTATAGTTATCTGTAAAACTATGTATTTGTTTTGCATTTGTTAATCATAAATTTTTGGCTGTGAACTGAGGCTAACATTCATTAACTATATCTATAAAAAATGCAATCGGCCACAAACTAGTTTTTAGAGTTGATCTATGATTCTGTAATTTCTGTCAATCGTAGTTTACAGCCACTCACTATGTAATATTCACATTGGTAAGCTATAGTTTACAGCCACTCATTATGTAATATTCACATTGGTAAGCTATAGTTTACAGCTTTTGAATATCGATTTAATATATGAATAAAAAAATTGTTAACTATGATTTTCAATTCACCATATTTACGATTTTCAAAGAAAACTAGTACTATTGTTAACTAAAGTTTTGACTATCAAAGATAATTGATATACATTCTAGTTTATCAACTGTGAATTTAGTGAATTTCGTGTGTTCTTGGCTACAACTGCAGCGCTTTGTTATATATATATATTATAATTATGAATTTATGTAACTTGTTTTCCTTCTCACTATCTAGATATAGGAATTGAGTGCTTTTTTTGGCAACGTCAAATTTTGTTATAAATTTATGCAAAACACGTATATGTATGTTCATGAGTTTTCAATGCTTATGGTAAAAACCATAATCAGTACTGCAATGGAAATTTAAGTCATGTGTCAAAGCCACAGAAAGGTTAAACAATGGTCCAAATGAATATAATAACGTGTGTTATTTTACATAAAAGCAAAAAAAGTAAACTTTTTCTCATTTAATTATTGATCAGTAAAGTTACAGACAGCATCACGATCAAGTTGTTTGGATTTGTAAACATATTATAGGAGAACACAGATGTTAAAGCTGAAATATATTAATTTTTTTCTTTACTCAATATATTTTTGGCTTTTAAAATCATATCTAAAAATTAAATGTAGATCTGATGGCTATTTTGTTTACCATCCAGCCTCCTTAATAGCTTTACTTCCACCTGCTCAGTAGTACAACTTTTTACAACAATAGTATATTCCAGACTGAGATTTAGGTCCACGTTACCACCCCCCAAACAACTTATATTTTCTCTCTCATTACTGACAATGCTACACATAATTAATGGCAGGGTATGTCTTAAATACACAACAAAAATAAATAAGGGCATAACTCCCCAAAAGTTCATCCTCAAAACTTTCAGCATATATGCACATCTATAGTTTAGTCTTATCGATAACGACAAAATTCTAAATTCAAAAGAAAAATAATGGAATCAGAATTTCCTGGTAATATGTACATTTACACGTTGTGTCCTAAATGCCTACAAAGGGTTATGAAATTTCGTGAATCGGTTTAAGGAGGGTCAACAAATTAACCATCAGATCTACCTTAAATTTTAAGATATGATTTGTTTAGATATAAACTATTATTTAGTAAAGAAAAAGTCCATATATTATGCCTTTTAAATTTTAGTATTTCCCTTTATTTTTATATAGAGCTCTTCTTCTAAAGGAGATCAATACAGTAAAAAGAATGGCCACGACCATCGAGCCCTCTTAAGAGGAGGTGCGCTTACAAACTGTTCATTTCTGTATTCAATATACGGCCAAAATTCTAAGTTCAAAAGGCCAAAGTTTCAAGTGAAATAATGAAATCTGAAATCCCTGGTATTATGCGCATCTACACATTGTGTCCTAAATGCCTACAAAGTATAATCAAATTCCGTGTAACGATTTAAGAGGAGTTGCGCTTACAAAATAAAGGACGGACAGACAGGTAAAAAACTTTATACCCCTGACAATTTTTTGTTCCGTGGAGTATACTAGTAATTAGACATTACTTGCACTAACTTGCTATTTGCATGTGTGTATACATGCAACATAATGCTGGAGTAGTGGTAATAAAGTATCATCTTAATATCCACAAATCAAAGAACGGCCTTTCATATGCAATGGCAGTTTCTGCTACATGCTGTTAAAACGACTAGCAAGCTTTGTTTTATACACATTTATTGTACATTAAAAGTCCTACAGGCTTGGTACAAGACTGTAGAAAGAGTATTACACACCCAGTCATAAAAAGAATCATAAAATGTGACAAAAATGGTGAAAAGTCAAAATCTTTTTTTTTATAAAACATTGGTAAAATTTCATTCTCTTTAACATTTAGAAATTCTTAACAACTTGTAAAAATCAAATTGATCTCAAAAATCAAAAACAGTCAGCTTTGACAGAGTATAAAACCGTTTGTTGTTCACACATCTATAAATATCTATGCTATAAAACAGTTATATATAGATCTATATAATAAAAGAGATTCGGTCATTCTCAAACAATGAGAAGACAAAGTCAAAGAAGGGTGGAAATCTACGTCTACACGATGACTGATGAGGAAATCCCTGGATTGTGAAGATGTCTGCGAGAAAATCATCTACTTCTTGGCCTTAGTGGTCTTCTTTGCTGCTTTCTTTCCAGCTCTCTTCACTCCTTTAAAATAACACGAATTTCATTAACATTCCACAATAAAAACAATCATAAACAGCTAGGGCCTATTTGAAATGAAAATATTAACTTCAACTCTTTAATAGTAAATATCTTTTAATAAGTATTAATATTTTTTTCATGAAGATTGATTTTGATAAGGGGAATCACCTGCAAATGCAATACTTTGGCAAAGCTAAAGAACATATATTAAGCATTCCCTTAGAACCTCTTCAATAATTTTGATAAAATGCATGCAAAATGATTAAACACTGACATACCCTTTTTTGCTCCTGCCTTCTTTGCAGCCTTTTTCGGAGACTTGGGCTTTGTTGCTTTCTTTGGTTTTGCTGAAAGTTAAAAGTTTAAATAAAATAACCAATAAAATGGACGTATGCGAAACCTGACAAGAAAAATATTCAAGTTTCATGAAAAGAATTGTGGGTAATATTTATTACCTGGGGCATCGGCCTTCTTTCCGCCTTTCTTTGCTGTAGCTGCCATTCTGAGCTTTATCTGCAAAGTAAGGAAATCATTTCATTAATCAAGGTGAATAAGTAACACTACCTACTTTTACACAACAATTTCGTCTTTACGCAATGAATGCTCGTGTTATTATTTTGCGCCATCTTTGTTCAATATGCAGGAAGAACAAAGGCAAAGGAATCAAATTTAATGGAAATGTTGATTGTGCATGTCAGAAAGAGTACTACACAGTTATCATTAACTCTATTTGCATGAACATTTATGAAGATATGTGCATAATGACAACACATGTAGCAACTACGTTGCCAAAATTCACTATGGCGCCTTGTCGGGCGTACCACGAACTAAACGAGAGGTAAACATAAATCGAAAATTTCCGTGCAATCGCATACAACAATTATTATACACAGTGCATAATTAATTCAAAATATATCTATTAACTTGTTTGCATGTTTGAGATTTAGAAAAAATAATATACTTACTCACAAAAAAGTAAATTTTCTTATAATCGATTCTCCAGTAAACAACTTTGCAAGTGACGCTAACAGCTTGTGGTAGACGCGCGATACCCAGCGCGAAGCAGGAATAATAACCAATCGAAAGCCGACGTTTCAACGATTGAAAATATCAACCAATGAAATATAAGCAAGCACCTTGCAATGACGTCATGAATTATTACATGCACTTTGACTTCCATTTTGATTGGTGGATATTAGTAATCGCTACCAAAAATAGCAATACCCTTTGTTGACAGTCAACACGCGCTGGGCTCCGTGAAACATAACTTGAATGCATTTCTGACCACCTTGAAAGGGCTGTTATATTGGTTTTTTCTCCCTAGGTGTTACTCAAATGAGTAAAATTTAAAACATGCTGTACATCTTAATTCTTTCTGTGAAAGTAACAAATTGTTTCAAAATTTATGTTTTGATGTTTGTGAAAATCACAGAAAGGTTGAACATTTCCATCATAATTATACGCACAACTTTTCGAGTGAATCGAAAACAAAAAGTTGTTCCCATTTATTCTCTATATTAATTAATCCCAATGCTACAATCGTATTGTCTATGAATTGATTGCAATTAATTAGTTTAGATGAACTATATATAAATATATACACTATAAAGCTAAATTGAATGTTTAACTGTAGGGAAGTTTTAATCTATCACATGCCATTATTATATTTCACGAACTTTGATGAACAACAATTTGTTTGCTGTTATCAAAAAAATAAATAAAATAAAATATTGTCGTATAAAAGTATTACTCAATTTTAAACTTTTTAATACATTTAAAGTACTTTTAATTATAATTACATCCTATTAATTGACTGTATTTACTTTATGCATAGTATATGAAATATATGCGTTATCTATCACGATCGGAAATTGTCAGAACTTGTGTTAATACCTTTGCATATTATAATAATATGCAATTAAATATGCCCAAGGCAATTGAATTTATGAAAATATTGCTGCGTGTGCTCCAGAAAGAGAGAGCTATATACATGTACATTT
The DNA here is from genome assembly GCA_033439105.1 of Magallana nippona. Lineage (NCBI taxonomy): Eukaryota > Metazoa > Mollusca > Bivalvia > Ostreida > Ostreidae > Magallana > Magallana nippona. The sequence continues at coordinate 51,352,515 of CM065918.1, read as the reverse complement.
GACTTGTAACTAAATATTCGTATAATGCAATCACTCTAACTTACAGACGGTTTTTTTTTTCTTTTAGTAGAATTTGTTTATATCATCGTCGTTTGACATGTTTGATTGCACCCCAAAACCCCCAATCTTTGAAAACTTTTCATTTTTGAACTATGTAAAAGTGTGTTCATTTAAGAATAAGGTTTCGATTAATGCATGGCGATTTTTATTAGTCTATGGTCGTTTTAATATGTGTATGCATGCATTATGCACAAAACAGGCTACTGAAATTACTTTTAAAATGTTTTCATTGTAATGAATAAGTAACTTTGATTTTACTAGTCATATATTTTATCCACATTTAACCATTTTACATAAATGCAGATTTTTTAAAAAATATATATAAACTCAGGTTGGAAAAGTTTTTCTTATCTACAATTATGACCCCCCCCCCCCCCCCCCGATTTATTAGCATAAAGAAAATATGAATGACTATAGCTATAGTAGTTTTATCGATAATTCTTGCAATTATCTATTTATAAGCAAGTTCCAAAGAACGTCAATGTTATTCGTTTAATTTTCTGTCTGACTAGTCTTTAGTTACATGTAATTGCCATGTGTAAAGAAGATTACATTTTTAATTTGAAAAAAAAATTCATATTAGTGAGATAGCATCAAATTTTTTCCTTTATATTACAATTAATATGCGCACATATAATCTAATGCATTTGGATACGATCAAAAGTTTATTGAAATTTAAATATTCATTGTTTTTATCACTGTTTCATTAACTTTCTCCAATAAAACATTTGTTAGAAAAGTTTTGTAACATTATTTAAAGGGTCATGGTCACGATTTGGTCAAAATTTATTTTTCCGTTTTTTAATGTTTTATACAATGCTTAAGTAAAGCATTTTTTTTAGTGTCAGTCGTCGAGTTATTTATAAGCGAAATACAGAACTCACAATATTCTCTGTTACTTAAACAAAGCTCGGGACATGTTTTTGTTTAAATTTCGAATGTTGACAAGAAAATTCCAGGTTTAGACCAAAAACGAATGCGACAAACGATATGAACTGTTTATTTATGTTCAAAACGAATTAGCAGTAGAAAAAATCAGTTTGAAAAAGAACGGTAAACGATGCGGTAAATGTAAACAAAAACATGGCACAAGCCTTGTTTATATAACAAAGAATTGTGAGCTCTGTATCTTGCTACGACTCCACGACTGACACTCGAATTTTGGTTGATCATTAGAAATGCATTACTAAAGCATTGTAAACAATAAAAATAGAAAAATAAAATTCGACCAAAATCGTGACCATGTCCCTTTAAGGAGACTGGGTGGTCAACAAATTACCCATCAGATATACCTTAAAATTAAACCGATAAACTATTAATTAGTATAGAAACAATCCCAATAATTGAGCTTTAAATATCTTCTATATCTTTATTCAAAGCTCTTCTTCTTCAGGAGATTGATATAGTCTAAAAATGGCTACAAAAACCCTCTTGAATTAATCATATCATAATGAATCAATTTCAACGGTAAAGATGCTCGTGGGCCTTTAAGATCACCTGAGTGCAATAATTCTTAGCATGAGTGACCAAGTCACATGACCTATTCTGTGCATGGATCGATGTAAAATATGACTGGTATGTAGATTATATATGTGTATGGCACGATTAATGAATAACAAATGTTAATCATGGTTTAGGCTTGTAACTGTAGTTGATAGACATGTTAGGAGTCAGCGCAGAAGTCTGAAGTTTAATCACTATTAGAGCTAAAAATAAAACACCCTTTACACAAAAAACCCTACCAAAACACCAACAAAAAAACCCACTGTTTTTGTGTTGTTTAAGTGTATGGTTTATTAGTTTGAACATATTTTATTGTTTATATTTAATTTAAACAATATTTTATTACGTAAAAATATTACATAATAAGGATTGGGCAGCAGGCAATCTGCCTATTTGAGCCCTCTCCTTAAAAAGTCAATTGGACAAACAGTGATGGTACAATGTATCAACAAAATATAAGTGAGAAAAAACAAAAGAAAAATAACTGGAATTTTAAGATTGATACCGGGTATTATTTATGTACAAAACAAAAAAAAATGTTTAAGTAAGCTAGCAGTTCAGCTGTTTGGATGACACTATGAAGAATATATTAAGACTTAAATCTTTTGGTAGCTAATATATAATCATGAACAATCTTGAATAAGGCAACATTTTTATTATAAGACAAACTACAGTCCCCATATAACATTAAGTCCAAGGAAATGGGGATATTTAAATGTAGGTTGCTTATTGACTGTATAAAGACTTGCCTCTGTAAATCATAATGTGGACAGACAAAGAAATAATGATAAGCATTTTCAGGTACATAACCACACATATAGCAAATGGAATTTTCACGCAAAAAATGATTGAAAAGGTCAGCATTTAAATTGCTAGCATTATTTCTTAACTGACAATGTATAATATTTGCTTTTCTGTTTCCAAAGTCATAAAGTTTATTTGGCTTTCTAAAAAATATGTTTTTTATGGCTTTTTTAAATGAAGACACAGTTGGTAAAATTCTAATTTGAAGAGGTAATTCATTCCATAATTTTATGATTGAAGGTAAAAAACTGTTCATAAAAGCAGTTGTTTTTATCTGAGGTAAAACAAATTTAAAATCATCTTGGTGTCTTAGTGAGTAATTGTTTTGCGGTAATACACATGATATGAGTAAATCCTGTAGGTATTTGGGGGCAAGTCTATGGACCATTTTATAAAATAGTGTGAGTTTGTGAACCTTTCTTCTATCTGATAGTAGATCAATTCCCAATTCATCATACAGAGCAGACCTGGATGAGTTAATTCTTAGACCTGATATAATCCTTGCAGCAGTTACTTGAATATCTTCTAAAACTTTAACTTCTCTATCTGTACAATTGTCCCAAACTATGTCAGCATATTCTAAAACGGGTCTTATAAATGAGAAGTATATTTTTTTAAGACGGCATCTACTTAGCTTGTATTTAACAAGTTTCAGTAGGTTTAACCTTTTACAAGCTTTTTCATGAATAGAATCAATATGTTGTTTCCAACCTCCATCATATTGGAGATTTACACCTAGATGGATGTGACTATCAACTTTTTGTATAAATGGACCATGGACACCAAACTGTACAGGAGGATGAGATATATTTTTCCTACTAAAATCAAGGTTTTTAGTTTTACTGGGATTAAGATCAACTGCCCATGTCAGACCATTTACATACTTTATCAAGATCAGAAACAAGTGAATTTGTTACAGCCTGTTTGTCTGTGTATTGTATATATAATATACAAAGGGTTCGAACACAAGTTCGTACAACTTACTAGGTTCTCACCCTAATACAAATATTTACAATTGTCATAAAACATGAGATATATATACATATCGAAAAGGAATGGTAAAGAACAAAAATATGAAAACACAATTTTATATATCTATATAAATCTGCGAGAATTGGTTATAAAGTTTTGCACAGCAGTGAATATTCTAACATTAATTTTATAATCTAAGTTATCATTACCCCATAGTAAAGTATGCGAATCTATAATACCCAAATCGTGTATTTCGAATAGTTCGTTGAATAAGGAAAATCGTTTGCAAACAAATAAAAAGTGATATACATCTTCTTTCTTTCCACATATACAATTTGGAGAATCAATAATATTTCTTCTGTGTAAATCATAATTAAGTAAACAATTGTGCCTTAATTTTGTATGAATGATGTTTGTTACTCTTTTACCATGAAGAAAATATTTAGGAACTTTTGTATCACTCGTATTATTAGCAATGCTTCTTTGAAACTGACTGATGGATGTTGATTTCTTGGTATCCGAATTTAGTGAGTTCCATTTGCTTATAGCATCTGGAATAAATGATTTTTTATATGTATCGTACCTAACTCTGGGAGGTATATAATTGTCTTCATTACGAGTACTGTAGCGAGAAGTATCTTTTCTATAAATGTTAGCAATATCACTAAGATATTGTGGTACAAGATTGTAATGAATTTTATGCATGATTGTTAGTTTAGCTATTTCCCTTCTTTTAGCCAAATACTCCCACCCTGTTTCAAAATACAATGATTCCCTGGAGGCCAAAATTGGTAGTCCCGTGACAATTCTTGCAGCGTGTAGCTGTACTTTTTCTAACTTTTCAATTTCTGCGGAAGAACAACCATCCCATACAACAGAAGCATATTCTAATATTGGTCTTATAAAAGTTAGATATAATTTAGATAATTTGTCTCTGCCTAAAGTAAATTTAAGTTTCTTAAGTAGTCCTGGTTTTTTGCAAGCGATATTTACTATATCACTGATGAACACAGACCATTTCAAATCGTCAGAAAACGTTAGACCTAGATGTTTATGAGTAGAAATAATATCTAACTGACAATCTTGAAAAAACAGTTCTGGGATTTCCTTACGTTTTGACTTGTCAAAAAATACAACTTCGGTTTTATTAGGATTAAATTTAAGTAACCAATCATCAGACAATTTTTCTAATATCTTGAGGTCATGATTTAACACATTTTCTAAGTTTCTTAAGTTTTTATCCGCATACTGGATTGAATTATCATCTGCGTATAATCTAAAAAGGACAATATATTTTGTGCAACATCATTGACATAAATTAAAAACAGAAGGGGCCCAAGTACAGATCCTTGTGGCACTCCGGCTTAAGTTGGATGATAATCCATCATCTAGTTATGGTTTATTATTTTTAGCTCTAATATTGATAAAATTTCAAACTCCTGTGGAGACAGATTCAATATTAAAGTATTACACAGTTAAACGCGAGAATAAGACTATCTGACTTTGTATATGTAGTCATCTAGTTACGACCGAACTCATTTATAAGTCTGACCAATTCAAAACCAAGTTTATCTGATAAATATTATTTAACGATTTAGAAAACCGTATGATAACAACTTTTGCAACAGTTATCGAATGTAAATTATAGTTGGCTGATATTAGTTAACTTTATAATTACAAACAGATTAAATATACAAGATATAGGTAATAAGAGTAGCATTTGTGCACTATATAGTCAACAATTATTCGATATAGTTTTTAAGATGAAAAATATTGTTAACTAATCGTTATATAACTACATGTACATATGTATATAGTTTATGGGCCGTACGTAAATATATCATAAAGTCGATTAGCCCAGCTAAAGTTTATGTATATGTATGTCAGTCCTGTGAAACTGCATTTGTTATAAACAATTTGGCGCGCCATATGCAAAACTTCTTAATTAATATTATGAAATGACAAATATCGATACAAAGACCCTGTCACTAAACATTGATGTAAAAAAAATATTAAAACTCGATTTGTGCATCATATTTGTGACATGCGCAGTGATTCACTAGCTGTGAACGTTCTGAATTAATTTAGAATGCAATTTGGGACATTTCGAACAAGGACATCCAACAAATATTAGTTTGTATGAATTAATTATTTACTTGAGTGACTTGATTGATACGTATGAATGGAAGTATGACATCGAAATTTGACTTTTATTATTGCATCATTGATCTTTAAAAAAAAAGTTTTATGAGTGTGAGGAATGCACATAGTGTCATCATAAATAATACACTGTATCAACTTTTACTTTGTATTGAATGACAGTCAGTCGTATATTTTTCCATAGTTATATTTTTCCCCAGCTCTGTCCGTTTTTAATCAAAATCTTCCATGTGTAAAATGATGGTTTACACTTTGGATTGGTACCTGTTTTACCGAATACCAGTGTACTCTTTTGTGTAAAAAGGTAAAATAGGTCGTTCGTGAAGTGAAAATAGATGTTAAAGTTGGAAAGTGTTTCAATATTAATAAACTAAGGTATATATTTAGCTATTTTGAATTAAATATTCAGTTGCAAGGGTTAATGATAAGTTTTATGCATGTGTCAGGGATACGTAAGCAGAACGATTGCATCTGATATTGCTCCCCGGTATTTATACATACTGTACTTCAGTGGGTCAGCATGGTCAGAGACACTATGTCCTCGTGTGCCCATGTTTCGACAGTCTTAATCTATGGGTCTTCTTTATATATTCAATGAGCAATAATTTTGAAATCTTAGAAGTTTATCGTGCAAAGCAATCATATCTTGCTTTTTTAACATTAGCTGATTAACCTTTATACATTTCGTGACTTTCATTGACAAAGTATAATTTTATCGACAAAACAACAGGTGCGGGCATAGAAAGAATAATCTTACCGTGACCAGGCTATAGTGCTCAGGTCACAGTAAGAATTTGTCCCATATACTTGCAATGTAGCAGCTGCGAAGCGATCTGCTTCACGTCAATTTTTAGTTTCTTAAAAATAATCTGAAGGGAAAAAACACATAATTAGATATACATAACAAACCTTCTTGAACATGGGTATGTAGTTAAGTCCATAAAATATCCATTTAATGGATCATACCAAGGCATTTACACTATTTAAACACTTGAATTTGCCTGCCATTTTGCCGGAAATCGCACACAGAATGTCTCAGATTTTATCACTAATACGGTGACTGTAAACAGCAAATTTTCAAACGTGTTGTTAAACTGTCATGATTTCGTTGCAAAAACAATAAATATGGTAAAAATGGGACTATAAAAGACCAACAATGGAGGTATTTTAGACCAATCATATGAAAATTTAGGTGAGATAAGATGCAATATTTTTTTTCATATGCTATGAAGCAAGTAATGGGGATGAATTCTATCGTTAAACTCGGTCCGTAGGACATCTGTCATTTTAACGATAGAATATGCTCCGTAGGACATCTGTCATTTAAAACGATAGAAATTTCTATTTAGTGAGGCCAGTGCTAGTTCCAAAATTTCGATTTAGCTTGTCAGTTAAATTTATCTTCACAACATTACATGTTTTTCATTAATGAATCTCAGTTTCTGCAGACGATCCATCATAGGGTTCATCAAAGCATTTTAATTTTCGTAGTGCAATGATTTGAATTCAGAGTAAAGGTGGATTAACAAAATTTGCTCTCTTTTTATTGGGAAACCTTCATAAATTAATTTCTGACTTGTTTAAAGTGCTACTGTAGTATCATATGCATACAAAAGTGCACATCTTCCTGCGAGAACAAACAAGATTAAACAAAAGATTAACTCCGTCGAAATTTAGACCTTGTGAATTTTAGGACCTTCAACCATATATTATGCTGAATCTCGGTAGGGGAGGGGGACTTCAGTTGCTTGTCGTGATTTTAATCATGTTTTTCACCTGTATCAATTTTGCAGCTTGAACATTTTTCTAATTACATATTGCTGCATTTTTATCTTAAAATTCTTGGTTAATGTTTGGCTCAACTGGATATTTAGATTGATGTCTTCACCAGATCTCGGGACAGTCTTTCATAATTCATGTATGGAAACTCTGTCCCAACTCTGGTCAATTGTCACAGAGAAAATCGTAATTTTACCCTTAGAAATTGACAAGAACAACAACCGGAAAACTGAGTAACTGCTATGATCTTAAATGTTTTGCTTATAGCAAAAATATAAACACATACTTTTCATTCTTAATTTTCTATTTTTCTTATGACTGTCTATAGACCAATCAGATGATTTTATTTAGAACTATGGTAACTGTAATGAGTTATATTAATACCTTATTTAATGAGGGAAGGCATGCTAAATTGTAACAAATAATTAGAAAGATTTTTAAGATTGAGATACACAGATATCTCAATATTGATAATGCATTTCTGATCACTGGTTGACTGGCATCTGTCTTAATGGAAACAATTTAATATGTTTTGCCCAAAGTATATAATTCTATTGCAATTTCAAGTTTTGTTCTTCACCCAAAGACAATTAGACAGTGGATGTCTGTGACCAAAATTTGGATATAACAGTGTACAGTTATGAAACCACGTCAATATAGGTGATGACTACCTCGGGGTATTTAATAAAGCCAGTCTGGCAACAATACTTTAAAGACAGAGCATATTTATAACCCTATACCTAAAAAAAAAAGTTAAATTTTCTTAAACTAAGTTTCATTTTGTTTATATTTCAAGTTATGAGGATTATTCCCTTGATAAGAGCCAGGAAAGGTGGTGTCAGTGCATTGTCCTGGCCAAATATACCCAGCTTTACAAAGTCTGCGAGTAACTCCCCGATTTATGATAGCGTTGTGAGTTGTTATTAGAACCATTTCAACAAGACCTTGGACTTTCGGTAGGACGTGACTATCTATTTCTTGCGTCAAAAAAATTAAAATGATGCTGGTTTCAAGCGAAATATACACAGATTGCGCAGTCTTAGCTCAAAAGCCAGACAAATCTTGTTGATTTCAAAGAGCCATATGGCTGAGTGGCCAGTAATGAAATAGACAGGCCTACGTCACATTGCTGTTTGACACAACTACCCAAAGTCCAAGCTCTTATTAAAATGGTTCTATGTGTGTTTTTTAAATTTGTTTGTTAGAGATTTTTGATTTTCTTGTGGTTAATGTTCCAACTAATTTTGCTTGTGTGCGCAAATTGATAAATTTTATCACATTGTAGTAGTCTACCCTGGTTTATGCTAATACATGTTTTATCAGACACACATGTGCTTCGTTGAACTTATCAAAAGAACAGTAAAATTAATCATTCATTTCAATTCATCCTGATGAATTCTACAAGATTAGTTTTTTATGTTCAGAGTTTTTTTTAATCAGTAACTAGATTGTCATAGAATATCATTCCGCTACATACAGAGACCTATAGAGGCTCTTAATATAACCAAGAATGTTCTGAAACAGTTAATCAACTGTACAGTATTATTTTCAAAGAAACACTTAATGAAAGAATGTTTAAAAATTGAATTCTTTTCTTTTAGAGAACCATGTCTTCCAAACTAAGTGGTTCTAATCGAATCAAGGGCACAGAGAAAAACATATGGTCAGTAAAGTTAATTTTAAACTTAGCTTTTTTGAAGAGAATTCACCATGTATGGATGAAATAAATCTAGCTTTATCCTATTAAATTTGTTACCAAATTTGGAAGGTTAATCCTTAGATATGTAAACATATACCCGTTCATGATGATGATTTAATTAATTAAAATTGATTGTTTTTAATGACAGGGTAGAATTTGGAAAGTTAGCAGTTGAAAATGAAGCTTTAAATCTGGGCCAGGTAATAAATACATGATATCAAGTACGCTTTATGTACAATGTTTAAAAGTTCATATCAAGTTTGGTGTATGAAGGAATCAGTACTTGTTTCTATACCAGTTATTCAAAATTTTAAGTGGAGAAAACTCATTGGTGAACCGGTTTACCTTAATGTTATGACCTTGACCAGAGATAAATTGATGAGAACTTTAAAAGTTTCTAATTGTGGTTATGATTACATTGATTTACAAGTTGATTTCCTGTTTTTAGGGATTTCCCGATTTTAAGCCTCCACAACATGTGATAGATGAAATGGTGGCAGCTGTCTCCAGTGACAACCATCTCATGCATCAGTACACCCGCAGCTCGGTAAATCGACACACCTCTTAAAGTCTTGTTTCCTGTTTCAAATTCATTCTCTCACCAGAGGTTGTGCTACACAAGCTTCGCTTACACCACTGTCAACGCCCGATGTACAAGATTCTTGTTTAAACTGAAATGATGGACAAAATGTAATTAAAATCAATGTATTTACTTCTTTTATCTATAAGTAAGATTATAAGTAATTCATTTTAAATCTTTGAAACTTATATTCATTTTTATTTCAAAGTTACTATAAGAACTATTTTGCGGAGGTGAAAATTAAAATCCGATCACATGATCTAGTTTGACAGATGTTTGAAAGTTTTGAAAAAGCAGTTTCTGCATGCTCCCTACTCATCGTTGATTTTACACAAATCAGCAGCAATGTCATATCATATTACCTTTTTAAAGTTGCCCACAAACTTTTTACCCTTTAATATCCTCCCTTTAAGCTGATTATGCAGGAGTATCAAATCAACAATACCATGTGCTCGCCATGCTTGTTTTGATTATGTGACAGACTATTTTTTCTGCGTTGACAGAGTTGTAAGCGAAACTCTGGTGAGAGAATGGTTTCAAATTAAGACAATTCAAATTGTTTTTTAATCCTCCACCAATAACAACATCTAATATTACAAAACTAGTAATTATAGGTACATGTATGACACCTTAATTTGTGATGTTGTTTTTGCAGGGTCATCCCCGACTTGTATCGGCTCTGTCTAGGTTATACTCGCCCCTGATTGGACAGCAGTTGGACCCCAATAAAAATGTGACGGTGTCTGTGGGGGCGTACGGTGTTTTGTTCTGTGCCGTACAGGGACTGATAAATCCTGGTGACGAGGTGGTGATCATCGAACCGTTCTTTGACTGCTATGAACCCATGGTGAAAGTTGCTGGAGGAATACCTCATTATTGTCCTCTTAGACCTGTAAATACACATATTGATTATTCAATGCAAATTTATAAAAATTTTGTCATGACATGTTGACAGAAATTTCATTAAAATTTATTTGGAGCTTGAATTTTTATTTTAAATATAGTCTTTTGAAAGATTTGTAAAATTGCTTAAAGTTAATTCCCTGTACATATATAAGACCATATACCAGTACATGTATATAAAATGATCATACAATTACAGTGGTTGATAATCCACTAAAATAATGTACATGTACTTTTGTATGACATGACTCAAAAAGACTAAATAATATTTCAGACGAAAACAGAGGGTGTAACTTCAAGCAAAGACTGGATTGTGGACCCTAAAGAGCTGGAGAGTAAATTTAATCAGAACACCAAGGCTCTCATCATCAACAACCCAAACAACCCCCTGGGAAAGGTAGCAATATGTTTAACTTCCTACAGTTTATGACTATAATTCAGTCGAAGTTCAATTGTATAGGGCTACCTTATGACAATCTGCATGCATAGCTAAAATATAAAGGAACAGGTGTAAATGTTTACCATATGACTAAATATAGCTTTGGTGTGAAGGTTTGCCATTATTAATTCTCTAGCTACCTTGTGCCCCTGGTAAAGATGTGAAGGGTATTTTGTAACATTCTTTAGCTATATTCTCCTTGAAAATGTGTTGAGGTTTACCTTATGACAACTGGGATTATAATTTAAATGCAATATTTTATTTAAAAGGAATATTTTACAATTTTTTCAGATATTTAACTTAATATGTATATTTTTTAAAGAATGTAGACCGGTGTAAATTGGATAATTTTGTGTGTTTTATCTTAGATTAAATCAAATCTATTTTTATGATAAATTTTCACTTGCAAAGGTTTTCTCTCGTGAAGAGCTCCAGATGATGGCAGACTTGTGTAAGAAGTATGACACGATATGTCTGTCTGATGAGGTGTATGAGTGGATGGTGTACGACGATAACAAACATATAAAGATAGGTAAGACATACATACATGTACCTCAAATGAGGTGAACAACGATAACAAACCTATAACGATAGATAAGACAGCCATACATGTACATGTACCTCAAATGAGGTGTCTGAGAAAGTTGTGTATAACAATGGAAAAACTGAAATAAACGAATTAGTAAGAAATCAATTCCTCTGAGGAGGGATTTGATGATGAAAAACATACCAACATAGGATGCAAAAATACCTTAGATGAAATATCTGTTGTTAACTATTATTACTGGTGAGACGACAATGCATCTGATGATGTGATGTATAATAATGTAATTTATGATCTAATATTGTATTCTTTCTAATAGCTCGAATGTCTCCAATGTAAGTTTTACATGTACAAATGTACAGTGTTCATGTATTGTTGAACCAAGAACTTTAACTTTACTGAGAACATAAAGAAGACTGGATAGTGTTACGTCTTTGGTATACTTTATTACAAGTACTCTGATAGTATAAATGTTGATGTATATGTAGTACCTGATATACAGTTGTTATATTGTCAGTTTTGATTACACTGTAACTCTGTTGTTTCCTTACCCAGCCTCCCTGCCCGGGATGTTTGAGCGGACAGTGACTATGGGCAGTGCTGGGAAGACTCTGAGTGCCACGGGCTGGAAACTGGGCTGGGGGATCGGCCCGGAATATCTGATTGCCCCGATGCAGATCCTCCACCAGAACTGTACATACAACTGTCCCACACCTGTACAGGTGAGAAATAAGTGTTGTTATCAGAAAATGTCCATGCATGATACTTGATTTACAGTGTTTCAATTGTTTTTTATAACCTAAGACCTAATATGTTTTTGGAAATTAGAAGTATACCTGTAATTGCTGATCTCAGGGATGTGATTTTTCTGTGAGAATGTGGATTTTCGCAGACTTGAAAGCCAGATGGGCATTCGCGAGATTAATGCAAACCCCCACTGATTTGATTTCCCCATTTTCTTCCCATGCCAATCACATACCTGTAAGCATGAGATCAACAGGTACGTGTACAAGTACTAACAAGATATTCTTTGTTATTGGAAGCTACTGCTGTAGTTTAAAATACAGGTTTACAGAAACTTAACATTTCAGATGCTACAGTCAAGGGTACAATTTTGACAGTGCAATATAGTGCTAAATTGGACAGTCTGTTTTTCAGGAAGCTGTCGCAGGAGCATTAGAATATGAGATTGATCTGATGGACCAGCCAGACAAGTGCTATTTCTTCTCTCTGGCCAAAGAGCTTCAACCCAAGAGAGACAAGCTTGCCAAGATCTGCCAGGAGGTTGGCCTGTCTCCCGTTGTACCGGAGGGTGGGTATTTCATGATGGTTAACACCGGCAACCTCAAAAACGACCTTCCTGATGACGGGACAGATGATCCGCGCGACTTCAAATTTGTGAGGTGGATGACAACGAAACTGGTGAGTGTTGAATGTTATGTGTACTGGAGAAGAAAACCAGGCATCTGTGCTCTGTGCTAGACATCTTACGTGCCATCATTTTTTTTTATTTCCAGAAACTTGCTGCCATTCCTCCATCTGCCTTCTATCATAAAGAACATAAACATCTTGGAGAGAATTACATCAGGTTTTGTTTCATCAAAGTAAGTTACTTACTTTATTATGCCCTCCTTCGAAGAAGGGAGGGCATATTGCTTTGCTTCTGTCCGTCTGTCTCTGTCGGTCAGTTCACCAACAGTTTCCGTTCATTTTCTTCGCAGAGGTTGCACATACTGAATTGAAATTTGGTATACAAATTTATCATAATAATATCTAGGTCAAGTTCGATTTTGGGTAAGATCGAGCAATTTTTGACAGAGTGATGCCCCTTGGACTTAGAAAAATTCCAATTTTTTTGCAGTTTCCGTTCATTTTCTTCGCAGAGATTGCACAAACTGAAATGAAATTTGGAAATTTATCATAATAAATAATATCTATGTCAAGTTAGATTTTGGGCACGATCGAGCAATTTTTGACAGAGTCATTCCCCTTGGACTTAGAAAAATACAGATTTTTTGCAGTTTCCATTCATTTTCTTCGCAGAAGTCTTCAAGGGAGGGGGGCATAAGTGTTTCACAAACATTTCTTGTTTGAACAATAAATTGCTCTCTTTTTTGGTTCATATATATGCAAAACGTGGGCTTTGCAGAAGAAATCAAAACTCTTGTCAGCTGGTGGTGTAAATTTTGTATGCCTTGAATGCATTAGTTTTATTCCATTGAATCAACAAACAGAGCATTTCATTGTTTATGTTTACACTTTTCTATAAAATATTCATATAAAGTGGCTAAAAGTGTGTATCAAAAATGATAAGTACATGTACATGTATGTTACTGTTGTTACTTAGATTGAAGACCTATTTAGTACACATTTTACCTCTGGCACATATCCAAACAGTCATAAAACTCTGTCTGAATCTCCCATTAAGATAGTTTGTTCCTTATTGTGAACAACTAATGGTTTTCGTAGTGTGAGAAATTTCTCAAGGAATGTACATATAGGTACCGGTATTCCTTAGTGAAATAACAAGCCGATGCACAAACCACTTTGCAGGTAGCAAAATTTTACAGGATCCCACATTATATCATTTACAGTAAATATTGAAAATATGAATTTTTGAAAAATTAGGATTGTCAAAAGTAAATACATTGTAAATCCAAAATAAGGCAAAATGTATACTCAATCACACCATTACAAAACTTCAAATTGATGTCCTATGTAATTTACATGTTAATTAGGGCCCCGCTTTGTGGGCGCCCTATAGTGATCAGTCATCTGTCCATATGAGATCACTTATCCAGCACATATCTTCTCTCCCCTTGGCCCATTCTGGCTCATACTTCACCTAAAGAGTGCCTTTGGGTAAAGGGTGGGCAGTGACCTTGAACCAAGTTTCTAAGTCTAAGGTTAAGGTCAAAGCATAATTATCTGAAAAACCCTTGTGCGGTTCATATATTCTCTCTCCTTAGTCCAATCTGGCTCATACTTTACTCACAGAGTGCCTTTAGTCAAAGGGTGTGCAGTGACTTTGGATGACCTTTCTAGGTCAAGGGTTAAGGTCATATCAGACCACACAAAAAAATTTCAGAGTATATTTACTCTCCTTTTAGCCCTATCTGGCTCATTCTTCACATAAACAGAGCTTTTGGTTAAAGACTGTGTAGCAACCTTAAACCATGTTTCAAGGTCAAATGTGAAGGTCATAGCAGATCTCTTTAAAATCCAGCTTTAGACCACAAATTATTTCCAATTGGCTTAATTTTGCTCATATTAAACAAAAAGCCTGTTGGTAAGGGTTAATGTTCTATGCCAACTTGAAAATTGGTCAATGTCAAATCAAAATCCTCTGAAATGCTTTTATCCCATTTTCTATTATTTAAGTGGGCCCTTTGAGATGGTCACCATCTCAGTAATGTTTAGTTTCATTTGAGCATGGTTGGACTCATTTCCTTAGAGCAGAGTGTGTCTTTTAAAAAAAATTTTTGCAAGCAACTCTAGGCTGTTAATTAGTTTTAAGATTTGACATTAATAAAGAGGACTTTAAAAAAAGCTGGAAAGTGGAAAGTTGCTTGTGTTTGATATATTGGTACACTTTGGTAAATATCTTAATTCGAGGAAACATGATATACTCCATAGGTAATTGTTTTATACTTATGCCAAAAGAAGTCTGTGGCTGATTTATTGTGATTTTTCAATTTGAAGTATTCTTACCTTAAATCTGAAGTGTTGAAAACATATTTCTGAACCTTACAATCATGTGAACAGTATGTTTTTGCTTATGCAATGACTAGCTCTTTATCTATTTTGTAGAAAGATGAAACCATAGAAGCAGCTGGTGATATTCTCAAGAAATGGTTCGGTTCCGCGAAAAAATAATTGCACCAAACACAACCGTGTGCCAACTGGGAGGTGGGCATGTTGTGATGTAATATGTGTGGTGTGGACATAATCGCCCCGTCTTCCATTATGCGAATCTTTCAAGTCTTGTTTCCATGCTTTACAACAGGATGATATTTACATATACCGCCATCTCTCTACAGATCTACATGAATATGCCAACTTTGTGATTACCAATAACTTGTCTGTAAAATTTACTGGGCTGTATAAGTCATCAAATGTCTTGTTAAGTAGTTAATAGAACAGTGTAGGAGCACTCCCATGGAATGTGACCTTGCTTCCTTCTGGTCAACCAGAAGTTACCTGTATTTGTTGTCTGCTGTTACTGGAGCATTGTTGGCCTACATTTTTACAGTATATATTACGTACTAGCTGTGTATTACTGTATAAAGGGAAATTTTGGTGTGTTCCCATTTGGCCTTAACTGTGAAATACAGGAATAAAAGTAGTAAGGCGAAATGGGAATTTTACTGTAAAAACAGATCTTGTAAATTGATGAGAAGTTTTCATAATAATTACTTAATTACACATTTAAAAAAGCCTGAATATTTGGGATTTAAAATGAAAAATGAAGAAGAATTAAAAAAAACAAAATTTTTCATATTTAATGTAATTATTCTGCAGTCAATGTAAAATGAAAATTTAGATGATGAAATATTAGATTCAATTTAAATTTTTACAGACATTTTACTTAAGAATACTTGATATAAAATAAGATTCACATGTAAATTTTAATTAATTCATGAATACTTAAAACATCTTTATATCAGCGCTTTCTCCATTTTCAACAAATGGATTGTGGAAATAGATTTTAAACAATCTAAAATTAATGATAATATAGGTGATGCTATACAAACAATTTTAGTACCATTTTGATGTTTATAGAAGTTCTCATCTTGCCTTAATTAACCTCAGAGCTTACTAAGGCAAAATAGGAATACCTAATTTTACAGTTAAGGCGAAATGGGAATAAAGCAACCCCCCCCCCCCCCCCCCCCCCCCCCCTGTTTTATATTTGCCCATTTGTCCTTATTGACATTGGGTGAGTTTTTAAACAAGCTGATTGAAATCCGTAAGATTTATCTACAGCTGTGTTTTGATGAATTTAAAATGGGGCAAGATCTTTTATAACCATGATGGGGAAAATATAATGGTGGGAGGGGGAATAACTGACGGTAATGCCTTATACCTAGATGTATTCCCACATCACCTGATAAACCAGTAACCAGTATTATCATCTCTACAGTGTTGTTGTTAATTTATATTTTAAGATTGTTGTGACGAAAAATTGTGCTATTAACGGAATAAGATTTTTAGTATCACAGCATATGTTTTTAATCAATACTCTACCAAATACATCATATGTACAGTATATGTGTGTTTCAAATTGTTTTTTGTGTATTTGTTCACCTGAACTAGAGGCTCACCTGAACTAGAGGCTCCTCTGAGCCGTCTTTATTTTATTGAATGCAGAACCACTGAGCCAATTGTAGGAAAACTTAACACAAGACAAACTTGAGAAAGTTCCTTGTCGAGAACCATGAACTATTTTTTAAAACACAAGTGCACTTATGAAAATGTAAATCTAATGTAGGAAAGAAAGCAGCAATTAATACTTACTAATAAATGTCATTGCAAACATCACAACTCATGACTAGTATTTTAATTTTATTCCACAATTTATCATAATTGGTCTATTCATGCTATAGATAATTATATCTATATAAATAAATAATGCATATAATGTTGTGGGATACTGAAAGTCATCAACACAGGTTTCTTGTTAGTCAATATACTGTAAAAGTGGTTATTCATGCGTGGGAAAAATTTACGCTAGTTACGCGGTAAGCTTAAAACCGTGTAAAATACCCCCGTGGTATGGTAAAAAGTAAAAACTTTATAGAGTGGTAAATCGCGTATTGTTTGAGGATAGAAAACGCGTACTTAACTACCAGCGAAAATAAACACTGTTACAGTACAAGCATGCAAAAAGTTAAACAGCATACATCTAAAATGATTAACATACACATGATGCAAGGTATAGCATTCAATATGATAAAATCAATTGATAAAAAATAGAAAGTTTCTTTTTCTCTGTGAACTTTTTAGTCTGGCAAGCAATGATGCAAAGTGCTTCATGTCTTATAACCCTCCCCCTTCTCTCATAAGTTATATCTACCTGGTAATAAGGCAAGGACAATGTGGAATTTAGTTGAAAAGTGAATCAAAGTGAAAATTGGGCTAAATTCAAAACAATTTACAGAGGTGAATTTAAACAGTATATGCATTACTGCAAGTTCTTCAAATGTATTGACAATTCTTTTGAAATGAGTTATTTTAGCTGGACTCTGTTTTTACATTGTATTAATTCAGTCTGGTAATGAATTAATTTTAAAAGTTCTAGATTTATTGTTCTAATACCCCGAAACATTAAATATATAAGCTTGCACAAAAGAAAGATTGTTTTACATATCTTCAAATATCTAATGAAAAATTGCCAGAATTAACTTGAAATTATGCACATAAGATGATCATGCTGAATTTTTTCTATTTCCTTCATTTATTAGCTGCCCGTGTAGGCACTCGAATCCCTCATTTCATTGAGCACACAAACTGTCTTTGATTGAGCAAGTATCTCCAACCCACATAGCAGGGGAGCTGGGTGCATGGGTAGAAAACTAAATATCTCATCAGATCAATCAAGTTTCTTGTTCAGGTCACAAAGAAGTAAATAATATCACTACTTTTTAAGGAGATACAAAATATAATAAATGCCAAAGTGCATATATTGTTCATGTAGAAATGAATGAAAGTCAGTGTTTCACAATACATATACACTGAATGTGTACATTTTACACATTTATTCAAGTACAAGTTAATTGTATGATAATTGATCAAAAAACAACGATAACAATGGGGTATAGCATTGCACAGAATGAAACTAGAGAAAACAACAAATATCAACCAAAGGCCAGAGCATAACTGTCTTGAGTAAACAAGCATGTACTGTAAATAAAATCAGAAGTACAGATAATTAATTTCATTTAAAGATACACTGTTTTTGACAGTATTCATTGGTCATAACACTGTTGTTTCAGAAAATAACCTTAATCACCTATAGGAACAGTGTTTTCTTTGATTTTCTTTAATCACCTATAGGAACAGTGTAATAAGTTATAATTAGCACTATAATAACAGGTATTAATACCGGTATATGCACGTACATGTAATAAAGATGGGAATACACAACTGATATAATCAAACATGTTTAATATAAATACATGTAACACTGATCACTAAAGCATTGTTGTAAAAAATGGGAACACACAGAACAATGTATCGTTTGGATTTACTGTGTACTTCGATATCAGAGTCACGTCTCAATGTGAAGACTATCACACTTGTCACAAATGTAATCAACACTGACTCGTCACAATTATCACAAATGTAATTAACACTGACTGATCATACTTGTCACATCTGTAATGTATCACCAACTCAACAGCCACAGCTGACCACTATACTAGCGGTGCTGGAGGTGGGTGTTCTGTGGGTTCTGAGGGGGGAGCTGCCAACAAGGGGTGTTCTGAAACGGCAGTGTTGAGTTTGATTCGCTGTACAATAGCTCCTCGACACAAAGGGCACTCTTTGAGGGGAATGGAGCACTCATTACAGCAGCAAACATGGCCACAGGACAGGAAAATTACAGCAGACTGGAAAACAACAAAAACAAATACATAACTTTGTTTTAAATTGAAAACTATTTTCCTTTTTACTTGAAATGAAACAAACTTGTATTAATACAACATACATTTGCAGAATCATTCACATAGACATGCTCAGTAAGATAAATTCATCCAAGTTTTCCCAAATTATGTCATGATTACTGTTCTGCCTATTATTTTTTTTAACTCATCAGAAGCATGAAAACAAACTTGCATACAGGATATCAAATACTGTTTTGCACAATATAGGACTCAACTTTATACATGTAATACATTAAAACATGGTTGACTGGAAAGAGAAAATGCAGAGTGTACCAAAATTCAGTGGTTTATTGGTGAATATTTTTAAAGTGCATATATATTTATTTGCTTTGAAAACAAAATATGAGGTACCTGTCTGTCCAGACATATCACACATTCAGAGTTAAGTCCCCTTGCTAGAATGGACTCTTGTCTCATTAGAGGAGCGGAGGGAGCTGGATGATCAAAGGTCATGTCCTCCTGGGAAAGAAAAGAGATGGATATAGATGATGGTTAAACACTTAAGTATATACACAATTCATCTACAGCCCAAACTAGAAATATATACCATTATACCATACATATGATACATGTACCAGCATTTTATACTGATTTGTAATCAACCGAAATCGAGAACCGCTCAAATATATTGCAAGTACTGTGGTCATCTCCTTGAATGAATCTAGTGACAATCACAGTTTCAAGCATATGTAAATTGGGAGCCAATGATATAATGTACACTAATTTTGAGGATCAACTCGATAACAAAATCTACAAAATTTAAACAACAGCATCGTTATTAAAGAATCAAAACCTATATGTGTTGGTTACCGTGTTTCTGAATTTGTCCATACTGACATGACTTGGGCCTGCTTCTTTCTCACTTTGTGCTGTGGCTCCTTTTGATGTACTAAAATTTTGAACATTTTTCAAAATGGATTTCCTTAACCCAAGTTCATGAATTCCCATCTACAAACATACAAAGTAAACATTTATTTACCATAGACACAAGCAATGATTTTAAAAATGCATATGCATAAAACCAGTTATTCATTAAACCTGTTTAAGGTCGTCATCTGTCATTTGCAGCAAGGTTTCTATGGTGATACGATGTCTAGCAAACACAGGGAGGTAATCCTGAGCCCCAGAATCATCTAGTACTGTTACCACAGCGATTTCTAAGCGATGCTCCTACAAAAAAACAAACAAATTACCTTAACAAATCTTTGTGTTTTAAAAAAAAATCTATCATATTCACAAGATTTTTCAAACTAGATTGGTAATTGCCATGGAGATAAACAACAGACCTGGTCCATGAGAGCCTGTGGTTTTCGGTCCATGAGTCGCTGGTACTGGACCAACCAATAGTCTGTCTGTCCATCCTCCTTCTGTTGCTCCATCTCAGCCTAAACAGAGACATACACTGAGTATCTTAATAACAAACAGACATACACTGACTACACTCAGTAACTCAACATACAGTCAAACATAAAATAACTACACACAGTAACTCAACACACAGTCAAACATACAATGATTACACTCAGTAACTCAACACACAGTCAAACATACAATGACTACACTCAGTAACTCAACACACAGTCAAACATACACCGACTACACTCAGTAACTCAACACACAGTCAAACATGCAATGACTGCACTCAGTAACTCAACACACAGTCAAACATACAATGACTACACTCAGTAACTCAACACACAGTCAAACATACAATGACTTCATTCAGTATCTCAACACACAGTCAAACATACAATGACTACACTCAGTAACTCAACACACAGTTAAACATACACTGACTACACTCAGTAACTCAACACACAGTCAAACATGCACTGACTACACTCAGTAACTCAACACACAGTCAAACATACAATGACTTCATTCAGTATCTCAACATACAGTCAAACATACAATGACTACACTCAGTAACTCAGCACACAGTCAAACATACAATGATTACACTCAGTAACTCAACACACAGTCAAACAAACAATGACTACACTCAGTAACTCAACACACAGTCAAACATACACCGACTACACTCAGTAACTCAACACACAGTCAAACATACAATGATTACACTCAGTAACTCAACATACAGTCAAACATGCAATGACTACACTCAGTAACTCAACACACAGTCAAACATGCAATGACTACACTCAGTAACTCAACACACAGTCAAACATACAATGACTACACTCAGTAACTCAACACACAGTCAAACATACAATGACTTCATTCAGTAACTCAACACACAGTTAAACATACAATGACTTCATTCAGTAACTCAACACACACTTAAACATACAATGACTTCATTCAGTAACTCAACACACAGTCAAACATGCACTGACTACACTTAGTAACTCAACACACAGTCAAACATACACTGACTACACTCAGTAACTCAACGCACAGTCAAACATGCACTGACTACACTCAGTAACTCAACACACAGTCAAACATACAATGACTTCACTCAGTAACTCAACACACAGTCAAACATACACTGACTACACTCAGTAACTCAACACACAGTCAAACATACAATGCCTTCACTCAGTAACTCAACACACAGTCAAACATACACAGACTACACTCAGTAACTCAACACACAGTTAAACATGCACTGACTACACTCAGTAACTCAACACACAGTCAAACATGCACTGACTACACTCAGTAACTCAACATACAGTCAAATATACACTGACTACACATAGTAACTCAACACACAGTTAAACATTCACTGACTACACACAGTAACTCAACATACAGTCAAACATACACTGACTACACATAGTAACTCAATGCACAGTCAAACACACACTGACTAATTTCAGTAACTCAACACACAAAAATACAATGACTACACTCAGTAACTAAACACACATACTGCATACAGGGCTATTAATGTACATGTATTTTAACCCAATCACAGATTTATAACAGTTTTCCCTAACAGATTGGCCCTAACACAGTAGTAACTTTGCAATTTTTAAATCTGCCATCTGTCAATGAAAGCCATTATAATTGAAAAAAAAAACATGTATCCAGAAAACTGAGTAATCTCAGTAATTCTTGAAATATTTAATGGTTACACACAGAAACTGATAAGCACATAATGCAACATATCCATATTGAATTTAACCGTATCAACAAACCCTATTGAATCTTGAAATAAACTGGATCTAGAGTTTTGATCATAAACCAAAACAAATGCACTTTGCAATTAAACTATGAGGTCTAATTTTAAATCCATACACAATCTTTGTAATAATTTTAGCTGTTAAGTTTTAAAAGGCTCTCAACATTTTACAAGGATTTCTGTGATGAATGTTTTGTTTAGACACTAACCAGTCGCTTTCTGAGCTCTTCTCTTCGGCTCTCCTGTTCACTCATCAGTTGAGACAGTAATCCCAATAGTTCTACTCTCTTCTCAGCAAGACGATTCTGTTTCAAAATATAAGCAAAATGCTAAAATTCATTTCCCTGATGCCAAAATATACAGGTTGTATTTTGAAGGTCAAGAGACACCCCTCTTTACTGAATTCCTCTTAATAGAGTATAATCCATACTTACAATTTCATCGTCGGTCCGTTCCTCTTTCCGCTGAAGCTCCACTAGAGTGAGTCCGGCGAGTTCCTCCTCTATCAGGTTAATCTGCTGAGTAATTCTCTGGGTCTTGGCATCCTTCTGCAGCTGTAAGGCCTCAAAAGCATCTCTCTGGAACTCTTCCTGAAAATAAAGGATTACATACAGTGTAAAACTGGTAGGATTAAAATATACTGTAACTTAAAAGGTGCAGATTTATATCAATGACAAACTTAGAGATGTTGTTTGAAAAAAATGAAGATTGGATAAATCACAAGCCAATATCACATAGAAAGAGAGTGTACCTGTTTCTGTAGAACATCTATCATGTTGGTGAGGGCGAGGTCCTTGTGATGGAGAATGCTGTGGACCTGATCCTGACTCGTCACCTCTTCACTGAAAAATCAACTCAACAGTCACAATCATTATCTAGTTATATTGCTGAGCGCTCCACACATATTCCAACAAAATCAACCCGAGCGTTTGACTAATTGTACTCACTCATGTAGGGCCTGTCTGAGAACGTTGTCTTTATTGTTGATGTAATTTGATCTGAGAAACTCAAACATGTCCGACTCCTGTAGCATAGACTCCATGCCCCCTGTAACAGATTCAACTCAATCTTTCATACACTGGTATCTTGTATTTTCATAACAATCATTAGTAACATTAATTTAGATTGTACATGTAATAGGTCTTTGATGTTAAAATTAATTTGATGATGATATTGGTAAGTCTTTATGCCAGTGAGCATTAGTAAGATACACTGGTGTTTTTGAGCACAAGTTCTTATTTTCATAACATAAACTGATGCTATGTTTGCTCAACCTCTATAGCAAGTAAAATAAAAATAGTCAGTACATACAAATATAATTTAATAGCTGTTACTACATACTGAGGACTTCCTGTTTGCGTAAGTTCTGCAGCTCCTCGTTGCGGACCACAAAGAGCTCCTCCTCCTCGATACGTTCACGCTCCATTAACTCCAATAGCTCCTCCGTCTTCCTCGCCTTTTCCTGCATCTCCAGCATGTTTTTGATTAACACATCTGTACCAATCTCAACTGAAGAGGATTAATAACAACAGTTATATTCATCCTTTAGACCAGGAGGTTCATGCTATAACTTATTTTAAAGTACATGAAACCAAAAAAATCTTTATCTTAAAACATTGCAACAATATTGAATACTCTAAACAGAATAATATGACTAAATTCAGCTGAGTAAGACATTATACACTATACAAAATATTACATTGTCTATCTAAGCTTTAATTTATGAACATTTTGTATGTATACACAGAATTAAAACATCGGACATAGAAACATAATACCATACCTTGCTGCATGTATTCTACAAGTTTCTTTCTCTCTTCCCCCTTTCCATGGAAAATAGTCTCCAGCTCTTTGTCCATCTTATTTTGATCCTGAAAAAAATAAAAGCCACCACACAAATAAATAACTACAACTTTGAATAGATTATGTTGAACTTCTCAGAATAAAATGCCCCCTTCTACAAATAAATAACCACATAACATATTGAATACCGGTATCTTAGAATTAAAAAATGTCCCTAGCCTAAATTGATTAACCACAACTGTCCATATTGACTTTCCTACAATCTAATGCCCCTGGCCTACAGCACTCACCTGAGCCATGGCCTCTATGAAGCGCTGCTTCTCCTCCATGGCCTGACTGGCCAGCTGTGCCTGCTCCATCATCTCCAGCTCCAGAAGTCTCTCCAGCTCTATCCTCTCCTGTCTCTTCTTGTCCTGCAAATAAACACAGAATTTGACAGAAGCATTGAGAAATGGATACATTTTGTTGTCTCTGTCAAATTATGGTAGTATGATGTATCGTTATATCATTTAGTGTATGAAGATCACTTACCATTATTGAATTGTAACTATCAATGTTTTTCTGAAAGAAATCAAAAGTTTTACATTTACATACAAAAACATATTCACGAAAAAGGCAGCATTTAAATCTCCAGAATAAGGAGAGTTCTCTATTGGTATTTACATAAAATTGAATGTTAAAGTTAAAAAATTTCATTTTTCTTTTTAATTAATAATAATGTATGCCTAAAAAAATCTTATCAAAATATTCTAGGTACTGAAAATGTCTAATTCCACGTGTTTAAAATTTCATGATTTCCTGTGCTAGTATCTTTCACAGGGTTCTTAATTTCACAGAAAATTGATTTCTTCATCATAAAATAATTAATTATGATTTTAAAAAAATCTGATAAGTAATGAACATGCAAACATGCATTTACATTATTTTTCTTTGGAATCACGCTAAGTTACTGGTTTAATCTGGTAAAATGCTATGAGAAATGATTATTTTGGCGAATATAATATGCACTGGTGTATAATGCGCACCTGACATTTTGGACTTGAAAATTTGGGGGAAAACGTACGATTTTATAATAAATTTATCTTAAAAGTGAACTGCTCAATAAAAATACCAATCACAGACAACATGGGTGTACAGGAGTCTTTGCCATCTAAGAGATGTCCGAGATAATAAGTAACAATGAGCACACATTCACAACAATGGGCTTCAATAAGGCTACAGAGGGGTAATTAAAGATATGAAAGTTCAATATCAATTCAGTTTATTCTCTTAAACCATTAACATTCAATGGTACATGAGGTACATATAACATATTTACGTTAAATAGTAATGTCAAGGGTCTAATAAATTATATATATTATTATAATACAACATAGTAATACATGTGTCAATAAGTATAAATAAGAGAAAAAATAGTAATAACACAAAAAGTGGTAGAAAAAGTGGATGATCATGTAGAATACAGAGTTAATTGGTATTCAATACGCAAAGAGTAATAATAGATACTAAAATAGTTTAGGCTGGACAGCAGACTTGCTCCTGGATGTTCCAAATAGAAGTGCTTAATTTTTTCAATGTTTTTATGTTTGATGTTGTAAACAGTTCCCTAAATATTAATGTATTTGGTTTGTGACAGTACCTGGTTGGTAGAAATTGTTTACGTAAAGTTGAGAGGGATTTGCACTCGAGAATAAAATGAAATTCGTCCGCTAATTTACCAATATTACAGAGTGTGCAGCTCCTGTCATTTAAAGGAATTCTATACCATCTACCGGTTTCAATCGGTAAACGGTGGTTTGATGTTCTGAATTTAATAAGTGGTTTCCAAAATTTTTTTGTAAGAATGCTAAAGTATTTTTCAAATCCAAAATTTTGTTTATAAATTTTATATATTTGACCCTTGGATGAGTTATCTATATCATTTGCCCATTTCTGGATAAACTGGTCCTGTAATCTTTGTTTGATGGCAGCAGAAATCCACTTAGCAGTATATGTTGCAGTACATTGTTCTGTCCAGATATTAGAAAAACCACAAAAATCTAAAATATGTCGTATAAAATCAGTCCATGGATTTACACAGTCATTATTGTACATATATTGATTTGCTAAATATTTGTAAACAGTAAACACAATCTTACTGTCTTGACCTTGGATCATTTTTGTCCAATAAGAAATCATTCAAGAATATACAGTGACATATAAAGGATAACGACCTGATTCACCATAGACCATATAAGATGGCGTACTACTTTTCAAACATAGAACATATTTTAAAAATTTTAAGTGGATTTTTTCAATAATATCTATATTCTCGTAACCCCAAATTTCACAACCATATAGCAAAACCGGTACTACTACTTTGTCAAACAAATTAAATTGTTGTTCTAGAGGTAGATTAAAGAGTCTTATTTTTCTAATAATACTATACATAGATTTCTGTGCTTGTTCGACTACGTGTTTTTTGGCTTTACAAAAAGATCCACTTCTGGAAAATACAATACCCAAATATTTGAATTCACTCACAATTTCAACAACGTTATTATTATAGTAAAAAATATTTTTAGGCTTAGAGCCTTTTGAAAAAACTAATATCTTTGTTTTTTCTACATTGACATTTAGTTTCCATTGGGAACAATACACATGGAATTCGTCTAGTGCTTTCTGAAGATCATCAGCGGTCTCAGTCATGATAACAGGCAAAGTTTCAAGTATAACATCAACTCATCTTCAATTGAAGAGCTAATACTTTGTAATCCAACAATATTTTTATCTATTAAAAAATCTTTTAGGTCGTTGATATAAATAGAAAATAAAAAAGGAGATAAATTTTCTCCTTGGCGTACACGAATCTTCCGTTATAATTAGTTGTTTAATTAACATTAATTATGTAATTATGTTTTAAATCATACATAATATTCATTCTTGCTTTTTTTAACTGATTTTGAAAGTACTATGATAACGATAAGCAAGTGGTAACTTAGGCCCCACTCATGCACACATCTATCAATAACAACTGTAATGGCAACCTACATGGAGATGGTTATTATAATAGTTCAATATTCACAGTGGCTTAATGTTCACAGAAAATAGTCCGATTGCAAACATAGCGAAATTAAAAACATTGTATTGTTTTCCATGTCTACAGTAAAGCTGATGGGTACTTATTGCCCATCCAGCCTCCTTAAACACAAAACCTTGTTACAAGTACATGTACCTGGTACTTTGATACTAAAATCAACCTAATATCATACCTGTAAGTTGCTTTCCTCCATTTCATAGGCTTTTGAGAAGGAGGATTCCTTGGGGGTCATCATCAGATTGGGGGGTTCTAAAATGTCTAACAGGAACTTTGAGGGCGGTTCATACTCCATGTTACATTCTGTTAAAATACAAAGCATGGTACTGTTTGTCTAATGATGAAAATACATTGAGTAATACCGCATTCAGAAAAAAAAATCATTCTCATGATGAAAATTTCAATGAAACCATAAATCTAAGCACTTACCTGAGCATAAAAACATCATTATTTTCTCTGTGCCCTGTTTACATATATCTACAAAACAAAAAACAGATGTCATTTGAATTTATTAAAGAGGTTAACATCATCAACAGTGTTTAGCATAGGGTATGAAAAATATCATCAGTTCCATCATCAGTTGATATTGGTTATGTCATTGTCTACAGAGTACATACCATTAGAGGGATAGGTGATCTTGTGGACATCAATGACTAGAGTTTCCAGTGTTCTAATGTTACACAGCTGCGGAGGCAGGGAGGTGATCTTATTCTCAGATAGGTCAAGTGTCCGTAAACTCTTCAGGCCACAAAGAGATGGACTCACAAGTTTAAGTCGATTCCCTGAACGAATCAATTTATTTAATCAAAGTACTGAAGTACTGACGGGAGTTAATTTTATCGATTATTATTTATTTTAAAATCAACGATATGTTACTTTGCATGGCAAGTAGTTTTTAATCTTTAATTGATATACGCACATTTTAATAATATGAATTCTCGGACTTTTCCGACAAGAATTTCAAGAAAACCCCATATGAATCATGTTGTGTGATACATGTATTTAGAGATAGAATTACAGCGAATTACAGAATACCGGTAGAGTTTTCAATAGCTTGCTGGATTGCTCAATATGGTTTACAATTTGGTTAGCCAGGTATCACATCAGGTCTGAATCTAGGTCTTGTTTTTACTCAAGTGTAGATTGTTATTTTTCATTCAACCCATTCATATTGCACAAAGAAAGCCTCTAGAACACTCTCTCCTGTTGTTATTTATTCTATTCATAGTGTTTTGAAAAGAATGTTCACCTGGGCAGCACTGGATTCTAGAGTATCAGTTCTGCTCAGAATAACTTGAAAAATATTTCATAAATGTTATTCAAAAGACATTTTTGAAGAAACAAAAGGAAAACTTATACAGATGTAAACTTAAAAAGAATGATTCTTTAACTGTACATTTTGGTTCCTCAATACCTGGTACAACATACAGCACCCAATAGTATTTTTGTGCAAAGGCTGCTTCATTATTTCAAACTAAAGCAATACTGTTAGATAGAATATATAGAAAATATATTCCCAACAAAAAACCCTCAAAAAATGCAAATAATTACTAGCTATTACTCACTTCTTTAAGTCATACCTGAGTAATCACACAACCTAGATTTAGACCTAATGTGATACCTGGCTGACCAAATTGTATACCCTATTGAGCAATCCAGCAAGCTATTGAAAACTCTACTTGTATTCTGTAATTCGCTGTAATTCCATCAAACTATATATCTGTAATCGAAATATTTCTGGAAAACTGTATAGATCCAAGCAATATATATCGAACTCTAATCTCGTTCAACCAGACGCTCGGCTGTCGTCGTGAAACTCTCTGCTTGTCGGAGATTTACGGAGACAGCCGAGTGTCGGGTTGAACGAGAACTCTGGCATAGGAATACATACGACTACAAAAATTATCTAATTTGTTCGTATCATTTAAAATCTGACTATTTTCAAGGTATTCATAAATAAGTTTCCTTGAAAAGCAATGCTTCAGCATACATTACATCGAATTTATCAATTATTTCCAAGAACTAAGTCTTGTCAGCGGTGACGATTTTTGCTTTGGTCCAAACACTGTTTCACTTCCGGTTTGCCAGAGTAACTGCATAGGAGAGTTGATTAAAATCAACTCCTAAAAATGTATTAATGAGCCAAGAATCATGTAAACAATAGGAAAATATTCATGATTACCTTTCATATTCAATGTTTGCAAGTGTTTCAAATTTTCAATACTTTTTGGCAATATTGATATTCTATTTCTTTCCAAATTCAGGACCTGCAAAAAAAAAAAAGAGAGTAAATTTCTCCAATTTTACAATTATAACATTCATCAAAATCATAAACTAATGGTTGTAATTCATCATTTTAACAATATTGATACATAATTTAGCCATTTACACGTAATAGTTAAATAGTTGCATTACAGTACCTGTAAACAGGTCATATTTCCAATATCTGAAGGTAAATCTTTGATTTCATTGTTGTGAAGGTCCAAAACCTGTTGGGAGATAAATCACTGTACCCCGGTAATACATGATCATACATTCCAGCAGAGTTATCTGATGTGTACAGGAACTTTTACAGGGTTATATTTTCTTTTAAGCCCATGGCAAAAATCATAGTAGAACACAGGGGTTAAGTATCCATTTACAGGGGTAACTTCCAGCAGTATCTGTGGCAGTTATATGTACTCTAAACTTGTGGCTTATGACAACAGTCACCTTAAAAAAATTAATCAGATCAGTGCCTGAATCCCTAACTCAAGGCATGAAAGGAATAAGATGAATTTTGCTTTATCAGTATAAATATTCTGTCACTATAATGCTCAAAGTAGAAGTAGGAAAATATTTGATGCACATACGTACATTTATATATACTTGGGTTTGAGTGAATAAACAAACTGAAATTGGTACATGCATAATTATATACAAGTACTGTAGATCTTTGATCTAAAGGTCACAAAAATGTATTTGATGCCATTCATCATGCCAAGTACAAAAACCTAATTATCAGAAATGCACATCTTACATGAATTTGCTTGATGAAAGTTATCTTATACCCCATAGGTGGAAGTTTAAATCAAAATCAGAAAAAAGATGTTTATCCTGAATTCATAGGTATGCCCAAAAGGAAGTCTTTCACCTGTATATAGGGACAGCTAGGACAGGAGAGGTAACTCTTACCCTGACAGTCCTCATATCAATACATTTTCCACCGCTTAGTGATCCGAGCCAGTTATCTCCTAGAAAAACAGCCTACAAAACACAAGTATATTATACTTACCAATTTATTGGCAAATTGATTCTGTAGTTTATGATATCAATGATCTTATAAATTTATAATTATAATTTTAATCAAAAATTTGCTGTCTTACCTCCTTGCTCAAAATTTTACAGAGAGTAAAAACAAGGGGTGGTATCTACAAATAAAATTTAGACCAACAATTTAATTCAGCACAAATGGCAATCAAGTACCGAAGAGACTATGGTGGCTTATTAAAAAGAATTAAATCACAATTTTACAACATTTTTTTTTTTCATGTACATATCATTCATAATTACAGTTACATGTAATCAAATCCCTTTATCTATCATACCTCTTCCAGTTCACATTTTGATAAATCTATTGTTGGTTCAGGACTTTCTTGTGCCTGTAAAATACCAATAATAATAAAGATTTCTTTCTTGTCATTTAATTCACATCTACACACAAAGATACAACAGTTTTTAAAATTAACCATTTATGCAATAAAACAGCCTACAAACAAATTCCAAGAAACCGTTAAACAGGACCGAGTTAATTCATATAGTAACAATGTTTGACTTTACTAAGATACCTTTAAAAAGTATCAAGGAAATTCTGACAGCTGGCGCCCTTGACTTTTATCAAGTAACTTACCAAATACAGTTGGTGGTCCATACGCTTCTTGCATGCATCGCTCTGCTTCCTGAAGAAGGCAGCCATGCCCTGTTTGAGTCCTGATGGGGTGGACGGACTCTGGCTAGAGGAGGCACTAGTGTCTATGGAGTCAGAGTCGGATCCATCCCCCGAGGCCTTGCTCACCTTACGGGAGTGACCGGGGGTGTAATGTTTACCATTGGTATGTTTTCCTCCATTCTGTCCCATCAACAAATCTGACGAAATGACCCAGGTGTTTTTTAATGTACAAAAAGAGTTAATACTCAAATACAAATGAGCAGAAAGAGTTGGTTAGTGAACGTCAGAATGAAGAAGTTGCAGAGTATTTCATAATCTGAATATCACACCCTTGGTCAGTTATACGGTCTTACTTTGCAATCTAAGGTATCAGCAATAAGGTTCTTGTATCTGAGGTTAGAATTCCTGTAATCAAAATTCAGAAACTGAGAGAATGCACATCATCAAATCCAAAAGAGAACCAGATTACTTGATTAAATTCTAATAACTGAAATAGTGATTATCTCTCCTCTCATCTTGAACATATTATTGCATATTGGTAGCCTCTATTATGTTTTGAATCATAATCGCTGACACTGATTCTATATCAACTTTTCTGAATACCAAACACAATAAAAGCAAGGTACTTTCAATGTACAAAGATTCGCTAATCAATGAATGAAATTTAACACCTTATATAAAATAGGAATTGAAATTAAATACAAATGATCAATAACCTGGATAGCTTTAGCATACAGTTATACAGAATACTAACATTAGTTGATTATAAACAGTTCAACATGCCAACTATGTTAAAGGACAGTAGATCTATAGTTGTCTAAATGTAAATAATTATAGGTATTCTCACAAGAACAGGATGCCCCTGTATAGATTAAGGTTTAATAGATGATTCGGTTTGTTTATGACTACTGGTCACAGCATCTTCTTATCAGTATATCAACATACAAAAGCTTGAGTCACATTTATGTAAATTGTAATCCTCCCCCCTTTCAGAAAAACAAAAAGGAAAGTGCATAAATATCTTCTCCTTAAGCAACATGCAACCTCTTCATTTTATCAACACAAAATTTTCCCTGCAAGCAAAATTTGAAAGCTACAATCTTTATTTTGTCATCTTTTAAAAAACCATGAATTAAGTGATCATGGTGATAGACGATATCTCATCCAGAAAACAAATACATGATTAAGCTACAAGGTTTAACATTGCATTATGTCAACACCTAGGCCTGCATAATACTCAAATTTGGTACATAAACAAACAGAAACAGGTATGAATTACAAAAATTCACATTTCATGACTAAAAGTTGTACAAAGAAAAACAAGATATTTGTCATTTAAGAAAAATGGTTTTCTAAATTAGAGATATGTACTGTTATGGTTTTTATCAACAACCAGTAAATATATAATGCAAGTATGATAATTCAGATTGAATTTGTCTGCATGACATGCTCATTATTATTTATTTTCAAGTCACAAACAGGACTTGACATTATGAAATCATCATTTTCAATCACATTATCTTTTGTGTTTATAAACTTGTGTCTACTTAAGCTGATAATATTGATTTTCCTCAAGACAAATTGCTGATTAGCTGATTTATGTGTACTTCTAACCAGTATCTCTTCTCTAAATCAATACATCATAACTCACATAAAGAAAATCAATTAACAAATTACCGATATTAAATAAAGATTATTTCTGAGTCCTCCCCCAACCCTTCTTATGTACTAATTGCAATTTGTAATATTCCATTATAAACATAGTAAGAAAGCCAGTGCTAATGTTAAATATGCCTTGAGTAACTTCAGGTAAACAATATGGTATGTCTTTCCAAGGAGTCTGCAGGAGCGATCCTAGTGGGAGACATGGTTTAATAATTGTAATTATGGTGAGTACGTTGACAGAAAGGTGGCAAGCCCTGAACCTGTATTTTATAGATATATACGTACATCCATAGTTCCTTACAAATTGTGGATAGTAAACAAAAATGAAAGAACCTAATCTCACTAAGATTAGCACAAACCAACAATAGAACAATTAAATTCATTTAAAGTAACCATTCTTATCATTTTTTATTCTTCCAAAGCTTTTTATGTCAGTATTTCTGTCACGTAAACAAACCCAATTAAATATTCAGAAAAGATATTATATATTTTACTCCTTAAGTCAAATTCAGCTATACTCTGTCCTGAGTTTTTGCTTCCACCACTTTTTCGCTTGATATTTCGATAATCATAAATACCTTTGTGCTCAAAGTACGTTCATCCACTAATATGAAAAATGTCCAGATTATCTGTTTTGAAACACCCCCTCTACCACTTAAGGTTTCAATACACAACCCAAAATAGAAAGTCTACGGGGAATTTTTAATTGTGTCAGCCATGAAATAGCCCGGATGATCATGTTAAAAAATTGTGCGAGGTATTCCGAGTAATTCCGAATGGAGAAAACATGTAAACATTTCCCTTTATAAATCTCCGTAAGAAATTTGTTTTTGTTCATGTGAATTTTTATGAGTGAAAAATGAAAATGTGTCAATGAAGATATCTTGGATATTTTCCCTTTTATCGATTTCAACTGTATTTCTTTCACAGGTATGTGTATTTTTATTAAAAATCATCAAAAAGTGATGGAAGCAATAACTTGGGACAGACTATACATGTAAGTTAGAATTCCATGACCATGGTCATATCAAGTGATCATTCATAGTATCGCAGTGAAAATCTGAGGTGATTGATTGGGGAGCTGGGAAAGAGTATAATTTAAAAAGTTGTGACATGCCATGCACAGTCGAAACTCATACAA
This sequence comes from Magallana nippona, assembly GCA_033439105.1. Taxonomy (NCBI): domain Eukaryota; kingdom Metazoa; phylum Mollusca; class Bivalvia; order Ostreida; family Ostreidae; genus Magallana; species Magallana nippona. Next base: position 51,318,644 of record CM065918.1, on the reverse strand, counting down.
AGAGTATGACAGTTAAAAAAAGACATTAAAAGGGGTACAATATAAAACAGTAACATTCAACAGAAATGTCAAAATCAAGTGTTACCAAACAATAAAGTTGGGGTTTTCATTAAAACTTTTAAATAAAGAAATGAGTATAAATTGTGCCAATATGTCGATACATACCTTGATTTAGTCTTAAATTTCAATAAACTCGCTGATCTTAAAACGAAACGGATGAATGGTCATTTTGCAATATTTACAACATGACTTACTTTCTCCCAAATGAAGAGAACCAGCCAACAAGTGTCACGTGATACAATATTTATCTTATCAGCAGCAAATATTATCTACTGTTTGATTGGATAGAATTCCCACTAAAGAATGTGGTAAAGTCAACAATCTAGCCGGGTTTACGTGGCATGGGCTTTATTCAACAACCTCAAATAAATTTTCTGTTCTATGTAAAGAAGAGTCACTGTTGCAAACGATAATGATTGAAATTACCCCCCCCTTCCCTGCCTTTTCTTGTGATTTTTTTCGCGGGATAATTTGATTATTGGAAATATCTGTCTATAACATCCACATTTTGATAAACTTGTATGAAATCATTTTACACTTACGATTAGATATTGTTTTAATAATAAAACCATTTTAGAATACATGTAAACATTTTAATTCAATCATTTTATTGACAATTACCTGGTTGGCCACTGGCGTAGCTAGGATTTTTTTAAAGTGTAATATTCAGAATCGGCAGGGAGTGCAGGGGGCGAAGCCCCCGGAAGCTCCTGGAATTTAGGTTTTAGCTTTTCTATTTTCAGGTTTTTTGATAATGATATATTGTCTCAAAATTTTACAATCTTACATACTGTATGTGTAAGGGAAATGTGGAATTTTAACAGGTTGGGACCAATCGCCCAAATGGGATATAATAGCCCGTTTGGGATAAAATAGCCCAAATGGGATATATATGAATTTTTTCAAGTGCAAAAAATATAATTTTTGTAATTTGATAAAAATAGGGTAAATCTGCATCAGAATAGATGAAATGTAACAACTTTTGATTAACAACTTTTTCTGTAACCGTACTATTACGGAGATTGATCCCTCAGTATATCCAAAACGTCTTGGGGATCAATCTTACAAACTATATAGGCTTATATGAAAACTTGCTAACCAAAGTTGTATTTGATATACATTAATGCGGATTTATATAAAAAATTACGAAACAAACATTTTTCATATTTTGCATTTGAAATTTATATCCCATTTAAGCTATTATATCCCAAACGAAAACGGGCTATTCAGTAATACTTGGTATACCCATTTGGGCGATTGGTCCCAACCTGTTTAAAAGAATGTGTATATGAAACACGGATGCCCCAGCGGAAACCAACTGCATATGACTTTTGATATAAGGCATTTTGAAACAGTTCTATTTTTCCAAAACATACGAACCTTAGATGACAACATTTTGATCAAGTTTATTATTGTGACTTTGTTCAAATTTGAATCATCCGCCGACTTTAAATTAAGTATAGACAAAATACAATTAGGAACAAACAGGCAGGCATACACTCAAAATGTATTGTGTTTCCAGGTTTTGGTATGAATATATTAACTGAAAAGGAGTTAAAAGTTGTTCATCCCATTTTATCAGTTAATTTTATTGTAGATCATTCTTTTAGCAAATAACATGAAAATCAATGCGGTATAGTTCTACCGTATATTGATTCAAACGAACTTCCATTTTCGGTGTTTTAAAGAGGCAAACTGCAATTTCAAGGTTAACGATGAAAATTGGGTACTTAAATATGCAGATTATTCCTTGGTGCCTAAGAGGCAATTTGGTGTGTTACGGACAAACATTAGGAAAGTTTTAAGACCTATGCTTTGCAAAATTCTGTGTTTTCATTTGCGTTTTTGCGTAAAGGGCGCTACGCCACTGTTGGCATACACTCATGAATATGACTTACATAATAAAACATCAAACATGAGCATGCGAAAGCTAAACATTAACTAATATATCTACAATGGACAAATCAATGGGTTAACAAAACTGAGCTAGTACAAAAATTATTGATATTCATAAAATTGTATTAGTGTTCATTGTTGACTTTCCTTTCTAGTGTTGAAACAGGTTTTTTCTTTCTTTCTTTTCTTTTTTTTTTTTTTTAGAAAGCAACATATATATTTGTCTAGCAGCTGTACATTACTGTAAATAATTTTTAAAAAGTAACAATTGATACTATAAAATGAAATAATTACATCGAACAACTTGATGGGTGTGATCGGAAATCCACATTTTTCCCGCGAAAAAGCAAAAAAATCATAAGGGGAAGGCGGGAGGCGGGGGGGGGGGGGGTGGTGGTGGTGGGTAGCATGCAGTAACCATCATGCAGGTGCATTCGGGTGTAACATGCTTTTAGAAAATAGACATTATATTATTATTCATTAAAAGTTTCAGCAGTTTATGGATAACCTCTACCTCTTCTCTGTTTCTCATATTCTTTGTTCCTGTTTAGTTACTTAGTTTATTTTACACCCAACTGTGATAGCTTTATAAACTATTTAAAGATAACAGTTATGCTTATTAAGCCTGCGGATGGTAGGTTAATTGCTGCAAAAAATGATTAAGTGCGTGGTACAACATGATGTATTTCTCTTCTCTCGGTCGAAGACTGTATACAAAACAGACACACCATTGTGCGCTTGACTGTTGTTTACACATCAACTGAGCAGAATTTTCATTTGTAAATTCAAGTGCATTTGTGAGATCGATTGTACACGAGAAGAACAACCCCTGACTTTTAGGCAAGCCATTCGTTTAAAGTTTGACTTCCCCGTGAAAATAAAAGTTGTGACACTCCAGTGCAGAGCCGCACCCATAATGTACGACTCCTCCCATTTTGGCCTGTCGCAGATAGGAGACAGCTACATCCAGATTTTGAATCCTGGCTTTATACGATGTGTGAACTGTCATATTGAAAATTCTGAATATTATTTTGTGCTTACACTCACTTAAAGTTAAAAAATTACAATATGACCATCTTCGCTAGCCACGGGTTTCTGATCCGCACCGCTCCTGATCATGCACAAGCGGATCAGAAATCCTTGGCTAGCAAACATGCATCATTGCATGCAAACAACAGCAAACTTCTTAAGAGAAAGTTGTATACAAAAACTCCGAACCATGGCTTGGGACGACGCAATATGACAGAAAACAGATGCAAAAGGGTTCCTGGTCTTGGTTTTGTAATCTTAATTCATCACAGGAAATGGTTAAGATTCTCCATTTATTTTTAATTAGCCTTCTAAAATTAATTTAACTTTAGATGAAAGTTCAATTTGAGGTAAAGTGACTCTATACACCAAGCTACTGCAATAACAGAACGAGTTGTGCAGCATGGTTAACATTAAATTGTCGGGATTCAAGTCTGCGCTATTCCACTGACTGGGAGATCTTCTGCAAGATTAAACAATTAAATTTTCTACTTTACATGTATAGTTTTTTTCTCGATTTGTTCATGGTCTGTTAATGAAGTTGTATTTATGTATGGCTGTTTTTATGTCAATGATCCTATCTACTTCTATGTATTCTAATTTAGAATTTTTAAAAAGATCGATAATTAAAACCAAAAATGCCTGTATATATATATATGACAGGAATCTAGCCTATTTTTATAGGCACCTTGCAGTGTATTGATGTCGTAAGTGTTGGTGCATAAAGTCAGTTTAGGACACGTAATCTTGATACCTGTATAACTCATTAAAGCGCTTGTAACAAAAATTAAGCGATTGGAAATCCTTGCTCGTGGACGATTTTTCAGACTTGAATAAATGAACAATTCTAAAAAAAGAAAAAAAAATGTTTTCAATTCTTTCACATGGGCCATGTATTGATTCAGACGACCGAGTCTTTTGATCCGAACAGAGTCTGCGCACTACGGCGTTGCTACACGCCACCGCTAATCCCTTACATCGGAGTGTCATGAACGGGTCTCCAATACACGATTTAAAGATTTGATCAAAGCTGCATGTCTATGTAAATTTTCACAGGTAAGGTATTTAAATTTTTGTTTAAGTTTAATAGTTTATTCATCAATGTCTCAGCTAATTGATCCCATCAGTACTGTCATATTTTCTCGAGTTGCATTCAGATAATTGGAAATCAGTAACTAATTAAAACACTTGGTAAAGATTTTTCAAAACACGCGACGTAGTTTGAAGTCTGTTTATCATGCAAGACATTACTTGTTGGCAGCCACTATTTTGGTCAGAGATTAATAAGTCCCGTTAGCATTTAAACTACAAATCAAACGTTCCCAATGTCTCGAGTGTACGCAGTGTTCCTGATAATTCTCCGAGTGCCAACAAAAGACATTGTCGTATTTCCAAACAAAAATTAACAAAACAATAACATTATATTCTGAACAAGTGGTCCCAATTGAACTAAAGCCTTAACAGAATACACATAAACCTACTTCAATTTAAAAGCATTCCAAATTTTCCAAAACCCTCGATTACTGCTTTGTTCTGGCTGCTGAACATAAACCATTCAGCTTTCGAAATCACTTTTTATACGTACATATATATGCATAGATCAATTTATTTCGTTTCTTTTTTTTTAATTTAGAATGTCCAAAGTCATTGCCGTGTTTGGCGCCAATGGCGCTCTAGGTGCTGCAGTCGCAAAGAGTCTAGCAAGAGACAGTAACTTTATGGTGAAAGCCGTCGATCCGGACGGTTCCGGTCCGTACTCCGCGGACATCCGGGCCAGTGGCGCCCAGGTGGTACAGTGCAATCTGGAAGATGTGGGAAGTATATGTCAGGTGCTCTCTGGATGTGAATGTGCTTTTGTAACGACTGTGTCCAATTTCAATAATCCAGATTTTATGGACGACGAAATCAGACAAGGAATGAACATTGCAGACGCATGTGCAAATAGTAAGGTATCACATGTTGTGTTCAATACCGGCCTTCACACAATTAAAATCATCGGAATTGCAGCACGACATTTAGTAGCCAAAGCTGAAGTAGAAGCTTACATGAAAGGAAAAGGGGTGCCTCTGACGTCACTCATTGTACCCACTCCTTACGAAGATCTCCTCGGCATTCTCCGACCACTTCCGGCCGGACAGAACAACAGGTGGCTGGGTACGTTTATCATTGCACGAAATGCAATTTTAACACATCATATATATTAGCGCGAATTCGGATAGGTCGGATATTGATTGTAGAATTTCCAATCTGGCTGCTATCGCTCTCTTGACTTAAATGGTAATTGTTCAATGTGATAAGACACTAGCCATTTCGTTGATAGATTTAGTTTGTCTATCTTTTAAATTTGTCGGATAATAGCCTTGTCGACGAAAAAATTTCTGTTATTTCACGAGCGTCTACGGTAAAACCATGCGAAAGGACCCAGAACCAAAATTTATCCAGTCCATATGAAAGTTTGGTGTAAATAAGTTTATGTAACCATTTGAATGTGAAAAATAAATAAAAATAAAACAAGATACATAGCACTTGAGGCATCCTATTTTTGTAGCAATTCCCCTAGGCATCACCCCACTGGACATGATCAGTGTTGATGACGTAGGAGACATTGTTCGCGTCATCTTTAACAACAGAACCGGGCACCTGCACAAAACACACAGTGTCTGTGGCGACAAGCAGACCATCAAAGAGATGGCGCAGATCCTGTCCAGGCACTTATCTCCGCTCTACTTCCAAGACAAACAGGTACTTATATGTTAATGACAACTGAAAAAAACTCGGCTCCCTCAAACCCGTTGTTGTTCGATATTCGCGTGCTTTGAATTGAATATCATACTATTCAAACGAACTATCATGAATCATGTAAAGTTTAATTGCATAAAGATGTTTTATTTCATAAATCATTACAAATCAATATTCAACTTCTAAAACTTAAAAAAAAATATGCCTTTGTATAATATTTGAGTTTGCGTGAGTAATGCATACCATGTAACAGTCTCATGCAGCTGAGATTCGGCTCGGTTTGAGCCGAGATACATGTAATACTATAGCACAGGCACCTGACGTTATAAATTTTTCTCATAATAAAAATAAATACCCTATACCTAATGATAGTCTATAATTAGGTAAAGGGTATTTTTATTATGAGAAAAATTTATAACGTCAGGTGCCTGTGTACTATAGTAGTTCCTATTTCACTACACATGTGCTCGATCTGTGGACTAACCCATTCTCTGTCCCAATGCAGGTGACGATACACGACTACCAACAGCTGAACTGCCAGTTCCCGTGGTCTCAGGACTACGCCAACATGTTCGACTTCTATCTCCGAGTGGACCAGAGATTCAACGTGGACGCCACCCAGAGAATCAGCCCCTCCGTGCGGATCAAATCCTTCGAGGAGTGGGTACAGGCAAACGCAGGGAGGCTCAAGAAGGCTTTCTCTTGAAAACACGCGGTGGACATTGTTTTAACAGAGTATTTCAATGTACCTATGTACCTGTATTTTTGATTTTGTTCACAATCACAAAACTATACAGCAATAAATACAGAATAGTCACGGTTCACTGGACGCAGATTTCGATTCGCATTACGTTATTCACTCCGTCCATAAATTAAGAAATGTTATATGTATATTTGTTTGTTTTTATGGATGTTTGTTTTTGATACATAATAAATCTTTTGAAAGAGCTAAAGGGTTTGTTTCATTTATTTTTTCATTTTTTATTCATAGAAATTTATGATATGTTGTATACATAAATCAGAATATAATAATGTGTAAGTTTGTTCATAATTATAACACATGCATCGTCTACGTACGATGCTTACGGTATATTATTTAGATACACACACACACACACACACACACACACACACACACACACATATATATATATATATATATATATATATATATATATATATATATATATATATATATATATATATGGATATATATCTCCAAACCTATCAAAACAAATAAGAACAATTCTATATAACCATACAAGGCCTCTATAATTTGGACTCTGTATTGTTGCTTTGAGGCTGCCAGTGAAACCATCAGATGGATTCTAGCTGTCTCTGAATGTTTTGACTCTCCTAGACCATGACAATCTACAGTTGGTGGGTATACTGTGGGTACTTCCTCACTTTATGTGATGCGGCGTCTACTCCTTGGTGTCTCTCAGGCGGCAATCAATCCTAAAATCATTACTTTTGCCTCCTCACCTAAATTTTTGGCGTTTGTTTTACTATTTTTACACCGTATTCATCCTCAAATGGGGACTGGCTATTTCCTCTAAATATATACATGTATATCCTCTCTGGTCACATTATCCTTTGAGTTCCAAGGGCTAGCTAACTCGCAGCCTTCTTTCCACTAGCTCTGTAAGCTCAAGACTGCCCTCTAGTCTGCAGACCATCACTCTAGGTATGACCGCTGTGATATCTGGACCACATCGGGATAGTTTCCGTTCCATCTCAACATACATCTGCCAATCCGATCCATCTAGCAGTTTGCTGCAGTACTCTGCCTTCACTATGTGAATAAAAATATGTATATCTTGATGTCTCTTTTTGCGTTCTTCATCTGCTAAGCTCTTTGACGTGTCTCAGCCAATAACTTCCTTAAATTGTTGGAGAGCCACCCTTTCACCCTAACAGAATGCGTGCAAGTATGAAAACTGGCCGCATTAGGAATAAAATCCGTAAAGGTTCTAACCTCTAAAGATCATTCCACGTTATTTTCCTCTCAGCATGCAATTAATTCAATAGATCATCTTCTCACCAATCGTCATTCTGATACATGTACCTTAATGATAAAAAAGGCCTATATGTAGCTATACAGTTTCGCAATATGTTATATCCACAATATATATCACAAACCTTCAATGAATTGACTAATATTAACTTAACCACCCCACCTAACCAGCTGCTAACCCCCGAAGGAATCGAACTTTGATTTATTGTCACTGATACATATATGTAATAGATAAAGAATACATTCTGAATTGTGCCATTCAGTGGCATGTCATGATCAGTATAAACTGATTATCCAAAGATACAATACAGTTGGCCTAAATATTATGCATTGATCCCCCCCCCCCCAAAAAAAAAAAAAATTCCGGGGGGGGGGGTCCGAAAGATAGTTTTGTTTCTGGGGGAAGAGTATCCGAGGTATATCTTCAGTAATTTTTTTTATAATGGAAATTAACAAATTTAACAACCCTTTGTTCTCTCTCTCTCTCTCTCTCTCTCTCTCTCTCTCTCTCTCTCTCTCTCTCTCTCTCTCTCTCTCTCTCTCTCTCTCTCTCTCTCTCTCTCGATCACTCTTCAATCTTTGAAGATAAAATTAGTATATCTAACAGCAAGCGTGTGCTTACAAAATATGCATATGGAAAATTTACGGGAAAATAGATATAAGACATTTTACTGAAATGAACGATCATCGTCGATAGATTATATATTTTCTATCAAAAGGATCACGTTAAGAGCAGGTAATCTATCTTATTCAGTGGCCATAAATATGATGAACATGTAATTTTGTTACCGCTGATTTGCTGTTTCAGTGTTTGTTTTATTGTAAGTTTAAAGATTTCATTACTGACATTTTTTTTGGGTGTTTATTTGAAAAGAAGCTCTATTTTTCTGAAACTAGTGGGTCAATTCAGAACGCTTATCATACGTGTAATGACAGCAATACGCATTAATCAATTTAATGAAATACTAATATAACCTGCTAACTTACATGTATTGTGCCAGGATATAACCAATTGTAATAAAATACAGAGGGCATTGGGTGCATATTGTTTTTTGATTGGATAAAAATAATTTTTTTTTTAACATTTCTAATATTTTCTCCCTCTTTTATTGACAAGCATGGCGGATTTACCAGCAAAAGTAGAAGTACCCTACCAGGTTTTGAAGAATTTGATGTCGTTGGCTTCCATGGAGGAGCACAGCATGCTAAAGCTTGCAGGCTTGACACTGGTACAAGAATTTCTAAAAAATGACAAAAAGGGTGAAGTCAAGCTAACGTTCCTGCAGAATGGAATCCTGGAACCGCTGTTGTTGGCTTTTGATAAAGGCATGGTTAACCATAAGGACTTGGTTTATCTCAAAGTTTCTCTGAGCTGCATCTTCTTCCTTTCGGGACTCCCAGTTAGTCCAGTCCAGCCCCTGATTTGTGAACAAGTGATCAAAAGAATGATACAGGTCATTGATCAGAAGAGCTCATTTTATCAGTACCCGCCCATTGTCAAACTTAATCTCCAAAAGATGTGTGAAAACAAACATCTTATTGGTAACATTCAAGAGACTTCCATGAATGTTGAACAGTGGAGTAGCATTAACAGAACATCCAAAAACCAACTGAAATCAATCCCTCACTGCCCAGAAGTTCTGTGCTTGTGTGACATTGTTGATTCTGGGGTTTGTGAGGCAGGGTTAAACATTAGAGAACACTTACTGAGCAGAAACCTGGCCTGGGCAAAAACGAGTATAGTCAAAGCCCCCCAGAAAGGTTAGTTAGCGTTGCCTTATTCCATGAATGAGACAGTTATGAAACAATAAATTATTCAACCTCTGGCCAGGAAAAAATATTTTTTTTAAATCAGTGTTTATTTATTTCAGTCTTTTTGTTACATGTACTACTCAGTGGCTGGTTTTAAATTCAATTCTTTTTAAAAAAAATTATCTGTTCACTTCTATTTGAAGATTATGAAGAGGATTGGAAAGACTTGCTAATTACACATGTTGTGGAGGGACCAGTGTTTTGGGCTCAGGTTGGAATAGAAACTATCCAGAATGCCCAGAAAATCCAAGCCATATTGAACGTGTACTGGAAAAATGGAGCCCTAGAATACTGCGGCTGTGAAAAGGGAGACAACATGGTGGCACTACAGATCATTGACAACGAAGTGTGTCCAGTCAGAATGACTGTCAAGGAGGTCAATACCAGAGGAGTGTGTGGGTGGGCCATGGATGGTGGCCAGATGATACACACTGACCTGAAGCATGTTTTTGCCTTACCCTATGAGGTCCGTTTGGAAGCCTTCCCTCCCCAGGCTTCCCTTTGCACTCTAGATGGTAAGATATAAACAAAATTAATGTAATTGTCTGATTATTGTCATGATCATGATCATAAATTTTATAAAAATCAAAGCATGTTGGTTTGGAACTAATTTAGCAAAAAATACCTCCGCTATTTTGCATTGAATGTAAATCAATCTAAAATTAGACCGTTTATGATTCCCTAATTCAATTATGTCACTGTGAGCATATCTTAGATGAGCGGATATGCAAGTCTAATTTTACCTAGATTTCTTCACTGTTTATGAATAAGGTTTGTGGAGTTCAGTGCCTGGTTGTTTGTTTGACAGGTGTGCAGGCACCACCTGGATGTGAATCAGCTGTGGAGACAACTCTGGCAGTTCTCTGTAACCTGACCAAGCGCTCCTTTCCAGCAGGTAAAAGTTTCTTAAAATCTTAACTGTTCAAACACATTTATTTAAGAAATAAATGGCAATGTTCAAAAGTTCACAGGGATATGAACTTGGTTGGTATGTGATCAAATCAAGGGTTTTTTTTTTTTTTTACATTTTAGGGCAGTTGTTTCAGCAGATGGGGGGATTAGATGTATGTCTGTCCTTCCTGAAGACCTGCCCTGTGGTAGACTTAAAGTTACAAGCGTGTCAGCTCATGTGTAACCTCTCTTGTAACCCAGCAATATCGACCAAATGCTCAGAGAAAGAGAATCAGTTAATACCAGTCATGATAGGTGTGTTACAACTTATTTTTAAAAGCATTGTAAATCTTTTTCATGCAAATTGTATCCATGTACAAAGTATTTGTGTAAATATATAATGAAATGGCAGTTAAATATGTGTCAATATTAAATTATACTATAAATATCTTTGCTCATATTACCGTATATATTTGGGGTTTTTTTCGTGTGTCACAAAATTTGCGAAAATGGGAAAAATATGTATCATTTTTAATTTGCATTAGTCATTTTTTGAAATTTAAAAGAGATCGTGAAAAAAAGCGAAAATTAGATCATTGCAAAAATCACAGGATACATGTATACAGTATGCTTATATCTTTGTCTTTTGTTTTAAGGGTGTTTACAGGAGTACTTTGACATGAAGTCTTCAGCATTAGCATTGAAGAATGAGATGATATTGGCCATTCTGAGAACCCTATCCAATCTGATGCATTACAATGATGTTAACAGGTCCATATTCTATCAGTTTGAAGGTGGGTACAAATTTTACACATTTTTTAAGTTGTAAGCATTATGGTAAATTTTACGACAGAAAAGATCATTAGATTTCTTGGATCCTTTATTTCCTGAAGTGTCCATGGGACTCTCAAAAGTCTCAAAGAGGGACAACTCTTTTTGTGTGAAATTAAAAAAAAAATTAAAGAGTTTAGAAGTGTTTCTATTTGAACAATAATTCAAAGTATTCTTAAGAGTAACTTATAGTTTTTCATCAAATGTTTTTTTTTTTAAAAGGAGGTATGTATTGTTGTTTCATATTTAAAAGGTGTGGAGATAGTTACCAAGTGTTGCATGTTGTACGGTAGAAGTCATGCTGTATACAAGGCAGCCACAAAGTGTATCAAGATGTTCGTCTGTAAGGCTCTGGAGAGGAAAGTGAAAAGTGACAGCACCCCAGCAATGAAAAAGTCCAGCCCTGTAAAAACAAGGGGCTCCAAAGTCATCCAGGATACCCCACTGTAAGTGATCGACTGCGGGTTGATCAGCAGATATTGTTAAATTCAATCATCAGTGTCATCTTAGCACAATATCTCCAGGATTTAGTAAAGTCTGCAATACTATCTGGTGACAAAGTGTGTAACCTTGGTACATACATATGTACTAGTCTTCTATAGGTAATAAAGTGGAGCTCATTTGGTCTGGAATGATGTAGATTAATTAATGTACTTATTGCAGAATTATGAACAGAGTTCTTCACCAAAGCTCAGAGACTGACACGTTTATTTGGAAACCAAAAGCAGTAGAAAAAGTTGTGGATGAGTCCAGATTTCAGGAGGTTTGTAACTTTTTTACCTATTCATGTCTGAATGATCACATCAATCCAAATCCATCTCTGCCATTTTAAGTCTGTATTTGTGTTTACCGATATTTGACAGGTTGAGAGCAGTGACGATGAATTAGCAGACCATCAATTTTCTTTGCTGGACTTGAAACCAAGAGAACTAGAAGACACTTCTTTAAGTGAGAACCTGCCTATTTCAAGGACATGATTTATTCAACCTTTAAAAGTCCAACTTTGGACTCAGTTTTCCTTTCTTGTATTTTATAATCTTTTCAATAAAAAATTCTGTTTAATTCAGTGAATGCATTTGAACATTACATACAGATCCCACTTATGTAAAATTCATACATTGTACATTTAACTAATATCTCCTTTTTTACATTGGAATTTCTTTAAAGATTGTAAAAACTTTTTTTTTCTGTTTTGTATTATAGAAAGACAAGCAATGGCGGTAGATGTAGCAGAAGTTTACAGAAGCTCACAACAGAGGGAGGTCTTTGTCATTGGTAAGCACACATCCACCAGTAGATTTCATGTGTATTATACTTCTTGAATACTACCAGTATTAGTGGAAAACGTGAAAGATTGATTATTATTTAAATCTAAAAACCTAAAAACAGAGAAAGGGGCACCATGTTTTAGATTGGTTGGTCTTTCTCAGTCACGTAGAATTGTTTTTGAAAAAAATACGGGGGGGGGGGGGGAGTCAGACCTAATTTAAACCCACTTTAATACAGACTTACTCTTCAAATTTTTTATACTTACCTTTGGGCGAATACTCTGGCAAAGACACATAGAAGATAATAGGCCCAAAGGGCAAGTACAGTAATCATCAAGAAATGCAAAACACAATAGTACGTCTAAAATTAGCAGTGCTAGCTGATCAGACCATTAATTGTTTCAAACCCTGCATATACGCATTGAGATACTTCACAAACAAATCTTATCAGATGCATATATTCATTTCCATTACAGACTCTGTGGTTTCTATTCAAAATAATTCCACCAATGAACTTAGACCCAACAAATCTGTCTTAACAATTTCTGCCAATACGGTTGTTCAGCATGTCTGTGGAATGCTCAACAGTGGTAAGATTTTTAAACAAAAAATATGTTTAGTCTCAGAAAATGATAGGTTACTGTACATGTACATTTGTATTTGTTTATTATAGTAAAGTGTGATTATTAATTATCAAATATCAAATTATCAAACAGCTTGAACTGAACTGTTGATGATCTTTACATGTGTACAAAGAAGGTGGAATGTACATTGTTTATGTTTTACTGTTGTAGGTAAAGGAGGAAACATATATTTTGGATTGTCTTCCTTGGGTAAAGTTGTAGGAATCAAACTAACTCGAGATGAGAGAGATGAGTTTAGGCTCGGTGTGGATAGAATGATGTCAGATCGACTTCTTCCTTGCCTGCTCCACTCGAGTTTTGATGTAGTGTATACACCTGTTGTACGGAAACGGACCGTAGAGGAAGACATCATCCATGACACACAGGATATCCCAGACTGCTTTGTTGCAAGTAAGTTATAATTACTGAAAACCTTTATAGATACTGAAAACCTTTTTATATCATTGCCTCTTTAGTGTGTATAAGCTGTTATTTGATCGTAAATTCTCTGTAAGGATAATGCATAAGTTTATAATGTGCAGAGAATCTTTAAATGAAATATTAAAAGTGGGAATTATTATACATATATGTAAGTTGTCTTATGGTACATTGATATATGGATAAAATTTTCCCATTTGAGACTTATAACAAGAAAACTCAAAAATGTTATTTTATGTACATGTAATTATCAGAATTTAATGCTACATTTGATTCACAAAAGTTTTTGTTTGATGAATCAATAGTAAATAATTGTTAATATATGTATTCATAAGAAAACTATGGGTGGATGATTTCTACATTGTTTTGATATTTTTGTGAATTTTTTCTAGAAATTGCCCTGACCCCAACCCGAGGAGCCCTCCACACTGTGACCCCTGGGGAGGAGTGTTACTACAGGTTTGGATCCCACACTACATCATTGTCCATTCAGGTGTGTACACTGAAAGGGAAAAACATGTCAAAATATGTAAAAATGTCAATAATTATTTTTTTGTTTCATGCATTAAGTCATATTGAAAGATTTTTGGATCATTGCATTTGTCAGTGTGTTTATATGGATGCTTGGTATTGGTCAGAACATCAGTCCGTCCTTGTGTCTTTACTTTTAGGAGTTGCGGCACTTGATAATACTTGAGGAGGAGGAAGAATTTCGGGACAGAATCATGGTACTGAACACAGAACTGAAGACTCTTCAACAACAGCTGGGAACAGACAGCTGATTTCTCTGAATAATTGGATCAAACCTCATTATGTGTTCTTTTGCATTAACTACTTTTAAATGAGAAAAAAACATGTGCCAAAATTTTAGGCATTACACAGTATTGAAATACTCAGGAATTTCCTGAGAGAAATGTTTTGATAACCTTTACCCGTTTTATAGATATGTAACCTTTGTTTTAGTTGATATTGTTTTTAAGAAACCCTGTGTTCATTTTATTTGTGATTTTCTGAAATTTTTTCTAGTACTTTTTTTTATTAGGAAGTCGCAATCTCCTCTTAAACACACTTATTTTATTCACTGAAATGTTTGCTGCAGAGACAGCAAAGTGGGTTAGTTTATACAGGGTGTCCCAGAATATCTGATACCATTTACTCTTTGAATAACTTTTGATTAAATGTATTTACCAAGAAATCGAATGCATTTTCATAAATGTATATGATGTAAATTTTCACTCAGCAAATTTCACAAACATTCATTAGTTTTTGACAAATTGAGCTTTGTATATAAAAACACAACAAATTTAAAGAAAGTGTTCCAAATGACCTCTTTTTTGATGAATGACAACATGATGTCGATGAGTAAAATTCATCACAACAGCCACTGTACGGATCCATTTTCTCTCTATGTAAAGAATATGTTGCTTGTTGGGTTGTATTTCCCCAGGGTATTGTATTACCATAATTCGTACAACTATATCTTGAATCTGTGTTTGATAATACAGTTTTAAAATGGAAGATGTCTACTCTCTTGTCCAATTCATCTTGAATAAAATTCAATTCAACCAAAGAAATATGATGCAATTTTGTGACATCATAATTCCAAGAAAAGCTGGTTTTTCTCCCCAAACTTTTTGTGGGAAAAAACTAAACAATTTTACTTTTACTTAAGTCACAATTTACAAGTTTTGGCCCAATATTTTTAATTTATACAAATTTCAAATGGTATCAGATATTCTGGGACACCCTGTACATATAAAGGTAATCTTGAAGCATGAAAGTCATCAATATAGGTGTATAGGAGCGACTTTATTCACATTTTGTTTTGTTTTAGAACATAGTTTTGGTTTATATTGCTGATTCATGTATCCTTTTAGCTAGTTCACAAAAGTTGTTTAAGTTTTCTTTAATAAAAGACATTTATTGTGTTAATTCAATCTTGCGTTCATATAGGTGTTTAAACAAGGTCATTTTTTCGGAATGGAAAACATGAGAATAAATTTCTAAAAAGTCTCAAGTAGGCTCTGTCTAGAACACTGGAGAAGAAAATCAAGCAGAGAAATAGTTTAGTCCTTGGGTGTTCCTTGAACTTAAATTATGACACCATTTCATTTGGTTGTCAATGTGTGGTCTTGAGGAGGAAAACATCAAAGACGTTTTAGTACAGTGTTATGGTAAATATGTAATTTGATTTGTTGACAGAGATCCCCAGATCTTACTTTAAAGAAAAAAATTAAGTATGTAAAGTTTTTTTTAGTTATTTTAATTAAACAGGTCATGTCTTGTCAAGCCTTACGCCAAAATTAATTGGCTGCCCCCCCCCCCCCCCCCCCCCACTTCTTTCCGCGGCGGAGCGATGCAGTGTTTAGCAAGGTAAAGATATGGCTATAGGCATGCTATCATCACATTGCTAGAATATTAATGTCGATTAATCATGTGTTCATTGATTTTTAAATGCAACTAAATATATCAGATTGGTTTGAAGTGGGGTTACCAATACCAGTCCTCACTTAGGACCAGGGGATTCGAAGTCATGGAAGCCTCTGGGTAATACGTATTGAAAGAGCAAGTATTGCCATCTCGAGTTGGCTGAAATCTAGACATTTCAATTTTATAATGCATGTATTAACAGATATTTAACAGGGAGCTTGGTCAAAAACTGTTGATGTAAGAAATACTCTTCAAAATCACTAAATTTACTTCCCGATATCTTGGCATTGTAGAAATCTCTGTTTAATTATTACTTTTGTTTGTTCCACATAAAGTTAAAATTCACCAGAATCTCTTATTTCCCAAGATAGAAAAATGCAAAAAAAAATTACCATCGAGTCTCGTTAAGTCTAGATGAGTTGAGTTTGCTGTGCAAGTGATGTTGATAATGAAACACGAAATGCATATTAGGCTCTGTACCTTACGAATTATAATGATTTTGAAAAAGGATAACCTAAATCATGCCCTTTTAATAAATTTAGGAAAATCGATGCATTTGAAAATAACATCGTTTTACAATCGAGCTTTTTTCCCTCGTAACGTTGAAATATTAAAAGTATTAGTAAAAAAAATATGGTCTTTTTTTTATTTATAAATTGCTGTACTTCGATTTCGATTTATTACCACTATCTTTTACAGCTGTGAACTTGGCAAGTTTTTTCGGCGCTGAAATAGAAATACTTTTCATGAATGTCAAATCAAAGCAGGTATTCATTCTTTTTTTGTCTTTTTTTTTTAAAATCCGTTGATATTTAATTTTTTAAAATGTTGAAATACACAAGTTGAGAATCAAAATGCGGAAGCGAATCCAAAAGACGCCAATTTAAAATAATTTTAAAATATTTTGTAATTGTAAGAGTATTCTTTTTTGTGGAAAGGGGGGGGGGTATTGTTTCTTTAATAACCACAAATGTTAGAATCCTCTTTATTTTGAAGGGTTAAAAATTGAAAGGGTGTGTAAACGTTGAATTCGTCATCGTCTACATGTAATTATATTTTGTGGAGAAGACTCTGGTGTGCTTTTGTTTATATTTTAACTAACTGGCATGCATTTACGAATTCTTGTACACTTGCCATACAGGGGATTTTAAAATGACAAATACAAACATACTCCCCCGTATTTAGTTTGTGTGGTTACATGCACAGTACATGTAAAATATATAGTCTTTATAGTTTGGCAAGTCGTTTTATGATTACAGAAATATTATAATCGAACTCAAAAACAGATTTTTGCATATAGAAATTGGATGTCTTGTTACAAGCGGTCTTACTTTCGTTATCGCACGTTGTAAAGAATCTTCTATTTTTATGGAATGTATATATTATTAAATCGCGGGAAGGAGTTAATCTTGACAATCATCTATATATTATTTTTGAACGCATAAAATTATCATTCTGCTTAGCAATGAAAAAAATTACAGTGACGTAGAATTTGGGGGAGGTGCAGTCTTTAGCATGTAAACATTTGTAAGAATAAACTATTGGTGCAAATTGCAGCATGAACCCACACAAGAATTTGATATATTCAGACAAGTTTCGTAACAAGAGCTGGTGCGCTGTGTGGGATAGTCGCACACCGTTCACATTTTATCTATTCATACAAACATAAAAAACCCAGTAAATACATATAAGTATGTGCAATGTTTGATTTCCTAGGATAGTGTTTCCGATCTCATTGAAAGGCCGTACAAAGAATTTCGTTCTCTTTCGTAAAATATTTGGTTAGTGTAGATTTTGATAATATAAGTAGTAAACCATATTTGTAATGATACACAAAGGGGGCAGATGGAAAATGAAACCCTGAGGGGACCGGAGTCTGATATTGTATATTCATTTGAAGTGATCATTGGAAGCGATGTTATTGTTTTTAGTGTAAGGAGGAAGAATAATTAAGGGGGACGTGATTAACTTGGCGTTTCCTGGATCCAATCTTAACTGACATCTCTAAACGTGTTAATAGTTTTTCAAAAATTTCAGTGAAGGGCATTGTCGAGCATTCATTTATTCCTCGTTCACTTCAGACTGTACAGCCTGTCAGTATTTATGATACAAATTTAATTCATGCATGCAAGTGGTACATTAGACTATACCTTATATTAAGGTAAGATGAAATAGAACATGATTTTTAAAATTTGGAATCGTTTGAATGATTTTAAAATTGTTTAAAGTTGAAATAATTTATGATTCAGCAACTCATCATATCTATAAATAAAGGTTGCATACCAGCATACCTTTGTTGAATTTTTCGATGTTAAATTATACTAACAAATATTTATTAAGATGTTTCAAGGGTTTCATTATATGTATATAACCTAATTTCAGCGGGGTTAAATATAACTCGAAACGACAAATTTGACCGTAAATCAGAGAGAGAGAGAGAGAGAGAGAGAGAGAGAGAGAGAGAGAGAGAGAGAGAGAGAGATATGTTTAACTAGGATGTAATAGATATACGTAATAACGACCGGGAAAGAAATTAAAAGCCATACAGGTGAAAACAAATTACATCGTACGTACCACTCTGCATAACAGCATTGATTATCTTATGTAAAAACCCCCTCGTACTCTGAGCACAAAGCTTATTCAAACATTTAAAATGAATAGACATACGTATATTTGATCCAATAATAACCCGTCAAGTTTATTCAACCAATCAAATGCGTCGAATATTTTTAATCTTCCTATTTGTTGCTTTTCGTAGGAAGTACTTATATTTCATAGTATATAAAAGAAATGGAAACACAATTTACGATCTGTGTAGAAAACATTAGTGTGGACTTCAAAACAGTGTGCATTTTGGATTGTGATACTGCTGTAAAATGTAGTATTCGATATATTAAATTCATAAGGTAAGTTTATTTAAGGAGTTGCGTATATTGATGATATTATCATTTTTCATAACTATTAGATGAAATATACAGTTTAATTAAGATCTAAATATGAATATTTATCTAATTATATTAAGATTTAAAAAAAAAAATTTAAATAATCATGGTTCAAATTTTGTCAATCAAATCTATTAAGACGAGTTATTCAATAACGTTTTTAGCATAGGCGATTTAAATATTGTTAATACGCGTACACATATTTTGCTTTAGGGAGATGACAAACTTAGTAATACTGTGAATGATAACTTGTTTTCCCTATATCCCATTTTTATTTTTAAAAAATCCAAAAGATTTTGATTGCGTATTTACATTTGTATCAAAGTGTGCTAACTGAAACCTTATTGTAAATTATTTTGAATCTCTTTATCATATACACATGTATGACATTTTATTTGCATGTGAACAATTATTGTATAGGGAGAGGGCTACATAAGTTTTAAAACTTGTGCCCAATCCCATTGTAATTATATTACAATAAAATAAGTTCAAACCAAACCAATCAAATTTATCAACATTATCAAAACCACCGAAACAACCATCATTTCTAAAGTATAATATATCTGAAATTACCTTATAAGCATTTTCAAAAACCGACAAACAATTATAGAGTTTAATCGAGGCAGCACTAATGAATAACTACGGTGTTACATTTATAAACTCTACAATTAAGGACCAAGTTTTTCCTTTTTCAGGTCTTCCGTCTCGGCTTGATTAATTACACGATGAGAACTGGGTGGTTCACCTATCTGACGTTGGTGGCGCTGCACGGAATTTATCTCCACGTGGCCCAAGGCCGAAAGAAGCAACAGAGGGCCCAGGCCCCCGTGAGGTGTGAGGCGGGCTCTCACACATTCTATCACCATCAGGCGGGGGTGTGTCTTCAATGTGACACATGTACAGAGGGATACTCCCTAGTCCCCGCACAGGTACAGTGTAGTACATCAAAATTAAGGAAAATAAAATTCAATCATCTCTTCATGCCTGCGGCGTTTCAAAACACTAAAATGTGTTACGACAATATTTAATGGTTTCCATGGTTTTTTTTTAGGAGTTTAGTCTGAAAATGGACCAAGAGCACGGAGTAATCAATTGCTTGCCATGCAGAATATGCGAACCAGGAACGTTTAACGACAAGCGAACTTTTGACTCTAACTGTAGAAATTGCAGGAACTGTACCGCTTTAGGGAGAGTCGAGGAAAGCCCGTGTACACATAAAGCTGATGCCATATGTGGAGACATCATAGAGTGAGTGTGAAACCATAGCATTGATTTGTCACCTCATATAACGTAATTAATTCCTGTTAATTTTAACGACTGAAAAATCTCATCATAGGTTCTCCATTACGAACGAACTGCAAGCATCAGCAGAGGAAGTAAAAACAAATACATATCAAGGTGAGAAATTAATTGCTTTATCATGGATCGATGTCCGATCTGATTATTGACATTGATATATCAAAAAGACCCCCCCCCCCCCAAAAAAAAAAAGAAGACAACCAAAATACCCCCCCTCCCCCCCCCCAAAAAAATACAATACAAAACAAAACAAAAAACATACAAATTATATTTGATATAGAAAAAACTTCAATATAAATATAAAACAATTTAAGAACTTTCAAGCTGTGTTTTGTTTTACAGACCCATCATCTCAAAATCTAGTGCTCGTTATATTACTGATTCTTCTGACGTTTTTCACACTCATCACCACCGCCATTGTGTTCCTACGCCGTGCCTACAGACGCGCCTCTATACGACAATGCAGTAAGTGGGACAGTACATTCTTCAAATTGTGTCAAGTAATGGCAAACGTTGTGTGGGTTTATAAAAAACATTCTGTTATATTGTAGTTGAGGACGCGAAAAAGAAAAGTGAAGATGAGGAGTCTCTTCAATGTCTAAACAAGTAAGTGCTGTAACAGCATATATTTTGCATAAGAAACAAATTCCTAATAATCACAGAGTAACCGTCTGTATTGCAAAATTTTTTTAATAATGATTAAATTTAGTTATCATAATAAAGGATTATTGAACATAAAATGTAAAAAAAAAATTGAAAGTACAGGATATTTTTTTATTGTAGTTAAAAGATTCTCGAATTATAAAATATTATATATTTATAGATTATAATTATGTAAAACTGTCTTCCAGCTATCAACCAAAGAACTCTCAGCCACCATCGTCATCAGAGTCTTCAGTAGTCAACATACATGTACCAACAGAGAATGAAGAGACACGTCCAAAGGAGAAAGCGCACAATACAGAACGAAGTGCTCCACAGAACTCTATAAACAATGAACCAAGGGACAGAGTCCCATCATTACACCTCACCTCCGAGTCTACCACCGTAAAGACTCCCAAATCATCCAACAGTAGCTCCTGGAACTTGGGTGCGTCCGATTTCATGTCAGCGACGCCCGGGGGTGCGCAGTTCACCATTGGGTACACGAATCTCGCCCTCTCACGTTCCCTTACCTGTCCGTCTAGCGACAGATGTTCTGTACTTGGCGAGGAGGACGAATCCCTGGAAATGTTATCTCAATTTTCTTATGTTTTAGATTAAAATATTAGACAACGTACATTTAGCTAGAATTTATATAAGAACACAAGAGTGATATTATTTACTTGTACATGTATGCATAGTTTATATGGTTATATTTTGCCTGTATTTACAACAGGTCACGTAAATCAGGATATGATCTTGTACGTAGTTTATAGGTCTATATTTTTATACGTTGGCTGTTTGTTAAAGATATGGGCTTCGTTTTTTATATTTGCATACAGTATGATTATCAGTCATTGCCTATAATAAATTCTATGAATGCATTTTTTTTCTCACTAATCAATGTTTAATAGATATCATGACATCCAAAATCACATTGTGAAACTGTACATACTGATAAGTTTTTCCCTAGAATTTCCAGTAGTGATTACATAGAATTCAAATCTTACGTCAACAAATTACGCAATCTTTCAAATAAACGTATGAAATCATATTCGTTATTGAAGGAGGGATTACTGGCGGGATAGATAAGTACCGAATCAACCAATCATTTCCTAGCCAATCAGAATGTTCGTACTTACCTCTGTCGTTTCCGAGCAATCGAGATCAAAGAGGAAGTACTTATAATCTTGTTTGTGTACAGAACAAATGAATGAAAATTATATAAAAAAAGTATACATATACGTTCATTGAAATATACAGATTGTTTTGTTATTAATTACAGGTTCTTCGTATCCTAAATTGCGTTAAAAATAAATTACTGAATCAATAAACATGTGCATGTATATAGACTGATCTAATCAATATGCCTTGACGGATTCAGTTTTTTGAATTTTAGAATGAACAAGTTCAATCAGTTTTTAAGGGGTTACTTTGTAACAATATCCAAATACTAGTAGATATGAAAAACACCAGCTTCAAATTGTAAAAATAAGGGTGTAAAAGCCCCTGATTTGCCGATATCCCAAACCGGCTGAAAAAGCACGTATTGGGGTGATCTAGTGAAATTTTCAAGTGTTTTGAATGTCGTGGTGGATCGATTTGCATTATTCTACTTAAATGAGGAAAACAAGAAAAAAAAATGACCGTTTTCCACGTGAATATCAATATCAATTTGTTTAGTGATACTTGCCCCTTTTAGTCTTTGATCACCCAATGACATAAATTGATTTGGTGCTTTCTTTTGGTAATTTTCCGTAACCAACGTTTATATGGGTTTGGAATTATTGCCTCGAATAAAACTTCAATAAAATCAAATTTTATTCCTTCCTGCTCTTTTATATAGATCAATGCCCACCCTCCCCCTATTTTTGACAACACATTGATTAAAAAATTGATTGAAAAATACTTAATTTAGTACGCTTTCTAATAGTATACCAGATTTTTCTATTTAAAAATGAAAAAAGGCATTGTATTAGGAAGATATCGTTTATTATAATATAACGATTTTGGTTAAATATTTGGATACACTTTAAATGCAAATCTGTCGACCGAAACAGAAAATAGGTAATAATTCCAAGAACATTAATTACGAAATACGTGATTGATATGTCATTGGCTTTAAGGCTTTGGAAATATTCCATTAGTAGAGGCGTTTGTTATAGTTAAGAACAGCGACCAACAGGGATTCCTGATCCTTTCGGAATCTGAAACAAATCGAATCCGATACTGAAATGATTTTGATCTCTCATTGAAAAACCAATCCAATCTTATTTCTTTGAATATAAAACAACTTAAACAAAACCATGGACTTTCGGAAGGACGTAACTATATATTTCTTGCAATAAAACAAACTAAAATTGACTCTGGTTTCAAGTGAAATATGCATAGATTGCGTAAACCTAGCTGAAATGCCAGAGAAATGTTTTTGAATTCATAGAGCCATAGCTGACAATGAAATAGACAGACCTACGTCATATTGCTGTTTGACAAAACTACCCAAAGTCCAAGCACTTGTTAAAATGGTTCTAATAGTGCTGTTAAATGTTGGATGCATTAAATCTGACTGGTTTGCATTGGATTACTAATACAATGTAGCATATATATTTCTGATGTTGTCTTGTATAACTAAAATACACAATTATGGTGAATATTGAAAAAAACATTGATAAAATGGCGTTGTTGGTTTTAATGTGTCACAAAGAAAATACAACTGTGTACCATAAAAAGTACAGCCGTTGTATTCGACGTAACAATCTCTTTCTCGGCCTTTACGAGGTCGGTACTCTGGTATTAACGAATTAAATAGCTTTATTCGCATGCTATCTTTGCATACAAACCAGACATATAATTAAATACAGAAGCAAAATGTAGTTGCCTTTCATAGTTAAAAATCTAGTTGAGCTCCATTTGTGACCGTCACAGTAGCTGATTCCGAGAGAGGAAGGTCTGCATGAGAACCTCTGTCCGGAGCCTTAAAACTCAGACGATGTCATTTTGATCCAAAGTCTCACTTTGCCACTAAATATGACTATTGTAAAGGTGAGACTTAGATCAAAACTGAACTCGTCTAAGGCCATAGTCTTACCAAAGGCGCCTGGTCTTTCACAAGTTAGCGAGCAAGAAAGAGGAAGCAACTATTGCATTGCCATGCTTACAACGTCAGTGTTCAAAGTGGCGTCTTTCAGATAAAACCATATACCAGTACATGTATTTACATCTATCGAGTATGATTCCTTCTATTTCTTACGGAAACTTAAAGTTAATTCATAGCTCTGCAGAAACAGCCAGACTGAAATCTACATTCCCCGTTTATCGATTGGTCGAAACCTACAGCAACTGAAACTGACAGGACTGAAATCTACACGCCCCGTTTACAAATTGATCGAAAGCTACAGAGACCTAAGAAAAATCACGGACTGCACGAAAAAATCATGATGATGTCAGACTCAAATTCCCATAGGATACTATTTGGCCGTTTCTTTTAGCCAACGTACTGATATACATTAACAATAATTTAGTGAATTTTACTTTATTAATTTGTTAAAAGAAAGATGTAAATATAAACGATAAAATGCTTTCTTTTGTATTTATGCGGGTTACGAAGGTAGCAATCATTGCAGAAAAAATTACATAACCCGCTAACGCAGGTTATGCATTTTTTCTTCAATGTGACCACCTTCATATCCCGTATAAATCACCAAAGAAAGCATTTTATTGTTTAAATAAACCAAGTCCATGAAAGCGTCGACATTTAAAAACATTTACAGGGAGTAGTACTGTGGAATCATTGCACATGAATATCGTGGGGGACCAATCCAGAAAATGATTTTCCATTGATTGGTTCTTTGAACATAGATGATGGAAGAGATAAAGGACTATATATGATATGCTAAAAATGCAAAAATGGCGGGAAAAGGTTAACTTTATGATGTCATATTTCTAAATTGTGGGCACTTGAATCAAAATGAAAATTATGAAAAAACTTCACATTTTTATCTATACAAAGAAAACAAAGAATGACAGTAAAATGATGATATTCATTTTAAGGGGCCGTTTTGGGCTCTAATCATATATAGTCCTTTTGTGTTGTATTTGTGGATGTAGACATCAACCAAAAAAATAATAATAACCCGATAACTTCACTAGAGCACGTAACGCGTTGATAGGAGAGTTTTCTATTCACCAAATTAAATCTAATTTTGATTTCTTATCATTAAAGAGGCCTATTTGGGGTTTTTTTTGCGGAAAAACTACAATAGCAAAACCCCTTATTTTTTAACCATATGTAATTTGCACAAACTCTAGTTTATTTGCGAAGTTTCAAGAAAATTGACCATCTGGTTCTTGTTAGGGGGCATCCCCAAATACAGGTACATTTACTATAGGAATAAATAGGAAATTGTCATTTTCGAAGCAGATTAAAAAATACTACAATAGCGATTTTCATCAACTTGTAATATGTGATTAGTATTATAATTTTCTACCTTATATGTAAAAAATACTAAATTCCAACGTCTGTTTTTTAGTGGGGCCGTCTCAAAATATAAAAATGCACCAAAGTTTGCTATATATTTGGAGTATTACAAATGTAGATTGGTATAATGGATTCATTAAAAAATTGAGAAAAATAACTCAAAGCATTATCCTGTGTATAAAATTTGAACGACATACGATTTTCACTTTTTCTTTTATGTTATTTTCTTATAATTTATACTCCTACAAAGCTTCCTTTTATCATAACGTCATAAAAGCACAATAGCAACGGTCACCTCCTTTACAACTGAAAAATCGTT
Organism: Magallana nippona; assembly: GCA_033439105.1. Taxonomy (NCBI): domain Eukaryota; kingdom Metazoa; phylum Mollusca; class Bivalvia; order Ostreida; family Ostreidae; genus Magallana; species Magallana nippona. The sequence goes on along the minus strand of CM065918.1, from coordinate 51,292,931 downwards.
TAAAAAATAAAATTTTCCTTGAAAAATTCTAAATATGTTATCTGTATTTTGTTTAATGTGCTCAATTTAATAAATGATATCGAAAAAAATCATAAAAGGTATAAATACACTGTATTGTACTAGAATGCACAAAACATGCGCAGTGAAAACTAAAGTCGCCTCCTTAAATATAAATCTTTTATTAAGGATAAAATTCAACAAGAAAAACAGATGAATAAAGTGGACTTTTTTCATACATAGTAGTTCAAGCTGATAAATTCGAAGAAATCAGCAATCACATTTAGACCAATCAGATGCGCCATATAATCAATCAAATAGATTTTTGAAGATTCATCAGTAAATACATTCAGGCAAACAATGTGGGTCAGCATTGTGAAGGACCTGTGACACCGAAGACGTCGCTGACTGGTTGGAATCTGACGTGAATCAAAAAACATCACCTATCCACACACCAAGCACAATTCCACAGATAGAAATAAATTGTTCGCTTATGTTTAACCTAGGCTTATCTTTCTTTGATTTGTTTATGCGTTTGAACTTGGCACATATAAAGAGAATGCTGACTGTATGAACCTTTTGTATTCATAATGCATTCATTTAAAGGTATGCACAAACATTGCAGGTAAGGCTGCAATCAGGAAGTTAAATTCAACAAGGAGCCTACCCAAAGGTTGTGGTAATGGGTCACAGGAGATTGAATTTGCTTAACACCGATGTAGACGATGAATAGCCGTCTATTTCAAACTAGTGTGAATTTAAAGTTCGTCAGATATTGTAGTAAAAAATTGTAGAAAAATGTGAGTGAAAATTGTAGTCTGATTGGACGAAGGGAAAGATTGAATGAACAATTTCATGAGCAATCAGTGTCTGTGGATGTGAAAAAGTAAATGTTTTTTATTAGAATGGTTGAAATACGGTAGTTCATACGAAATACACTGATGAAATTCAAAACTAATGTTTTAGTTCGATACACGCCTCATACAGTTCCATCTGTATTATAAGTATACCAATAAATGGCCTCACATATTGTGGCATTTTCATGCAGAACTTTTAGGACTCTGAGGCATATTTTCAATACATGCTCGCATTACTTCCATTGAAGATATGGTATAATGGAACATTCGTTCAGTTGCATCTTCACTCTCATTACATACAATTTCTAAGTACATATGTTACCCCCATTAGGACAGCCAATTACATGTTATAATATTATGCTTAGTTACCCGTTGGTCAATGCAACAGGATGCATTTTAAACATTTAATAGAGCCAAGTAACCATGGAGCAAAAGTAAATATTGAATAGGTCCACTAACACATAAACAGATAGGTAATTTTAGGTGAATTCTTCCAAATATCTATCTACTCTTCTTTTTCTCTTTTGAAAATTCATCCATACTTTTGTGTATTGTCTATACAAGACCAGAGTTCCAAAAAAAGATTATAGATTATTGCTATTTTTAGAAATCATGCCACATTCTGACGTGGCGGAATTCTCAAATTCAATGTTTATTTACCTGAGGGAACGGAAAGCAGTTAGTTTAGCAGTTCCAGCTGACAGGGGCTTACTTTTAACGAATGCACAAATGTAAGTAAATAAATATGATTAATTTCATTTTTTATTCAATAATTAACTTGTATTTTAAACAATTGTTTAAATAAATTATCAAAATCAGTAATAACATAGAATAGAATCGAATAAATGTGTTAGACCAATTTGAATGGATGACAATGAGGTCAAGAAAACAGAAAGACCTTCTTGCTATAGCCATTACAAGACACATGTAGTACCCATATAATAAACACCGACACCTTTTGATCTGTATATAAACTGATTTAGTTGAATTAATAGGAATTTCGTGCAGGGTAAAAAGCAAAGAAAAACAAAAGTTTACTTAATGCAGTTATTTAATTGTTGTTGTTTGATGTTATTACATCTTGGTGTATATATGAATATATATATTAGAATGTAGGCATAGATATCGATTGTAATGCACATTAAGGGAACTTGAACAACTTTTTATTTTTGGATGAATTATTTATCCCTCGGTGAACAATAAGGCGTGTCAATGCATCCTAGTTCAAAATCACCGGAGCTTGCAGATATGACTCGTTTGAATACGAGGCAATGCTTTTGTTTTGATGTTGAAATAATAAGACAAATGTCCGCTTATCAATCTAATTCAATATATGCGGCCAGCCCTAAGAAAACGGATTTTAAAAGCTACTTAAAAAACCCACTAAAGTATAGTATTCCTCAACTCTGCTGCAATATTAAAGCTGAACATGACTCACTAAACAAGGCTTACCTTTTTGTGCCCCATTTTGTTCCATATCAGTCGTTTTAAATGTTCTTCTCTTAATAAAACCTTGTAAATATTCATGTAGCATGGATCACAACACATGTATAGTCCCACCGGAAAATGGTTGAGATTTACACCCCAACAGGGGTTTTTGGTGGATGTTTTTATTGCAATACACAGAGGTACATATAAGATTATCAAATTTAATCATTTTTGTCCTTAGGAACAAATCATAAAGAACTGCACTAACCGACAACCGAGCCCCAGTGATTTCCTGAAGAAGTTCACGCAATTCAAGAAAAAAATTGAAAAAAACGAAACATGTAGGCCTAAGACAAGTTATTTTTTGTTAGTTTAATGAAATGAATATATTTATGTGCCAATTAATGTAATGCTCTTAGCAAAATATTTGCCTTTATGCAATTTGATGTTAAAGTTGTAGGATTTTCAAGCTGAAATCCCATGAACTACATATATTTTACATGCGAGCCTTCCAAAACGATTTAATTTTGTTTTAAATTTCATTAGGATTTTTCGTAAGAAGTCGTCTTAGAGAAAAAAATAAAACACATGTACTCTTTACGACTAGAAAAATAACCTTTCTTGACAGTTTTCTATATATGATTGATGAACACTTGTCTTCGAAAAAAGACTCGGATGCATCTGTATATGGATTTCAATTTACCAGTTTTATTTTCGAATGGTCTAAGTGGGTTGAAATCAACTTTCAGCAATATGTTACAAGATAAGAATATTTTGAATATTATGTATTTTTTGGTAGTTTGTCGTGTTCGACTGAAATAAAGACACACGTGGTTAACTTTGGTTTTGGTGTTTGGTTTTAGTGCCTGTTCTAGTTGTCAATTCGAACACGTGCCAACATGAGGGTTGGAGTCTGACTTCTCCATTTTTTTTAAGGCAATGGTGACTTTTCTTACACATGTATTCATAAACAGAGAAATGAATATATAAGACAACTGGTGTTGCCCTTCGGCATTGTTAGACAGTATTTAAAATAATGGAAGTTGATATTGTTATGTGATAATCCACTGAAGTTTGTTGAATTTGTGCTGGTCAAAATATGTATACATGTATATCCCTTCACCCCCTAACTTTGACAACCGATGCTACCTGCCTGCAAAATGTTCATCGACATAACAGTTGTAATTGTAACCTCATTTTCATCATTTATGTATGATAAATTTCTCTAGCGAGAAATAAATAACTAACAGCACTTTTTGCATTTGATCGTTGTAGCTCCATGCTATGTTGTGGATGCCACTGAATTGGAGTATACTATTTGTCAGCCTGGTCGTCGCCGAATCGCGCAAAGCCAAAGTTGATCATGGATTTCTTTGTGCCAGAGATAAAAACAAACTTCTTCTTTCACTGATGGCCGACTTACAAACAAGGATAAAATTACATGAGATTATCGGCAAAGAAATCCAGGTAAATTCTGCGGTTTCATCCGATTACAGCAGTAGGTAGAGCAGATGTTATTTAAATCAAGGTCGCTTCCACATAAATAACGAATACATGTATGAATGATTAAATTTTATATCCATATAACCATATTTTGTTACCTTCGATATTTTCTAGCAGTCTATTTGGCTTAAATTTTAGGAATATAAAGATTTGATGAGATCAGACATTGAAAACACTTCATCAAAGTCTGATCAAAACCTGGAATCTTCTTTAAGTGAGTTCCTTCCAAACTCCGAAAATATCTGGTCAGTTCTCGCTACTCTATTCCCCGAGGAAGAAAGTGAAAAAGAAACAAGGTATAAAGCGACAAAATGCTTCTACTTATTCTTCATTTTCAAAACACAAACAAATGCATAAAAAGAGTAACTTGCTAATGCTATGAAAAGTTTGATTGCTTCAGAACATCCATTTTTAAAGTGATTGTATTGTATAAAACTTGAGATTTTCAAAAGTATTTATGATTAAATGCATCAATGACAATGAAAGTCTATGTGAGAATCATCTTTTTATAGCGAGGTTTTCGATTCTATGAATGGAAAGAAAACTGGTTACATATCATCATGGAAAAGTAAGTATGTCTTAAATAGATAAAAATTCTAATTGTCGGCTAGACCCACTCGTAATTTTTTTTTCCTGATTTTATATAACAAGAAATAACCCAATATACCTTATTTGTTTCAGCGTATACATGTAGCTGGAGATTTGGATGTCTGGTCGTTTTTCTCCTATTAACATTTAAAAGAGGTACGTTTCATTTTAAATTATTAACTCATTTGATAATTTGGAAGGTTCGAGTCTACTATTAATAATACAATGGTATTTGATTATTTTGTAGATTATTTTTGGAAAAGAAAATTAGAAAGGCAAGTTTTTAAAAATGATATACTTGTGTATCACTTATGAATGATAAAAGTCACTGATTGATAATCTTTTTACCAACACCTCAATCAGGCAACTTATATAAATGAAAAAATGAACCTTTTACAAAAACTTAGCCAAATCACGAATAGACGTGTAATAAACGTGTAATAGACGTGTAATTGATCTGTGTACATTGCAGTGTCCCTCATATGGACGTATCTGTCCAGTGCTGCTTGGTGGACTGGCCAGAAGAGGTTTCGTTTGTCCCGTACTTTGCTCCTCTACGCGAGGATGATTTAGAAACTGATGCTTTGGGTCGAAAATCTCCAAACTTTTATAATCTGCCAGGAGATGATAAGAAATGTAAGTCATTTCAATCTGATATCTTAAAATATCATAAAATAAACGAACTTATCTTGATCTGTAGTATTTCATCTGTATGGGTATTCGACAATATTGTATCTAACAAAAGCATATATTTTGAATTTGTGAGCTTCTTGTAGTTCTTGTGTAGTTCATACGCTATCAGTTAAAGTAGCTTCATCACTTGCAGACGAACTCATCAGAAAGTTGTCAAAACACTTGGCCGTGGGAGAAGCCATAGATCGAGTAGGGATACTTCTGGGGTTGACGGCAACGAATATCTGCATCATTAAGCAGGACTACCGAGGGGATTCCATAGAGATCGCATACCAGTGCTTGAAAAAGTGGACGGAGATTAGACCGAGCGAGGGACGCAGGGAGCTGGAGGACGCCATAGAAAGGGCTGGGCTGGGTGGTATTCTTCGGCGAGTTTTGTATTAATGGAACATTTCCCTAATTTTTGTATTCAAGACATGCATACGCTCTAATTTCAACAAAGCGCAGTTTTAACTGTTGGTATTGTTAGGCTGAAAAATATAATGGACGATGATATGTGATCTCTGTTGTTGTGTGCTGTACACGAAACGAAACGAAACAGATTTAAACATAAATCGTGAAATCTGTCGGTAAATCCTGCTTTTTATGTAAAACCTACCTTTTATATTTGTCTTTACTAAACCTAATTTGATACCCTGTTCTTTCAAAGTACGGTAGTTTTTTTATAAACATGGTTTAATTTTGTTTGTTTTTTGGCCTCTAATCAAGATCTTTCTTCCGGGTTTTATAAGTCCCAAAGATGTGAAATAGGATTTTCTTAACACCGACTTGTATATCAGTAAACATTTTAAAATTCATTTTTATTCTTTGCGAAGCTGTTTTGGTTAAGGTTGTTATGACGATTTTAATTTAAGATTCTAAAATCTGAACAACTACACTTGCCACACGACTTGCCTATATGAGGAATATTTTGGTTTCAATGACTTTTGAAAAAAAAAAGATTATTTTTAAAGCCAAAAAATTTCCTTGTAACTATGCCAAACCAGTATTTAAACTATGATTCTTGCGTATAATGGGGAATTGTTTGGTTTTTATGACGTTTTATAAGAAATCAATAATCTTGAAACCGAGAAAACCATGTATTTATGACACATTATGCCTGTATATCAGAATGTATAGGCATAATGTAATATATGAAAACTGTTTGGATTTTTATGACGTTTCTAAAGAAAGCCAAATACCTTAGAAACCGAAGAAACCTTTTGTATTTTTATATAAATATCTACTAGTATTCAATGTTCTTACTTGGGTATTATTAAATATAATTATTATAGGCTTGGTTTTCTATGTTTCTTAAAGAAACCCAGCTTCCTTTGAAACCAAGAAAACTTTCATTTATTCATGTTTTTTTACTTCAGTAACACGTTAACATGTATTTTCTGTGATATTTTGTGGAACAAAAGCTGTGTAGCTTAAAGACCATTGCTTCTTATGACGTTTGATGAGAAAACCAATCTCTTGAACCGAAGAAACGTTTTTGAATATTTATGAGTCATGTTAAACATGAGCACATTTACCAATGATTATCTTGTTACTTTTAAACTTGTACGAAGAAAATTCATTGCTATCATTTTTTTTTTATAAAAAAGGATTTTGTTAAGCAGGTTATATCTTGATTAATCGATTTGCTGCCTGTTACTGTTACTCATGAAAGACACTTGAAGATGTTTAATAAGATATCGTTTTTACACAAGAGGTGTGAGATATTGTATCGTATTTGTCATGACGTTTTGGAATGTCCAACGTTCCTTATCCGAACAAATAAAATGTTGATGTTATAGTTATAACGATATTGTTGTGTTTCTTTCATCAACTAGATCCCCCACCCCTGCGAAAAAATATAAGAAAGGAAAAAAAAAGAAAAATGCTTCCAGTGCTGTATTTAAGAAATTTGATTAATATTAAACTCCAAACGAAATGACCAAACACAGAAGGATCAATGTACAGATATAATGCTTAATGAAATAGTTCAAAACGACACCAGTTGTACCATTTTGTTCAGCTAAAACTTAATGAATTATTATACCAAAGTCTTCCCATACTCACAACAACAGTAATTGGAGTGATAAAAGAAAATAAATACATGTAGTTGTTATGGTGCATCTCGGCAAGTCATAAGTCATGTGGTGTTCGTGGTAAAAGCAAATTTTGGTGGTGCTTTCCTTTTGTTACATCTGCAAAGACTTTAAATAGACGTCCCACGCCACACGCCACACACCACACATACACCCCACGGATATCGAGTTTTGTCTTGAAAATAATGTACATGTAGTTTTTTTTTTCTTTTGGTTTGTTGAAAAACATTTGAATTTGGACTCTCGTTGAAAAAAATCGAGGACGACTTACCAAGCAAAATTTTATTATATTGATTTCATACGACACAAAACGCTTCAATAGGCATTTTTTCTGTCCAGGAAACTCTGCAGAAGAACAAAAAAACATACATGTAACATGTATATCACACAAGAAGTTAAGTTTATATTGAATATTTTCAAAGTTTTTCAAAATTTATCGATACATTATTTGCATTAATTTTACAACACAATACAACTTTTTTTCATTTTCATCATACTCTACAAATTGCAGTTTTGTCATAGAAATTGTAGAATAATTACAAAGACTCGGGCGGCTTTAAAAACAAAGTCTTGAAGATAAGATTCTTTGTCTGACGACGAGCTATGTAGAAAACGAAATAATCTGTTTGGTTTATTCAAGCAACAAGTTTAGAAACCCAGCGCTCACACTACTAACTTTTGGTATGAAGTAAATTGGTCTCACAAAGATTGCTGTTATTTTAAACATTTTTTTACATATAGTCATAACATTGTGATGCGGTTATATTGTCTCCAATTTTAGTTGCTTGTTTCCTATGGATCATTTTTAAAGGACTATTATTTGTAGTGGAAATTGGGTGCGGTTAAACTTGCCATGATTCATATTGTAATTTGAGTACACATATTACTTTTTCAATGTTAACAGCTGAATGGGTACTATGTTAACTGATCGTTACATTCAGCTGAGAATTAAATGGCATACATGTATTACTACAACTACTCAGCTCGATTTTCAGGTATCAAGGGACAGTTTCGAATAAAGTACCCGATATTTTTGTAAAATTGAGAAGTTTCTGACATTTGGTGGTGCAACATGCACACGGCATGGAATGTCAACCCTCTGCAGGGAATAAGCTGGGGGAGGGGGGGGGGGGGTCTAAAAAGCTGAAAAATCCTGAAAAATGGGCGAAATATGAAAGGGTCGAAATCTCAGAAAAACCAGTATGTAGAAAATTTTACACATTCTGACGAATAATTTTCCTCAGAAATTGGTGATTGACCTTATAAGGAGCCAAAGGTATTTGTGCTGAATGGGAACTGAGGAAATTCTAGTTACAGAGTTTCGAAGACACACATCCCCTGGCTAAAGTGAATTGTATAAAAAAAAAAAGGTCCCGTGCTACCTCAACTCAAATTCTCGAAAGACAAGTGCATGAATTTGAATTTTCGTACTTGAGTCAGAAACATTGACTCGATCGAGGTAAGTTGGTGACTGTGAGGCCTGTTGCACTGGCTAGTATGAGTCTAGTAATCGAGATTTTTAAAGAAAACTCACATCGATAAATCCATACGTAAACACATCTAGTCTAGCTTTGGCCTATTACAGATTTTTCTCTCTAATAGTTGCGAACAAGAATTTAAAACAAAGATATATTATTGCCTTAACATTTTTTGCATTATATTATGTACTTTGTTGTTAAAAAAATGGAACTGGGAAAAATTCCGACAAGAAATAAATTGCTTTTTTAATGTACACAGAAGTTTCTTAGAAGTGGTCTGTTTTGTTTGAGTCCGTCGTTACTACAAAAGTGAAAGACGTGTATAGATAGATAGTGTATGGTAGATATAGGGTAATATGCGTTTTAAATATGTCGGACTTTATAGTGCCTTTTATTTACAACTTTATTCCGTGTTATTGTTTGTCCGTGTGAAGAACGACTGGCTTGACAACTCCTTTTATACCAGTAAACATACTCTTTCTTTTGTAGAGTGTTTTGAATTACGTTGTTAAGACAATTTTTGTCAATAAAGTTGTCCTTTAATTCGTGGTTGGATCTGATTAAAAACACAATCTTTGTTGATGTGGGATCGGGTATGTAAGTTTTTACGACCTAACTGAAAAACTCGGATTCTTTTAAAGCCGGGAGAACCTTGGATACTGTATATAAAAACAGCTTGGTTACAATGTATCAGTTGTTAATAATACTTTAATTTTCTTTAATATCAGAAAGAAAATTATAAGAACAAGTTTCGTAGACCTTCCCTTTTTAAATTTTTAAAAAATTTTCTTAAAGAGAAAAAAATTGGATTTTAATAGTGTTTAAACGAATTCGGTACATGAATATGATAAAATATGATTTTCGATGCTCATCGACAGTGTATCTAATGACATGTTGAATGTTGTACAATTGCTTATGTTTATATATATGGATACATTATTGTATATACTATATGTGTAAAGATATCATATTTTCTTTGATTAACGAGAGATACCCATTAAAAGAAAAAGAAAAAGTAGAGCGTCTAAGGAACGCCTTGATATGGTGATGTTTGATAGAAAGCGTTAGAGACGTCGAATAAAACGCCAGCTATAGGCGTCTGAATTCTGCTAGTGGTTTTCTTACTGCTTTCATGACTAAGAAGTGATAACATAGCATATCCTTCCAGTTTGCCCCTTTGTTATGAACCAATTCATTACATCTAATAAAAATAATATCATTACATTCATTGATTTTACAGATTAAATATTCAATAGCATTTACACAAACACGACCTTCATTGAAATACAATAAAAAAATAATAGAGATATTAACTAAGGAAGAAGCATATTTTACAACTGTTTTCAAGTTCCTTTTTAATTCATTGTAATACATCATCTATTCTTTGATGAAAATACATAAATATATGGATTCTATATATTCTATAATTTCTATATAATGAAAAATGAGTTTGGGTTTAACTGATTTCAATCAAACCATGTGCCGTACTTACATTTACAGTCATTTAGCTTTACTAGCAATACTCTAAATTCACATATAAACCATATGTTTGACTGCTTTTAAAATCATATTAAGTGAAATATCATTTAAACGTTATAATGTCATTACAAGCATAGCTATATTGCTACTTAAAGATGCCACTTGCATAACTGAACTTTATTTTTTCACAACAAATACTCACGTGTAGTAATCTAGACTGCTTATCCTGCGACAATGAAAACGAAATCACGAGAAAAGACTATCATGCAATATATTGTGTTATATGAAATCACAAAACTGTTCTTACAATAATTGAAATTAATCAACTGATTATTGATAAATTCAATTATTGCGCTAGCTTTTCTAAGCTTCACTTTTTTTGATGGTATATTATTCTACAGAGCAATTCTCATTTACTGAATTGGAACAAGTACTAATTTATATTTAGGTAAAAAAAAAAGGTATCCGAATCAAAGTCATAAATGCATTCTAAATACTTAAATAATAACATAAATGGGTTTCTTCTCCCGATTACACATGCACCTATGTTTTAGGGTGGAGACGGATATGAAAAATTTGGAATTTTTTACTTATCCAGACATCATGTATAAAAGTTGGAATCGAAGAAAAATGTCCGCAGAATTGGATGACATGCTAAACACGCATGTAAGTTACTGTAGAAATAGTTTGCTTGGAGTCGGTCGCTTTTGGAAATGCATTTAACACAAATTAGATTAAAACAAAATCATTCTTGTTTGTTAATATAAAATTCTATGATTTGCATATTTAAATATTTAAGTCTTTTAATCAGAAATTACTTCCGTGTTATATTCCGTTGCCTTGTACGAAGTAAACATACTGGTATTGATGAATGCTAGAGAACTCGTACCCTGGAGAGTCCGTATCCTGGAGATCTCATACCCTAGTAATAAGGTACGGGTTCTCTTAGAGACCTCACACCCGGCTATTATATTCGAAACGGATTCGTACTATGTTGTTATTTAATAAGCTTGTAAGGTACAGAGGACCCTGTGATGGAGGCGTTGACAATGGCAACAGATACTCTAGAGTTTACAGCAACTGAAACATCTACCATGCATGATGCCCATAATGGTAAATATGAACTAAATGTAATTCCTTTCTACACCTGCATATTACACAGGTCAAACAAAGTTTTCAAGCAAGTATGCATGTATAGCTTTAGATATTTAAGCAGTATTCGATGTTTAATATAGTTGCAGTTTAACAAAGTTGAGTTTGTTAAGGCGATGCCAAGTATAATTACTCCTTTTTGTAAATAGGTTATTTATATACTTTTATCTGTAATATTCGTTGTATTTTTACAGTAAAAACAGAGCATGTAATTGTCGGACAATGCACGGGTTTGACGCAGATCCGTGAAAACATTGGATGGAATTTGAAATTCTACGTCTTTATTCTCCTAACCATAGTATAGAATAAACTGAAAGCAAATTTGCTTTATTCACTGAAAAATCAAGTCTGCAGTTATTAATTTTTAACAAAATGAATTTTATTAGAAAAGTTTGGATTAATTGTACATTGTACTATACACAAATTACAATATTCGTTGTATTTTTACAGTAAAAACAGAGCATGTAATTGTCGGACAATGCACGGGTTTGACGCAGATCCGTGAAAACATTGGATGGAATTTGAAATTCTACGTCTTTATTCTCCTAACCATAGTATAGAATAAACTGAAAGCAAATTTGCTTTATTCATTGAAAAATCAAGTCTGCAGTTATTAATTTTTAACAAAATGAATTTTATTAGAAAAGTTTGGATTAATTGTACATTGTACTATACACAAATTACAATAAATGTTTTGAAAAGAAGTCAGAAAAGTCGTTTGATTCTTGTAATTACAATGCAATGATGGCATTCATTAAAACCAACATTAATTGACTATTATGCATGTAATAATTTTATTAATTGATTATTGCATAACTGAAATAAACCCTATTTTTCAGATAAGTAAGTATAATGAATATTGGATTGTTCATTTTTGTTTATCCGATAATGTTTTTGATAGAGTTATGAACGACATGGCAGGGCAGACAGAATTGATCCATATTGAATTCTTCAGAAATACACTGACCAAGATCTTCGAGAGGAAGTCAGAATCGTACGTATTTTTTAAAGAATGTGATCAGAGTGACACGGATAGTAATTTTTACAGATATTATTAACTTGACAATTTTTATTCAATACTCCAAATTAAATGATTCCAGAACATGTCTGTAGTCTGTCTGTCAGTTCACTGACAACGTATTGCACGGTTAGATCTATACATATATTGTCTTTTATTTTTTTCCATTTGAATTTTTTACGTAAAGCCATTGGTATAATTGTTTGTTTTAAATTCTGTTCATATTTTTATCCCTGACACGGCACAGAAGTTCTGAGGAGGTATACCGTCATGATGTATGTAATCACTCATGTAAAGAGGTGTAAGATGTTGAGACTTCTGTACCTCTTCTACTATGTACCTGAAAACAGCGCAAATTATCGAGTAACAATATGTTTACAAATAGCGTTCAAAAAAATGTAAAATCAGATGGCATAGTAGTATTTTGGTTTGTAGGATTGAGATATACGGTGTGACTGCTAAACTACTGGTACATGTATTGTAACGGCGATCCTAATTAACGAATAAGGAGTCATTCTCTGAGTATTATGAGGTGATAATTTCGGTCGGGGCGTGATCAAATCCAATAAAGCCCGAACGGCTTTATGATAGATTTGATCACGCCCCGACCGAAATTATCACCTCACAATATTCAAAGAATGATTCCTTATTACTTATATTTATATAATTTTCAGCAGTTGTACGATTACATATTATGATATTAATTATGCAAACCCGCATGCGCCCCTAACAATACGTCTTTTGAATTTATTGGGCTGTAAAGTACAAAATCGATTCGTAGTGTTATCACAGAGACACTGGAAAATGTAAATGTGTGTGTATATATATATATATATATATATATATATATATATATATATATATATATATATATCAACATAGGTGCATAGATATAACTGACCTGGAAAGATTGGTTTTTACCGTTCTCATAGTATATTAAAAAAATATTGCATATTTAGTAGTGGAATACGCCCTTTAGCAATTTAGGCTTACTCATGTCCAGGGGTATCTCTTGTCTTCTTTTTAACAAGTGTCACTATATAATAATGTCAGTGTGAAAGTTTATATTTTAAATACAGTTACAATTTTATTTTCAAACGTTTATATATGACTTTGGCCACTATATGATGTTGACATTTGAGAACAGGGCCCGCCCGAGAGAATAAGATACTTGCAGCAGCAAGAAAGTGCAGGAGACCCAGTTGATGCACGAAATTCAAATCTCAAGAATTTGATACCTGTATATAAGTTTAATAAAGAAAATTGTATCTGTAAGTACAGGTACAAAAAGGATTTAAAATTTTGTTGCCAATGACATAAGTAAGTGATTATATACCATGAATCAAGGCCATATTGTTTTGAGACTTTTTAAAATTCAACTGGAATATCTCCACCCAAAAACTCTATACATTTAAATCTATTGTCTATCAGCCGGATGTTTCTGTATCAGTTGCAAAAAGGACTCAATGAGTCAGAGGCTCAAATGATTCTTTTTAAGCATAGAAATGTGAACTTATGTCTGTCGATCGTTAACTTGCAATTATCAACTTCTTAACCCGTCCTGAATGCGGGACATCAAACTTCCGCCAGAGTTCGTTTGTACCAAACCAAACTTCCGCCAGAATTCGTTTGTACCAAAATCTGCGGAGACGCAGAGGGCTATGGGTAGTTTGGCGAAACCATTAAATTGAGGGGATAGGGGAACAATTATAAAATGCAGCGGTGAAAAGTTAACGAACACCTGAACCTGAACTTAATTATTTTACAACGATTGATAAACAAGTTCTACAACTTATTTTAATATCTTGTCCAGAGAAAACCCACGTGTCCAAGAGCGGGCGACCACCATACCCTTTCTCATACAACCACTGTCGATCATGGGGATCGAGCTCGGGTCGCAGCGGTGATAAGCGAGTGCATTGTCCACTGTACTACACTGTTAAAGAACAGTATCGTATATCAGACTACAGTTAGTTGGTGACATTCATATGCAAACATTCACATTTTTTAGGGGAGGGAGCTGAGAAGAGGAGATTCATGATCGGATCAGGAATAGGGAGTGGCGGAACCTCTCACCCCAAAATCATCGGAAAATTTATACTTATAAAATGTACAGAGTATAGTTACAAGTAATATTCTCGAGACCAGAATCAGCACACAAATAGATCATATTATATTTATACGCACAGAAGAGTAAAGTTATATTATTATTATATATTATTATTATATTATTATATATTATTATATATTATATTTATACGCATAGAAGAGTAAAGTTATATTAATATTATATATTATTATTATATATTATATTTATACGCACAGAAGAGTAAAGTTATATTATTATTACATATTATTATTATATTATTATATATTATATTTATACGCACAGAAGAGTAAAGTTATATTATTATTATATATTATTATTATATTATTATATATTATATTTATACGCATAGAAGAGTAAAGTTATATTAATATTATATATTATTATTATATATTATATTTATACGCACAGAAGAGTAAAGTTATATTATTATTACATATTATTATTATATTATTATATATTATATTTATACGCACAGAAGAGTAAAAATATATTATTATTATATATTATTATTATATTATTATATATTATATTTATACGCACAGAAGAGTAAAGTTATATTATTATTACATATTATTATTATATTATTATATATTATATTTATACGCACAGAAGAGTAAAGTTATATTATTATTATATTTTATTATTATATTATTATATATTATATTTATACGCACAGAAGAGTAAAGTTATATTACCATTACATATTATTATTATATTATTATATATTATATTTATATGCACAGAAGAGTAAAGTTATATTATTATTATATATTATTATTATATTATTATATATTATATTTATACGCACAGAAGAGTAAAGTTACCTTTACTTTGTATTGTGTAATATTACAGGATACAAATGTATAAATGTACCATGACCATTTTTCAAATTATTTTAGGACACTTGGACAATTGCAATTTTCAAGTCAAATGTGACAAACTCATTTAAAACATATTTCAAATAATTCAATCAATTTTCTGGATACAACTGTGTAC
Organism: Magallana nippona; assembly: GCA_033439105.1. Classification (NCBI taxonomy): domain Eukaryota; kingdom Metazoa; phylum Mollusca; class Bivalvia; order Ostreida; family Ostreidae; genus Magallana; species Magallana nippona. The sequence continues at coordinate 51,277,557 of CM065918.1, read as the reverse complement.
AAAGGAAAAATAGTTTTACAATATAATTGATTATATATATACAAAATCTTATATCAAGCTAGCAAATGATTTTCAGTATCTGCACAGAGATAGTGCACATAGTCCATCAGTGTTTAAAGGATAAATAAAGAGTGAATGCATAAGGCGCCTAAGAATTACTTATAATGAAGGAGTACTTTATAATATTTCAAAGGGATTTCAACGCCATCTATTAAAAAGAGGCTACTATAGCAAGGAAATAGAATCTATAATCGAAGAAATAAAGAAACTTAAATAAAACAAGAGAAGCAAAAATACGCAACCAATGCGTCAATGTTAAAAAAAATATAATGAAATATTGGAACAAAATGAAAAATGATCAAAAATGTTACCAAATATATAGATCGGATCCAATAACTGCTTATAGCAAACATGAGAGCATTGGAGATATGATTAGAAGATCAAAGTTACCACAACAGTAATTTTATTACTAAGGTGGACCCCTAATGAGGCGACTTAAAATACCATCGAAACAGTTTTTGAAAATTCGATATGTATTTACGAACACAAACTGTTGCAGAAAGATAGTTCAGCGTGTCGGGTCCTAGTGAATTTCATGAACAAATATGGCTGTTTGATATCCTTATTTTTGCACTAATAATTTTTAAACTATCCTCTGAAAGATTTTGCTATCATGACACACAGGAATAATTAAATATAATTTGGTTGTATTTAGATCTAGTCATAATACATGTTGCAATCCATATATACACTAAGTTGGCCAGAATCTAGTGGTGATATGAAAATTATATACATCCTTTCATTGCAGCTGTGTTGGTGCTTGTTTTTTCGTGAAAATGAACACTTGATTTCAATAATTTTGCTTGAATGACACTAGTCCACAATGCAACATTCAATAAAAGGGTGCAGACTGTTGTTTGGTCCCTGTTTGGTGGTCTTGAAAGTTTTATGTGAATTTGTACAGATTTTACACACGATCTTTTTTCAGTAAACAGTCACAATCATTTTGCTGACAGAAGACCGTTTTTGTTGTTACTTTGACCAGAAGAAATTTCCAGTTTGCTGAGTATTTTCTTTTTTCAAAAACTTCAAACTTTCGACCAATTTAGACCATAGCTCATCATTTTCTAAACCTTTTTGGGTTTTCTTTTCAGAAGTGTTATACCTTTGTTATTACGTTACGTTATTCTGCTAAAAATCCTAAATATTGTGTTCATGTTGTATTCAAAAGAAAGGAAATTATTATAATCAACGTTATATCACATGTGCTCCTCGACATTCACGGTATGCATTCAAAACCTCTCCAGTGGCATTTGAAATAATGAACAATGAATCAAATCTAGGAACGAAACGTTTTGTCTCTCTGAGATGGTTTTACACAAATTTCCTGAAAACAGACGCATGTCATCTGCGAACATTTTTGGTAAAAATCGCGAAAACGTTGTAATATTTACTATACGTATGACTGAGCTTACAAAAAAAAAACCTCTTCTAATAAGGATTTGACAATGCTATACAACTCTACACGTTCATCAAACGTGCCCGAGTTATTCACCTTTGTACAGTCCAAACTTTTTTTTCACTACTTATTCAGTGATTGTTTGCTGACAGGCGCAGAATAAAGAATTAAGAAACAAAATAAATAAACATCGTCGGCTCCCTGCTTGCAAATGAACTTGCAGTATATTTATTTGTTAATAAAAATACAAAATCAGTAGAATTTGTTCGTGACAAATGTTTGCTGATTGAAGAGACGGTTTAGTTATGGTTAAAGAATGGTGTCTCAGAGACAACAACTGGAGTCTTCGCAGTATGACTGTCCTTACTGAAATCTGATCAATGGTTAAGGTCTTAGAAACGTCCGGTATGCGTTTGATATTACCCAATGATTTTGCCTTGAACTAGAATACCGCTTTTTTATTCGATAAAACTACGGTCATCATTATATTTATAATAAATATAGTTGTATTATTATGTTATATCAACGTCAGTTGCACATTCTGTTTTGAGCAAACCTGATTTTGTATTGACTAAATCTGACGTCTTACTACCTTATTTTAATGTCTGATTCAATGAATGATTACACATTTTGATGTCGGGGGTCAACGTCATTCAAATGCCCAAATATTTTCCATTATATCATTCAATCTTGCATAATTATGTTATGCTAATTAAAATATTGTAGTCAATCTACTGACACGGTGCATTATCCGTTGTTGTGCAATATACTAAAATATACACTATAATAATTGTTAATTTTATACATGCACACAGATAGTATAGAATATTACTTACAGGAGCAGTTGAAAATAAATTCGGTTATTTCTGAGTTCACTCCCTAGTCTTTCTTGGTACCTACGTGGATAATAAATCTTGTCATTATCAAGAATAAGAATTATATAATCTTTATTATCAACACTGGAATTCAAGATTAATTTCGATGAAGAAATAGTAAATTTATGATAAATATATAATTATATAGAGATACACTGCACTTTTAAATGGAGTAAATCATATCGTATAAAATTATAAATGTATACTAGAAGTTTAGAACCTTGGAAACTTTACGAGCCCAGTATAGGGGACTAGAGCAATAATGAATGAAAATGATAAAAAAAATCGGTTAATCAGTATATTGCATAATGATTATTCAAATGTCATTGGTAGGAAAAAAGTTTTAATGTTCTGTTCAAGTTCCGGTGGCTAACAAACATCTCGGGTTTTAAAGCAAAGCCAGCGATATTGGGTTCCGGTAAGATAAGGTCCTACAAGCGTATTATCGTATTTACACACGTCTAAAGTTTACTCTTTGTATGTATGTCATTGCGTGTTTGCACACATAATCGACGTGCTGAATAGTGAATCAGTGCGCGGATCTACCTTCTCGTCTCAACCAATGGTACCTGAAGAATTTAAAGTTCTCTGTAAACAGGCACTGTGGTGTCAGTATTGAAGTGGAGGTTATATACCAGGGTGTGCTATGTCTGGTGTTCTTACAGCAATTAGATTATATTACAATTAGATTGCTTTATTTTATTTGTCTGATCTTATATTGGCATTCAGTCACTAATTATTTCCGTTGCAGTTGCAACTCTAAGAAGAACTAAACAATAACCTTGTGTAAGATGTTGTTGCAAACCAGACCGATAGTTAGACGTTGCAGCGTGGTGTTCTTCTTGATTGGCCTCTCGTTGGGGACACAGAACGATGGAAGAGATAATAATGATGATGGCGGTGATTACTGTGATGCTGACGGTTGTGGAGCCGTGAGAAGAAAACTAGTGTACAACGAGGATTCCGTTAGCCTGGCTATCATTGAGAATGGAGTCAAAATCGTAGAGCAGTTCTTCCCGAGTTCCCTAAAATCGCTTCCATCAACCGACTGTCGTGAATCTCGAGGCGACTTTTGCCTGACATGGGGAGATTCCATTAAAGCAGTCGTGAAAAGGAAAGCCCTAAAAGGCCATGAATGTTTCGAGATGAATTTCAGTACGAGACCAACATCGAACACACTTCCGACGTCGTGTATTTCACTAGATGGCGCTGCTTGGTACGGTGGGGCAGAATTGCACTCACAAAAGTGGCCCTTAAATGACATAGACCTGCCGATGCAACCGTTCATTTCAAATGACATCGTTCCAGAAAAGTCTGCGTTTGGCAACGTACTGGAACCTTACTGGATTAACTCTAAAGGAGTTGGACTCTACGTCGATGACAGTACTCCACTGCATGTTGCAATCAACGAAAAGAAATCGCACCTTCTGTGTCTTCAGGCAAAATATCAGGATCCGCACTTTCCAAGAGCTATGTCGGAGTATATTACACTTAATTATACAATATGCAAGCAGAGAAATGTCCGGGAAATAAGAAATGTTGTCCATGATTTATTATTTGATATTCCAAGTGGTATGCCGGACAAAAGAATGATGAAAAGTCCAATTTGGTCGACATGGGCTAGATATAAAACTCTAATAAACCAAACCAAAGTTTTACAACTAGCTGCAGAAATAAAAACACACGGATTTTCCAACAGTCAAATAGAAATCGACGACAAACTCACAACAAAATACGGAGATTTTGACTTTGATCCCGAAAAGTTTCCTGACCCTCTAGGAATGGTTCAGCAGCTGAAATCAGACGGATTCCGAACAACAGTTTGGATAACACCTTTTGCGAATTTAGATTCCGATGCCTTCAAAGAAGGAGTCGAGAAAGGATATTGGTTGCGAGATGTCTCTGGTAAAGTCCCAGCGCTTGTGAAGTGGTGGCAAGGTATCGGAGGCATTCTTGATGTCACCAACGAGGACGCCGTAGAATGGTTTGTCGAACGTCTGCGTGAAATGCAATCCGAGTTTCATATTGACTCCTTCAAGTTCGATGCCGGTGAGATGACGTACCTTCCATCATCTTACTCCACGAAATACAGGTTAGGAAATCCGGGTTTCTTCACCACTCTTTACGTGGATATGGTTTCAAGGTTTGGCGATATGATTGAGGTCCGTTGTGGATACAAATCACAGAGACATCAAGTGTTTGTTCGAATGGGAGATAAAGAGTCCAACTGGGGATATGATAATGGATTTAAAACTCTTATACCAACAATTCTAACTCTTGGAATTCTGGGATATCCTTATGTTCTTCCGGATATGATAGGCGGGAACGGCTATGGAGAAAACCTAGGTATTGACGTTGTTTTACCAGAAAGGGAACTCTATATTCGCTGGTTGCAGCTTTCTGCTTACCTACCCTCCATGCAATTCTCCTTTGTTCCTTGGGACTATGACGAAGAGGTTGTAGAGATCGCTAGGGAGATGGTTAAAGTTCACGAGGATATCGTGACTCCTCTACTGTACCAAGCCTCCACTGAGGTCCAGAAGTCAGGTGTGTAGTCTACATCCATGTGGCTATAATGCTTTGTTCTGGAAAAAATAACGATGAAGTTATATATTGATCTTTTTAATATTAAAATTTCAGGGGCCCCTCTTATACGACCGTTATGGTGGATAGAACCTGATGCTGAAGAGGCACTGAATTGTGACGATGAATTTCTAGTCGGAAACTCATTGCTGGTCGCACCGATCACAGATCGAGGCTCAAGGTCACGTGACATTTACATTCCACGTGGAGAGTGGCGCGATAACCTTCGAAATAGGAAGGTCATTGGACCAGTGACCCTTCGTAACTACGAAATCACTTTACAAGAAATTGCCACTTTTCATCAGATTATTGATTATTAGCTTATTCCAGGCATGCGCGGATCTAGGGGGTGGTGGGGGGGGGGGGGGGGGGTGAGGGGGTCCGGACCCCCCGCTGCAAAATTCATATTTCTTTAAATTTCATTATAAAATTTCCTGGATCCGCGCATGCCAGGTGTGATTTGAAAATTTGAAATTTTCAGGATAATTTATTTTTAATTAATTTTGTTTTTAATAAAATAAATCTTTAGATCTTTATTGAAATTAGTGTATATGTAGTTTTATACATATCCATAGTTTAATACGATATCCAGAGCTGATTTTTCAGAGGAGTTTTTACAAATATTTCAGCTCGAATTCAAGTAGAGCTTACCAGTGAGTCGCCTTCGTAAACCAAATTCACATCAATCAAATCATGGTTATTGTTGATCTGCAATAATCTGCATTAGATTGGTGTAAAATTATAATTATTCCATCTGAAACAAACATTAGCGAACAATAAATTTTGATAAATATTCTAAAGCTTTATCTTGAAAACTTATCAAAATGGTATTAGAATAATAACTTCAATCGAAATATGGATGAAATGCGCACGAAATCATCTTTTTAAGAAAACTTTCCATTTAAAGAAACAAAACGGGAAAAATGGGGCAATGCCCATGCTTCATTGATGCAAGTTGAAATTTACAACTAATGAAGTTTCTGTTGATTCGGGGGGTAATTTAAATTAATTGATACTGTAATGACCGAAAAATCGGACCAAGCGGCTATATATATATATATATATATATATATATATATATATATATATATATGGCCTAACGTTACAGAAGCCTACTGTCGTACATTAAGTAGATAGACATTCGGTAGATACATGTAACATAGGTCAAAGTGTTGTAAATACAGGTTATGTTTGTTCACAGATTATTTTACGCAAAAAAAAAAAAAAAAATAAATAAAATAAAATACGTTGCATAAATGAACCTAAACATTTTGATCCGCCCATGGAACACGAACGACAACTCTATCGGCTTCGCGGAATATAGTCTCTAACCAATGGAAAAGTTCGTGGCAATCCATTGTTGGCAGCCATTTTATTTCTAAAATCGGATTAAAGTGTTGAGTAATTTGGTTTAGAACGAGTCCTCGAAGAAATTTGTAAAAAGTTCTGGAATAAAGCCCATCGCTTCCGCGCACCTGGAACCTCCATCGTTTTCATTTTGGTGAAGGACGCCACCCATTGCAAGGTCATGGCCGAAACGACGCGATTCTTCTCAAAATACAAGTCTTCATTGCATGATTATCATGAGACTTTTACTCTCCTAATCTCAGAAATTTGTTGCACCAAAGAATACCAGTGAGTTGATTCTGCATTTGTTTGTTAACTGATATATTCTGAATTGTTAAGTCAATATGTTGGTAGGCCTAATCGGTGACCAAAAAAAAAGACACATGCTGACTGGTCGGATGGGTAGTTCTACCCGTGGACCGTTAAGGTTTCTACGCTAGGACAGGAAAATAGTACCCATTTATATGGCAAAACACCGACTATGCCTTGTATATACTTGCAGAAATATTTCGAACTTCGAGATGTCTGTTCAGAAAGTACTGATAGTTGAGCTACTTTCACATTGCAGTCCACTTTTTATATGTTGAGTCACATGTATTATGATATAATTAATAATAAATGTATTCGCTAATTCGTGTTATGATATTTCTCAATTAAGCCTTACGTTTTGGTGGAGTTAGGTGAGTAAGATCATCTATGAGGTGTATATATCTTAATTTTAAAGAATTCTTTTTCAGAAATGAATGCACTGTCTGATGTGAGTATTTCCCCAGCTCTTCTGCAAGCTATTTCCCAAACACTTACGTCAAAAGAAAGTGGAAACCAGCCTTCCAGTATGCATCCTAGAATTAAGATAAAACAGGAAATCTTAGAGACCAGAAATGCATCTCTATCAGGAGGAAGTAGGACCAGTAATGAAGATGATGATACCAATACCCGTATTGTGAACATCTTGCAGGGAATGCAGAAATCATCAAACACAGAACTGGGTCATTCGTCTCAATATATAAGCCCAGATGATATTAAAAATATGTTGAAATTGAAAATTAACCAAAGTAATCAAAAACCAGAGGAACAAGGTGTGAACAGTTTGGTGGGAAATTTTGGAAATGGTGAGCAAGAGGCCATGGTGAATGTTTTGACTTCTCTTGCCATGCAGCAAGCCAAAAACCTGAATTCTAAAAGTCTCACAAACAGTGAGATTCATTTGGGTGATAATGTGACCTTATCCTCACCATCAGAGGAGGTTGTGGCAGATCAAGGAACTCTAATGATTGATTCTGTGGGTCAGACATTTTATGTGAGAACAAGCACTGACAATTCATTGGGTGAGGGCGTGTCGTCTGGTGAGCCTCAACTTCAGTTCTCTACATCGATATCATCCTCCGGAGACATGTCCAGTCAAGAAAGCATGCAATCGGACGTGGACGTGCCATGTATTCCAGAAACAACCATTTCCCAAATGGATGACAATAGTATGTCTAATGAGGGTTACCAGCCTTGCCCTGTGTGTGGGGACAATGTATCAGGTCAGTAGGAGAGTCCAGGACTTAGAGAGAGGGTCTATTATAACCATCATAATATATTGAAGGAACAAGTACATCTTTGTAAGAATTTAAGTTGAATGCTGTCATGTGTAATCTTAATGTGTTAAACTTACTATATTTGAAGAATCTAAGTTGAATGTGATAAAATTTCTCGGTAAAGCTCATGGGCTATAATGCTTGACCATTTTGCTAAAACGGTGTACCTTTAATACAAGTTCTTTAAAACTACATTTAGTTGTAAAATTATTAAAAACTTACCAAAAATGTTGATGCATTTTATACTTTCTTTTATAGGTTATCACTATGGAATTTTCACATGTGAAAGTTGTAAAGGTTTCTTTAAACGAACTGTCCAAAACAATAAAACGTTCAATTGTCATAGAAATGGTGACTGTGAAATCAGTCGAGGAAACCGCAAAAAGTGTCCCAGCTGCCGATTTGCCAAATGTGTTCTTATGGGCATGAAAACCCAAGGTATGATAGTTGTATTGTCCAAGAGAGAAAACATATCTCGAATATTTTGACAACTAGAAGATACAATGAAAAGTTATTCATATTTTCAGTCAAACGAGCTTAGTTCTTCATAAAGAGTAGATGATTTTTGATTACATGTATTTTTATCAGTGTTCTGAAGATTTTATTTGCCTATTTTGAATTTAGCTGTAAGACTTGATCGTACCAGAGGAGGAAGAAGTAGTTATGACGGCTGCTCTCCTAGGAGTCGACCAAAAATACCTGTCCCTGTTAAAAAACCTAAAGTAAAGCGACCCCAATCAACGAGAAGTGTGTCTCTGGAGGACATAAATGTGACCCTGCCAACCGGGGAGGATGTCTCAGGAAGCCAGCTGATGGCCATTCTGAATAAGTCAGGGAAAGCCCTCTTGCAGGGAATCGTCAGACCTGTAGTGCCCCAGATCCTGTCTGATATTGTGGGCATGGAGTCTGTTCTGTGTGATGATGAGGCAGAAGCTGACTTCCCCATGGAGAAAATCTCGGACACCGATCCTAACATGATAATGTCCATGCTGCAGTTAGCGGAGTTGAAACTGTACAAGCTTGTTCGCTGGGCAAGGAATTTACCTCAGTTTAGTTCTATTGCAGTAAGTTGTGTAATTGGCTTCAAATGTTGTAACACGTTGTATAAAACAAGATAGTATATCATTGTTACATCTACATCATTATTATTTTCATTATTTATATAAAAAGACTTATCTTTATCAAATCATTGTTACAGAAAAAAGAAAGGCCATTACAAATTTTCATTTTTGACATTTCACCATAACAACTGCATGTAATTCTCAGCTTCAATAGTTTTCAATAAACAAACTTTGTAAAGAAATTTTTTATTGCACCTCCAAATGCAGAAATGATCCTGCAACAAAGGGCTAAATGTTATTTCAGACAATGAGGTTTCATTATATAATGATATATAATAAATCAAGACTGTAAAAACTAGATTAATGACAGAGCTTAGATGTGTAGATCACTAGGTGTGTTAAAGAGACTGCTCTACCTAGCACTAGTTCTCTTGTTTCAGATAAAATTAATTACAACAAATGTATCAATGGTATGCAAATCTCAATTTCAAAAGGAAATTTAGTTGAAAGAGTGTTATGAATTGATAATGCTGGTTTTTATCAAAACAAAATGAAAATTAATCTGATGAATGTCAAAAGTGGTAAGGTTACCAAAGTTAGATGTAATTTAGCACCAAAATTTTAGGCCTTACATCTACCTCCCAGCTAGTCTTAAGTATTGTTCAAGATTTAAGCCCCATTTAGGACTATGTAGCCATTATGATTTTATCCGTTTGAATTAGCACTGAAAAAGATCAATAAAATCTTTTTTATAGCTAAAGGAAAATGCTTTGATTTTCAGAAGAAATATGGGAGTAAATACTCGGTGAATTATCACTCATGTAAATATAGCTCAATGTGCCAATAAGTTTGTGTAATCTGAAGTTTCAAGCTATCTTTTGTTTTGCTCTTTTAAAACTGCTTTAAATATATTAAATTCAAAGTACGTGTTCTTTAGACAAATATGAAAAGATAGTAAATTAATTTTATGTAATTCTTTTGCAGACAGATGACCAAATCTTGCTGTTGCAGAACTCATGGTGTGAAATTCTGACGTTGAATTGTTGTTTCAAGTCAATGAATACCCCCTCTGAAATTCAGCTTCCATTTGGTAAAAGCATTGACCTGGAAAAAGCAATAAGCATCGGCCATGGAGTGGATGACATCATCAGTAGAATGTTATCAATTGCTGAACATCTCCGCAGACTTCAAGTTGATCAGCACGAATTTGTTGCTCTTAAAGTCCTGATTTTGATATCTCCAGGTAATTTTAATACAAACAAAACAGTTAATTATATGAAAACAAAAATACACAGTGTCTGAACACTTAGAAATGCCACTATTTTATAAACATACTTAAATTAGCAAACACAACTTTTGATCAATTTTTTTTTATCTGATAATTGTATATATCTTTTGATTTTTATTTAACACGTATAAGTGTATTCTCATATTAACGAACAAATATCAGCATTAAAACATACAAGATATAAATACCCCTAAGTTAGGTACAATAATAGTATTATCTCAATTTTCCAACCTACTGCTCTTTTTATAGACATCAAAGGTATGAAGGAGCCAAGTCGAGTGGTCGAGCACCAGGATGCCATCACGGAGGCCCTTAGACAGTACACAGAGAGTCACTTTCCCCAGACCCCCACTAAGTATGGCCAGCTACTGATGAGACTTATCGAGCTAGCCAAGATCAGTATGCTGACCAAAGAGGCCCTCAACTCCATCGTACCCCCCAGCCTGCAGTCCTGTGGTCTACTGTTTGAACTGTTGAAAGGCGACACTGGGAAAGAAGATTCCTAGTCTTCAGAGCATGTGTGGTCATCTACTCATCCCTTTATGAAAGGAATGTGAACTCTATGAAGCCGCATTCTTGATATTTGAACTCCACTTCAGCTTGTGGAGTGAATTGTTTGGGAATGTGGAACAGCATTGATTTCATTATGAAAAATTAATGTATAACATTTTTTCAAAATGCAAATATTGATATACAGATATATACATGTACTGTAGTATGATTTTTACATACCTTTTAGTAATGGTGCATTATCTCTTTTCAGTTGAAGAGTCATTTTTAATTGCACTGTGGTACTTCGTTATATAGTATCATAATCATTGTAGCAATCATTTGACATTTTTTTATTTTTTGAAAATGAAAGAAATGGTTGTGTTAATTACATGTATGTTAAGGGCATTTAAAAATGTTGATAGAATTTGTTAGATGGAGATCTCTCAGACTTGCTGGCATGCCATGGTATATGTTGGTTTCATTTAGATAACTTTTGACAAAACACCACCAATTACATTTAACCAGTCCATGATAGAGAGTATATATTTTGCTCTGAATCATAACTTTGAAAGTTTATACAGGTATTATATAAAATATGTGTAAATATTCAAGTTGTAGGAAACCTTTGTACCAAAGAATGTTCACGTACCAGGTAGTTTGATATGTGTGACATTGTGTAGTGCTATTCATCATGTTTCTTTGTAAAAAGGTAATAGCGTAATTCCATCGTCATAAGATTGTAAGCAAATGCTGACTTTGATTAGCTAACAAGATAAGGAGTGAAAAGTGCCAAATTTCTTGCCGTTCTTTCCCGAAATTTTTATAACTGATAATTAGAAAAAATAACATACTTTGATATACAGAGAAAATATGACCTATACCCATTTCAAGAACACATTCCTTGTCCTATCCCCAGTAAAGAAGAGTCTTTGGTTTTATTTCTTATTCAGCAGGTATGTTTTCTTAAATACATGTATGATTAAGCTAGAAACTGGGATTTTGTAACCAAGACTTTCCAAAACTTTGAAATGTCAGTATCATTAGACAAGATTCGTTTTACTGCAGCATCCATGTTGAGTGACCACATATACAAGTAAACAAGATCTAGAAGTTACAAGATTTATTTCCCTTGCACAGTAATATGCAGAGTGTGGCAGACAGAATCATGTTATCATTGAGTATTTTCACTCACTCTACATCATGTTTTTTTTTTATAAAATATTTTTATATGCTGCTCAACTTTTAATATTAAATGAGTGACATCTCTTGACATGCGCACAACTGAATACTTTGTATTTCTTAACATCTTTTATCATTACAATTCAGTGATTGTTTCATAGCATTTTTTCCCTGGCAGATGGATGCATTTCATATTGGCTAATACAATCATTGGAGTTAAAAATTGAATATACTGTTCAATATATGTTTGATTTTACTCTTCAACAAGCTCAATTTTTGTTTTTGAGTTTTGTTTTAGATGTTGACTTGATTTTAATTAGTATTGATCAAGTAAAAAGCATTACCAGTATTTGGAATCGAAATGGTTGACTGGCATGTCAATTTCACTCTTAATATCATTTTCTTTCTTCTTTCCTATTGTTTAAACAATTGGAAGATTTTAGAGAAAGTACTGTTTAATTTTTAAGAAGTGCTTTGGTGAAGATTATATTTTGACAAAGAATTCCATGAATTTAAAATGTCTCACCCTTGTGTGTCCTAATGTGTGTTTCCATTGACTTATTATGTTAGGAGTAATGTTTATGTTTGTATAATGTATTTATGAATTCATTGATTCGTTTAGTCCACTCTGACTTCCTATTAAAACGTTCTTACTATAGAACATGTTGGGTTTTTTTTATAATGCTTGAATGTAATTCAATGTACATGTATATCGATCATCCAGACTCAAATACACTATAGTAACGTTTTGGGCAGAAGTTTTCTTTAAAACTGGACTTGGTCTAAAAGCACATATTTTTCTATTTTACTTTCTGCAAAATTCATTTCATGTAAAATGATCGAGTGGGTAAACCAGAATAGAAAAATGATAAAAGTTTTGTTAGTTGTAACCAATCAAAAGATTTCACAGTCGTCATCTGTTTCGCAATAACTATTTACAGCGACCTTCTGGTTTTTTGGAAACCAATCAAATTGATTTGGCAACAACATTCTTGCCTCAACAGTTAATATCAAAGGTAAACAATTATTTTATGTGAAATAAAGTTTGATAGTTTTATTGAATAACGTCACTGTTTTCTTTCGTTTGTCACCAATTAAAGACACTAGCCGTTTGAACAACTCGTTAAGCCCCCTGTCTCGAAATCTAGTTTTTTTAATTAATGATTTTCAGAAGAAATACTTCCATGAACAATAATCAAGCAATAAAAGTTAAAAATATAGACCTATGGAGTAAGATAAAAGGCTAGGAGTCGTATCAGTTGTTAGACAAATATTGTCATTCTTTGCAAGAACGATGCGTTTTCTCATCATTACAGGTCTGACCTGATGCGAGGTTAGGCAGTTTCTGAATACAATCTGATTTCAAGAGACCGATTAATGATATGAATTGGAAAAAAAGTATGACAACAAGTTTGCACTTCTTCACACTCTGAACATTTTAGAGGACAGACACAATATAACACTTAGAGGTCAGAGGCTTTGTAATACGTTTGATCAAAATAATAATTGAGGATAAGTTCCATTTCTATTGTGAAATGTCCATTTTATGAGGATTTAAGAAAAAAAATTATTAATCGTTTTAATATGCAAAACCATATAGTGATAAACAAAGTGTAGACACATACAAAAGAATAAAAAATATAGGTGAATTCCCGTTACAAGCTGTGAAATTAAGTAGTCTATCATTATAGTATGTCAAACTGCTATGCTCTAGACGTATAAAATTTTGCAAAACAAACAAATGTTGTGATAACATCCGCATTCTCTTTTCCGTCCACTCACAAATTGCTTTTTATAGAATGTTTATATAATGCTTAAGATGTATTATGTTATTTATCTATCGTTCAATTCAATTCAATTCATTTATTCTCTCAAAACCATGTAAATGGTACAAGAGGTATATTACAAATATATAACATATATACATATATACAAAGTCTGAGTGAGCAGAGCTTGCTCAATTTGCATATGGAGAACAGATCTCATAAATTTTTGTAATGAAAATACATAGTTTTTGTAAAAATAAAGAATTGGTATTTGTCAATAAATTACTGAACTTGATAATATTTGGTTGGACATAATATTTTCTTGCTAAAAAATCTTTTCTAATTGAAGCTAATGCATTGCATTCTAACAGATAATGAAATTCGTCCCCAAGTTGGTTATTATTACACAGATTGCAGATTCTTTCGTGGCGTTGTAAATTATTCCAGCGACCAACCTCTATCGGAAGACGGTGATTACTTGTTCTAAATTTTACAAGAATATTTCTAAATTTTCTAGATAGTGTGTTTAAATATTTTTCCCAAACAAACGTTGTTTTAAAAATTCTGTAACTGATTCCTTTACTAGAGTTGTTGATATCACTGTACCATTTTTGAAGAAACTAATCTTTAAGCTTTTGATTAATTAAAGCACTTATCCACTTTACATTGTAAAAATCTTGAACCATCCAAATATTACTCATTCTTGTTGTGTTAAAAATATTATGTATACATAATATATCCATGGATTGGTGGACTGGTTTTTGGTATATATATTATACAAATGCTTATAAACAATTCTACACAATTTGTTATCATTTCCATATATCAATCTCCCCCAAAATGATATCATTCTTGTAAAAATACTTATATAAAGAGGATAACGTCCAGTTTCTCCATACACCATAAAATTTGGAGTACTAGATTTAAGGTTTAAAATATATTTTAAAAAACGTAAATGTAAACGTTTGATTATATCAACATTTTCAAAACCCCAAATTTCACATCCATATAACAGGACACGAGTTACAATTTTGTCGAATATATCAAGCTGACAGTCAAAAGGTAAATTATATAATCGTATTTTTCTAATATTGCCGTACATGGCTTTATGTGCTTGGTCACAAAGATGTTTTTTTGCCTTGCAGAATGATCCCGATCTTGAAAATAAAATACCCAAATAGTTCAATCCTTTGACAATTTCTATAACTTCGTCGTTAAATTTAAATGTATGTTTAGGAGCTGGTCCTTTCGAAAATATGACAATTTTAGTTTTTTTAACATTAACATGGACTTTCAATGTTTCACAATATACAAAAAATTCGTTAAGAGCATGTTGAAGATCACTTGGGGTTTCAGATAAAATTACAGTATCGTCTGCATAGAAAAGCATAAACAGTTTCATAAGAGTACATAGATCATCTTCAATATCTTTAGAAAAATTTTCTAAACCACTTATTCCTTTTTCAATAAGATATTTCTCTAAGTCATTAATATAAAGTGAAAATAAAAAAGGTGATAGATTTTCCCCTTGACGGACCCCGGCATTACAATTAAAAAAATCAGATGACATGCCGTTCACAGTAATTTTTTATTTAATACCAGCATACATATTTTTAATAAAGATAAAACTTTCCCGGTGATGCCACTTGAAAAAAGTTTGTACCAGAGGCCATCTCTCCAAACAGTATCAAATCATTGAGTTATAACTTGTATAATTAAGGCAAAAAAATTAAATCGATGCGAGTCTTGATCATTGCATAAAATGTAAGGGAATCCATTTATTATCTCCAGTGAGTTTTTATACACATCGGTCTCCAAACTCGTATACATGAGTCCAGCTACTCATTTAAATATTTAAATTCGTTAAAAAACAAATTTCTCATAAAATATGGAACCTTTTTTAGCTCACCTGAGCTGAAAGCTCAAGTGAGCTTTTCTGATCATTTGTCCGTTGTCGTCGTTGGCGTTGGCGTTGTCGTTGTAAACTTTTCACATTTTCATCTTCTTCTCCAGAACCACTGGGAAAATTTCAACCAAACTTGGCACAAAGCATCACTGAGTGAAGGAGATTCAAGTTTCTTCAAATGAAGGGCCACACCCACTTTAAAAGGGAGATAATTTAGAATTATTGAAAATTTGTTGGTATTTTTCAAAAATCTTCTTAAAAACTATTAGGCCAGAAAAGCTGTAACTTGTATCGAAGCATCTTCAGGTAGTGTAGATTCAAGTTTGTTTAAATCATGGTCCCCGGGGGTAGGGTGGGGCCACAATGGGGTATGGATTTTTACATAAGAATGTATGGAGAAAATCTTTAACAATCTTCTTCTCAAAAACTATTCGGCCAGAAAAGTTAAACTTGTGTGGAGGCATCCCTCAGGTAGTGTAGATTCAAGTTTGTTTAAATCATGGTCCCTTGGGGTAGGGTGGGGCCACAATGGGGGATGAATTTTTACAAAGGAATATATAGAAAAATATTTAAAAATCTTCTCCTCAAAGACTATTAGGCCAGAAAAGCTCAAATTGGAGTGGAAGGATCCTCAGATAGTGTAGATTCAAGTTTGTGTAAATCATAGTCCCCGGGGGTAGGGTGGGGCCACAATGCGGGGATGATTTTTTTTTTTACATAGGAATATATAGAGAAATTCTTTAAAAATCTTCTTCTCAAAGACTATTAGGCCAGAAAAGCTCAAATTGGAGTGGAAGCATCCTCAGATAGTGTAGATTCAAGTTTGTTTAAATCAAGGTCCCCAGGGGTAGGGCCACAATGGGGTATGGATTTTTACATAAGAATGTATGGAGAAAATCTTTAACAATCTTCTTCTCAAAAACTATTTGGCCAGAAAAGTTAAACTTGTGTGGAGGCATCCCTCAGGTAGTGTAGATTCAAGTTTGTTTAAATCATGGTCCCTTGGGGTAGGGTGGGGCCACAATGGGGGATGAATTTTTACAAAGGAATATATAGAAAAATATTTAAAAATCTTCTCCTCAAAGACTATTAGGCCAGAAAAGCTCAAATTGGAGTGGAAGGATCCTCAGATAGTGTAGATTCAAGTTTGTGTAAATCATAGTCCCCAGGGGTAGGGTGGGGCCACAATGCGGGGATGATTTTTTTTTACATAGGAATTTATAGAGAAATTCTTTAAAAATCTTCTTCTCAAAGACTATTAGGCCAGAAAAGCTCATATTGGAGTGGAAGCATCCTCAGATAGTGTAGATTCAAGTTTGTTTAAATCAAGGTCCCCAGGGGTAGGGTGGGGCCACAATGGGGGATGAATTTTTACATAGGAATATATAGAGAAAATCTTTAAAAATCTTCTTAAAAACTAATAGGCCAGAAAAGCGGTAACTTGTTGGAGGCATCCTCAAATAGTGTAGATTCAAGTCTGTTTAAATCATGGTCCCCGTGGGTAGGGCGGGCCACAATGGGAGATGAATTTTTAAATAGGAATATATATAGAAAATTTTTAAAAATATTCTGGGAAAGTTTTCAGTCCAAAAAGCGGTAACTTGTGTGAAAGCATGGGTTGTGCAGATTAAAGTTTGATCAAACCATGATTCCCTAGAGAAAAGTGGGGCCACAAAGTGGTGATGGTGGTGGTTATATAGGAATAGAGAAAAATCTTCTTACAGGTACAACAACAAAAGGGGCTTGGTATTTACCATAAAAATATATGGATAAAATTCGGCAGATTTAAAAAAAGTTTTGAGCAAGATCTACTGTACTTAGTTGTCAAGATATTTTGATTTTGATACTGTAATGCTTATTTGATCAGAGTTAAGGCTATTGTTGTTCATGTGAGGGATGTGGCCCTTGGGCCTCTTGTTTATCGATATAACTTTAATGTATACATCTTAATTGTTTTATGTCAAAAAGTTTTTTCTCTATATATTTTGCTAATAGGGGAGTTAAATTATTTCTTTAGCAAGAAAAAAAAAACCTTAGATTTGTGTGCTCTACACTGATTTCCACTGTTTCGTGAAAAATTAACAAAAGACAGTGTCGTATCGTGAAACTTGAATTGTGTATATATAGAGAGCAATGAATCAGAAGAACTAGTTTGAGAAAAAAATTAGTTCGGTGAACTCGATAAGCCAGGGTTGCAAGGAACGGAAAGGAGCATATACCTTTTAAAATTCAACCCAGCCAAGGTATTTTGAGACAAAAATTTGAACAATGATATACTAAAAGAAACATGACTAAATAAATGCTTTAACAATACCACGTGTGTACATGTATCCTTTATGAGTCCTTCAAAAGAATCTTGCTTTGATCATCTTGGTTATTGGAATAAATAGATGTAATTTAAAACATATTGCTAATAAATGAATGTAATATAAAATATTGATATAGAGAGTGTAAATGTTTCTCCCTGAAACCTGTAGCTTACCAAAGTAAGCAAATAATCGTAGGGGAATGTTGCCGTGAACTTCTTGAAACTAAATATTTAAGGAATAAGGAATCATATTTCGAGTATTATGATGTGATAATTTCGGTCGGGGCGTGATCAAATCCAATAAAGCCCGAACTGCTTTTATGATAGATTTGATCACGCCCCGACCGAAATTATCACCTCATAGTATTCAAAGAATGATTCCTTATTACTTATATTTTTATAATTTTCAGCAGTTGTACAAAATCGATCGTAGTGTTATCACAGACAGAGACACTGGAAAATGTAAATATAAACAAATTAAAACATCTAGCTAGCCGGAGGATTTCAAGGACATGGATCCTCAAGTCCTCCAAAAGAATCTTGCTTTGATCATCTTGGTTGTTGGAATGAATAACTCCATTATAAGGGCATTAGTCCCTATGTGGAGGCTTGTAAATAGAAAGTGTCAACTGTCAAGTGTCAACCTATCCTCCGGTCGACAGTAGAATATGTTATGGAAAGTGTCAACTGTCAACCGGCTGACAGTAGGTTATGTTTGAAAACTGTCAACTGTCAACCGTCGACCTGTCCCCCAGTCAAAAGTAGATTATGTTATGGAAAGTGTCAACCGTCGACCTGTCCCCCGATCGACAGTAGATTATGTTATGGAAAGTGTCAACTGTCAACCGTCAACCTGTTCCCCGGTCGACATTAGAATATAACTGTGGAAACATCATCGACTATTAACGATAAATCCGTACTTAATGTAGGAATATATCCATACAATATTTATAAAAGTACTACTTTGTCCTTTTTTTGGAGTTAAGCCGGATTTCAATTGTAAACGCTCTGGAATTGCTGTCTGTCCAAAGACAAGAAATTTGTTTAAAATAAATATTTTTAAAAATTAATGACTGTCAACTTATGTTTTCTAGAAGAAAACAGCACTTATTTGCTTAGCGTTTTTAATCCAATTGGAAAAAACCCCAGTGTGACTATAATATGTTTAATGTACAATATATATTAGGTTATATAGTCCTTGAATCTTTATAAAGCCACAGTGTGATTCAGCACCGAGAAAAAAAATCGGAACTCGACATACCAATGTAAAAAATATTTAGTCGAAACTAAAAGTGTTTGATACATATGTCGCCAGTGTCCTTAATTATGGTGCTGAGGTTTGGGGTTTTCATATAGGAAAGGACGTTGAACGTGTCCTTACTCGATTCTGAAAACTCATACTAAGAGTATTTAGTTCTACGCCCAATTTTATGATATAGACGGAACTGAGTCGTTTGTCTATAATTATTTTCAGTAAGCTAAAAATACTGAAATATTGGATGAAAATTTTAAAGGGATTTGGACACGATTTGAGCTCAAAATTTATTTTACCATTTTTTATGTCTAGAAT
The DNA here is from genome assembly GCA_033439105.1 of Magallana nippona. Lineage (NCBI taxonomy): Eukaryota > Metazoa > Mollusca > Bivalvia > Ostreida > Ostreidae > Magallana > Magallana nippona. Next base: position 51,258,140 of record CM065918.1, on the reverse strand, counting down.
GGTTAATATGGATATTGTTAATGCTTCCTCAAAATATCGAGTTACAAGCAAGATACAGAGTTTGAAATTCTTTGTTTTGTAAACAAAGCTCGAGTCTTTTTATTGTTTAAATATGTGTTGTATTGGTATAAGTTTCAATGAAAAGTCGCTTTCTTTTGTTGAAAATATTATTTATGAACACATTGAATCACTTTATCTTGTTTGCCACGAGTCATTTTGTCAAATAAATGGGAATTTCTTTACTCTTTACTTTATATTATTTGTAAACAAATATAAGACTCGAGCTTTGTTTACATAACAATGAATTCTTACGTCTGTATCTCGCTTGACACTTGACATCTAACATTCAAATGATCAATCATTCAAAATGCACAAGTAAACCATTTTATACATAAAAATAAAAAATAAAAATTTGATCTCAAATCGTGTCCAAGCCCCTTAAAATACGAAAAATTGTATATTAAAAAAAACATAATGAGGATATGTATTCCACTCAATGTGAAATTTCTTTGATTTTTATGGTTAAAGATTTGTTATGCTCTGCTGGTTTTAGTAATGTTTGGTATGCACAAAATGTTCCAAAACCAAGGAAAACTGTTTTTAGAAATTAAGCAAGGACTATCTGATGTATTTGTCCAGGAAAGAAACGCCTTCTTTGCATGTTCCTCTAAATGTTACGTATATAAATATTTCTACGACTCTTTTGGTCTTCAGTATTATCTTAAAAAATGTATATCAGAAAATATTTTCACTATCTGACAAAATATAGATTGTCTGTACATATACTAGCAATTGAACAAGGTCGTTATAACCAAACTGCACATTCGTGTCGAGTTTGTACTCTAAATAAGATTGAAGGTGAATTTCACTCCATCCTAGAATGTCCAAAGTACAGTCATTTACGGTGTATTGATATAAAAAAATATTACTGGTCAAAGCCTTTTTATTTTAAGCTTGTTCAGTTGCCTACTTTGAGAAATAAGAAACAATTAAACAAACTATGTATTTATCTTCGAAAGCAACCATGTATAGAAATAATTTGTCTTGTTAATATGTATATCTTCGTCCTAATGTGATAATATATGTATTGAATATATATGTATATATTAATGTATGTATGTATATATATGTGTTTATGTATGTATAATTACATTGTACATTTGTGGTAATATCTTATCATGGCAGATGTGTCTGTGTACTACTATATTTGTTTACACTGATTATGCATTTACATGTATTTATACAATGCCTATAAACCATGTGGTTTTAAGCTAATAAACTAAACTAAAAAAAGATCCACTAATTAACCCTTTTTGGTTAAGGTATGAGTAGACAACTTCTGACACAATAATTAACCTAATTTGTAAATTAAATTCGACAGTTATTTCTGTCGATGATACAACAAGAAAAGGGAATAACTTATTTGTTTTTATAGATAAATCTTTTCATTTCCTACAACATGTTGCTTAAAAAATCACTGCTCTCTCAGCACCACGTGATAGGAATAGTTACAGGCAAAGGGCATGGGAGCCTCGCGCGACATTATGTGCACAACTACGATCCTCTGATGGTTAATAATGCTGAAAACATTTTAGGTTAGTGACCTGAAAATTTCAGGAGCCACAAAAATCAGAGTTAAGATTTATGCTTCATGCAATTATTACCACGGTATGAATACAGACAACTAATGAAGAATGCTATTTATTTAATCGATTAATTTCCAGGTAAAATTGGATACAATACGAGAAGATAAATGTTTGGTACATACTTGTAATATTTATTCATATTGTTTAAATATATATATAGAGAACTGTATCAGCTCTTGTTAACACCAAAGCTATAAATATGTCAAATTTTTATAAAAGATGGTACAGGTTATCGAATAAAGAGATAAAAAATGAATCATAAAAAAACCTGTTATAATAAAAAAACTCTTCAACATTAATTTACTGATTTTACTGTCTCAAGTATTTGTTCGGTATGAATTTAAAATATGACACAAACTAATCGACACAGTTTAGCTATGGGGGATTGTGTTACCTGGATAGATTGTATGCATTATCGAGAAGAGTTTATACAATTCAGATACTCCAGTTGATATAGATACTTGATTAAGTCTACATTTTAAATCATGCATTGAATTTAACTGCAATTTATCGATTACAAATTACATTAAATTTTGTATTATTTTTATTAAATTATCCTTAGATCATTATAATAAATTCAGAAAATTAATGGCATTGAAAATACCGTTCCAAAAGAGTCCATCTTACTTCACGTACTTAAACTTTTGGTATTGATATTGAATATAGTTGTGCCGTTATAGCATAGTTATTGAATAACCATATTGAAAATCAAAGTTATAATTGACACTTAACACTTTATCTAACTGCATCTAAAAGTGTATGGAAGATTTTATTTACTAGCAAAAATAAATTGATTTATTTCCTTACAGCATTTTATAAAGAAATACGATGGGGAACAATGAGCGAAAGAAGACACAAATACAAACTTACATTTATGGAAACATACGTCACACTGAACAACCACATATTATATCTATATACAAGTTTGTTTGAACAAATAAAACATAATTACAATTGTTGCCTAATTACTGATAAAAAAAAAATGAATGAAAATTTGAAAGCAAATCTATTTCGCACGAAGAACATATTCAGTATATTTACTAGATGTTTGACTATATACGTAGTGATCAAAACACGCCTCTTGGTTCTTCCATCTACCAACCTTCCTGACAATCTCAGGATTCATGTTTTGTGCAATAGCAGTTGTTGCCCCTGTGGGGCGAAAAGATTTTGGCGTGAACTTCTTTAGTAGATAACCCTGCCAAGACTATAGACTCTTCGAGTATCCTAGATACCGTTGAGGAATCAGTTGCATTGTAAGGGGATTTTAATGAAATAAACACAGGGCCTTCCTGACACCTGTGCCCCCGTGTCCTTTCTACGTAATCATACAGCGTTTGCACAGGGTCAAATTTAACAAACTTGCTTTTTGGCAATATTACTTCAAAGCCATTTCGCATAACATCCATTTTGATACCAAAAATGTCACTCTCATACAATCTTTTTTAAATACAATGTTTTTCATGGTAAAGTTTTGTTTGAGGGTTTGACCCGAGATGTCGTCGAAAAGTATATTGTTTGAAGCAATATCCGAATGTCTTAGCATTAGAGTTAGTGCTAAAAGCTTGATTGCTTTCAACCTTAAATCTTTTACATTAAGCGTCTCGTTTTCCGGCCACCTAGTAAAAAGTTCATGGTATGAGACAAAATGGGGCATTTACGTAATTGTTCTCTTGATGCCAGTTGTCTTGGCTGAGCGCATCGATACCCTCCAAAAGTGGTTCGTAATAACGACTGTTGAACCACGGGAGTTGTGTGTTAAGACAATTTGAAAAGCTGTCTATTGTGTGTGGGCCCAACATCCTGTTTATGTTTGAAAAGAGTTTGGGGTGAAGCATCCAGTTGTGCTTGTCTGGTGTTCGCGACCAGTAGTCTGCTGCAAAATTTTCGCGACCTGCAATTGGCGCGCATTGAATGGACATTCCATTGTCGAACGCTTCTGGCCATATTGACTTGGCTATTTGTGAAAGTGTTTGACACAGCCCACCCTTGTGGTTTATGTATGCGATCGACGTAATGTTGTCTGATAGTATTTGAACGCTCTTGTTTTTCAGTATCGCCCGAAATTATATTATCGCCAATAAAATTGCCAACATTTAGCGGTAGTTTGATGATGCGCAAAGCATGCGCGTGTTCCAGTCCCCTGACGCTACCTTGCCATTCCAAACAGCGCCAATCCAAGATGGGAGGCATCCGTGATAACTTCGAGTGTTTCCGATGAAATTTTCGTTCCTGGCTCTATTGTAGAAAGTAATTTTAAGGAAGTTCCTGCATATCTAGCGCATTTTTGTCAAAACGTGGTACACCGCTTGATCTGTGCGTTGGATCCCTTGACGTGATTCGTTTAGCTTAAGTTCAGATGGAAGCTTTACTCTATTTAAAGTATCTTTTAATGTCTGAAACTCACCCTGGGTATACGGGCCTACCCCATCGGCACATGCAAAAGTAGGACTGGGTTGTTCAGTGCAGCCAATGATCATGGCACTACCACGTGGCGGATCACGATCGTCCAAACTATCACATGTAATCGGCTCGTGAAATTCTTTGCAATAACTCTTTAACTTGGAATCGATTTTGTCTTCCAACACTTTAAATTCGTTCGAAGTAACGTCCGAAAGGTCCGAAAATGTGACATTTTCCTCTCCCATTGAAAATGGCGTCCTTGCTCGAGGAATGAACAAGCAGAGAACGTCATCAGCGATACGTCATCACTTGTCGTGCATATGACGTATCGCTGATACATGAGGTTGTTCACGTGACTCATACTCATGTACAAAATACTTAATAGGTATACTCCTGATTATTTATATGATATGTTTAGGCAGTGTTTACCAGTTGCGCACAATTACGCCTTACGCAATAATAATTTGCATCATATACCAATCACCAGAGCAGTTGCATACTACAATAGTTTTTTTTAAAACCTACAATTTAGTTATATTTGCCAGATAGCCTGAAATCTGCAGTAAGTTTAGCAAATCTTAAGCAAAGTATGAAAAACAGACGTCCAGAAGATAAAGCAAAAATCTAGATCATACAGCTATGGAATAAGACAGCAAAATATATTCCATTGGCAGCTTAGAAACTTTTCAAGAAATTTTAATGCAGATTTGTTGAAGCTTAGTTTAACGGATTCAGCTATATGTTATAAATGTGGTAACGCCTATGAAGATTGTGTTCATTTCTTTATTTAATCTCCATGTTATAATTCTGCCAGAAACTCTTTGATTAAATATATGAAACCATGACATACCAATAGATGTAAATATTGTATCATTTAACTACAAAGTTTTATTCCTTGAGGAATTTATTTTTTGAAGAAATTGATCATTTAATAAAAAAAAAATATGTGCTTGTATGTAACTTAAAGTTCATGTACACTTAATATTGGTGACCCCCTCCCATTTTTTCCTCCTTTTATTTTCTGTAACCGATTGTTATTTTTCTTTCATTATTTTTCACACTTCAACATTCTGTAATGTCTTTATAAATAAGTTATATGTTAAAACGTCATCTAAAATTTCAAAACATTTTGATTACAATTAAAAAAATCATCTAAAAGAATAATTAATGTAAATTATGAGCTATACTTTAAAGACTTTGAATATAATAGTAAACAATACACAAAGGAATATAACGGACACTCGTTTTTATGAAATGGATTACATGATAGTATATGAAATTGCTAACCAAGGAAATTTCTTTAATTTGTGGTATACACTGAATACTCTTTATCTTGCGACAAAATTAAGTAGTTTTGGACACGTTTCTTTTTTTGCACGTGAAAAACAAAACTTCAAAGTACATGAAACAATTGATAGTAGATTTCATATTCTTAATTAATGAGACAAACCACATATCTGCGAAGTTATCTGAAGGTCTCTACCAAACCAACAGGACACAGTTCAGAAAGAGCAAGGAAAAACCATCAACCGATTAAACCCATTACAATTGAGTCATTTTCCTAAAACAATAAATGTCTGCAAAAGGCTCCATCTTTTACCCACTGTGTCTGGCTCTTTCTATCACTGCTGCATGCTGATTAGAATTCCGTTGTTTACATAAACATTATATGTATAAGAAATGACAAATTGATAGATGTCACGTGAGCTGCCATTTATAACATCATAGCATTGCTATCAGAAAAAGTATCAGCAAGGTAACGAAAACAAAGGTTTGCTACTACTTAGGCTATAGCAGAGGTCAGTGCAGGGACTATTGTTACACAGAATCATTTTAATGGGAATTTCCTTGAAAATTGCGGTGACGGAACGCGTGGAAGACGTGAGGTCGCTTCGCTGTAGACGTAAAACGACAGAATGAAAATTAATCATTGAATTACGCTTAGTTAATTATGTTTCCGTGTTCTTTGTTTTGTTTTTAATTCAGAGATACTAATAAAGGGAATGAATCAAAAACATAATTCAATTAACATAACATTGTCTAAACATGATATATTTGAAAGGTTAAAAAAGAAAATATCGTTGCTATTTCAAAATAATGATTGATTGTTAATTCCAATTAATGCCAAACTTTAATTCTGGAGGCAACATATCATTTAATTGGATGATGTAATTAGTTAATATTGTATAAGCTAAGATGCTTTTCGTCATAATGAAATGTGGTAACAACGAACTGCGTTCCAAAAATCAAAAGTCCAAAGGAAAAATAAAATAGGAGCAGAGCAAACTCTATTAGGTAGCATTAGGTAGGAGCAGGTGCCATGAAGGAGTGCGCATCATCTGCTGAACGGTCACACCAACCGTCTGCTCTTTGTCGTAATCGGGAAAACGGAAAAATTCGTAGACAATTGGGTAATTAATAATGGCCTAACAATAAGTATGAAAAATTAACGTCAGTAACGTCTAATCGAACCAATCCATTTCTTAAATGTTGTACAATTTAATGTCATTTTATGGCAAATCGTCTATACTTTCTATTCTAAATGCCGAAAATAAATACTCAAGTAATCAATTGATTATAATTACCTAAATTATTTGCAGTTTATAAAAAGCAAAACGCTCAAAACGTGACATATGCTCATATAACTTAGTACAGCAGGCAAAATGACGGCATTGGTTATGCATTGAACAAAATGTTATAACGACAGTGAAAACAAAATAATATAGACGTCATTACTGATGTCTTAAAAGAAGTCATTTAATTAATCAATTAATTTTAGACTACAAAGCAATATGTAGTTTACGTAGTCAGTTTTTAGCCATAGATTGCTGTGTTCCTCCTAATATTTAAAGTTCTGTGAAATTATGAGAATTGTGCATGTTGATTTAAAAAGATTAATCAAATTGTTTGTTCACCCATTTACTTTCAGTTTGACATACACAATGATATTGTACACATGTACATACGCTATGTTTGTCAATGCGTCTTATGTACCATTTCATGGTATAGAGTGCAATAAACTGAACTGAACCGATAGACTAATATTATTGAAAGAAAGTGAATTTTGTCAACATCAAACTTGTAATTCAGTTGGTCGTTGTCAGTTATCACAAAAAGTTAAAACCAGTCAATTACCAGACCAAGTTTAAAAGGGCGGGTTAGTCGTCGCCATATTCAGAGTATATCAACCTCCTACTACTAACTATTACTTTATGGCTAAAGAAATCATCCCTTAATTTTCAAAGTAGAACTGATAAGTAATTCGATGACCACAAACTCTGGTTTTAAGTTTTGCCTAGCAGTAATTTGCCTCTAATTTTGCGTCTAAGCAGTCGTACTTTTGATGGATGACATGTGGTGATAACGAACAGTGTTCAAATTCAAAAGTCCAAAGGAAAATTACAAAACAGGAGCAGAGCAAACACGGACCTCTGAAAAAAAAAATAGACGTAGGATCAGGTGTTTAACAATGTGGAATTACTGAAAAGAAAAACCTGACAAAAACTATAGCACCATAACAACCATAATCATTCCTAGAAAAACATCAACGACTGCGAAAAAGCCAAAATACTATTTTGTACAATTCATTGATAAACACCCCAATTAAAAAAAAGTGCAGATAAAAGTTTGATAAAATGATATCCAAGTATCTAAATCCTATTGTTGCGACATCAATCTTTATGGATCATAGCTGGCACTTCTTCCGTCATGCGATGTTAGTTATTTTTGTAATAAAGGTAGACATGCTATAATGACTTTAATTGAATGAATTCAAATGCATATTACCTTTCTACTACATCCGATTTGGTCATGCAAAATTCTTTTGGTCAGGACTGCATGCACAACAATGAGTTTTATTCGACGTAATTTTACATATTTTGGTATCTTTCTCAAAATATTGTCAAAATCAGGATGTCTAGGCTAATGCCAACATGATAATGCTTTTTTATTCAAGTTGCTATGAATATAACGTTCATCAAAATGATACATGTCCATTTCCTAATCTATTTTCTGCATGACAATGTTGGTAAGGAAAGCCAAAGGAACTATATAAACATGTTAAAATTATAATTCAAACTTTTATTTTAATGAGTTTAAATGCTACTTTATGTTAAAAAAACCCCGTAAGAATGATAAAACGAATGACAAATTAACTGTCTAAAAACGCAAGGAAACTTCTTTTTGTGAGGCAAAGGCTTCAATTTTACTCTGCTAAATTTGTCGATGTCGTGATAAAGGTACATATTTCACTTGAACTTTAACACAAAAAATCGGCCAAAGGACATCACCTGTCCTTTTAATTATATATTAAACAGTAACACTGTTTATCCATTAACATTGATTTAATTAAAATAAAAGAAGCCATTGTACTAATTATTATGAAACGTAGAAATAATATTTTGAAGTTTTGAACAAAGAAAGTATCATTAAAACTATATAAATAAAGAATAGCTGATTAAAGTATCACTCTTTTAAGTTATTTACTTCAATAAAGAGATCATTATACATATATTTATGTATAAATATTGTTAACAATTATAATGATAATAATAAGCACACATTTAATTATAAATTATAAAAATAGATTTAAATCCGATTATAATGCATTTTTAAAATTTCTTTAACATGAATAAAGACTAACTTAACTTCCACTACGTACCATGAGGGCATAGGACAACTACAGTTGCTATCCATCTTCCTCTGTCTTGTACGATGGTTTTTGTCTCTCCCCAGGTTTTGCCATTTTTTTTCAAGTCTGATGTTAACATTTTTCAAGTCTACTTTGCTAATGATATCCGGTGATTTTATCACAAGGATGTTGATGTTTCTCCCCAGGTTTGAGATCTATACGGGAATACTGACTTCACGTTGATGTTAAATATTCTGAGCTAATTGGTGCTTGTTTTTAGTGCCTTGCTTCTCAACACTGGTTAAACATGGCAAAGAATTGCTGAACCTTCTTTTTCTTTGCCTTGATATCTTCATCTGGAAGTCTATAACATTAAGGTATAGTGATGTCTTCCACTCAATGGTCTGTTCAATGATAATTCTTAATGTGGTCAAAACACGAACGCTCTTTACTGAACTCGGTTGTTCGTATCGCATCATTTGGTCCACTTTCTTCTTTCACCTCGACAGTTTGATTCTGCATAATATTTTTCTGGGCAAGGTCAACAAGGTAATTCCTTTCTAGTTGGGTTTTAGACAGAGAGGTGTCTCCCTTCTTTACTAGCTTTACAAGATCTTTGTGCCTGTCTTTGGTATCATTCCCCATCCCATATCCGTTTTAGAAGATGGCAAAGATATAAAATTTTGTCCATGATCCGAACTTTAAGGCTTCTTGAAATAATGAAAAAAAACCCATACATTTGCGTTGTTAAATCATAGTACATCCATGCTTCATTTACTCTTTCCGCAATACTGTTTCTACATCAAAATATTTCCACCCTTATAAGAATCGAAGACTTAAGTCGGAAAGTAGAATCATACAGAATATGTGCGGTTGACAAATATGTTACAGGTTTCTCCTAATGAAATTATTTCGGTAATCAGAATTGATATCATGACAGTGCACAAGATACACTGATAGGTTATTCATTGATATTCATAACTGATATTATATATAGTTTAGATTCATCAAACTCTTACATTTCTGGAGAATAATATAAAAGGCCACAAACATCTAGCCTTGTTAATTTTAAATTGTAAGATTTTGTCCATGAATAACGACTTACAATTATTGATTCATGAAGACCTATTTTCTGCATTATAGGTACCAACAATAAACCTTTCACACAATTCTGACACCAAGTTGCCGATTAGGGGCAGGTAAAACATCAAAAATATTTTAATTCTTGAAAACAGTTAAGCTTCATAAAAGAAATTAGACAGGTAGATTGATTTGTAGTCGAATACTTAAAAATAAATATTTTCGAAGATTTTTTTCTATTCCATTAACAAGTGTGTAACTTTGTCAACAACAACTTATGCATGTTTTGTTTTGAGGTCATCATTATAAGGAAAAATAGGAAGACAGAGAAAGATTTTTTTCTATTATATTGATAACTTGATTAAATTTGGCTTTGTGATTGAAGAACATGCAATGTGGTTTAACTACACCACTTTTTGGTAAACCAACTCAGCTCCAAACCACAGAAAGATACCACATCTAGTTATCGAACAAAACCACTCTCTTTAGTTCGCACATTGCGCTCGACATAAGGTGATCACTTGTAACAACTTGCAATAGAAATTAGTGACACCCATTCATACAAACATAAAACGAGAGATATCAAATTATTACACATTTTATTTAATCGATTCTTATATCAATCATAATTCAACAATATTTGGAAAACAACGTAGTAGCAACAGCTGGATTTCATTTTGGATAAAATATTTAGCTCCACCGGCTGTGAACAGTAACAGTACAGCCTGGAGAGGAGAGATAAATTGCAGAGTACAAATAAGCCATAACATGGCCAGATACATTACTATAAGTTAATAAATACTGATATCACGAGTCTTTAAGTTTTCAGTGGAATTTCGGGCTATGATGATGTAGGCTTTGATGGAACAATACAGTTCTTCTTCTGACACAGTTCTTTCCATTGATGTCCGAATGTTTCACAAATCTTACAAAACATTTCATCTACATTACGTACAATAGTCCCAAAACCCTTTGCTGGTGTTCCTTGTTCAGAACCAACGGTCGTTTTTGACACTGCTGGAGTTGTCGTCAATGAGTCTTTGCTTGTGCTAATTTGTTCTGTGGTAGAAATCACAGCTTGTGGTGTGGTTGTCTCCTCAGAGTTTTTTTGAAACACTAGGAAATTGTTAAAAACACGCATTATAAGTGTCCCACTCGGTGACACCAATGAAGTGTCTAGGTGCTGGGAAGGCATATTCCCAACTGACCCATCCGGATTTTGTGTTTTGTTTTTACTTTTATTTCTGATCACATCGCTTTTTTCAATTGACGAGCCCGCAGATAATGGCTTTTCTGTGGTTTTTCCCACAAGTAATGAATTTCTACTCGTTTCGTCTGTCAAAGTTCCTGTTATAGCTAACACTGGTATTAACGTAGTGGGGAATTTAAAGAATGGTAATCCAGTGCTTGGCGGAGTCGGTGTTGGGGTCCCCTTTGTGATATGGGCCTCATCCGGATTCCGCGTCTCTCGTATCACGAATTCCTGGCTTCTGACAAAATTCAAATTCCTGGGAAAATTTCCTTGAAGGAATTGCAATAGGCGACGAACTCTGTCACTCTGGTGGTTAGACCAGAAAGGGTCACTCAGGCGGCCTGGCTGAAGTGGATGACCGATTCTTCCAGACATGGGGACGGAAGAATGCGCTCTCTTGACCCTTCTTGGTTCTTTCGAAGCCAAGTCTACAATTAAACATGTAAACGCATAAGTCAAATGTATGTTGTCTTAGATAAAATAAACACGGTAAATTATTTTGAATTTATTTATGATTTATTATCTATATTTATTATATATATATATATATATATATATATATATATATATATATATATATATATATATATATATATATATATATATGATATTTATTTCTATTCTCGCATTGTTGATAGTTTTTTGAAAGAAAGTTTAGGGTGATAAACAAACTTTTGATTAATGACCATGATGTTTGCAAAACTTAAATCCTGCAAAATCATTGTAGTTTTTAGTCGCAGCAAAATTTGTTCATTCTTTTGTAGAATGTATGCAGAATTGCAGATTGTAATCGGATATATTATAATTAGAAAAAAACAAAAATCAATAATTAGGTAAGTTAATTGAATTCATTAACACACAAAATTGGACGAAATGACTCTCCTCTTTCTAGTGCAAAAATTACAAATTAAGTGTGTTTTTATATTTAAAGTACAAAAAGTTTTAGCTCTATATAATTAATGTAAATCACGATTGCAGGTGTTAAGTTCTCTGACTAACACCTTCTTAATTAACTATAGGTAAGCACAATTGTTAAACCAGCCAGTTTGACTTAAAATATACAGGGCAACGCAACCATTAATGATATATTAAACGAATTTTGAATTTACAAATAAAAGAAACTCACCGATTTCTTCTGCTGTATCTTCGTTCACGGACGGCAGATTTCGTCCATGGCACGGTGCAAAACTGATAATTGTGTAGATGAAAACAATGACAGGGAAAATATTTAACTCCTGTTTAAACATCCTTAGATTTGAATCTTGCACAGTTTAAAAACACTCGAATTTCTTCAGGTTGTAACGAAATCCCAGTGTTTATCCACAGCTAATGGAGGATAAGGACTATTTAGGCTAACTATTGAGCTGACAATGATTTTCACACTGGTAACCACAATTTATAGACCGAAATTGATAACACGTTGAATAATTAATGGTTTGTGGATCATAGTTACTTTTCTAAGGTTATGACCTTTGATATGTTAGCGTAAAACATGGCGTCGGTTTTTATGAATGATCGATTGTTTTTAGTAATAGCAACAATTCGTAACAATTAACAAGCAAAGAGACGTGATATTTTAACATCATTAGACTTGGGCTATTTTAAAGGAGCCATCATAAAAATAATTTGTGTTTAAAAAAATGATCTATAAATAATGTATTTGCATATGCATTTTGAAATTTTGAGAACGCAGATCACTTAGGATACGAATTTATCATAATGAGATCCTAATTAAAGGAGAAACTTTTCATATTTTGGAAATTAGAATTTTACGACGGCGGTTGAACGATTTGTAATTGCAGAGAGTCAAGTCACTTTTGTTATCTAAAGATACTCACATTATTACATCAAAATTTAAACAAAAATTGGCGTGATCTTTGTATATCCTTTTAATCAACACAAAGGGTAGATTACTAACAAAATTTGTTCCAGAATACTAAATACACATATATACGATACGTGTACTAGTACATAAGATAAGTTCTTTCTTTTCTTTTTTTCCCTTTAGTATTTTCCTTTTTATTTGAAAATAACATTTCTGTTTAAGGGGTTGAATATAAAAAAATGGTCTATATAATTATTTGTAAAATAAAATTACTTATCAGCTTTCACAGTTAGGTATTTGTCCGGGATTTTTTTCGAGAATTTTAACCTCAATAAATTATAGCTGTTGCATGTTGCTGCGTGAAGATATTCATTATGTGAGGGTGTGGGAGAAGATGATTTACGTTTACATGGAGCATTACCTTAAACCACAAGATCTTATCGTGTTAAGAAAACCATTGTCGTGTGAAAAACGGCGAGGTAAGAAATGGATGAGGTATGAGTAAAAAGGCATAAATCACTTGGAGTTATTCACGACAAAGAAATTATTGAAAATAGATTATTACTGTTTCTTAATTGATTTTGCATTTATGATTCTAAAATATTCTGAATGTCTCAAATTTTTAGATATTGATTGTAGAGTGAGTAAAACGTCTATGTACTTTTCAGAAGTGCTGATTGCCGATTTTCCTAATAAGGAAATCATTACTTTTTTCAGAGAATGGAACGCCTGAGAAGCTCATGCAGTAATAATTGTAATATATGTTATGATGATGCTTCTTTATCATATGATAATGCTGCTTCATTAGTAGCTCATACTTTTATATGGCAATATTTGATATTACATTCTCATTTTCTCTGTATACTGATAATCAATTTGAAGATTATATGCCTTGATTAATCTTGATTATTTGATGGTATATCACCATTGCTAGACATGAAATAGTACACGCATAGGTTGAGTCAAAAATATTTTTACATAATTTAAGTAGCAATCTAGTGTCAAATCACGCTATTCCTAAATAAAAAACTTTACTATGTTCAATAGATCAACAGAATATATGATAATATAATATTTACCAAAAAAAACCAAAACACCCCCCCCCCCAAACAAACAAAACAACAACCCCCCCCCCCACACGCTATTTCGTATTTGAATGCAGGTGCTGATCTGCATGATCCTAACCACTCATTATTTAATGTATTAATGTATACCATGTGTGTGCATGCATTTGGTTTATGTTACATTGTATAGGTATTTAGTCAATTATACCAATCTGCATCATTATTAGATAAAGAAGTTTCGGCACATAAAGAGAAAGTATCAGCATACGATGACGAGTGCCCGCTTAAAGCCACAAAGTATAAATGTTACCCACACGAAGGCAGTTTATGCGCTCCATATTAAAATGTCCAGGTACTGAAATGTACAATATCCGAATAAAATTAATCTGATCAAAAAGTTCGAAAATTGGTCCTTTTTAGCTATTGTTAAAGGTATCGTGAGCTCCTTTGGTTCAAACAGTTACATAATTTGGCAACTAATGGCAACTTAACTGGACAGCAACGCATATTTGACTGAAATTATAATTATGTGTATTTATTGAAATACACTGTAGATTAAAAAATAGTGTGACTAGATTTATAGAATACCTGGTATTTCTATTATTATTCGGTTCCTAGAATTGTTTATGGTATTTTCTAGCAATATTTGACGTTTTTTACCTGTCTGGATCACAGTTTTAAAACTAAGGAATAAGTAACATTTAGAAAATGTTTGAAAACCAGTATTTTGAAATGTCATAAATCAACAAATTGAAACATCAAACAAGATAGAACATTTGGTTGCGATTACTTTATAAAAAACCCAGAGTATTTTGCTGTCAGACAGCTAACAACAAAACACATTTTACCACAGAGCATGTCATACTCGAATACAAAGCAATCTCGTTAATTAATCAGTGTGAATTACAATTGTCACCTATTAAAGTGCTTTGATGTTGCACCTGAAATAAGATACATTTACTTAAATTATGTTTATGAATAAGTATTGGAAAAAGCTCCTGAAATGCTTCTTGAATGTGAGTTATCACGTTTGAAAGTTGTTTGAAAAAATTATTAAAATGGTCAAACTTTTCTGTTTTATTGTTTTACACATAATCATAATCGCCAAGATAAACCAAAGCATTATAAAATATACAACCTTAAATCAAAGCAGTCTCCTTTGAACAAATCAAGGTAAGTACAAGTAAATAAATATACATAAATAAATGTACATAATTGTCAACTGCAATGAATCAACACAATACTGATTTGTTTAAGATTCCTTCTTAACAATCCAATGTCATTCAAAACACATAATATCAAAGTTATCCTCTAGCTAAAGCTGTCTCCGTATCTAATACTTATATTCCTTTTTCCAATGACCTGGACATAAATAATTGTTTCCTTTATTAATCGTAAGAAGAGTATTATTTTGTAATAGATTATACCTTTATATATGCCTTGATATAAAACGCCTTAATCGTATAAATAATTACTTTATTAATTCAATGTTTCATTATCTAGATAATAATTGAATACATTAAATTACCAACATCATCATCGTCGTCGTCATTATCTATGGACGATAGAAAATGTAATTTCTTTCGTTAGATAAGCTGTATACATTAAAGATATTCAATAAGTTAAAAAAGCTCTAGGTAATCGAGTATATATATATGTATATTAGTCCCATTGAACCTTCATTCATCATTGCATTTTGTGCATATGAATACGATTGGATACGGTAAAGACATTTCATCAATCATATTATTAATACATTGTACATTAAACACTTATACGGGATCATGTTGTATACTGCAAAACAATTTCGATGTAATTAATTCGCTCCTGTAATTAATCATTAAAGTAAAAAGTTTATATTTATTCAAGCTACAGCATATGGTATAACACAAAAACTGCAATTAAACGGAAATAATTGTGGGTTAATGATAAATAGCTATTGCTAACGAGCGACTAGATAAATGTTTAACCTAAAAAGGTATCTAGATATGGTACTAAAAACTTTATATGTAAGGTGAGATAATTTTCATCTAATTATAAGTATAATGGCTTTCATACCGAAGTTATCTCGGTGCAGCCTGCCATTAACATCCATTTATTGAATCTAATTTGATATATTTTTGTATATCTAAAACAAGGATACAATACATTTGTAAGATATTTTTGGATTTACAATAGAAATGTTGATAAAGAAATCTGGATCTTAAAAAAAGACACAATATTTGTAACACTAATATTTTTTTCAAATATATTGTATGGCATTAAAAAAGCAAGTATGTAGTAAATCGAATTATTATTATCATTATTATTGTTATTATTATTATAAATATTATTATCATTTGCAATTCATAATGCATTGAAAAAACAATAAGGTCAGAATAATTTAGATTTATTTACTAGAAACTATGACATTTCATTATATATGTAGAAAAAGGGTCAACATTTCTTCGCATATAAAATTCAAACCGGGTAGGATCTGAACTGTAAGGACACAAAGTGCTTCCATATGTCAGAAGTGAAACTTCACAACAGGGAGGCCTGTCTCTTAGGGAGTTGTGGGAGGTATCAATGGACAAAGAATTCAGTGTCTGCCGACCTGCGCGGTTTACAAATGTATCCTTGTTATAAAATGATACGTATGTATTCGGCTCTTATTCCCGACTCAAAAGGTTTCTTTTCCTTATTTTTTTTTTCACGTTGGCTGATTCTGGCATGGGAGGATGCATTCTGGGAGGGACAGGTTCGAATCCCATTAAGATACATGGATTATTTTTCAACTGTTGTCTGAAATTAATGAATTTAACATTTAACATGCGCCTTTTGTTGACACCATGATCACAGAAATCCTCAATTACAGCGATTCTTTGTGTACTCTCAATGCTAAAGATAATGTCGACATGCAGGATAAATATTTTAACATGCAACATAATTATGTTGATAAGCAAGGAATATGTATTGAGATAAAAATTCGTAAAAAAAAAAAAAGTTTTAAAAAGTCAAATATCGCCCACATAATGCTTCCAACATGCAAAATTCAAAATTGTCCACATAAATAAGTTGCGTGTCGACATATTTATATCGCATATCATCATACAGTTTGCTCGTGAACATGGTTATTTGCAACATACATATTTAGTATGTCAATATATATAAGTTGCATGTTGCATAAATAAGTTGCATCTGGCATGTTGATTACATTTTTCTTGCATGTCAACATAATTATGTTGCATGTTGACATTGTTATGTTGCATGTTGACATAATTATCCTGCATGTTACATAATTTATAGAAAAATAACTTGCACATAGAAGGCAGACATTTGCAACCATATTTTCCTGAAACAAGCATGCAATCAAAGTTCGGCTTCCATGTGCATTTTACATATCTGATAATTTATACAACATATTGTGATTTCTTAAAATGCAACGTACATCCCCGTGTGTTTCTTTTGAAATGCCTTTAAATCTATAGTTTCAAACCTTTGGAACTTAGGGATCTTTACCCTTTTTATACAAGTACATCGGCCATAACATAAGAAATAATTTTGACGAGTTATTTTGTTCATTTTGAATTAAAATCTTTTAAGCACTATCATCAAAAAGGAAAGAACTTCGAATGTTTTCATGAAAAGTAAGAAAGAACTTTTTACTGTCAATATTTTCAAATGTCACCTATCAATGTTTCTCCGATGTTGTATTTTTCCCAAAATTGTTTCAAAGGTGACTTGTTTTGTTCACAATGTACTATTAATTTTGTTCTTGAGAATTACTTAAAAATGAGGAGCAAACCCAAAAATCCTCGTTTGATCAATGTTTTTACGAAGCATGTCAAATATTCAATTATCATAAATAAATAATAAGTAAAAAAATACTTTTTGAATCGAGCCACCATAAATGTTGACGTTTTAATTAATGTTTAACAAATCTGGATCCCAAAATTTCTCCCCGAAAAAAAAAACAACAAGACAAATAATTTACGCTAGCAGTGCCAGGCACTGAACTATTGCTGATGTTCCACGCTTCCATTTGACTTAGATATTACTATTTGCATAATGATCCTCTTGAAAAGAGTTTGATTTACGATATTCGGAGTTTAAGGCATGTTGTTAATTTTAGGCCAGTGTCTTGGTGGCGGCAACATGATTAAAGGGCATCACTTCTATACATTGTCTCTTAATTGAGGCTGGCATTTGACATATCTCAATGTTTTCCAAGAAGATGAGAATTAACTGATATCTTTGTTTTGACAGTTAATTTAATGCTACTTTAAAATAATCGTTCGACATCTTGCAATGCGAATTCTTTGTTTAGTTTTAAGAAAGAGACAAATCTGTGCGTTTTTTAGTTTATTAATCTTATTATAAAAACCACCAAGATAATAATAACAACGATGATTTTGATATTAACAGTAATGATCATCTGTATAATTTAATAATATAAACGATAATTTCAATTTGTTAATCAAAGAGTGTAGAAGAATAAATTGATATTTTAAGTATAATTCTTTACATGACATTTGTACTGATGACACATTAATCCAGTAATTGCAGTCAAACATTTGAATAACAAATTACACAAGGTGACCTTGATTGATTTTTTCTATGAATGAATATACCGGATCTTTGAATGATTCACTGTGTTCACGGCGTACATTTTGCTCGTGTCAAATCTCACCATGTAAAATACTGTTCAATGCTTCAACTCTTTGTTCCATTAAAATGATGGATACTATCTGTGTCATACAATAGTAAAATGTATCTGTTCGCTTTTTTAATGATCTTTGTATGCTGGTTCAGTCTGAATCAATTTCTAATTACAAATGTGCTGAAATCTTAGTAAGACTTTATGGGTGAAAATGACTGTGTTATATTTGAATTTTTGATAAAAAAAAATGTTCTTCCTTGCACATTGCAGAACTAAAGAAAGGCTATAGAGAAGAGGTGAGGAAGAACTAGGGCAACCAATAAAAAAAGCATTGAAACAGTCACAGATGACCAGACACATTTGGGAGGACATAAATTTACGAGTGGGCCATAAAGGTTAACTTTTTATAGTGTAGTGATGCTTCATGTTAGTGTTAGAATACACAATGATTCATAATTCTTGTTAAAAATACCTCATTTTCACTTATATCTTAATGCTTTTTGTGGTAGGTAATTAGATTTACAATTTGAAACACACCCTCATGAATCTCAGATTAGTTTTGACATTCGTGTTATAAGCAATGTTGATAATCAATTCAAGGAGAAAACAGCATAAATTTCCTAGACAAGGTTTATTTTGGGTTTATTTTGGCATTTCAGATCCAATATCTTCAAAATTTACCATAGGAAATTTAATATGTGCGGTAATGCACTTAAACAAATGACGAAGACTTTGACTATAGAACTTCTATTAGATAGTACCGGGAGCACTTTGTTTACTCTGTTAATGACAAATCATTGCAGTTGGTACAGCTTTGTCAACAACATATGACAAGTGTTGATAAAGTCGGACGGTGCAGGCCGCAGAAATGTCCGATTTCATTTTTACGGCATCAGGCCGTGTCATCATCATCTTCGTTTTAATCTTAAGTTGACGAAAGCCAAGACAGGGGACCGTTTGTTCATCAGCAATAAATCTTCGACAGATTATGTCACCGACTGTCGGCAAAACGTCAGCTTGATATTTTGGGACTTTAATTAATATGATTTCCAGATACAGAAATGAAGTGAATTTTGGATAAAATGGCGAATTAAGAGTACAGTAATTAACGTAGCATGTTCATTAAGTGGCGTTAGAAATTCTCGACAATGTTAAGACCCCTGCTTCCTTTGGACAGTTTTTGTCTATTACTGGTTTGGAAGTACGAGGCAACTAAATGCCGTCTAGTAATTTTCAGAAATGATTCGAGAACGTTTGAGGTGCTTTCAAACTGCAGGGCGACTGTAATAACTCACAATGAATTAAATATCTTCCAGATCTGTTTTAAAAAGATTAATAAAGTAATAAAATAAATATATTAGAATCATTATTTATGGTATGCATTATCCACATAAATGGATTAAAAAGGTATTCAAATAGATGCCACATAGTTAAACCTGAAACTCCACAACCATAAAAATGCAAAGTTTATAGAGAAAATGCAGCATACATATACCATAGTCTTGTGACAAATATTCTTTGGACATAGAATTAGTAACGTTGGTACTAGGATTCTGTCTTTTAAAAAAGCGAATACTACACACACTGAAGAGAAAAGGATGACTTTAAAGAGAATTCAATCAAAAGAGTATTTAACAGCAAAGACAGTGTGTCATGCTTTTTATCTTTACTTTAACATTGTCGG
Source organism: Magallana nippona (assembly GCA_033439105.1). Classification (NCBI taxonomy): domain Eukaryota; kingdom Metazoa; phylum Mollusca; class Bivalvia; order Ostreida; family Ostreidae; genus Magallana; species Magallana nippona. The sequence goes on along the minus strand of CM065918.1, from coordinate 51,237,914 downwards.
TGTGTTATATACATGTAATTCTTAATATTTCAGCCGTACCAATTGTTAATGTTATTAAAGTTATCAGAGAGATGGCAGGACACATGATATTTTGTCATCGATAAAAAAGAAAGACTTCAATCGAAGACATTTATGTTTATTGAGTCTAACAAAATTAATAAACCACAGAAATTCTTTCGCCGAATTCATTCTACCTATTTGTTGTCAAAAATTGTCAAGGGCTTAACCATTATAGGAGCAATATTTATGCATGTATAGCTGAAATATGCAGGAATGCAAGAACTATTTGTAGAAATATGAATTCATATTTTGAAAAAGATATAAAAGTCCGTAGTTAAATAGTAAAAGGTTGTCAAGATAAAAACAAAAGATCATGTAACATGTTCTAATTAGATGTTTATTTTAAATCATATCGTGAATGTCAGATCTTATAGAGAATATTTTTATCTTTAAATGGACATGATCACGATTTGAGTTTTTTTTCTTCAAATTTTGGTTTTTTATTTCAATTGTTTGTGATGCTTGACTATGGTATTTGTATAAGTAATGGTCAACCAAGACTTGAATGTCACTTGAGATGAAAGCAAGATACAGAGTTATAAAAAATAAAGTTTTTTTTATATGTTTTGTTTGCAGAAGTGGAATAATAATTTTATAAAAGTTCGATTGAATCATTTTTATTTAATTTGCAAGTTATTTGTTAACTTAATTAAAGAATTTATAAAATGTATCACATTTTATCTGCATTCATTATTATAATTGTTATATTCAGCAGTCTATATAAGTAAATAAAAGCACGCTTCAACCCCCGCCTACATAAAAAGAATTGTCATCTATGTACATCGCGTTCAACTCGACAACTCAAAAGTAAGTGATTACTAGAAATCATATCGTTTAATGCATTAAAAAAATATTCAAACAAAATTTTCAAAATCCTCATCTAAAATATTGTCTTGTTATAACGTATCCCTTTTCTTTATAAAAGAAATAACCATTAGCTGGTCCTTGATAAGATAGATAGATTTATTTGGTATCATGGCATCATACATATAAACATACATAGTAGCATACTATGTTTCAATATTAAATGATTTTAATTTCATAAAAAATGATGTTTGAAAAACATAAATATGATACCAGGATATCCCATGAACGCTCGAAAGCTTATTTCCAATGGGGACCTTTAAATAATGTATGAAACATTACTTATTTAGTTTAGTTTTTACTATAACACAATATGTGTTTGTACAAAAAATAGGCACTGTGCTAATTATACCATACACAGCGATATAAACTAATCCTGAGTATACATATGATAACATTGATATTATATGCATTTGGTAAAATTATATAGTTTATAATAGTACAACATGTCACTATTTTGTTATAAAATGCCCTTTTGTAAAATAAAACTTTTTACTTTTGTTTTAAAAACATTCTTTCCTTTGTACATTTAATATGTGATGGTAAAAAATTCCAGTCTTTAATACCATTATAGTAAAAGGTGTCGGCTTGACATGCCTTGACACGAGGTATAAAAAAAATCTTTGATTAATAGATATATCAATATAAGAATGATAAACATCGGTTTCGAAATCAACAGTTGTGAACGGATTGACACACAAAGGTAAGGAAACAATATGAAATCTTTCAAAAAGATGTTTACACTAACGCAGTTCAAATTACAAGGTAGTCACTCCCAAAATATATTTGATGCCGTTATTAGTTATTTTCTAAAATATTCCAGAAAATCTATTTGTGGAATTACAGCCATTAATCAACCATAGAATAATGGAGAATTGTTGGATGATATTTAGATTCAATTAGTGATTTAATAATGTTCATATGGAAATAAATATATATGTTGGCCATCATTGTAAATTACATTAAAGTCAATATTAGCGGTTTGATTGATTAAGACGTGCCAAAACTGCAAATGAATTGATGGAAGAAAATTATGTCATTTTCCTTTTTTTTGTGTTGAAATATCAGATCAAGTCTCGTTCGTAAATAAATTCTAAACCAAAACATGTAATTGAATTAGCAATAATTTGTCGTTGTTTAAGTAGTTATATAACAGGCATTGATGCTATAATTAAGTATTATTAACATTTGATATATCGTGAAAGATTTCAGTGCAGAAACAATTAATAGCCTTAAATGAATGAATGAATGAATCCTTATTTCTCTCAAACCATATCAATGGTACATGAGGTACAAAACAAAAATATTTACAAATGAACAGATGCAAGACCAAGTTTAGAAGAGTAGAAAAATTTAAATAAATCGAGCTAATATTTCTTTTTTCCATATATGGACATCTTTTTCAATAAATCAATATCTATGGTATTCCTAGATTGGTATTCCTAAGATTCCCAAATTTATAAGTGTTGAAATTATTTTTCAACAAGTAATTTGTTGCGGTTGAAAGAAAATGAGATTCTAAAACATATTTCTATGTTATTCCACCTTCCAGTTCAATTGATAATTTGTGATTTCAGGTTCTACATTTTGTAAAAATGACTCTAAAATCGTTTGCAAGTTTTAAAAGATATATTTCTTGTCAAAGGCGTTTATTTAAAATTCTGTAATTCAAACATTTGGGTGAATTTTCTAAATTACTGAACTAATCTTGTAAAAACAACAACAGATTTTAGCCAGTTGATACTTTAAAAGGTTTTATCCAAAGATAAGAAAGACCACATGAGTTAAGTATATCTCTCACATATATCAACCATGGGTGCATAACGAGCCCTCAGAAGAGCATTTATGAAGAATAGCAATACATTACATACATAAGTATACAATCAGGTGCCACTAATAGTTTTTTTTTAGGCCAAAAAGAAACTATTCGTACCTTGATAAAAATTATCAATGGAAATCGCCCAGCTTCTTCATAAACCTTCAATTTGGGGTACTAGACTTAATATGTAACACAAATATCAAAACTTTTAAATGAACTCTCTCTAAAATATTAGTGTTTTCCTAGCCCCACACTTCACAACCATTATATAAGATTGGGCTAATAACACTATTAAACAGATCAAATTGACAGTGGAATGGTAAATCAACATATCTTATTTTTTCTAATTACTCAATGCATAGTTTTTGAGGCTTGACCATGACCAGATCTTCATACCATGCCGAAAGCTTGTTTGAAGTCTATGAATGCGCAGTAAAGTTTTTCTTGCTAAAAATCACAAATTTGCACAAAAAAATATAAAAGTCATACATTGTCTATCATACTATATCCTTTCCTAAAGCCCGTTTTGACCTCAGTAATTAATGCTACATTCTCAGCAAAACTATTTAAACGTTCACATAATATACTTGTACACAACTTACCTACACAGCTTAAAAAAAGTACTGAGTAATTGGTCTATAATTTTCGGGAAGGGTTAGGCGGATTTATTTTTGAATATTGGTTAAATAATGCCAATAAGCCATTCACCAGGCACTAGGCCTGAATAAAAATCATATAAAAAAAGTCAACATACAGGCCCCACCATCACCAAAATTTTCAAGTTACTCAACTCATCCTCAATTCAAATCCTTAAAAGAAAAGTGCATGAATTTGAGGTCAAAACTGAGACTTGAGGCTGAGTATTGACTTGAGGAAAGTTGGTGACAGTGGGGCCAGGTACAATGGTAAACACACGATTTCGTTGTACATAAATATTCGTTACGTATCCTGTCATACCCTGGGGCTTCAATGAAAGAGAAAATGAGACCATTTTATTCCTTCTTGAAACTGTACCTTTCATGGAATAAGAAATCTGATAAAATATGTATAACTGTGTTGCAAATCAAGTTCCAGAAAAGAAATACATCGTATGTGTATAATATGATCTAATATTCATGCAATTTGAGTTTCAGAAAAAAGTTCATCATTAGGATATTACACGTAAAAGTTTGACAAATCTTATCTGCATTGGTTTTTACAACGAATCATGCATGATGTATAGGTAAACTTGTATCCAGACAAGTAAAGTTATGCAACTCTTACAAGAACAAACAATTCATTTCTGCACTATAAAATATATAGTTCCATAAAACCTTCAGTTATATGAACTTCAACATTGTGCACTTTTGATTCAAATATCAAAGCCATTAAACTGTTTCGGAAATCTTGTTGAAAATTATATTTGCATTTTTCAAGGAATCCCTGGAATAAAAAAAACAAACTTGAATATTTCTTTCATCAAAATGTAACCTACTGTCAGTTTTATACAGTGCAGCTGAGTCAAGGCTTTCAAATTGCGTCTTGTAAAAAAAACCATTTAAATTTCGACATCTTGGTTTTAATGGCATCTTTGAAATTTTATATGCATAATTACACCATTGTATGGTGGCAGTGATTATGTAATTTTAAGAGAACATTTTTGAGTAATAAGGAAATTAGATCCATTTCCAGTAATTTCTACTGAATGATAAATGTAGCGTTTGTATGCATACCAGCAGAATCTTGTTTGTAAATCACATAAAACAACCTTTTACAGGCAATCTGTTTAATGCTTCATTTTCCAACAATTTTTCAACAAATAATATTGATATCAAAAATATGTAGCAAGACTTAACAAGATTATTTTGACTATGATATTGCTTACAATAAAATTTAGAATTTTTTCGTTGCATTATCATGAATAAAATTGCACGATAAGCAAAATTATACACTTTCCATTGGTGTTCTAACGGGCCCTTGACCTTGATAAAAGAGATAATGCACGTAAAAATGTGAAACAATCTGGCAAATTCTTAATACGAAAAGGGCACTCAGCAGGATGGCTCCTGATAGTTCTTGACATCTTTAGGAAGCTCGTGGTCTAAGCTACCAATTGACCAGGTCACGACAAATTCCTACTGGTGTAGCTCTCTCAAATTTATATTGCCTTCCTGACAAACGACTTCCTCCGACCAGACTTGTGTCTGTGTAGATTTCATTAAAATGTAACCTTGACATTGTTACAATGAAGTTTTCATCGATAGATTCCTTAATTAACTACGGCATTACGCAAATGAAGTCGACCTTTTCTATTTTAAAATTCAAAGCCAGGTCTAGCTGCCTCTATCATCAAAAAGAGATGTTTGATGCGTAATTAAGCATTTTAAAGCCATCTGATGTTGTTTGGTTTTTATCTCATCTTTTCAATGAGATAATAAATAAAAATTCAAAAATAAAGAACTGCATCATATTCTTCTGTACCATATCAATGGTGTGTTGTCTACATTAGGAAATTTTAACACTAGTTTATATAATTCTCTATTATAAAAATAATATACTAGTAACATTAGTTGTTTACAACTAATAGTGTACGTATGACTTGAAATTGTTTGTAGATACGTGTTATAGTATCATATCAAAAGTTTCCCTTTTACACATAAATAACAATGACAAACATTACATTTTGTTTACCTTAAAAAGTGTAATATATGGTTGTTGTTTGCATCTTACATTTAGGTCAATAATATGTATAGAATTATTTGCTACCAAAATGAATGAGATCTTGCTGTCTTGGTATCTAACATTAGTTAGTGTCTAAGTGTAAGAGTGTCATACAAACGTGTGTAATTTAAATGCAATATTGACACATTAGTTTGATTTCTACATGGTATATTATATAGTATATAGCATATTAGTTTGTTGTATACATGTTAATGCGATGAACAAACATTAGTTTTTTTTTTTAAATGTGGGAAAAATAAGTTTGTTTTATATAAGTATAAGCGAATGACATTGGTTGTTCCCAAAGTGTTGAGCTGTCATTATTGTGTTATGTAATAATGTCAAGATTTATTATTGTGTTATATATGTAATAATGCCATGAGTTATCATTGTGTTATGTAATAATGCCATGAGTTATTATTGTGTTATGTAATAATGTCGTGAGTTATTATTGAGTTATGTAATAATGTCGTGAGTTATCATTGTGTTATGTAATAATGTCATGAGTTATTATTGTGTTATGTAATAATGCCGTGAGCTATTATTGAGTTATGTAATAATGCCGTGAGTTATTATTGTGTTATGTAATAATGCCATGAGTTATTATTGTGTTATGTAATAATGCCATGAGTTATTATTGTGTTATGTAATAATGTCGTGAGTTATTATTGAGTTATGTAATAATGTCGTGAGTTATCATTGTGTTATGTAATAATGTCATGAGTTATTATTGTGTTATGTAATAATGTCGTGAGTTATTATTGAGTTATGTAATAATGCCGTGAGTTATTATTGTGTTATGTAATAATGCCATGAGTTATTATTGTGTTATGTATTAATGACATGAGTTATTATTGTGTTATGTAATAATGTCGTGAGTTATTATTGAGTTATGTAATAATGTCGTGAGTTATTATTGTGTTATGTAATAATTCCATGAGTTATTATTGTGTTATGTAATAATGCCATGAGTTATTTACATGTTTTATTGTTTACTTTGTTTTTATTCATATACAAGTGTATAACAAAACGGATAGTTTAAAACATCTTTTCTTTAAATTCATAATTTAGTATTTAATTAAAGCTGATGGAGTGTGTTTTATCATTGATTGACCTTTTGAAGCTTTCTTTATCATAAATTATTAATTATGAATTGAACTGTGTATGAGCTCTATTTTACAGTTATGATATGAAACCATTAAACGCATTGTACAAATTCCATTGACTTACACTGTGTAAGTAGAAGTCTAGCCGATGTCAAAATGTAGGGAAGGAAAACCACAACCTAAAAGCAGTTTGATGTCTAAAGGTTATAATAGGGTTGTCTTTCAATGGATCTCTAGCTTATCAACTTTCTATAACAGTTGTCATTTTCAGTGATGGAAGACGTTATTTAAGCTTAACCTTGACTCATTTTCACAATGAAGCTACAGTAATGATATAGCTGAAGCATAAAAAAACCTCTACACTGACGTTATACCGTTAAAGTAAAACCAATTAAACCAAAAATACTGTTATAAGATTGGGGGAGGATAAACTTCCGTAAAAGTGAAAGTAGTATTCTAAAGTATAGCTTCATGTAATTATATTGATGAGTTATTAATAAATTAAACTATTTGTTTTAAATTTGCTCAGCATCACTGCTTTAGGCCACGTTTATTTGAAATTAGTTTATTTGTATTAAAGAGAAAAAAATTCAATTCGTGAAAAGTCAACCACGCCGAAATAAACTGAAGTTGGACAGAGAACAATTGGGTCTACATGCATGACATTAGATTTTCAAACTTGGGTCAATGGTAATCAAGGATTTAAAAATTGTCACGATTTGAGTTGATTTTTTTTTTATTTTGATGAATATATTTTCCTTTTTAATGCTAATAATGCTCATCGAATGTATTTCTAACAGTCTGAAAAAATATGAACGCGAGGTACATAGCTCACAATTTTCTGTGTAAACATAAGAACCAAAGATTCATAATTTATATTCTTTGACATTTTGAGGAAAGATATTACGGACCTTGAACATGACCAAATATGCCAAAAAGTATTTCAGTCTTAGTGGGGTTTGAACACGTGACTTTGTTTATATTTGTATTTTATATAAAGATTTAAATAAAGATTGATTCTTTTTACTAACTTACCATCACTGATTCAACAGAGTTTAAATACATGTATATTGTGAGGAAGCATACAAGTTCTTCGTTTTTACATTCTCAATGCGGGGGATCGGAAAGTCCATTTAACACTGTTTCGTTTCTATGCTTTTAAGAATCAAAATCAGAGTTAATGTTCAGGGCAGGCCTAGATGTTCTAGCGAGTAAAGAATGAATTCTTTATTGACAGATCGAGAGAAGGGCCGTTTGTTTAAACTAGTTTAACAATAACTTCAGAAGTTAGTCTTGAAGGATGCAGGTGTGCGTTCATTATTCAGACCTGTTAATTATTTTTTATTTGGTTAATGAGCGTTTTATAATCTTTTAGTGAGATAATTGACCAAATACTTTGTTGCCTGCTCCTTTGATCCGTACAAATGCTTTGGTATATTCCAATCATGCAGGCCGAGTGTATAAAGTTTATTGTGTCACGGATGACTCCGGAAGTACATTCATATTATCCAATTGGTCCAGTAAAAATGTCTATATTTATTTTCCTCACCATTTCCTAATTTAACGGTAAAAAAAAACACAATCAAAAGTTTTGACATGATATTAGCCATGGCAAAGATTCAAATTAAATTGAATTGTTAAAAGTGGTTTACAATAAATCCATTCACAAAATATGTTAACGGTGTAGATCAAACGAGTTCATTGAATTACAACGCAAAATGCATTTCAATTCGACCACAAAACTAGTACTTGAAACTAGTATATATCAGTAAAATTACTAAATATCAGTAAAATTACAAGGTATATATATTTTCCTTGCCTCCCATTAAACTTTAATAAAAACAAGATTTCTTCACTTTTGAAAAAAAAAATTATATCTTGATGAACCGTGAATCTGGATAACAAATACGTGTAAGGAGATATAACTCCAACTGAGAGATGCACCGTCGAAGATTTCTTGCTAACTTTAAGGGTGTGTTCCCGTTTTGCACACATTTGATAATTAGGTACAGAACAATAGGTGTAAATTGTGTTTTGACAATTATAGATTGCTTTTTACCTGAGATTTTTCAAATGCATTTCAAAGAAGAGTTTAGTGTATTATGTACATGTAACCTGGTGGTGCAGTTTATTTAGATTAATGATTTCAAATAAATTATTTCTTTAAACATTTTTTCATTCATTTTGTTAATACAGTATTGTTTTTCTATTCAGCTACTTAAATACACCAAGCACTGGCTACTTGCACTTATGAATTGTTATTCACAATAAAACTTACAATTCATGTGAAAACATTAGAGTTTAATATCTTCCAAACTCTTTAGTTAAATTGTTTATAATGATAACACACCAGTAAAAGTCAACGATTTGATTACAGAAACTACTTAGGTCTGTATTAATATTTTTTTAAACCAAACTCTTTCATGTATTGCAAAATATATTTTAATATAAGGAATCATTACAAAATGAGGATTAATGCTTGATATATTGTACAATATCAAACTTGATCTATTAAATAAGCTGTTTAATATGCTATTTTAACCTTAACACATCGCTCACCTGATTGACAATGTCTAACTCTGACCCAGCTAGCAAACAAACATGCATGACTAAAATCAAATACAAAGCAACAATAAATGTATTGATGAACCAATACTTAACATTGCAATTTATTAACAATATATATTTTGAAAATGTTCAATTTCAGTGATTTGTTTCCTACATCTTCCTACTAATTAACTTTACCAAACAAACAGGCACCAGACTCTGCATGGATAACTATTATATATTACCAATTTCCTATTATTTGGTCACCACTATGCCTTTTTTACCTGTCTGAAAATTCATGAAAATAACTAGCATGATTCAATGTCATTTTTAAAAAATTAAGTACATGTAGTCATTTTTTCGCGGGAAAATATTGTTTTTATGCATGTATATTTCTATGTAAAAATATGTTGTTTCTTTTAATATCCCAAATCATAACCTCCTCGTTACTAAACACATTTCTATATATACAGTTTTGTATAACTTGAATTTGGTTTTAACTACACATAAATTTACTTCTAGATTCATTCTAACACAATAAAACCAGTGTTTTCAGTAATTTTCGGTAAGTTATGGTACATAATAACATATTTAGTAACTGTTATATCAGTATTACCTTGGATGTTAAATTTACAACACACATGCATGCCATGCATATATCTAATTGTGGGGTCCCAATAGGAAATTTTAACTTTTTAAATTCAAATAGTATAATTAACGAAAATAGCATTGGCCCCCCTGGCAAACACCAGATTTTCCGGAAGAAATCTCTGGATTTGCACATATGTATGTATGGACGACGGCCCATCCTAATTTTTTTTCAGACCGGGAGCTACAGACCTGCAGCTAGAATCCCACTTGTTCTTTATTGTTAACCATATAATTATGGATGGATTAATACAGTTGACACTTTGTCAGTAGTACATGTAAAACCGAGTGGGATAAAGACATGAACTCCATTCGTCAGCTGTTCGTGTTGATTTTGTGGGTTTATTTGTACATGGTATCAAACAGAATGAAACTTCCTGACCCTCCCATGAGGTGCGAAGGTCATGGAAACTGGTCTTGGATCTTAATTAAGTGTATATTTCAGAACTTAATGTGAAAGAAATGATATTTAAATGTCTGGATATTTTATTTATATTTAAGTATCATAAAATTGTAAAACTCACACTCTTTCTCCTAGCTTTTAAACTTATGAAGAAAAACACAATTATTTACACATGATAAACTTAATTTGAAGATGTACTTTCATTATTGACTGGATTCATACAAATACAAGCTCACATAGGCCATTCACTTCCTCTCATTCTATATCAAACATTCCAACATTTATTCAAAGTGCGAAAAGTAGTGAAAATAGATACATATGTAAATAAGTAAATAAACAAATTGTGAAACCAATTACACTGTAGTACACTGAAAACTAACCTTCTATGTGGAAAATATCTCAAATGGGAATAAAATATGGAAAACAACTTCAAAATACCAATATGGCAGCTAGAAAAGCATGGCTAGACTCATAGCATGAAAATCAGGAGTCAGAATTAACAATACCAATACCCCTATAAACCAATCACGTGACCAGATCTAAGTGACCACTCAAATAAATGCTGTAAATAGTCTACAGGTGTACTCCAAGGAAGAGTAACCAGTGTAAATAAAACCAAACGCAAAATATTAATGTAAATCAATTCAATTAAATAATTCATTTATTCACCAGTGATAAATAATTTTCTACTATGCAATTATAAATAAATCAAGGTCTGTTATTATAGTAAAATTTCTGAAAAGTAACAAATTAATTAGAGCATGTAGTTAATGATAAAGAAATCAATGTATTAAAAACCTATAAATTTCACTCTTCTACACACGCAGATGGTAGAAAATACCTGTCAAATTCATTACACGAATTAATAATAACTAAATTAAATGTTTTGGATCTAGACGGAGTGTGCTCCCGCATCCCTCCTCGATCTGTGGATTCAAAGTAGCTCAAATTACTCACTCTCCTCGATCCATGAAAATTTCTGGATCCGCGCTTCAGCTTCAGGTATAACAGTACTGTACTTAATAAAAATGTGTGTGGCAAGCTAGGCTTCACCGCAGACTGTCATAGGTTAAAATTAATCATAATGAGTTACATCGTAACAAACGTTCACCCGCAACGTCATAAAGCGAAAATATATTATTGTGGAAATAAAGGGGGGTGACGTCACAATCAAAAATAAACTAAAGGGAATCAACTCTTCAAACAACAACACAGGAAGACGGTACGATGATGATTCACGAAGGTTCAAGAATGTAAACAATGAATTATATAAACGTGACGGGTTCCAGTATTCGCTTAGTCAGTTTGAATCACGATCATAGGATAATCTAGCTATAGCGGTGTCATTCACCAAATTCGTTGAGGTAAGTGAACTGGTGAGAGTAAACATTTGTCAGTTGGCCGCCAGATCATCATGAACAGCTAACGAAGATGGTATAGAGTCGAAATATTATTATTTTAAAGTTACTACCAATTCTAATATAATACACAGTTTGTTGAATATTTGCAATACTATTTTCAGAATGAGAGTTGACATCATGAGATTTCCTCAATATTCGGATTTTTTCTCGGATCCACCGTTTGGATTTGACATATTTCACAGACGAAATTATGATGCTGCTGTGAGAGAGATTCCGGTCCAGTTTGACCCATTTTCAGCTGTTCGTAGTTGCAGACAGAATCGGGCCACAGATAACAGATCACCATTCAGTGATTTTGATGCAGATATTCCGGAGGATTTTTGGGAACCAGTCATTCGTCAGGATAACAACGTTACTGAAAGTTCCAATAGTAATAAAAAGTTGGAGGACAGGAAACAGCTAGAGGAGACAAACCCAGCTTTCCTTTACTTGTCTGATGATGAGTCTTCCGATATCAATAATAGTGGTGTGTCCATAAAGAGCCGTCGTAAAAGTTTGTCTAGGTCCAAGAAAAGTCATGACGCCAAGGCTGAGGAATTCAGATCTTCCATACCAGACACAAGTGCTGGATCTTTGCAAACTGAAGGCAAAACGGAGATCAAAAAGTCCAAAATATGTGTTAGTCATAAAACAGAGGAAGAATTGGAGAAAGCCTGTGATTACAAGTCAACACTTGAGAGTCAAAGTAAACCAGAGTGTATAGAAGTAGATTCATTAGAAGAAGCTATTGATTATCAAGACCTGTGTGACTTCTTTGGGTGTGATGGTAACAAAGTTCAACCTGAGAAACCCACCAGAAATTCTACTTCTACAAATATACGTCCAACTCCTAGCTATCCAGCTTATGATATCATCCGGACAATCCTGAAGAAAGAAAACAGATGTATAGACTATATTGAAGGCGATGGAAATTGTTTCTTCAGATCTCTTAGTAAAGTCATATATGGATCAGAGTTGTGTCACGGCGAACTCCGCCAAGCAGTAGTTGATTTATTGGAGAAGTTCCCAAGGGAATTTGAACAGTTCATTGATGGATCTGTGCATGAACACATTAAATCAATGCGAAAACTTGGAACGTGGGCCACGCAGACGGAAATATATGTAGCTGCGACCTTACTACAGCGAGATGTGTACGTCCTTTCTCCTGACCACACTGGTGAAATTTACAGATGGCTTCTTTTCTCACCACGATTCTCTTACAAGGAAGCGTCGGTGTACGATCAGTGCTACCTTACCCTGTGCCACACCAATGGCAATCATTATGACAGGATTGCTTCCGTTGACAAGAACTGTAACTGTGGTGTCCCTCCCCCGCGAATGATGGGGATACAAGGGGCAGTGGATCTTACACAGGAAGTTGTTTGATTTCGAACTCTTGTTTGTGCAATATAAGTTGAATGTACTTGTACATATATTACATGTTAATATGTGCCAAAATTTAAAGTACTGGTATTCTATATTTTTGTTCAGCAAGACTACAAGCAGTGGTAGTATTTTGTACTGTAACAGTATTGTTCTTGTTATCAATAAATTATTTCATAATAACAATCAGTGTATTTATTTTTTATTTGATAAAATTCATTAAAATCTTGATGGATTAACTTCATTTGAGGGTTTCACATGTGCTGAGCATCATAATATTCATTATACTGGTTGACATTATCAACGATCTTCCATTCATTTTGTACCTGTAATTAAAAACACACATGCTTCTACAAAAATTACTTTTATTCAAATACGTGTAAAATGGTTCAAAGCCAAGACACAAATTAATAAATCGTTAAATTTTCATATGCATTAATTTGAATTGCAGCTGCAGACAATAACATACAAATACACAAGAAATATGTACATATCAGTACAACAGGCATTACACTAACGTTAAAATTGTATGAAAAGACTTTTTATTCAGTGTCTCTCACAAGGCTGATATTTTAACTGTTGAAAATTAAAAAACAACCCAATGTTAAATGTATTTGAGGTTGCTGATACTCTAATTGACCAAAATAAAATGGAGGCAAAAAGATGTGAAAACCCTTTTGTGACAAAAGAATGACCAATAAGAATGTTCACTTTTAATGAGATCAAAATGATTACTTTTAATGGTATCATGTACTTGAAGTCTAATTAATGAGTACAAATTTTGATTTATCTACACTCAGTGTTAAAACAAACTTTACTTAATAAGTAAATACATGTATGAAAAGTGCATAAAAATACTGTAGAAGCAGAAATTTTTAAGGGAGTAGATTTTTGTTCGATTTTTTTCTCTGAGATCTAATTTCATTGTTTCAAATTAAAGAACAATATAAATATTTTGATGAGGATTTTGTTGATGAATGTTTTAAACAAATAAAAAAAAATGAAGTTTAATCCCAAACAAGTATTTCTGCTTTTACTGTATGATATAAAACATTATATGAAAGTTATATATTTTGTGACTTCTCTCAATTAAGTGTAGAATTCTGCTTCTCACTGTGAAGAAATGAATGTTATAAAATACTTTAATGATAACATGCTGCCAACAGTTCTTGAATTGAACATGATCAATGTCTATAGGGCCTAGGCTGCCATGGTTGCTGGCGGCCCCCTCTATCGTATGGGTTTTGCATGTGATCATGCCCCCTTCTTTCATTTCTATGTCGATGAACATCTAAACTGGCTTTCTGTTTATTCATAAGTCTTTCTCTCTTTTCATTATAGTAATCCTGGTCTCTGAGGTCCCTGGGTTTCATCTCCTGAGGGCTATTGTTAAAGTGTGAATTTCCTTGCAGTGGAGTATGTTCCATGTTTCGAGACTCCTCGAATCTATTATCCCATTTGCTGTTGCCTCTGCTGTATGACCCTCCTTGACCTCCATGACCTTGAAGATCCCTTCCTCCATGACCGTGATAATCCCTACTTCCATGACCATGTAAATCTCTGTTCCCTGGGCTTGGAAATTCCCTTCCGTCATGTTGATTTCTTGAACTAGGCCAAGTATTTCCTCTTTGCATAGAGGGACTTTGATTATGTGCAGTAGGGCTCTGAATAAATTGTCCTTGAGAGCCACCTGGAATATTCTCCGCTGGGCTGTTGTTAAGTGACAGAGTTGGTGTGGCACCTGAAACATTTACAATTAAATAGGATTAAAAGTATAGATAATTCTGAAATATTTCTCAAAATTTTTCAAGACTAAACTGACCTGTTCTGGGCTGTAACCTGAGAGGATTTCCCCAAACTCTGATCCCATCTAATAACTGCATGGCATAAGGCACAGAACATTCATGTTTGAATGTCACAAAACCAAACTTTTGAGGACGACCATCTTTAACAGGAATTGTTACTTTTTCAAGTGGCCCAGCCTATAAATACAAGGTTTAACATGGAAATATAAAAAAAACATACATGTTGGACAGTTACCTCTAAATGCAGAAGCAACAGTACCGGGTAGTTACCTGGTATATAACATCATTTTTCTTATTATAAAAATAAACTGGGCTCCTTCCTAAATAATTTTTCTTGGATAAGTGATACACATTAAACTTGCCAACAGGAGGTACCATGAACAATGATGATTCCATAGAAATCATAGCTGCAGAATTGTTAATATCTTTAAGAACATTTACATTGACAAGCCATAGAGCTTAAGTTCTGTATATCAGCAAAAACTTAAATTTATGGAGATTTCAACCTGAATTTTCCAGAAGAGCTATATATATATTTTTTTAGAGCTCTGTAGCTTTTCAAATCAAAGAAATAATCTACTTTAATATGTTGCAAATGGGGGAGGTAAAAGGATATAGGAATGTTTAGAAAGTATTGTTTCAGTGCCTTGGGGTTAAAAAACGCACCCCTTGTTATAGCCTATATGAAGTAGAAGTCTAGGATATTCTTATAAAATTGTTCTTACTACTGTATGTACACATTTTGAAAATTCATTCTCATTATGTATTTCATATAAATCATTTTTTTTAATGACATGTTTCTACATTTCATATGTAGCAGGTCAGTGCTGTGTATTATATTTAGGCTTTTTATCAGTACTTCGCGTTGTGTTTATTTTTGTTTTGAGACTGAATTTGGTTGACCTCTACATTAAGAATTAAACTTTACCAACTTTCAAATATTACGTGAAAACGATTTACTCTCAATATAAATGAACCATATACATAAACCAAACTCAAAGTAAATGAAACCAAGATTAACAACCCTTTATAAATTTATTATAACAAAATAAGAACAAACACGGAGGCAATAGCAAGTACTTAAAATCCCCCAACCCTGAAACCTAACTTTAACATTAATAGGGACCAAGTTTAGACAGACGAGACGGGGACTCGGGAGAAAAGTAGCTAGCGAAACCAGCTGTCTCCCTCGTCAAATAAGACGGTACACGGCTTTATATAGGGAACAGTACAATAGACAACTGTCATTAAAGTTATTGGCTATCGAATAAAGTGGGCGTTACCAAAGTAATAGAATTAAATCCCATCGGGATCGGAATACTAATAAAAATAAATATAAACGAAATCCCGATCTACCACACATACATTTAATACATATACATGTAAAACCCTACAACTACTATGATTTTATTACTATTCCTGGACATAGGTTTTGTTGATTAAGTAAAAATAACAATTTCAATGATACGTTCTAGGTACAATACACTTATGTTATCAGATATTGCATTTTAATAAACACATATTTAAAAACAATTATTATATTCACTAAATCAAATGGTACATTACTGTTCATCATTATAATACTCTGACTCTTGGGAGCCTCATGAAAGAGTTTTATTTTGAAGTAGTTAAGCAAATTTGATTCTGCAGAAATTTTGAAATTATGTGTAAAATTTAGACAGAAAGCAAATGTTAGCATGCGAAGCTCTTGAAAAGTGTGTTGCAGGAAAAAGAAAATTCAAAACTGTTTTGACTTTGTATGAAATATTTATTTGGACTGAAGGCTCAACAGGCACCATTGTTTTGTGTTTTCTTACTCTCTTTTAGATATCACATATTTCGGGACTCTAAGTTCAAAAACCATAAATTCAGTGTACAAAGTCAAAATTAGCTTTTCGAGTTAATTTTGCACTTACGATCACATCAAAAACATCACAAATAATATACATGAATATTAAAAATGATTTGATGCATGTGACTGGAAGTTGAATGTTTCAGGTTTTTTATTCATTAAATCTATATTACAGGTACAGATACATGTAATAATGATTTGGAAGAAGAGAGAGTACTCTCGAAGAGTTGAATGGTACATTCATTTCTTGAAACCTTTTAAACACAGTAATTCTAAGATAAATGGTGCTTACCTACATTAAAGAATTGTTGAAACTTGTCATTAAAATAGGACAAAGTGTTTATATATAATACCGAGCGCAGCGAGAGGCGGGGAAGCCCGCCTCGTGAAGCGAGGCTTAATGATAACACGTATATATAAGAAAATCAGTGAAAAATAGAAGTTGAATCAGTGGTACTAAGGGCCAAAAAATTTTCTTCAAGCCCTGGGTGCCGCCATATTGGCTGCCATTTTGTTAAACAAAAGTTAACTCGATCATTTTATGACTGCCGCTTGTCAATGTTTTTTGCCCCGAAGCTCGAAAGTAATTAAGATGAAAATAATTGACTATGCACAATATACAACATTTAACAGTGCTTAAATCAAGAAATACGACTAGTTTCACGTATGTCTTATCAAATTATCAGATGGAAAATAAAATCATTAACATCAAGGAACCGATCTTTTAGAGACTGAATAAAGTAGAAAAAATTCAATTCATCAACTTGGGAAAATTATAAGCATTGAAAAAAGAAATAAAAAATTATCGGAATCAAAAACTTTTCCTCGGCTATTTCCAAAGACATAACTTTTTACGTTTTACGTATGAAACATGACGTCATAATGAAGACTGAACATGTGACGTTTAGTTTAACTTTGGCTTATGATTTGATAGATTGATCCTACGGTGTGCGTTTCAAATAAATTTTGTTCTACAAAAAAAAATCAAACTGCACTCTGTTAAATCTGCACTCGGTCCAACGGTCACACCATTTACATATTACAAACTAAAGTGTATAAACTACTCCAGCTTAACATTACAATGCAATATGCTGTTACAGAAGTACATGTATACATCATACTGTAAGAAATGCAAATATTGTTTCCCGATTTATTAGCCATTAAACATGTCAGAATTTGTACAATAAGTCTGTTGTTAGAAGTCTGTAGAAATGAAATAATCATTATTAAATCAACAAAATTGAACTCTTTGGGGGAAAATCCATTACCTGTAGGAACAACTCGTACAGTATTTCTTCTTTTGTTCTTTCTGATAAATTCCCCACCCATAGCATTCTGTTGCGGCTGTCCATCACTGTCACGGTATGATCAAAAGATATTGAAAATGATTTGTGAACTTTCTCTTTCTCTTTTTTTTTTTATTATTATAATCAATGTTCATAATAGTTTTGAATAGTTAGGCCCAAATTTGCACTATAGCAAACTTTATAAGGACTAAGACTAAAGATAATATACTGAACAAACTATCTAGGTAGATTTCGAAATTCCGAAAAACGAAGACACTATTAAGTCGAGTACATGTAAGTGTATATTTATGAAATATTACCAAATTTATATTATATATGGATATTAAAAAGAACAAATCATTTGTTCAGCTGCTGCTGAATATCGACTGAGTAACATAAAGAATTATGTTATTCAATTATCATCTGACGTGAGTTAGAGTGTTTGTCGGGAAAAAATGAAAATTTGAGTGTTTTCTATATCTATATACAGAGCTCTTCTTCTGAAGGAGATTGGTATACAGTGTAGTAAAATGGACAGGACCACCCAGTCCTCCTTATAAAACATGTAAGAATATTATGTGAAAATACGTGCTCAGATCCAGAGATGGGGGGGGGGGGGGGGGGGGGGGGGGGGGGTGGGGGGGGGGGGGGGTCCAAGGGATTATTTTCCTTTTTAAAAATTTCAGTCTGATTAAAATCAAACCTTCCACTAGCTCCTTTATTTTGATGGTGCTTCCACGCGACCATCAAAATAAAGGAGCTAGTGGAAGGTTTGATTTTAATCACACTGTAAAAATTTGTACTTCAAACAACATGCAAGTACCCAAACATGATAACGGTGAAAAATTGTGTGAGGTATTCAGTGATAATTTCGAATGGAAAAGATATCAGGCTTACCCAATATAAACCTCCGATTTGATCCTGTGAATTTATCTGAACTCTGGGTAAAAGAGAAGCATGAAAAAAAAAACCTTGTAAATTTTTTTCTCATCGATTTCAATTGTACCTCATTGAGAGGTATGTGTATTTTTTGTAGCCAGTGGTAAAATAAAGCCAAGCTTGGGTCGTTGTTATAATATTTATTATACAGAAGAAACCTGAAATTGTGTAATTATACGAGTAACACAGAATAGACACAAATGACAAGACAATTAGACACAGACAAACATACACATTAGACAATGAAATGAAACAGTAATATTACAATTTAGAACGAACTTTAATTTATTACATTAATTCTTACCGGGACAAACAATCCTAATGCTTATGTATGTTGCTATACTGTATGTCGTTCTGACCCGTTCAAGGGCTAGGCGGAGAGTGTCAGTCCGGTATAAGATTTTGGCGGGGAAGAGTACATGCAGAATTAGTCATGTGACCCTATTGTCCAGTCTTGTCATTGTCCATGTTACAAATTTTAAAATCTCATACATAAACACTCACTCTACTCAAGTATACCAATCAAACACGTACGCTAGCGCTGTAATTTAATATACAAATAATATAACTGGTTACATTTGTAACAATAAAACTGAATAGAAATCTTTGTTAATATACCTTAAATATCTATTTATGGTTCATCTATTACCAAAGTTGCCTTTCAGTATCCTCGATCGAGCAAAGCACACTTCATATTAAACTGAAGCAATTAAAGCTATAACAGTTGAAATATTGGCGTTTTCACACACGGAAGCAATTATTTACCATCAGAGTTTTGTTAAATTCTGCCATCAATATTGCCGATTGGACATAAAGGAGTGAATTAACAGGCACGTAGCATCGGGGGTGGGAGAGGGTGGGGGTGGGAGTTTGCTGCCCCCTTCCCCGCTTTTTCTGGCAACAAACGTTTTTGGTAAAACATATAGGAAATGGATTTAAGGAGGCGTTGCCTCCCTCCACACTTTTTTTGAGTACGTAAAAAATTACATGCATAGGGGAATTACCAAAACGACCTTTAAATAGAAGTATCAGGTACTTTGGTCCTCGCCTCTCCCCCCACAGATTAGGAAAAATGGACGAAAAAGGTTTTTTAAGAATTTTTTTTTCGCTTGTCAAGATTTTGGATGCCCCCTCCCCTACTTTCAAAAACAATGCTACTTCTAGATTAAAATTTTCAATAGTTAACTATTCTGATATTAAACAATCTTAAAGTGCCTTTATAAAATTTAGGCGGCAGTAAAATTGAAGACACATTACAAATGCTACTTATATTGGTGCTGATAAAATTATCGAAACACCGCATTTATTTAGCATTTAGGAATGCATACTCATTGTGTAATCTTTAATATGAATTTTGCCTTAAAATACTAGTAGTCCAATTTAAGTCAGTATAATCAATATAATGGTCAGGGTCTTGAGGAAAGAACAAGCAGAAATCATTTTGTATGCAGTCAGAAATAAAAATAATAATATCGCATATTCATAAATGTAACATAATCACAAAAGAAGGATTCAAATAATGAGTTTATTACTGTTATACTTTAAACGAATAAATTGAACATAAGTTAGACCGAATACAATTACTACACAGTTGCTTTACACAATTGAAACCATTTGATCGCCGTTATCTTCATCTCTATACACGGCCCGGTGAACCGTGGCGTATAGTTCGTTAGGATCCATGTGGATTTCACCGGTGGACTGTCTGTTCCTCACCGGAAAGCTGTACGTGTCTGCTAGGAACACCTCGTTGGCGGGCGGCGGGGGCATCGGCTGACGAAGTCTCATGTCCAGGTCTCTCTCCCCATAGTCTGTGTCTATGAGGATGTTGCCGTTTTCTCTTTGACGCCTCTGGTAATCGTTTTGGCCTCTGTGGATGGCATAGCTAATGTCCCGGAAATCGCGTTCCTGACTAGGGTACGTGTTTAGAATTTCACAACCCATCACGGGCCGCTCCTTTAGACGGCCTTCTCGCCAGGACCCTGTGGAAGTTTTCCTTGGTACCTGTACATGTATCTCGTTACCACAACGCCACGAACCTTGCTTGATGATGCGCTGGTTTTGTCTGAAAAGAGCCTCGTTTCGATTTTCCGAGGGAACATCATACACTAGGTCACCCCCACTACGCAATTCTACCATCTTCTCCTCTGTTCTGTGCCAGTCTCCCAGCGTTTCTCCCTCCCTCGGCCATTCCCCTAGAATTTCACTGTCAGGTCGCACGTCTCTTCTTGCGCCATGGTGTACTTCAACATCGTTCCGCCATTCTCCAAGTTCTTTGCAATGAACTATTTCTGGTTTTTGTTTATAGGATTTCAAAGGCTTAAAGTCCGAATTTGAACCTATACAACACCTGAAAACAAAATAGATATCCATACACATGATTTTAAATTCTATATTGCGCCATATTTTCGTTTCGTAGAACCATTTTAGTACTGTACATACCGCCTTGCCATATAGATGAACACGCCAATTGCAAACACAAAAGCTATTCCGGACACAACTCCGATCCCAAGATACAAAACTGAAAAAAAACGTATAATTATTCAACGTTGATGGTTCAGTAGTTACAAAACATAGCGTTAGGATATATACCCAAGATTGATGAAATGAAAACTTACCCGCACACTTACTTGTAAGAAGTAACTTTTCTCTCTTTGGTTGCTGCCCAGCTGTGGTAGTGTTGTATGGATCGGTGTTATTCACTACAACATTCAGATCAATGGACGTGGAGAGGAATTGCTCTTTTTTCAGTACTCCTTAAAGTACGAACATAAACTAGTGTACTAACTTCAAATACCTTTACAGTAAGCGGTAGTAAATCGAACCTCCAACATTATGCAAACTATTCAAAAAAATAACAAAACAGTAGGTTCTATTCTTGCATACCATACTGGCAAAGGAATCCGATTGTCCTGTTACAAGGAACCGTCGTCAATATGGCCTCATCTTTGGAGGAAACACGGAGTGCTACGCAGCTTCCGGTAGATTTTGTGACGACAATTCCAGAAACTGTCCACGTGGTCAGCTGAGATGGCGAAATCAATCTACCTGCAACAGAACATCCTGAATAAACGCAAGGAGCTACAACGTCTAGTTGTGTTGCATTACTCTATTAAAGAGAGTCATTATTTTCCATATTCTAAAGTTCATCTTGTATATATTGTAATTTCCTTATTTTACGCGAGTACTTAATTCCGCGATTCCACTGTTTTGTATCAAATCGCAAAAATATAAAAACGCGAGCACCAGTTTTTTGTTATAATTTCATATAGTTCAAAACTTTCTGATAAATAAAAGCAAGATTTTAAAATCCAAGAGGGTTGCTTCTTGCGATTTTACGCGGATATAAATTCCTCGCGTTTAAATAGGAATCTACAATAGGTATTTTTCAGTTTGACAAAACGCGGGTATGTCACAGCTCTGAATATGAATCAGCTCTTTGCCTTGATAGATGTACTATTTAGGACGAACTGAATGATTTAAAATGAAATGTAACCACGAACAACATACCATCCAACCACCGCCATTGAACGTCCTTTTTGATGGCCACCCAGAACTTTCCAGTCGGTAGATCATCGTCAATGTTGATTGAAGCTAGGCTTCCGTTCAGAGCATGACAGGTCTGCCAAGCATTGGACCACGTGTCTGGAGTGAACGACGGGCGGAAGCAGTGGGCGCCGCCCCCGCAGTATGAACTGCTGTCTACAAAGAACAGTGCAGCATAGTTGGAGCATTTCACTGATCTAATAGTGACGACTTTTTCTCGTTAAGTTAGTCAAGTTAAGTTCAAGATCATTCAACCCCTCCCAATCCAATATCAAGTAGGTAAAATATGTGTAGCGTTTTCTCGCGGGTATACGAGAAACGAAATCAAAATAATTTGCTGAATCTAACGGTTTGTTGACCTGTTCAATATCAAGGTCATTACCAAATCGACAGAGGTACTTTAGGTGAGTGAGACAGTCCGCGGGCCGCATGGTCCTATCCCCTGACTGATCTATATGGATGTAGGCACACATTTCTCCGTCTGTTTGGTTCCCGACGATATCTATCACACTCTTTTTATCTTAAAAATGATTTTAGTTCACAAAAAGTTAATATGATGAACAATAAACAGCCATTGTTGGACAACATTAATTTACACAGCATTTTTTTGTCCTTGACGGTCTAAAATAGGAAAACTATCCATTTGAATAGTTTTGAAAATATAGTGATTATAAAAACACCAGGGCGTAATCAATGCATTATGTACAAGGCAGTATAAAAATATAAACTCGATATGATGATTTCAATATAGGGCGAAAGAATAAAAAAGGTGTGAAAATTCTACATATACTGTGGAATCACCATTGTTCGTGTGGGACCAATGTTCGTGGCTTTCGTGGTTAGCCCTTGCACACGAAGTTACATCCCCTCGAACCTATATACAAGCAAGTGTTTAGTATTTATTTACAAAATAGAACTTGCTACCGATGAAATTACGTCCCCACGAACCAGGAAAATTTCTAGCTACCCACGAACATTGACCCCCAAGAATAAATATGATTCCACAGTATATAACTTTTCCACATCAATTATATACCAACTATATCATAAAAGCAGCACAGCTGTCAATATTAGACTTATATTGACTCTCAACTATATCTGATTCAAAATAAAATAATTCCGTTGTGAACGTCTCAAAACCCAATTGAACAGTTTGATATGAATACTATTGTTATGCATGTCATTGCTTCTTATGTAACTCTCTGAGTGTCAGTGTGAACGTGAGAGGTTGCTCGCAGTGCTCCACTTACAGCTATATACAGACACGCCCTTTATTCCACCACAAGTGTCAGTGTCACAGCGAGGACATCGAATGTCACAGTCAGCCTCTGGTAGACGCGTCAGCTGGTGTAAATGATGGTCACACAAACACATCGTGCTCTGAAACAAAGAAATTTACACTTGATTATATTCTCTCAGTATCAACATTACTTCAAGTATAATCCGAATAACACGATCAAGTAATCGTATGTATCGCGTTTATATCTGAGTTCATAGATGTATCATACATATAGGCCAACTGTTCCCGTCCAACCGCATTGTTCAAAACAGTCTCTGGCGTTGATATTGTTCAGAGGAAATCCTCCCTTAATAAGGGTAGATCGAAAGCAACCTTTGTATACGATCAACTTTTTTGATGGTCTACCATCTACTAGAGACAGAACAATATGAAATGAAGTTGTATCAGTTAATTGATCGAAACATTTTTATCGATGCAATACAAAACCAGTAAGATGGTTATAAACAAGTGCTCGAGTCTAGAGATTAGTTTTGCTGTTGAACTGGATAAGGTTTAAGATGGAGGTTGATAATGATGATAATGGATGATGGAACAAACAAACAAATGACTTACCTGGCGTACCTGAGTTCCCTGGGTAATTGTGACACCGGTTGTCATAGAGATTCCAACCATTATCCAGGAGATGACCGCCGACCCAGTATATCGCTTCTGGACGGAATACGTCGTCAAACTGTGTCAGGTTTATCACGTTTGATGAAATTTGTAACTGAGCGAGATGACCTCCCTTATCCTCACATTTTGATTTTGCTGTTGACCAAGACAATGGGTGGTAAAATGCCTCCAATTGTGCTCGCACTGATGGGAAATATATATAAAAAAATATTCCAAAAGCTTGTGTGTATTTTTACTTTTCAAACAATAAAACAAGTATTAGGTTATATAAATTGAATTTTGTTGATTTTCATATTCTATTTAAAAAATAAACAACATTTGATATAGTGTTATGATAAAAGAGAAACCTACCTTTAGAAAAACAAAATAATGTAAGAAATATCAAAATCTCCATCTCCTCTGAACATAATGAGAATTCACATTAAAAGTAAGCCGGAAATGTATCAATAAATGGCCCACTAATGAGGGGAAACGTACTTAAGTATTAGTAGCAGAGTAAGAAGTAGAAGGATTGTACTTCAGAACAGTTCATTATGACCGCTGGGGAACTAAGGTAACGTACTGAGGGTATGATATCGACTGATCAACTGACTCAAACACCAGGTCTTGTTAAAATTTCATAATAATCTTTTTAATCTTCAGCTCAGAGGAAATAAAATATTATGGCTTCCTCTTTGGTGAATTTTAGAGCACAACCTTAACAAAGCTGTTCATTTAATTCAGATCAAATAAAATGAAACATTCATAAATCATCCATACAGAGAAGTGCTAGGAACGCACAGTTTTTCATTTGTAATGAACCTAGTTTAATGTACGATAAGTTTTTTTTTCATACTTTAGAAATATAAGGAATAAACAAAACTGACTTGGTAATCGTAAATATGTTATAAACATAACATAAATATAAACATGTTTATTGAAATCGTGTTTTACTGTAATTCTTTCCATTATTTCTATTTTAGAAACCCTTAAATTCTCAAACAAACCTTTAGTACACACTGAATAGGCTTCAGAGTACGTTGGTCTTTTAATTCTTTATCTTCTTTGTTATCAGTTTTCTTCATTTTGTACAGGATATCATAAACCTCAAAATGACTAACTTTTTAGAGAAAACAAACCATAAAAACTGCATTAAAATTCTTAAGATGCATACAAATGACTTAATGTCATCTTAAAGACATTCTACAGATCAAGACTTTTATCATTTGGCTCCCGATAGTTTGGATTTAATGCACGTTTTCTATTTGTAGTTAAAAGTTGTAAGATTGGTGGTAAGATTGTCAATATTTTCATGATTGTCTTTTAAAGGGCTGAGTGTTGGTTTTATTTTTTATTTCTTTGGAATTTAATTCTTGCAACGAGAGTTGTTTCTCTTTGACTATTTTATATGTCCTTGTTTCGTATTGAATATACATTTATGAATTACGGGACGTCCCCTGCCGTACAGGATTAATAACGGGCCACCCTGTTGGACTTAGCCTCATGAAATCTCCAACAAACCAAAACGTGTTATAGTTTTCAGACTTTTATTTAGATTTTGCATGAAACATATTTTTACGTGAGTATGGTTTGCACCAGCACCGAAGATCTGATTTCAACTGACGATACTAGTAGTTAACAATTCAAGATAATACATAGTGAACAATGAAATAACTCGATGAAAGAATAAAAAAAAAGAAACCATAAATGAAATCAATTATCAAACAGCTATTGAGTAACCCGTGATATTTTAGTAATAGGTACATAAAAAGAATAAAATATGATGAAAGATTAAGCGTTAGATAATATACACAGAAGTCAATTAAGAGATTAACTGTCCATCTCTGGCTGTGCCTCAGGTGGGATTAAGGCTGTGTGGATTTGAGAAAGTTTAACACAGTTATTGAAATGTAAGAACAGTTTTTGCAACAATTAACACAATGTCCGAAGAAATTAATTTACACGATAATTACATAGTCCGATAGACTATTGCAACGATTTATGCTAAATGAACAAAAGTAACTTTAAAATTCGTAATCAGAATTTGCAAGTTAATATTATGGGGTTACCCATAAAGAATATAGATGAAAATACCTCAGTAATAGAGCTCAAAATAGAGTTTATTTGACGTATATTCGCTTATTCCTCTATGCCTATTACAATTGAGTACTTGTATTTGTTGTGAAGTCACTTAAATAAATATAATCAATTTTCATTGTAATCTTCTGTATCTGAGCAATGACTGACGATCAGTAATGATTAACCTACCAAAACATTAATAACACTGTGCCGGATAGTAATGTCAGTGCCATGGTGGAATTTTTGCACCCGCCGCCTAAGCTGCATGTATCGAAAAATTCAAATATGCCATATGATAGAACATTGCTTAAGGAGTTTATAATCACCTTTGTTGTTAATGTATCTCACCTGTCAGGTGAGATATATTTACCTTAAAAAAAGATTCCTACAGAAAAAAAATATATTCTCATAGGAAAAACAATTTCCCTATAGAATATTTGGAATTTCCTACCGGAATAAAAGAAGTGGCGATAAGAAAAAATTCCGATGGGATTTGAAACCTCCCATTGGATTTTAAAATCCGATAGGAAATTTTAATCAATAACTAATAGGAAAACTATCTCTTTGAATCAAATTCCTGCAGGGAATCTATATTTCCTACAGGGAATGTGATTTCTTTAAGATTTTTTGAAAATCCTAGAGGATTTTCAATATTTTCTATAGGAAAATTAATTCTCCTATGGAAATTATTTTCCTATGGGATATTAATTTTTAATATGTCAGCAGAGACAGACTTAAAACAAAGGTGGTTATATACTCTCTAGACAATGGTCTATCAGTTGGTATATATGGATTTTTAAGAAACTGCACCCAAAGCGGATGCAAAAATGCCCTTTGGCACTGGCACAGTGTTTAATGTTTTATGAATGAAAATCAGAATTTCGTTTTAGTTTTTGTTTAAGTTGTTTTTGAATTCTTTTCCTTGTGTTTCTGATGAATATGAAAGACATTGTTTTGTCTTCATACAAACGTATGTTAAAAAAAGTTGCCTTGCCTGTCTCTCACAAATGAAACCTGCACTGCACAAAAATGTCTGAATATGAACAAGATAAGGCATAGTTGTAGTTCATGAAGACTGCAATCTGTTTCACGGATTTGACCTTTCTCATCTACCAAAAAAAAAAAAAAAAAAAAAAAAAAAACCCGGAAAATTTTCATGTCCCATCTAATTAGAATGAACTTGGAAATACCAAGATGAGTGTTTTAGTTAGATATCAACGTCAAGGCTAAATATAGTGGATTTCCCGTCCGTAAAATGAATAAGACACAATGTTGATTGACACGAAACAACTGAATTAGTATTCAGAAAGCAGATAAACAATTTGTTATCCATCAGGTATGATAACATAAATACCGTTCGCAAGCGGATGTCTAATTGTTATTTTAAATTAACCTTTAGAACCCTAAAAAAAGAAATTAAACTGGATTTTACATACCGGAATTCTCATCAGTAAAACTTCTTTTTATTGCATCTTTATTCAAATGAATCATAAATCAAAATAAAGCACAGTGTATATATATAAACCTTGTAAAAAAAAAAAACCCAAGTTTTTCAAGATATACATGCATGAAAAATTAAAATGAAGTATATCTACACGATAAGATGAACAATAGAGCTAAGAGACACATCATAGTGAGACTAATATCAGACACCTTAAAATTAAATAATCTGTTCGATAATTTCTAAAGAACATTGAAAAAAGAGGTTTTTTTTTTTATTATTATTTATTGTGATTGCGCAGATGTAAGATTTCTAGTGACATGCTACGAAATTTAATAGATGAATGTATATAATGAATCCATTCATTGAACAAATTGCTCAAAAGTTTTTAATCAAAGTCTGCCAAAAATTTATTTGTTAAAATGTGGATTTCTTGAAAATATTGATTCTCACACTTTATCGTTTAATTAAAGTTATTACGCTTTTATATGCTTATTGATGTTGTAGAAAATTATAACATTTTGTATTGTATCATGATGGCATACTTTAGTTGTGTGGGAATTTTTAATATACGCATTCAAATTCGAATTCAAATACTTCTTTTTAATCATTTCATACTTGAATAGCTTATGAGTTTTATTTTCCTATACTAGTATATGGAGGATTTTAATCGGATTTTATAGATACTTGATTTCTTAGTCTTGCATTTGAAAAGAACTTTGTTATATACCATATTAAGTGTGATATAATTAATTCTGTCAGGCAGTGTACTATTTTGTGTTGACAATTATCTTTGCAAAGATAAATACGGACAAAAACTCATAACCGTTTAATGTTCAGTCAATATTTCTCCCTTAGAGCTACAGTTCTTTATTTATCCCATGTAGCTTCGGGAACCTCATTTGTTTTCGAGCTGTGGATTGAGACTTTTCTCATACCACCGATCAATACACTAGTTGTATTTATGAATTTATTTGAAATTAAATATAAGTCTATGCGTTATTTCAGTAAGAGATAGGACAATCTTTTTTTAATTGTTTTTAATCTTTTTTTAATTGTTAACAGCTAACGGATGATTAAATGTGAGGAATTAAATTGATATCTAGACACAATGATGTGTTTAGTTATGTTGGCCTTTCTCTATCGAACGTTTTCCCCTTTAACAAAACACCACATATTCAATAAAGTTACAATTACTCATTTGCATAATTATTGATTTACAGAAATGTCTGGACAAAATCCAGAAAATGTATCCGTCATGAAATAATTTCTGGATCGACGACTTTATTTACAGAAGAATTTAATCAAATCAAGTTTCTAGAAAATATAGAAAATTTAGATAGCACAAATTTCAGTTGTCAAGCAGAGTTCAAATAAATCTATCAGGGAGGTTTCCGTTCTCGCCAAATCTCTTAACTGTTCGAACTTATTTATCATAGTATTGCTATGGCGAAAAATCAAACCGCACTGAATTACAGCGGGAATATTTATGTCCGGTTGAATAGAGAAATTGAATCACCCAATGCTTTAAAAAAATCCATCAGCATATTTGATTCTAGTGTTTATCTTGCATTCTTTAATCTCTCAATAAAATTTCTTTTTTCTCCTCCATTAATGATAGATTTATTGCTGTCAACAGCAGCAAAGTTTTTGAAATGATGGATTGCTGATGGTAATGATATATAAGCATCACTTTTCTAAACCATTATATAATAAAGGAATGAAACACAGATAGCGTATACAAATTTTTAGAAAAATGAAAACACATATTATTCTGTTGATTTGGGTTCATTTTGTCGTGATATACTCGCAATTGCTGAGGAAAAATGGAGATCGTGGTAAGGTTTTGAACACTTCACAAATACTGTCATAAAAGATGTTTTGTCAATTTTTCCGGCCAATTACAACGTTAAAAGTAATAATCGCTTTAAATAATTATTAAACACCTGTTTTGTAGTAGTGAGAAGATTCGAAAGAATTCATAGTTTTGCTATACCTCTACGTACAAGGATACTGGATCAAAGTAATTTAATGGGTAATTCAATAATCAACGTCATGTTTTGATTTTTGTAATGATGAAGATTGTAAAGTTTTATAAATGATGAAGATTGTAAAGTTCTATAAACTTTCCAAATCTTATTTCAGTTCAAAGAAATTATGTACCACCATCTCGCAGATACCCTGTTCCGAGAACATCTCAATTTTTATGTCAAATGTGTTTGCAATTCGCAGATCAAAATAATTTGGACTCAAGTTACTGTTCACAGTATTGCCCTGCACTTCAACCTCCACCTGTTTTCGCCTTGGATTTCGGACACAAATTCTAAGAGAAATCATTATGTATTAAATACCTCCTGACATTTGTTTTATTACGAACAATTCTAACATAGCACATGTCTTTAAAATATATTTTTTATAGCATTTATCAAACTGATTCCGTTAAGTTGTTCGCAATTGCTTGATTGAATAACAGTTCCACAATAATATAAAATTATAAAATACTGCATATTTGATGCTGTTAAGAGGGCTAGATGGTCATGGCCATTTTTAGACTGTTTTGATTTTTTTTTAATAACGAGAGCTCTGTATAAACATTAAGAAAAACCTAAATGTTAAAAGCTAAAATTTATGAATTTTTTTCTTTTCTATATATTAGTTAAGATGAGAGATTAACAATCATATCTAATAAAAATTAAAGGTAGATAGATTTGAATGTTTTCTTCACAGCTGTAGTTCAAATCATTGAGTATTATATATTTGATTAAAAATCGACAATGAACAGTTTATGTATAAAGAAATGGTATAGAGTATAATATAATATATATAACTGAAAAAATATCCTAGAAATTTGGTAATCAATTATCAATGGTAATGAAGATAGGAATATTGAACCATGGATGTGGATTTAAACAAGTGTAACTTTGTATTTGTTGTAATCTACAATAAATTCACTATCATGATAACATGCACTTGTATTTACTTTTCAAAATTACGCATGTACTTTTTTTTTTTTTTTTAGTTTTTTGGTTAGCAAAAAACCACATGCATGTATTTTGGTGTTTATTTAATAAACCCTGTATGGTCGTTACGTATCAATTTTTTCTAGGAAAAGTTTTAAACTTTCTGCAATATACTCTGATGCTAATTTATAGTGCTAAATTATATTTTTAAAAAAGACAGACAGGGGTAAGGTTTAAAAAAGGTGCATTTGTTCTCAAGCTTTGAACTACATGTACATGCAATCACCCCTAATTTATTATATTCTGACAAAATAAATCAAACAGTATATTAATCAGTTATTGATGCAATATTTATCAAAAAGTTAAAGATCATACTTATAAGCATAGATTTTAAATCTAACAGGTATATGAGTATTGGGGTAAGTTTGCCACGTCCACCCATATTTGTAAGAAATGTATTTTATTAATTGCGATGTTACTCTGTAAACAAGAAACGTACAATTAAACTAAATCAAAACATAAAAACAAAGTATTGTTTGAACTTTACTTATATGACAAACATAACAACGGAAGATGAATAATTCATATACTGACCATTTTGCCATCTTGTATGATATCTCACGTACTGCTACTCACACATTTTATTTTCTTTAATATAAGAGTTTAAAAGAACCCGTTGAGTCTATGTACATAGAGTACAGAAACCATTCAAATTTTAAAAATATAAGTTCTCTTTTGGAAAGCCATTCATTTAATCTGTAAAAAAAATTGGGAAATTCTGGAAAAATTTTCAAAATATTTAGAAAATTTCTTGTTTTCCTTACGTTTATTTTTAAAAGAATCTTAAAACTGGTCGTGAGTGGTATATAGTGTAAATATATTGTACTATTTCGGATTAAAAGCAATACGCTGAATGTCTTAACAACTAGCTTTCTTTTCATTTCATTTATTATCTAAGCGAATTTTAATTGGATTAATTTGTGGGTGACGCTTGACTTATTATACCCATTTGGTTAGCAGCACAGTTTGCAGCGCAAAAATGTAAGTCCACATGTTAAAAGCAACATGTAGGTAGATTGATTTTATACTGCATCTGTTTTTGTATTTGTTTAGTTCATTAAATTTCAAAATTTAAATTATTATTATTGAAAAAGGAACGGATCATACCAAACTATGACGAACTTTATTGAATTTGTCGTTGGAGATTTCTAGTATAGTCTAATATAATGCTAACCCTCTTTGTATAGAAAATACGAACCTTTTCACTCAATTCATACAGTATCTTATTATTACAAGCTTTGTAAAATATTAGAAAAGTGAAAAAGGAATATTGAATTATGAGTGCTGCTGCTGATGGACGATCACCAATAAGTGAAATTACAATTTGAAAAATGATGCTTGTCTCATATGCAATTTAATTTAAAAAAAAAACAAAAACAAACATTGTCTATATATAAAATAAAATTGCAAGCTTATCAAAATAGAGCGAATAGGTTTGTGTAAATGAAAGTAGCTATGCATTTAAAATGATAAAATAAAAACAACCCAAAAAGTTAAAAAAGCATCCGCCAAGAAATATTACACATCGGTAGAAATTTTCGTTTTTGAAATGAAGACATATCCATTTGATAATTATGTTATTTTGCATAGAATTTTCATATATACATTTAATATTATCAAATTCTTTTCCTCGTGTTTCTGATAAATGAGGGAGTTATTACATTTTATCTGCATATAAACTGTTAAAAGTATTTTTTGTTCAAAACGTAGCAATGCAAGTCTCTTGCAATTGAAAAAGGCATGGCACAAAATGAACAAGATAAGGTGTATATGCAGTTAATGAAGAATGCAATTTGTTTGACTGACGGATTTGATCACTCTTATATACCGAAAAATAAAAAACCCAACAATAAATCAAAATTAAACCGAGAACATTTTCATGTTACATCTAAAAAAGAATGAACTTGGAAAAACCGACATGCGCGTTGTAGTTTATATCAACGTCAAGGCTAAATACAGTAGATTTCCGGTCCATAACAGGAATAAGACATAATGTTGATTGACACGAAACAACTGAATTAGTATTCAGAAGGCAGATAAACAATTTGTTATCCATCAAGTATGATAACGTAAATACCGTGCCCATGCGGATGTCTTAATTATCCTTCAGAACCTTGATAACAGAAATTAAATTACAAGCAATTTTAATCATGTGGATTTTATACACCAGATTTCTCATCAACATAACTTATTTTAATTGCGTCTTTATTTACATTGCATTTGTATATGAATCACAAATCAAAATAAAGTAAATTGCAGAAACACAAACCGTGTAAAACAGAAAACACGTATTTCAAAATATTCACGCAGGAAAAATCAAAATAAGGTACATTTACATGATAACATGTCGGGGCCTACACTTGTTGTGTTTCAACTTATAAACTGACCTTCCTTTTATTGTATTGTCAAAATATAAAGTATTGTGATCTCTTATTTATGAAAATGTATCGAAATGTATTTTGTGATTTCTATATAATTAAAATCACCTTAATGAATTTTACCAGTTTTACTGCGTTATCGACTTTACAAAATATGAAGTTTGAAATGTTGATTTAACAATGTGACTTGATGATATTGAGATAGAAATTTAGACAAAGAACAAATAAATAAATGCTTTAAAGTTATTTCGATATGAATGTGCTTTCATTTCTTCTGAACATATTGCGAAAATATCGTTATCGAATGAACTTAGCTGGCGCGGGAGTTCTGATGGTACTTGTACGTCTCCTCTCTTTGAATTTAGCAGTAGACGGCACACGTAGACTGATACTGACAGTTGTATATAAATAAAAAACAAAGAACAGCCATTACTTTATATTAATTTCAATTCATTAGTGTTTGAAATCGTAAATTAAATGACTACTGTACAATCTGTTTATAAGCAGTTCATTATGATCTAATTTTAATTGCTTTTAAATAATATTATGCATAAACTGATCGCATGGGCGTTGTATTTTCTCATTATTATGGTTTGATGAGAGTTTTTCCACCACACGAATAAAGAAAAGACTCATATCAAATCATGATAATGAGAAAATGCAACGCTCATGCAATTAGTTCATGCATAATAGCATTTGATATCGTAGTTAGCTTACATTGTAGCTGAGAGAGTGGGTCATCATCCCAAAAAAATATTCAAGGTCGTGTAATTTCAATTTGAAAACAGATGGGTGAAAAAAGCCTCATCGATGGGAGATCATTGTGAAAACGTGATTATTGAATCATGATCATAATTTTGGGATAGGACTTCTCATCTCTACCGCCCCTAACTACGATTTCAAATGCAGATATTCGGATGCTTGACAATAAAAGAAAAATCTAATTTTTAGAGTTTAATTCCTTTATTGTGGATTGAATTTCGTGTAGCTAATATTCGTAGATTTCTATTTTTTTGATAGCTTATGGGCTCAACATTTCGTGGAATTTCTTTTATGATAGATATATCAATAATATTACTCATATAATGAGTGCTGCTCAATTAAAACACGTATACATATAATGAGTGCTGCTCAATTAAAACATGTATACATATGATTTGAAATCTTAGTAATAATCTACAAAAGACAAAATGTTAAAAAAAATAATATCATATAGTGATTAAAGTATTTAGTAACTCAATCAAAATGTAAGTATCTAGCAAATACATAAAACTTATAAGGGTGTTTTAAAATTGAGTTATATTGTTGCCCAAACCTTAGACGACAAAGTTAAGTTGACATTTCTTGTTTACAGACAAGAAGTCATCAAAATTTAAACCAAAAGCCTAACAAATTTTATTATATCAACATAATTAATTCTCATTATAAAGAATTGTGAGAATATTTCTACGCATTTGTATTAATGCTATAAATTTATATCGGAAAATAATATTATGATTTGATCAAAGTCAATGAAGCTTGAAATAACGGTTTAATCGTTGAAAATATATCGACTTGCTCTTATCTCTTTGTACGGGTCGATCTAATTTTGACATTATATACATTTTATAGGAAGAGGACTCTAAATTAGATTTGCCATTTGAAGGTTTAACACAACATCAATAAGCTCTTATACGTTTCCGTAGATATTGGACATGTACACGTTTTTGTTTTAATTCTTAAGACACGTAAATTAGTAACACGTCGACAAATAGATCTGACAGGTCATCTTAAGGTCTGACAAGACAGTATAATGATCTTACAAGTCGACAAAACTATCTGACAAGTGGTGGTAAAATATGTCACCATACTTATGAATTGTATTTTCCTAAATATTGAGGATTTTATTAGTTTGATTTTATAGAAAATTGATTTTATTGATTTACATTTGAAAAGTACTTGTGTAATGTCCCATACTAGATGTAATGTATTTATTCCTGTTAGGTAATATACTATTTTCTATTGACGTTTAGCTTTTCAAAGATAAAGGCAGACAGAAACTCTAAGAAACCGTCTAACGATCAGTAGATATTTCTTTTTACGAATTTCAATAATTACTCTTCATTCATCTCGTGTAGCCTGGGGAACCTCATTTGTTTTCGAGCTGTGAATTGGAACACATTTTATACCACCAATCAATGCATTAATTGTATTCATAAATCTTTAATTACATTTCAAATTAAATGTAAGTCTATGTGTTAGGTCAGTAACAGGAAGGACGATTTTTCAAATTTGTTAACCTTTTATAAATAGATGATTAAATGTAGGAATGAAGTTGATATCTTGACAAACTAGTTAACCGAATGGTTGGTATTGATTTATGATGCCCTTTTTCTGTGGAATGTGTTCTCTTTAAAAAAAAAACCCCACATATGCAATATAGTAACAAATACTCATGATGCATATAATTTTCAGATATGTTTTGACAAAAACCAGAAAATGTACTTGTCATGTAATAATTTCTAAATCGAAGACCCTATATGCACAATAATTTGTTGATATTGATGACAATTTAGGTTTTTATTATATAGAAAAGTCAATAGCAATGGTTTCTGTTGTCAAACAGTATCGAGTACATCTATCAGATAGGTATCCGTTCTGAAAAAAATCTGTAAACAGTTTGATTAATCAAAGGATT
This sequence comes from Magallana nippona, assembly GCA_033439105.1. Lineage (NCBI taxonomy): Eukaryota > Metazoa > Mollusca > Bivalvia > Ostreida > Ostreidae > Magallana > Magallana nippona. The sequence continues at coordinate 51,202,070 of CM065918.1, read as the reverse complement.
GTATAAAAAAGAAAAAAAAAACCGAATTGAACTGCAACGGAAATATTAATAATTCGTTTATTTGACATATTGCCAAGTGCTTTAAAAGAAAATCTCATCAGCATATTTTAGGCTTGTGTTGATCTTGCAAGCTTTAAACCCTGAAGAAAATTTATTTTATTTCCTACTCATAACGTAATATTTTATTGATGACATTAAATCTATCAATAGAAGCAACACATTGAAATGATTGATGGTTCATATTCAGGATCTATAAACAGTACTTTTTTTAAACCATTGTCTTATTTGCGAATGATACAAGTAGAGTGTACAGATCAAAAAAATGAAAACGTATATTTTTCTGTTGATATGCATCCAATTTGTATCGACATACCCACAATTGAGGAGGACATTTGGAGATCGTGGTAAGTTTTAGTTTTAACTGTTTATTAGTTTAGCTTAATTTGATATTAAGACTTGTTAAAATAATACATCTGTATTTTTTAGCAATGAGCAAATTGAAAAGGACTTATAGTTTTGCTATACCCTTACCTACAAGGATATTGGATCAAAGTGACTTAAGGGGTAATACAGTAATCAGCGTCATATTTTGAATTTTTTTTCATGCTTTAGAGTTTAACTTTATTAACTTATATAAATCTTATTTCAGTGCAAAGAAAATATGCACCGCCATCTCGCAGATACCCTATAGCGAAATCAACTCAATTTTTGTGTCAAATGTGTTTGGGATATGCAGTACCAAAAAAGTTGGACTCAAGTGACTGTTCACTGTATTGCCCTCAACCTAAAGCTCCACCTTTTCTCGACTTAAATTTTGGACGAAGATTATAAGAGAAAGCATTATGTATTAACTACGGGAAAGAATACCTGATATATGTTTTATTACGAACAATTCAAGAGTATTTTGTGTCATTAAAATATCATTGCCTATTTATAAAAATGATTTCGCTTTGTTATTAGCAATTACTTGATTGAAGAGTAATTCGACAAGCATATAACTTTTTTGGTTGTCAAAAATCATCTATTTTTATATTTAATTCGTTGTGAAACGTTGCAAAATGGAATAGAGATGTAAAGAGTCTAAATAAATAAATTAGTATTGCGTTCTCCCTTAAATTTTTTTTTGCAATTTAACACATCATAATGATAATTATATCGCTCATGACCCCAAAAATGCTGATGATATACATACAGTAATAATAATAATGATTATGATATAATAATAATGAAAATAAAAATTATTTTCTAATGCTACTTTGTGCATCAGAGAAATCTTTGAAGTTTATATTTGTTCATTCATGTTACATGCTAATGAATAAACGTTAAAAGAAACATGCTGATTAATGACAAATTGCTACATTCATAAAAAAGTTATGTCTAAGCCCCAACACAATTTCTAAAATTGATTAATGTATCAATGTATCAATAAGTTTCCCCCCCCCCCCCCCCATATTTTGAAGAAATATATTTTATCGATTGCAAAACAATTGATTGACAAAATCAAAATATTATATACATAGTAATGTTTGAAATTTAACATGCAAAACATCAGAAGATAAATATTCTAAATTTCTAAATACTTACCATTTTCCCATAATATTTGATATCTCACAAAGGCATATTCACACATTTTGCTCTCAACGAAAAAAGAATATAAGGTTTTAACAACACCAATAACAAAACATAAGAAACTGGTTTGTCTCAAGATAATTTTTCCTTTAGAAAAAAAAAAACAATTTCAATTTCCAAAATAGGGAATGAATTATTAGATAGGTAAAGAACAGGAGGTTATAAAAATATTTTTAAAACCCACGAACGCTCATTAAAAGAGACCCCAAAAAGTGTTTGTAAATGTAAGTAATAATGCATATATAAAGGTAGGAAAACACCCGAAGTTAAATAAGCATCTAGTTATTTAAGTCTGTAATTCGGAGATACCAGCTAAGTAGTGAAAGAAATATGCAAGGGATCACAAGCTTGAAAAAAGACGTTTCAACAATAAAAGGAGAGCTGTACAAATGAAAAGCCAATGAACCTGTAGAGATTCCAAGCAAAATAAGAGCAAGTCATATATTTTTTTTTTTTTTTTATAGATTTTATATATAATAATTACAATAAATTAAGTTTTTGTAACGGAAGTTTGGTAAGTTTACATGTGCACATGTAAACTTGCATCAACCTACAGGTATATATATAGACTAAAGATCTAGAGCATGCCCAAATATAATAAGTATTCTTTATATTTACTACGGAAGGGCCTACACTTGTTGTGTTATAACTCCTACATTGTCCTACTTGTCACCTCACTTTGAATCTAGATCTAGGAAACACATGTTTTGTGGAATCATTGGAATTCGTGTATGCTCAATTTTCATGGATTTCGTTGATCCTATCATCCATGAATTTAAATCCACAACGAATTATGAACAATAGTATTGAACAGGGCTACCCTAAATGTATGACCATAATTCAATAATCACGTTGTTCCAACGATCTCCCATAGACAAGGCTTGTTTCAACCATCTGATTTATATCAAACTGTCACATGCAGTCTAAATGTGCCGTCTACAGCTAGATTCAGAGTGAAGTGACCTAAACGTACCATCAGAACTCCTGCGCCAGCGAAGTTCATTCGATAACAATCTTTCGCAATATGTTTCCCAGAATTGAAAGCATATTGATATCGACATGACCATAAAGACATTTTTTTTTATTGTTCTTTGTCCAAATTTTATCACAATATAATTAATATTGAATCATATTCTTAAATAAACATTTCAAACTTCATATTTTGTGAAGTCGATATGTCAGATAGCAATAAAACTGGTAAAATTCATTAAGGTGATTTTAATTGATATATAGAAATCACAAGATACAATTCATTACATTTGCATAAATAAGAGCTCACAATAATTTATATGTTGACAATTCAATATAAAAAGGACAGTTTATAAGTTGAAACACAACAGGTGTAGGCCCCGATACGCTTCCGTAGCTTACAGGTTACAGTTAAAGATTTTTACACAAGTGGCCTTAAGAGACTTGACATGAAATTTGAAAAGAGGTTAGTACAAGATTAACTGTTGCCAATATCCAAATGATTTTAAATAAAAATTAAAAAATCAGTTTCCAAAATATTTTGATTTATACAGATGAAGAAAACTTTAAACTTACCAATTACATTAAAACAAGTGTGCAAGGAATTATCTAAGATACCTCAGAGGAAGTTATACATGGTGATTTTTAAATGTAATTTATACACTCTCAAGTAAAAAATTATGCCCTGTTCAGACAACTGTTATTTAAACAGGCAGTTGATATAAAAACCATCGGTGAATTTGCAAAGCTGGTAGTGTAACATAACTGTAAATGTGAATGAGGTTATGTGCATTTATTTGCATTTTGTCATACAGTTATTGTAAAAAAAAATGAAACTGCTCATTGTTCATATCCCAATGACCAGTATTTGAATGAAAGGTCTTTAAATCCTGCCACATATCTGAAACACCTACGTGTAAATTAGGTTAATTTTATCATTCAGTAAGGTCTTGGCTTCATATTCTCGGTCAACCCATATCACCAGAAAAGGTGTACAAGCTTACTGTGGCCTGTTAACAAGATCGATATATAACTACCTTATTTTTTATATTGAGAGCATTTCTTATTAATTAAGTGATTTAACTACCTTATTTTTTATATTGAGAGCATTTCTTATTAATTAATTGATTTCTTTGCAAGTACCATCAAAAGATATTTCACCTCAAAGAAGGAGGCAGATAACAGAGCGTCAAAAAACATAGCAGAATTACACAAAAAAGAGGCAAGAAACCTATGAGAGAAAATGAGAATGGCTTTATCATATCATATTTCAACAGTTCAGATATTTCTTAATGATTTTTTAATTCTAATTGGGATTGTACCTTTAAAATAATATGTGATGTTTGAAGCTGATTTAATAGGAATACCAAGCGTTTTGTTTGTACTTTTTTTCAAAAAAATTTAAACTATTTTAAAATTCATTATATTTGTTCATAATTGCAGAAACTTAGACGTCGGCTGTCTGTCTTGGACAGGAGAACAAAATGGTCTAAGGACAAGAAGGAGCTTGTGAGTAGATTGCGACCAACAAGTCAGCGCTTAAGTATATGAGCAGCGACGAGGATGGGGATGATGGCTTTATTTCCCACCCTTTTCCCACGGAAAGTGAAAGCTTCCAATGTGAAAGACAGTCTGGACAAAAAGTTCCTGGAGATTTGTCCAGTCAGGAGTAAAAGACTGCTTTCCAAAAGGAAACGTGGAAGTCTTAAGGAGAAAGAACCTCCGACACTTCCAGAACAGTTTATGTGGATTGTGTCCACTTAAGGGTGCCATTTATAATTCAGGACTTTAGCCGTCAAAAGTTGTTTTATTCTAGCTAAATTTCAAATTTCATCGGAAATTGTTCTAAACATACTAAGTATCTGAAATAATCATCAGTGTTTTGGGTTTTTTAAAAATGTTACTAGATAATATCCCGCGTTTACAAATTAATGACACAATGCTACAATGTTGAATCATATTTTATATTTTATTTTTCGTATATACTATGTCCGAATTTTTTCCTTATCGTTTCCTTAACCTATTCTTTATAATTGAAATAAAAACAAACTGCATAGCTGGCTATTTAGAAAAAGGATAAAAAAAAATCTGAATTGGATAATATATACATGTTGCAGCTGAGTGGAAAATGAGTGCAATGATTTTATTTTAACCAATGAGTGGTTATTTAAGATGTCATATTTCTAAATTTTGTTCTTTAGGTTAAATTTCACTATAATTTTTATCACTGACCCAAATGTGAATTTCAGATTGAAGACCGTTTTGAACACCCCCTCCCCCCTAATTTTACTTCCCGTTTAGTGCATACATATAGACGTATACCACAATATGTTCCATGTTTACAAATTAATGTCTAAAGTTTATTACCAAACTGTCGTGGTATAAAAATGTATGAAATTAAAAAACACTAGTGTATGCATACTAATTTGCATTGTTTAAACCAAAGTTGTCATATCCAAACTATCTCGCCCTACACTTTCCGCCATTGTGTAAATTAGTCAAACCGCTTTCACTCTGAAAAATAAATTCTTTCGATCAAAACTAAAATTGCATCTAATTTTCCCATTTTATTCATTAACTTTTTTGTATTACCCAAAGATGTACGGAAGCGTATCGGGGCCTACACTTGTTGCGTTTCAACTTATAAAATGTCCTTCTTTTTATTGTATTGTCAACATATTAAGCATTGTGACCTCTTATTTTTGTAAATGTGTTGAATTGTATCTTGTGATTTATATATAGTTTAATTCGCCTGATTGAATTTTACAAGTTTTATTGCTATCTGCGTTATCGACTTCACAAAATATGGAGTTTGAAATGTTGATTTAAGAATGAAATTTAATTATATTGAGACAAAGAACAATAAAATAAATGCTTTATAGTTATGTCGATATCAAAATGCTTTCATTTCTGGGGAATCTATTGCGAAAATGATACTATTGAATGAACGTCGCGGGCGCGGGAGTTCTGTAGGTACATGTACGTCACCTCACTTTGAATCTAGCTGTAGACAGCACACGTAGACTGACATTGACAGTTTGATATAAATCAAAAACAAAGAACAGTAAATACTTTATATTAATTGCATCAATCATCTTAGTATTTGATATTGTAATTATGATCTTCTATGTTTGGGTTACTCTCAATTAAACATTTGATATGAGTTTTGAAAACATAAGCTGACTTTTTTCTGTTTGCTTTCTTCAGTAAAATCTTCTTTTCTTTCAGCACAAGGACGTCATGTAGCACATTTCTGAACCTATTTTTCGACTTCTAAAATGTTGTGTCAACGTGTTTACAACGAGCAAAAAATCATCCTTCAAAGCACAGAGTCTGCTTAAAGTATTGCAATTGTAACATGTGAACAAATACTATTTTATTACTAATTATATTAAAAGACGCTTAGTGATTATTAATATTAAAAAAGATTTTTGCGAGGATATTTCTGATGAATCTTTCTAATGAACAAAGTACTTTTAATATATCTTTTTTAAGAACTGAATAAAGTATAGAATATCATAGATTTGCGCATTCAATAATTAACGCATATCTGATATTAGATGCCATCCAATATATAGCAAAGCAAAAGCAAGTCACTCAAATATGGTAGTTTTATGAATTTTTTTTATCTCTATATCACAAACATTGTAATGACTCTAAAACGACATATACAAGCCTAAGCTTTAAATCACTATGTTAAATCTTTAGATGGTTAAAGCTTCCACTAAAACAAAAACAATAATTTGGACGTTGTAAATCTGCCTTTGTAATGCTATGATTAATTGCAACTCATTACATTAAGGTTAGTGGCTCACTTTAATTCCTGTAGCCTCTATCAAGAAATCCATCCGAATTTTACATTATGACAATTTGTTCTTTCTATAATGAAATGATTATAAAAAATATAATTCATTAATGTTCAAAGTGGCATTGTTTGTCCACTGGTTCACTCAGTTTGCTTTTAATAATAGTGCAATGCACACAGTTTGAATGTAGGATGCAGATCTTACTGAAGAATCAATATTAGAATTTAATATGATTTCTTTGACTTCATTAATGATGTCTACCACAACCTAACATAGACATGATGCAACGCAGATAAATGCATTGTCAGTTAGAAAAGCGAAATTTTATTAATACTGATGTGCATGAGAAGAAAAACAAAGATTTATTTCTAAAATATTAGACTAGAAAATAAATTGACAATTTTCCGCAACATCAGGGAGTTTATCCTGCAGTTTCATCAATATTCCTGGGTATCAATTTTAGTGGATTCAATGAAAATCACAATTTCAAGGATACTAAATTCGTGGTCAATGATCTTATCATCACAAAATGTGGGTAGGAAATGCATTTCAATGAACATTTAATTTCGTGGATCAATTTAACAACGAAATCCACGAAAATTGGTATTCAATGAATATTGATGAAACCACAGTATATATGCCTTATTGTTGTTAAAGGTTTAGAATTAAGATATAAATATTAATTGTAAAGAATGTCCAATAAAAGTCAAATGATGTAATAATTAAATATATCAAAGTTAAGAAAGCGTTTGTTGTTCTAAGCTCTGTCGCAAAGACGTGTAAATTGCTAAATTCCACCAACTCGGTAAAGTCTATCCGAACTGTAAACGATAAGAACTTACAGAAAACGATATATTAGCAATGGAATCGTGACACACTCAGCATTATAAAACTTTTGTATCGTTTGTAGTGTATTTCTCTTTAAGTTGGTTGAAAAAATCAAAAGTTTTATTGGCAGCCTGAGATGCCCTTACCATGTTATACCCATGATATATACATACATTTCATTAGAAGTCCCTGAGTAAACATTGGTCAATCCGATCAGGACGGTACATATTTGAAGATAACGAAGTATGAACCGGTGCTCAAGTCTGTATGTTTAATTATAGTGCTCTCTTTAATGCATTTAAATGATACCAAACATAAATTTGTTTATACAACATTAGGAATATTTAAGAACAGGAATCAAAATATCTGAAACACAGAAAAATTTGCAAGAAAATATAAAAAAAAAAAAATCCCATTAAAAAACAACACAAAGACTTGAGCAAGTCTACGGTGCACCGCATGACAGTAAATAACCGGATCTAAATGATGGTATAATTAACTTAGGGCGTGAACTACTTTATTTGTAAAACTGACGAGAATAAAAATGGAAGAAAACAGGACTAGATCAGAAACCAACGACGAGTTAAGATAACATCTGACGGATTTCCCAATCTCCCAAACAGACCCGCATATATCAACTGTACGAGGCATGTAGACAATTAAAGATGATGGATAATTATAGAGTAATTTTCCTGTAGTCTATTAATCATCAACGCATATTCAAAAAATTCAATTTTTTGCATTTTTAAATCGAATTCTGTACTACGTAGCTCTCTCTCTCTCTCTCTCTCTCTCTCTCTCTCTCTCTCTCTCTCTCTCTATTTGAGCGCATCTTTTTCTTTCATCGATCGATTTTCATACTTAAATTGCATGTATAATATTAGTCACACAGTATTATCTACTGACCTACTGAACCAATACAGTTGGGCATCAGTTATCCGGGCGCTTTTTTTCCCAAGTCCAATCGTCCGGATAGGTGAAGCGTCCGGATATCCGAAATGTGTCTATTGTTGTCATTAATGATAATGTATTTGATTACAATGGCCCCCGGTGTTAATACTGTTAACTTTTTCTTTAGCCTTTTATACGAAATAGCAACAAATTAGAGTTTTTCATTGACATACAGAGAACCCCGCTGTATTGTTATTTTGTCAGGAAATATTAACCGGACTATATTAATAACCGAATCTAAATTCATTGTGTCCAAGCGTGATATGTGTTCATTTACTTTAAACTATCTATTTTATATTTTAACTATTTCTAGACACACCAATTTCCACAAGAATTGATCATTTATTTCATTTATTCATTCTTTTAAAAAAGTCAACTTCATTGATGAAACTAACATTTACTAACATTTACTAGCTGGAAAAATTGCAAGGTCCCAAAAGGCACCTCCGATATGTTGACATGCTTTCATTTTGATTTTTTCTTGTACTTCCAGTTTTAATTAAATTTAACAAGGCATTCATGAGACAATTCGTTTCAAAATAACTTTTGAATACGGTAGAACCCCAACTATTATAAAGCTTTGTAAAAAATTTCCAATTTTCTTGATTTAGTTAGCATATTCTTTGAAATAAAGGGATGACACTTGACAGGTAAACAGGTTAGGGTATCCAAGCCACGTGCAGTGAAACATGACTGGATTAGTCACGTATAAAACGTTTAAAAGAAAACTAATTTAAATCATCATTATTATTACTAAAAAACCGAATGACTGATATAAATCAAACCCTACAGCTATCACTCTACTGACTTTTCTTATTTTTACAGGGAAATCAATATATCAGTAAGATAACATTACTAATAACTTTATCTTGAAAAATAAATAAAGATCCTAATAGGAATATAAAACACCCACCATAACTAATGTTAAACTAAAACTGGTAAAAGATATGCATGGCATCAGACAGTTAGATAAGGACACCGTTTTAACATAATAGTATAAAATCTAAGATACTCTCTGCTGTGTACAAAAACTGCATGCTGACATCATTAATACGCTGAAGAAAGGCACAATACCATCTACATATAACAAAGAAACTTGGTCATTTTAGGCTGTTCCGTTCTGTAATATTCTATCTGTTGTAAATATGTAATCTACAGCAATAATTCATCAATACTTTAACGTTGAAGTTTAGGTTTTTGTGTGATAATTTTCCATATACTTTTTCTAGAAGGACAAGAACTCATTATGTCTATGATTAGAATTTTAAATATATTCACGAAATTTTTGAAACTGACTATAAACCCATGAAAATTAACTGCAGACCCTTTCAGGAATCAGTGGGCATATACCTTCCTACCGTGAAATACGGGTTCGGGTTAGACCCTTCCTCTGGAAAGATGGGCATATATTTTCTCCGTAGGAAGAAATAACCCAGGTTCAATTTTTTTTCAAAGGAAAAGCTATATAAGTATAGAGTTTCCGTCTAAATGACAGTGCGGTTTTCCCCCATTCTCATTTTAAAAACTACATATCCACGTCCGGTTCTATCTAGCATTAGAATTCTTTTACTTTATATGCGCCTTGGCTATCTCTTTTATTTTCCTTTACAATTGTAAAGGATCTTGAATTTCAAATCATTATTTTGAATTTAGATAGCGGAAGTTATGAGAATACATCAGAACCAAGTTTTGTGTCTTTTTATGATCCTGTCTAGCATTTGAACATATGTTAGAGGTGTGTTTCAGGCAATTATTATTCAATATTTCGTTTTTAAAATTTTAGAATGTCTAAAATTTTAATTTGATTTTTAGATATATGATGTGGATTATTTTCATTTCTCAAATGTTGCTAGGGAAAATCTATGTAATAATGACAAACTTTAAGTATTCTGATGACACATTGTAAATGTATCTACAAGAGATATGCAGTTTAAATTATCATGTTAACAAAGTATTATTATTTTTGTCAACCAATTATATATTCACGTTTGCAAAATAGTTTTAGTTCTTTGAGAAATATTGTATTTTGTTTTAAAGACAAAACAACAGTTAATTCCTTTTCAAAATATTCATCCTTTATACGATTTTCGCGTCACAAAAAATTAAACTGAAGACGAAGCAAAAGTGTTAGCTGTTAAACATACGAAATATATACGACGACACGAGTGGACATTTCACGTGATTTTGAGCATGCGTGCTTGATACAAAACTTACGTTATACGGTGCTTACATTTCTCCAGGAAATCCGTCAGTTCACGTTTTACATGGTATGTATCGTGCACAGATCTTCCAGGAAAATGAAGATATTTCACATGGTTCTTTTTCTAGTAATATATCCACATATGAAACAGATGTTTCAGAATCCTTGGTATCTTTATTATACTATATACTATATAAGCTGTAATTTATTCAACCGCATTTTGAGAAGCATCAAATATGTAAGCGAAACAGACATGAAAATTGGCAAATAAACGAATGACTGATGTTAGATAATCAGAAAAGCTAACCTGAAATTACGGTTCAGAAAGCCAATTATATATTGGTAGGGAATAAATAAAAAATGTAATATCTTCTAGAATTTGTTTTGGTCCAATATATCAATAAGAAAATATAATTCTACTCATAATGCTTTTTATTGACGCATTTTGAAGAGATACGTAGTTTTAAAAATATATGATAAATTATGAACTCAAGTGAAATGAGGGCAGGCACCACACGATGAATCAATTAAAGCATTTGATCGATGGATTGCAAATTTCTTGTATAAGAACAACAAATTCGAAAAACCCCATTATGAGCGGTGTATACACATGAAGTGCGAATAATCGCGGTAAAAATGAAAGCTTACATATTTCTGTTAATTTGCAACTAATTTGTTCGTCTAAATTCATTTATATTGAGAAGAATTGGACATTATTGTCAGTTTGTTTTTTAAATGATCAGATTTTGATAATTGCTTATCCCACCTGTTATTGATAATTTGGGAGTTTTGACTTTTGTTTTCTTATTACAGATTTTGTGATTTCGTTTTTCATTGTTACAGAAACAGGGTTGAGAAGAATGAATAGACTTGGTCAAAGGAACAGTGACAAATGCTTTTTCTTCGTTTTCCTGAAAAATATGAAAGACGTACTCTTCATAGCATATCAACACAATTGAAGATCAAACAAACTAAAATAGCTTTGTAGACTTGTAATGGATGAGAAGAATTTTAGAACACAAACCTATATATGTTGGGAATTAGCAGACTTGCTTGTAGGAATAAAGACTTCAAGCAATGCATCGGTGATAGCATAGTATAAACGGAATCAAATAGAATGCGGAGGAAAACTGAGACGAATGTCGTTAATCATAGTCAAGATAAGCATATAGTGGATTTCGTATTATAAAAGTAATAATTTAAGAAATTGACAATTATCATCAAAATATATATACTACATTATGTATTAAATATGTAATCAATCAAATAGATGATTGAAGCAATGTGCTAAAACTGATTTATCCTTTAATAAGTTTCACAAGGTTCAGTTGTATGTTTATCAAAGATTTATGGACTTCCGTTTTGTTGAACCGGACATATCTTAAACACTGATATTTAAAGAAAATGGAAAATGATATACGATAGTTGATTTAAAAGTAATGTTACAGATGCTATAAAATTATGAAAAATTGGCGTAAAGTGACAAAAATTTGTGATTTAAAATATCCTTCTTTTCTGATGCAAATCTAAAAGCTAATGCCAAATGATAATTTCCTCTGAAGATAAAATATTGTACTGAGCGTAAGGAAAGGATAGTAAATGCAGACCGACTACGTTTTTTTCTGATCTTTTTGGCGTTTTGTTTTAAATTCAGTCCTCATTTATTTTCTTATTATTGGCCAGTATTCACAATACTCAATTAAAAAAAATAATGAATATAGTATTACTTTTTCGTGTTTGATATTTAAATTGTGCGATGAATTAAATTTTGGAATCTACAAAAATTCATTAACATATCCTTGTAATATCGTTAAAGACACAAGAACATAACTTTAACTTTCCTTAAGAGCGTATGCCGTTTGATGTATATTTTTAAATTACAGCGCTAATGTGATGCGCGGTACAATGTGTACTTTTACTTTTAGATCAACCCTTATATTTCATATTTCTTGAAGTGTATATGGCCTTTCTTTGTTTTAAAAATTTGAACATCTGAAGAAATGATGCACCACCTTTTTATGAAGTAATTCATAAATTAACATTTGTTAATGATCCCTATTAAGGTAAAAAGCAAAACATATGTACAATAGCATTTTTATTTTAAGGTGATATTCCTATCTTAAACAGAAGACCGAGGTTTGTCCTTGAAACAAATATTCTAATTCAGAACATAACTTTTGCATTTTATTTTTTTTTATGCTTCTTTAAAGCTGCTTGGTCCGATTTTATATCAAAAATTCCAAACGGTTCCATTTCCTAAACATTTCCATGATGCATTTTGATTTTTTTTTTTTGGTATACCCATAAAGAAACTATTTTTATTTACTTTGAATATTTATAACTTTGAAAGGATATCGATTCTGGTGGCGTAAATAGGCGAACGTCTATTACTTTCTAAGATAATTGGTTTTTATGGATAATTATTTGATACTGTAATAGCCCAAAAATCGGACCATGCAGCTTCAATGAAAAGGATAGCTAATTATGAACTAAAAATCTAATTAACATATGAAAAATAAGTATAAATGAGTTAATTTCATAGAAACGAATGAATATGTTAAGGAACGACACCTTTTTTGTGATATAAGCTTGCCCTTAGAATGAGGCCCATAATTCAAACTCATGTTTCAGAGAATGCATATTTTAAGCAAAAAGGGACATGCCTGACAATCACTCCTGAATCAGAGACATCTTCCAGTTCACGTTTTATACGGTATGTAACGCGCACAGGTTTTTGAGGAAATGAAGATATTTCATATGGTTCTGTTAATTTCTGTTCAAGTTGCATTGATACATTCACAAACTTTTTGGATTACTAGACAAAGAGGTAGGTTGTTAAAAAATGTACAGAAATGTGATTGCTTAGAGAATCTACTAGATTAAAATGAATGAGCTGTATTAAATTCAATCGAAACTTTTTATCAGCTAACTAGACGATTTCTCATCTAATTTCAGTAACACGTTTTCGTCCGTCTAGATATCAACATTCACAAATGTTGTGCGATTGGTGTTTACAACAACCAAAACCAATAGACTGTCCAACACTTTGCTCAAGACAAAAACCAGTACAAAAAGGCTAGCGGGGCTAACAAATTACATTGCAAAGGAGACTGATTTTAACCGCAATGAAAATTTGTTCCCATGGTTCGAAATGCGGATTTACTTTTTACTTCAGTCATTTACTGGACATTTTTTTTATCAAGTCATAAAGATCCATATTGAAGCTTTTTAATCTAAAAGTTAAATACATATCATTAAAAAAAATTCAAACTTGTCATGAAGTATTATCTTTAGTATTTTAAGCGTGTAATTTCAATATGGATGGTTTATGGTAAATATCCTTGTATTTCTTTGTTTCATTAAAGTGGAAATGATACTATATGCCTTATTTTACATCTGTTTATATCAATATTATGGTTACTACTGTTTTATTTGAAAAATATGCTTTCTATACGTACGCTAGGAATACCAGTGTGTCCTTCCTAAGGTACACAAAACAAAATTAGTTTCTGTTATTAGTGAAATAGCTTCCTACCACAGAGTGTTTGGTTACAGCTTTCTGATATCGCTTTTCTAAGACGATCTAATGAGTATTTTTCATGTCTTTAAAAATTGTCATTTTAAATAATTTCTTATATCATTAAAGCAACAACAAACAAAACCAAAGAATTGATAAACTGTTCGCCAAGGTAAAAATAGACTTGTACAACATTGCAAACAACAAAATCACAGGTAGAAGCGTGGGGAAACAAGATGATAATATTTCGGCACAAAATGCTGGAGATGAAAAAAACTATGAATCTCATGAGTTTTATCATTTCGTTTTTGTACATATTAGTATGCCAATCTTCTCAGAATTTTTTGTAAGTAAGAAATAAAACAGTTTATTTTTAGTTTTTGTGGCAATGTAAAATTAATCGAAAAAAAAAACCCAAGTAGATATGAAAATCTATTAGAATTTAGACATGCGAAGATGATTCATTAAAGTATATCATACTAATATAGAGAGAATACTCTTTTATCTCCATCACGAACATCATCATATACACAACTGTCGTTTGTGTAAAGTTGAAAAATAATTAAAAGTCTCCAAAACATAAGCATGTCGGATAACGTGATTACTATACTTTGATTAGTCTCCTAACTGCGTTTAATTGTTTTTGACAACTTTGAAAACACCCAAAACCGATTAAAAGATGGTGCAAAAGACAAATTAGGGGGACTCAATGACAAAAGATGGCAGCTCCAAAGCAAGAGGTCTCTCTAAATGTTATTTGTCTGTGCTGATTAGGCCTTGATGCACCAATGAAGATTAAATACAGTAAAATTCTATTTCAAATTGTCTCAACAATATTGATTAATCTAGAGACTGAGTCTTGTAAATGTGTGTCATTGATTGAATATATGATTTGTATAGTGTTTAGCAATCATTATCCCGCTGGTTCATTCATCATTTAACCAAATTTACAATCATACTTAGATTTTGCTTTTAGACGTTGTTTGTTTTTGGTACGGTTAATAATATAAACAGTTCAAAATTGCAATTGAAGTTAATGAACAGTAAAAGTGGTGCAACTGATTCAATCCAAATAAGAGCAGTGTTTGCACAACAACAGTACACTGTAAATGCTATTGTATGTTTGTCTCTTATAAAGCAGAACTAAATAACTAATACATGTTATTGAAACTTACTATAGAGTGGCAGTAATCTATCTACCACGTTTTTAATAAAAATATATCCCCAAAGTATCTTTGTTTAGAATATTAATCAATTATATAAAGTAAGCAATGATTGTCATTATGAAATCTGTAAGCGATAATTCATGGCTAATAAACGGATCTTTTTACAGCCATTAATAGTGTTGAAACATTTTATGTATAAATTTTAGGAGAATTAAAAGAAAAAACCAAGTGGAGGTTCTTAATCATTTTGAATGATATGTTACATAGTGACTTGTTCCCATTTTAAGAATAACAAGGTGAGAAAAAGTGTTAATTGTCTGAAATTTGTATACAGAAATGTTAATCAATATGAAAATGAAAATAAGACACATTTAATGAAAAAGATATATTGTTTTAAAATGTGCTGAACTTATTTCATCAATATTAACGGACACTCTTTTTATAAAAAGAAATCCGAGCCCATTTGCAAATTCACTTGATATACTCATCAAAAAAAGAAACGCATTTTTTTCACTCATTTAATCAATTTTGAAACAGTAGATGGAACGATTATCACTTATATTTTCCCCAAATTACGACAATTTCACCGATAATGACATTTTTACCGATATGCCATTGGGTGCACGGCGGGTGTGACCGGTCGGCAGAGGATGATTTCTCCTCCATGGCACCTGATCCAACCTCAAAATATTTTAGAGATCCGTGTTTCCCCTGCTCCTATTTTGTAATTTCCCTTTGAACTTTTGAATTTGGACACTGTTCGTTATCCCTACATGTCATTTTTATATCATTGGATACCTGTAACCTATTCAAAGATCAATATTGCCATTTAAAACCGAAGTGTTGAATTGTTTAACTTGATTAATCATTTTTATGAAAAGAGTGTTCTGCAGGATTTCTTGTCAATTAAGAGGGAAGGAGGTCTATCATCATTGATATTTTGGATTTTGAGAAACAATTAACACTCGTAACAGACAGCGCGGAGCTGGAATGCTGTACATAAGATATCCACTAACGCCGAGACGTCGCCAGGGACGAATGGATTGGTTAAGAGAAATGACCCTAGAATTTTGTAGCACTGACGTTGGCACCAGGTTTTCTTCCAGATGAGTCGAAATTCAACTTGTATAGAGCTGATGGTCGTCAACGTGTGTATCGCAGGCAGACTGTTATGTAACTGAAAGATATCGATTTGGAGGTTGAAACGTTATGGTGTGAAACGTTAAGGAATCGCTTATGGAAAGCGAACACCACTCCACTAATTCCTGGCAATATGAATGCACTAAAATATCAGAATGAAATCGTTGCTCCTTTGGTTGTTCCATTTGTCCATCAGTGCAATCTGACTCTGCAACAGGACAACCCAAGGCTGGATGTGGCAAGGGTGTGTCCGAATTTTCTGCAGACAAACAAAGCATGCCCTGGATAAACGAGTTAGACGCCGTCCAAATCCACCAACCACCATTTAGGATTTAGAGCAGGCCTTGCTACAAAAATGGAACAATATCCCTTAGGTCACCATCAACAAGCTTAATAACTCTATGACACGACGTGTTCTGGTTGCAATGGATGCAAATAGAGGACATACGCAATATTAAAGCTAACTAAATTCTTACCTTATTTGTTCCGAGAGAAGAAATTATATTCTTCTTAACTTTTCAATACAAAGACACTTTACTACATTTAAATCATAAAAAATATAAAAATATATATAAAAATTAAATTTTCATGTTTAATCTGAATATGTGTTTCTTTTTTGTTGCCTATATATTGATAGGTATTATTTATATCAAAAAAATATTTAAGATTGACTTAAAAATTATTTTAAAATCACTTAAGTTTACTTTTTGTAGTACATTGTAAGGGTCGATACATATGAGTTCAAATGCCTTACATGGGATATAACGTCACCTACATTAAGGCGCGTGTTCACCCGTAATTTAAGATTTATTGCGCCTTAAAAATACGGCTTTAGAACCAATTTACTAGATCGAATCATCAACGTGTACGTTTACATTACAGAGAATACACAGTTAAATGTGGAGGCCAATGTAATTTCACGTACGATTCAATTAAATTACATCGTTTATATTACTGCCATAGCCAAAATATGATCGTTTTTCATTTTGTTAAATCTTTAAACAATGTTTTTGACAAAAAACATGTGAGGTTATAGAAATTGTGTTCTAAACTTTGAAAGGATAGATTATTCATCTGCACAATACAGCTTTATAATGCTTACGTTTAAAGATTTCTAAGGTAGGCGTTACCATGTGTATCAGTCCTTTGGGTCCTCCACACGCAGGTTCGATCTTTCTATGAAAAAAAAGAGAATAATAAAGATTATTTTATCGATCGCTTTGTTTGTCCAACTTTGTATGCAATGTAGAGCCTATCATCTCGTTAATTACTGTAAATTATTTTTTCCCCAACAAGTTAGCTTAGATTTGATTCAGCGCATTTTGGGTGTACCTTATTATGTACATATATGTTTAGCGTTTAGCAATTTAGATTTAGTGGAACCTGCTTCTCGCCAAAAAACGCTAAATATTAGTACACAGCCAAATGTAGAACGTTTACAGTACTTGTACTGTAATATATGCCTAGTCTCCTTATGTGGATGTCGAGCGGGTTCAATAGTTCTTTAAAAAAGTCAAAAGTATACAAAGAAACAGACGGGAAATTTAACGGTTAGACGACGGTGTTAGTTGATTAGAAAAGTCCAATTGCACTTTCAGCTCAAACAGAAAATAAAATTCGTTCAGGAATGTGTGATCTTTAGATACTTATTACTTTAAGAATATATCTTTAGTAATGTCTTTGTCTGTATATCAATAGAAAATTATCATTCTATTCATACCGCTTTTCACTATTGATGAATTGTGTCAGAGAGACCTTATTTTACATTTATGAACCTATGTGAAACAGTGAATGAAAACATATGGGTGACGAAATTAACCGTATTTAAGTGATGGATTGTTTATTTGTTGTATATAAACAAAAAAATCCAAACCTTCACCTTATATAGTTATAGTACACAACGTGAAGAGTTTTGTAGGGAAGATGAAAATTCACATATTTTTGTTGATTTGCAGCCAATTTTTATGTATCAACTCACTAATATTGAGAAGAACAGGACGGCATGGTAAGTTATTTTAGATATATTGATAAAATTGGAGTCACATACATCGAGATATGCATTCGTTTGAGTAATAACATTTTATCTTGTTATACATATAGGACTGAGAAGAATCGATAGTTTTATGAGACCCATACAAATTGCTAGACTGGGTCAACGGAATGTAGGAGGTACATGCGTTATAAAAGCTTTCCTTTCTCTTTGTTTTCTCTGTTTAAGATTTTACTTAATACTTATTCTATCAATCTAATTTCAGTGCTGAGAAATTACGCACCACCGCGGACACTTGCTCATACTTACAGGAGCTCTGATTTAATGTGCCAATTGTGTCTACAATTATTTGGACATCTTTATGGCGCCACTTACTGTTCAATGTATTGCTCTCAACCTCATATCAGACAACCATCATATAACTACGCGAGTTTTGGATTGACAACTTAACTATTGATCCCGTAATGAAATCAGGCAATTATATATAATATGTTTCGATGTGAAAATTATTTCTAAAAAATGCTTAACTTATCAGAACATGTTAATGTTTATACTATGTTTGTGTTGATATCACAATGAAATGCATATTCGTCAAAAATAAATCGGCCATACACTGAATGATGTTTGAGTAATTATTTATATTCTCAGTCATCTTGTTGTGATAATGTGAGAAATAAGATGATTTTATCGTACAGAATTGCCTGAGTTAATTAAAAATATATATATCAATCTGCTAAAGAAACCAAGCATGGTTGACGTCAGATTCTGGCCTTTTTCTATCAAATTGAAAAAGTGGTCAAGTAATAAAATATCTTAAGATTCTAGATTTACAAACATTCGGGAATTGAATCTGATTTGACTTCATACAAATAGTCATAATACAAATATCATATTTTTTCCTTACCATATTTTTGTGATGCATTTGCATTGTGATTTTTAAGAAGTAATTAACCATGTTCAATATTTGTGATGATAAACATTTGAATTTTATTATATCTTATTTACCAGTAAAATTTTACCGATATAATTGTTAAAAATCAGATCATGATCGATGAGATATAATTTTGAAAGACATGTAATTATATCTAAATATTGATAACACATTACATATAAATCACAATCATTTCCTCATTACCTACATTGCATTCGAATATAACAATAAATTTAAAGAATTTACCTGTTAAATAATAGAAAAAAAACCATTAACCATTAACTTCAGTTTTAAGAAATTGAAGTGTATATTAGAAAATGTTATACCATGTAAAGGTATTTTTGGGTCAATTAAGTGAATCATAAATGCTATGTATTGAATAATTTAGTACCAATATTTTAAGCTACACTAAACCCCAACGTATAGATCGATCTAAACAAGATATGTTCTCTGGAACAACGTACTATATCTTTTAAACATCATTTATCATTTCTTCTAAACTAAAACTATAACAACTGCTTTAAACATCTATTTATACGAAAAAAAAGTACACAACAAATTAAACAAATCAATCAACATAAACCCAAAAGTCTTGTCCCGTTTACACTAGGAGCGAGAAGCCACGCATTTTGAAGCGGGTTATTGATGACAACTGTTAGGACAATTATTCAGGTGGTTTATCTGTAGCGTATCATTTGGAAAAATAGGACACAGCTAGCTCTAGATTTCAGAGAAATTATGAATTTTAATAGCTAATTTACCTCTTTAACACCTTAGTGTTTATAAAAATATGTTACCATAAAACAAAATAAAGTGCAGTGTAAAAATTAAAAAAAGGGTTTGAAAAAGAAAACATGTATTTGAAGAAAATTAAAATGAAGTACAAATTTACACGATGGGATGACCAATAGAGCTAAAAGACCTATCAGATTAAGATTAAAAACAGAACCCTTTGAATTAAAGCATCGGCTTTGAAATTTCAAAATACTTACAGTTAAAAATAATTTTGTGTCATTTTCTATTGTCTAGTATTTCAAGTGTCATTTTAATTCCATTTAATAGATGAATGTGAATTATGAATAGAATATTATTCCATTCCTGAACAAATTGTTAAAATTTGTGTAATCAAATTTCTATTAAAAATCGGTCTGTTAAAATATGGATTTCCTGAATTATTGATTTTCACACTTTTCATTTGATCATTATTATTATTATACCCGTTAGGGTCATTATACCCGCACTTTCTAAAGAAAGTTCGGGTATATTGTTGTTACCCTGTTCCGTCTGTCCGTCCGTCTGTCACGTTTTACTTTCTCAAACTGCTCTTACATCTAATAAACCAGCAAACTGAACTCTTGGAGTATGATTTGGGGTGTCATGTTGTTTTGTAAAAAAGTTTCAAAAATTCTCTGGTGGTCCTGGGGGTCAAATAATTGGTAAAAAATGACGTTTTTTGACAAAAAACCTTCTTCCTCGAACTCCTTTTACATTTTCAACAGTAGACAAATCATCTCTTGGAATATGTTTTGGGGTGTCTTATAGATGCGCAATAAGGTTTTGGAAATTTCAATTTTGTCCTGGGGGTCATTAAATGGCTGAAAAATGACGTTTTTTTTTTACAAAAAGTCTGGTTTTCAAAAAACGTCAATTTCTTTTTGCAGTAGCCAAATGATCTTCTAGAATATGGTTCGGGGTGTCATGTTGATGTGTAATCATGTTTCAGAATTTTTATTTTTATCACATGGCTCTGTGGTCATAAAAAAATGACGTTCTTTTGCCAAAAAAATATGGTTCCCAGAACTCTTCTTGCAATTTATGCAGTAGCTTTGTCATCTCTTGAGATATGATAGGGGCTGTCTTATAGGTGTGCAATAAGGTTTTACAAATTAATATTTCATCCAGGGAGTCAAATAGTAGCAGAAAACTGACGTTTATCACTCCTAAAAAAAACCTACTTCCCAGTACTCCTCTCACGATTTAATGAATAGCCATATCATATCTTGGGGTATGATAGGGGATGTCCTTTAGTTGTGCAATAAGGTTTTAAAAATTTAAATTTCATCCAGGGAGTCAAATAGTAGCTGAAAATTGACGTTTATCACTCCTAAAAAAAAACTACTTCCCAGAACTCCTCTCATGATTTAATGAATAGCCACATCATCTATAGGGGTATAGCAGGGGCTGAGCCATAGATATGCAATAAGGTTTTAGAAATATAAATTTGATTCTGAGGGTCAATGCTATCTGCAAAATGATGTTCCGCCCCATTAAAAAACCTTATTCCTGGACCTCCTCTTATGTCTTGTGATTGAAATAACGTACCATAAGATGCATAAGGAGGAAGAATATATAAAATTATGCTTTAGGGGTATAAATTGTAACGTCAGTCAACGAAAACCTAGAGCTTGCTGTAAAAAACAAAGCAGGGTCAACATTGGGCTAGGGCTAGGAATTACACTACATATGAATAAGATAGGTTACTTGATTAGTTCCAACTCTGGAAAGTCACTGGGCATCTCAAAGGGGGCATAACCTATATACATGTACCAATTGATGTGCAGTGACACAAGGAGGAAGAATAAATATGGTCTAGGGGTGCGGATCTTAACAGTTATTAAAATGTATTATCATTTCCTATTTCAGAGGAGGGGGGTGTTTAAAAACAACTCTGGGGGGTGGGGGAATGACCCAAGGGGCAGGGGCCAATTTGTCTTAAATGTATATTGACATGATCAGCAGAATTGGACAGAATGATCATTATAGGGCATCTGCAGAGTGGGGCCCTAAATAGTTACAAAATCAATCTACAAAACATATTGATAATATGTGATACATGTATTTAGAAATGTCTTTATTTTCAAAATGATTAACAAATTAATCAGTCAAAATGAGTTATAAATAACCGATTGGCAATTCTGCAATTGATTGCATGATCCCTAGTATAATATCACATGTATTTCTTTTTATATATAATTATACATGTATGTTAACAATCAGGATTAAAATGCACAAATTTTCATGAGTCATAAATCTTGACATACCACATATCTCTTGATAAAAAAGAATAAGCAATTTGAAATAAAAGAAAATTAGTCATTAACACTTTTTCTATTACTGGTGTATGATGATGGAGTAGGGGGTACAATGGGAAAAAAAGCTGCAGCATGCCTTCATTCTCACTAAAAATGTATATCTAATCCACACATCCTGGGGATGGGGAACGGTTAAGGCCCCTTCCCCTTCCTCTCTATTATAACTCATATAATGAAAAAATAAAAAAAATTCTGCAATTAAAATGACAGAAACTGTAGATAAGCTTATCTAAATAAAGATGATGATACACGTATGCTGGCAAAGGGAGATCACATTTTAGAAAGTGAAAGTAAAACGTAACTGTTTTGTATACCGGTGTCTCATAATATTGCGCTTCTACATGTATTATACTTACCTATATTGGTCAATATCATAATGATAATCCAATTAGCACAATACAAATTCCTTTAGCTGATCACCACAAAAGAAACGTTTATTCATGTTAATTAATCCTATTCTGCATATGCATGTACACCACGTGAAACCCATCTAACCAAAGAGCTGGGTAAAACTAGTACCCGATGCAACCTGTACACCTCTGTTGTGTACGTAACTTCAGACAAAGATCATTTAATTGTAACATATTGCATGTGGCCTTCTTTTTGACTAAAACTAGTACAAGAGAGTGTTATTTAGAGGCAAACACTTGGTGCGGGTATTACTGTCTAATGACAGCATCTAGTTGATCTTGTACTGTTTATTGATGTTGTCGAGAATTATTACGTTTTTGTTTTCTATCATGATGGTACGATTTAATTGTGTGCGATTTTTAATATACGCATTTGAATTCGAATTTAAATAATTGATTTATCATTTCAAACTTGCATAACTTATGCGTTGTATTTCCCAATATATTGAGGATTTCAGAGGAATTTTGTTGAAACTTGATTTTATAGTCTTACATTTGAAAAGAACGTCTGTAATATTCCATACTAAGTATAATATAACTATACCTGTTTGGTAATAAACTATATTCTGTAGACATTCATCTTTGCAAACTTAAAGATAAAGGCAGACAAAAATTCTTAAAAACCTTTTAGTGATCAGCCGATATTTATTTTTAGGAATTATAATAATTACTCTTCATTCATCTTCTTTTGCTTAGGGAACCTCATTTGTTTTCGAGCTGCGGATTGAGACACCTTTTATACCACCAATTAATCCTTTAATTATATTAATGAATCTTTAATTCCATTTCAAATTAAATGTAAGTCTGTGTGTTAGGTCACTAACAATAAGGACAACCTTTTAAATTTGTCAACCTTTTATTAACTAGATGATTAAATGTGGGAATGAAATTCATATCTAGACACTCTAGGTAAAGGAATGGTTGGTTTTGAGTTATGCTGGACTTTTTCTGTGGAATATATTCTCCTTAAAAAAAACACATTTGCAATATAGTAACAAATATTCATTAGGTATACAATTTTCAGATGCGTTTCGAAAAAATCTAGAAACTGAACTTGTCATGTACTAATTCCCGGATCGACGATTTTATATACACAAGAATTTGTTGATATTGATGACAACTTTTGTTTCTATTATATAGAAAAATTACTAAGATAATTTTCTGTTGTCAAGAATTATCAAGTACATCTATCAGATATGTATCCGTTCTAAAAAAAAAATTAAGTTAACAGTTCGAACTCATTAATCAAAAGATTGCAAAGATAAGAGAAAAAAACGGAACTGAACTGCAATGGAAATATTAATGACTGGTTTATTTGAGATATTACCAAATGCTTTTTAAAAATCCCATCAGCATATTTTAGGCTTGTGTTTATCATGCAGGGCTTTAATCTCTCAATAAAATTATTTTGTTCCTACTCTTAACGTAATATTTTAGATTTAGATATGATAGATGATATACATCTATCAAAAGAAATAAAACATTAAAATGATTGATGGTTAATATTCATGATTTATAAACAGTACTTTTTAAAACAACTGTCTCATTTACGAATGATACAAGTAACATGAACAGATCTTTAGAAAAAATGAAAACTTATATTTTTTTGTTGATTTGCATCCAATTTGTATCGACATATCCACAATTGATGAGAGCAACTGGAGACCGTGGTAAGTTTTTAAACGCTTCACAAATACTACCATGAAAAAAAACTGTTTAGTTTAGCTAATTTTGATATTAAAAGTTGTTGAAATTATAAATCTGTTTTGTAGCTGGGAGCAAATTGAGAAGGATTCATAGTTTTGCTATACCCGCACGTACAAGGATACTGGATCAAAGTGACTTAATGGGTAATTCAATAATCCACATCATGTTTTGAATTTTTTTTTACGCTTTATGATTTTAGTTTTATTAACTTACATAAATCTTATTTCAGTTCAAAGAAAATATGCACCACCATCCCGCAGATACCCTATACCGAAATCAGCCCAGTTTTTGTGTCAAATGTGTTTGAAATTTGCAGTTCCAAATAGTTTGGACTCAAATAATTGTTCACAGTATTGCCCTGAACTTGAATCCCCACCTTTTTTCGACTTGGATTTTGGACGAAGGTTTTAAGAGAAAGCATTATGTATTAATTACGGAAAAAAATACCTGACATGTGTCGTATTAGGAATAATTGTAGAGTATTATGTGTTTTTATCAAATTTCATTGCCTATTCACCATGATAAAAATAATTTTACTCACTGAAAAAAGCATGGAGTCAATTTTTGTAAACATTGAAAGTAGATGTTGGCGTGGAACAATTTTTGTTTTAATATTTATTAATTCATACTAATGATAATTTGAACTGTTCATTTATCTTTTTAAACCACTCATGTCATTTTATTGGTTAACAAAATCATCTTCTTTTATCTTAAATTCGCTATCAAGCGTTGTTAGAATACGGTAAATTCCTTATTTTAGTACATAGTTACCCGATTCTACTGTTTTATCAAATCGCAAGAATATGAAATTTTTTTTTAAAAATATACAGTTTTGCACCATAAGAATATTTTTTTTAATAATTTCCTTTAGTGCAAAACTGTCTGAAAAATAAAAGCAAGATTTGAAAATCCGTGAGGGTTGCTTATCAGGGTTTTACGCGGATATTAAATCCCCGCGTTTCATTAGGAATCTTTCAGAAGTAAAGATATGTAAAATTGTTTAGATAAATGATATAACTTGTATTAGCGTTGTTTTATCGTTTAAATTGTTTTTTTTAAAATGCAATTTAAAGGTTATTCTTCATTTTTTATAATGATAATTATCACTTATTACATTTAAATTCTGACAATATTTAAGATATGATAAAAATGATTATGATATAATAATACTAGTAATACTACATGTGTTGATAATAATAATAATAATAATAATAATAATAATAATAATATTTTTGTGCATCAGAGAATTCTTTCATGATTATATTTGTTTATTCAAGTTACGTGTTAATAAAATCCTTTGGTCATGCTCAATATTAAAAAGTTATGTTTGAGATGATCTGAATTTCCTGAGAGATTTACCAGATAACGTTAACCAGGATGCAAATTTGGTCACTATCGATGTAATTCATTTATATACAAACATGACCACCGATCTTGGTATCAATGTCCTGAAATACTGGATGAATAAATATGCACTAAATAGCAACAGCCGTTTCAGCAAAGAGTTTATCCTAGAGGAAAGCAGTTTAGATCTTAAATTAACACATTTCTTTTCAACTGCAAGGATTACTTGCAAATTAAAGGAACGGCTATGGGGACTAAAATGGCCTCTACTTATGCCATCCTCACATTAAGATACCTAGACGAGAAGATAAACAGCAATTTAATCAACAAACCACAGAAAATATAGAAAACGGATGGAAAAGACGACTGTTTTATCATTTAGAATGAGAGCGAAGCCAATTTAGCAGTATTTTTAGACATCGTGAATAATTTGGATCCAAACCTCAACTTTATACTAGACGAAAATTTACACTGTAATCCATTTCTGGATGTTCTCAACTATAAATGAAGAGAAAATATAACCACTGATATGTATCTCAAACCAACAGATACCCGTCAATACTTTCATTTCAGTTCTTGTCATCTGAGTCATACTAAACGCTCAATTTTATACAACTTAGAATGCGTGGTAACTACCATAGTTAATGACAATGAAACGAGAGATGAACGTTCATATGAATTAAAAGCGATAAACAATGTTATCCACTAGGAATCATAGATAACGGTATCAAAAAAGCAATAGAACTGAACAGGGAAAACTTCATTAACCCCCCCGAAAAACTACACTTCTGATTTAAAGATATTACCACTCGTTACTACACATAATGCTAATAATAGAAATATAACTCATGTCGTACATCAAATTTTAACAACATTCTATAAGCTGATGAAAGTCCGAAGTTCTTAAGAAAATAGAAGTTTATCAATAGTAAAAGCCTAAAAATCTCCGAATGCAAGTCTTCTTTGGTCAACAAGTGTAACGAACCCCGTTGTGGAACTTACCAATACATTCAAGTCGGGAATTTGTTCAAGTTCGGGAACAAGTACTATTATTAACGCGAACATATTCTGTGCCTCTGAAAATGTTATATACAACATTACGTATGGCGGATGCAAAGAATTTTCTATAGGAGAAACTGGAGCAACTCTACGCACACGTAGTGGTTTACACAAACAACACATCAATCAACTCAAGTACAGAAAAATTAAACAAAGTGAACATCTTGATATTTTAGGCGAAGGACAATTTTCAATTTTTCCCTTTTATAAACCTTAAACAGACAATCCAGTGCAAACAGCAAGTCTGTAAGTGAACAGAATAGCAGTTCACTCCTCAACAAGTATATTCATTTAAGGAATGAATTCAATATTTATTAGTTTTATAAGATACAAAATGGTTTCGGGCAGTTTACGCTTTATAAAGCGCGAAGCTTATAATTTAATTTTATTGCTATTGATACTAGATAAAACAGTCATTTGACCTTTAAAATGACATCAAATTGTAAAATATTTAAACGTAACGTCAGGCAGATGGATACGTCTTGACGTAAGTCTTACTATGACATAGTCAACATTCTTTATACGATATAAAATAATTTTTCAGTCAATCAGAAAGTGCGTTATAACCAGAATTAAATTATTTTGTAGCACAAATTGTAAACTTAAGTTTAGTGCTGGTATTTGTTTACAACGATTGAGAATTGAATGCTTCTTCTTTGTCTTGAAAAAGGGAGGGATCGTGCCATATTTTCACTGCTTTTGTCTCAAACTTACATACGTTGTCGATGATATACTTTTAATTACCAAAAGAGAGAATGAATTATAATGGAGGTAATGAACAGGATGTCCAAAAAGGAACCATAAAACCCATGAACGCTTATTTAAAAGAGAACCACTAAGTGTATGTAAATGTAAGTAATTATGCAAATATAAAGGTAGAAAGAAATCCCAAAAGCATCTGCCAAGAAGCGTTATACATCAGTAGAGATTTTTGTTTTGAAATGAAGATTCATATCTTTTTGATAATTGTGTTATTTTGCATCGAATTTTCATCTATACATTCAAACAAATGGAAAGGGAATCGACAGCAAGGTATGGTTTGTTTATTTTAGATTATATGACAATGACCTAATTTAAGGACATTTTAACTATTTCTACAAGCTAATTTATAAGGTTTGCTGATGTTGGTTGTGTTAAGCAAACTCTTCTTTACTTTCAGCACTGGGAATTCGTGTATTACATTTGAGGAGTTCTCGCGTGGTGTGTCAATGGTGTCTACGACGTGCAAAAAAACATCGCTCAAGGCACTGCTTAAAGTACTGCAACGGAAGGGTGTAGTTTGAATTATTTATATTTGTCGGAGATAGGAATACAAATGACGCTCTGCGATCACTGACATTAAAAAGAGTTTTTGCGAGGATCTTTCTGATAAAAAAGTACTTATATTAAGAACTGAATAAAGTATAGAATTTTATAGAGTTGTGCATTCAATAATTAATGCATGTTTGATATTGTGTGCCATCCAATATATGGTAACTGTGGAATCATTAAAATTCGTGGTGGATCAATTTTCGTCATATTTGTGGGTAGCCCTCATCCACAAATTTACAACCTCGACGAAAACTAATTATAACAGATTTAGTTTCCTACTGAAACTGAAAACCGACGCATCCGCGAAGTTACATCCCCACAATTAAGCAAAAACCAACAATCCACGAAAATTGGCCCTCACAAAATTGAATGATTCCACAGTTACCAAAATCGGACACAGTGCAGTTTGATCTTGTAACAAAATGCACAGGCGGACTTCTGTTATGAATAACAGTGCAATGCACACAGTTTAAAGATAGGATGCACGTCCTACTGAAGAATCAGTATTCGAATTTAATATGATTTCTTAGGCTTCATTAATGACGTCAAACACACCCTAACGTATACATGACGCAATGTAGGTTAATGCATTGTCAGTTAAAAAAATGAAATTTTATCGAAAAATCTGACGAGAATGAGAAGGAAAAACCAAGGTAGGAGTGGCGGTAATCAATGTCAAGGCCAAGATCTATTTCTAAAAACATAGACTCTATATATATATATATATATATATATATATATATATATATATATATATATATATATATATACATACATATAAAGCACTAATATGGCTAACGACACGAACAATTGGAATTGTCAAATTTTCGAGACAACCGGTCCCTTCTCCAGGACAAAAGAAATAAATTACATGGGTAAAAAAAAAGAAAAGAAAATCTAGCACTTTATACCACTTTATAGCGATCGGCCGTATTGCCAACACCTTTTCTAAGATTGTGATCTAAAACTGTTTAAAATGTAGTTATTGTTCTGTATATAGTTTCTTTAGTAGAGTTAGTTGTTAGTTGTAGTGCTGGATTTTATTTTCTTTGTTTTTACCCATGTAATTTATTTCTTTTGTCCTGAAGAAGGGACTAGTTGTCCCAAACATTTGACAATACCAATTGTTCGTGTCGTTAGCCATTTTTAGTGCTTTATATATTCAGTTTACTGGCTTAGTATCTATATATTAGATCCGACACTTTAAAGATGCCTAGTGTTGTTGATTTTATTCTGTGCTTTTATATATATATCTTAGTTGTTGTTAAAAGCTAAGCATTAAGATGCTTAGATAAACTGTAAAGAATTCATAATCAAATAATAATAGTCAAATATTCTCATGAAAATATCAAAGTTAAGGAAGCATTTGTTGTTCGAAGCTTTGCCCTAAACGTGACAATGGTTCAATTCCACCAAACTCAGTAAAGTCTATTCGAACTTTATATGATTATAACTTACAAAAAACATTTGCAATGGAACCGTGACACCCTCAAAATTATACAACTTTTTGCATCGTTTGTATTGTATTTCTCTTTAAATTGGTCAAAAAATAAATGCTATATTGGCCGGTCTGTGATGCCATTACCATAGTATACACATGATATATACATCCATTTAATTAGACGTTTATGCGTAAACATAGGTCAATCTTATCAGGATGTACCGGAGCGCCTTCATTTGCTCAAGTCTCTATGTTTAATATTAGTTTTCTCTCTAATGCATCTTAATTAGAGAGCAGGAATCAAAATTTTTGAAACACAGCAGTATTTGCAAGAATATATATAAAAAAACCCCCATTAAAACAACATAGAGACTTGAGCAAGCCCATGGCGCACCACACAAGTGGTAAATAACCGGATCTAAATGATGGTATAATTAACTTATGACGTGAACTACTTTATTTATAAAACTGAAAAGAATGAAAATAAAAAAAACCAGGACAAGATCATAAATCAACGACGAGTTAAGATAATTTAGGATGGATTTTCCACTCTCACAAATAAATTAAAGCTGCATATATCAACTGTTCGCGGCATGTAGACAATTAAAGATGATGGAAAGCTCGTAATTTTGCAGTAGTGTATCAATCATTAAAGCATATTCAAATAATTCGAAAATTTTATTGCATTTTTAAAACGACAACTCTCTCTCTCTCTCTCTCTCTCTCTCTCTCTCTCTCTCTCTCTCTCTCTCTCTCTCTCTCTCTCTCTACCTTTTTAACCACTAGGCGAATAAATTAAAGCTGCATATATCAACTGTTCGCGGCATGTAGACAATTAAAGATGATGGATAGCTCGTAATTTTGCAGTAGTGTATCAATCATTAAAGCATATTCAAATAATTCGAAAATTTTATTGCATTTTTAAAACGAAAACTCTCTCTCTCTCTCTCTCTCTCTCTCTCTCTCTCTCTCTCTCTCTCTCTCTCTCTCTCTCTCTCTCTCTCTCTCTCTACCTTTTTAACCACTAGGCGAATAAATTAAAGCTGCATATATCAACTGTTCGCGGCATGTTTTACCACATTCAAAACCTACATAATAATTTGAAGCTAATTTCAACATATTTGTTAATAGCAGAAGATATCATACAATTTTCATTTAATGAAGAACATGTACTGTTTACTCACTGACTCGTGCTCTTAAATGTCCACATTCTATAACTGAAGTTACAATAAAGTAAGCGTATTAAGAATACTAATTTAAATCATTATTATCATTACTTAATTAAAAAAAACCCGAATGACCTGATATAAATCAAACCCAATAGTTATCACTCTGCTGACTTTTCTTCTTATTTTTACAGGGAAATCAATATATCAGTAAGATAATATTACAAATATCTTGAAGAATTTATTAAGATCATAACGGAGGTATAAAAAACCCATTATAACTAATGTTAAACTAAAACCGGTAAATGTTTTGCATGACATTGAAAAGATAGATAAGGACACTATTTTACCAGAATTCACAAGTAGAAGATCTAAGATAATGTCTGCTGTGTACAAAAACTGCATGCTGACATCATTAATACGCTAAAGAAAGCACAATAACATTTACATGTAACACAGAAACCTGGTCATTTTACGTTGTACCGTTCCTTGATAAATATTTCTGTTGTATGCAATCTACAGCAAAAACTCATCAATGCTTTAGCGTTGAAGTTAATTTGATAATTTGCCATAAACTTTTTCTAGAAGGACAAGGATGCATTACTTTTTTGATAAGAATTTTGAATATATCCACGAAAAGTTTGAAACTGACTATAAATCCATGTAAAATAACTACAGATCCTTTCAGGATTCAGTGAGCATATACTCTCCCACAATGAAAAACAGGCCCAGGTTAGACTCTCACTCCGGAAAGATGGTGGTATAGAATTTCTCTCTAGGAAGAATTATCTCAGGCCAAATTTTTCCCTAAGGAAAAGCTATATAAGTATTAGGTTTCCAACTAAATGACAATGCACCCCCCCCCCCATTCTACCATTTTTTAATTTTATATCTAACATCGTAATTCTTTTACTTTCTATACGCTTTCGATTTCTCTTTACAATTGTGAAAGATCTTGAATTTCAAAATCATTATTTTAATTTTAAAAAAGGCGGAAACTATTCAAAACATATAATAATGAGAATTCATCAGACACAAGTTTTGTGGGTTTTTTTTATAATACTGTCTAACGTTTGAACATAAAGTGTGTTTCAGACATCGGCATTTATTATTCAATATTTCGTTTTTAAAATTGTAGAATGTCTAAAACTGTTTTTCAGATATACGATGTGGATTTTTTTTCATTTCTCAAAAGGAGCTATGTAATAATGACTAACTTCTGTATTTTGATGACACATTATACAGGTATCTACTAATGATATGCAGTTTAAATGTTCTTGCGAGTAAACCCAACATATTCTTCAAATGAAAAGTAGTTTATTACTTAAATATCACATAATTAATAACCAATTTATTAAACTATAAAAATTAAACGCCATCTCTTTTTGCTTTATATGGGTTTTTCCATGGCATTGGTAAAATGCTTTGATTATATCCAATCGTATCTTTTCGAATGTTCCTTTATAGTACATGTAGGTAAGTAAGTAAATAAGATACTTATTTAGTAAGGAATTTATTTATTATAGCGACATGTGAAATTTATGTACAAGTGTGCCGTATAATACAATATCTTATACACACACACACACACACACACACACACACACACACACACACACACACACACACACACATATATATATATATATATATATATATATATATATATATATATATATATATATATATATATATATACAATATTCTTGCTAAAAAAAGGGGGTATTAACCATTTAACCATTACTACTCTCTCATTGACATTACAATATATTCTTTAAAAACCCAGGCATATTAAGTGTTTAGTGAATATTTTCGGAGATGAAAATGGTTAATCGTTAATATCAGAACCGGCTTATTAGTATGAAATCCGGCAAATTTGCATGACTTTTGCACATTTACACCATTTCTATTTTATAATTAAATTAATTTTTAAAACCCTTTTAAACACAGAGTGTACTTTTAAATTCAAATTTCAAAATGCACTCAATTTTGCATTGCATACGAAATTTAAGTACCCTGATCATATACCTAACATCGTTTTTTAAAGTGGGGGATGGGGTAGCCTCATCCATCCAAAAAGTCTTAACAAGCAAAAAAAAAAACAAAAAACAAAAAAAAAAAAAAGAAAGAAAGGACAACATCCAAAATCATAAAAATCCTAATCCGGTGTGGGGGTAGGTGGGTGGTTAGCCTTCTATACTTAGAACTTCAATTTTACGGTTAATTTCATTGTCTTTTTTTTAATTTTGTACATGCTCCCAAAAAACTATGGGACGGGGGTGCCGGAGATGATACCATTATGTTGAAAAAGTGGTGTAGAGTGTATCAAAAACCTCCGAATGGATAAAATGAAAATATGTCAGACATTCCATTATTATTACGACTATAATTTTCCGTAAGAAATGCGTTTTTAT
Source organism: Magallana nippona (assembly GCA_033439105.1). Classification (NCBI taxonomy): domain Eukaryota; kingdom Metazoa; phylum Mollusca; class Bivalvia; order Ostreida; family Ostreidae; genus Magallana; species Magallana nippona. The sequence continues at coordinate 51,168,999 of CM065918.1, read as the reverse complement.
GTGAGAAATTCTCCGAATGCAAAAATGGTATTTGAATCTAAAAACAAAATCTTTGAACTTTTGATTTATATTAATTTCAAATGTTGTTTTAACGAAATACATGTGTATTTATTCAGAAAATCAACAAAATGTGATGAAAGAAAACATCGGGAACTTACTATATCACAGAAGGACGTAACACAAATGATGGTATCAACATATACCAAAAGTACCGTATATATTATACTTGCCTTATTAGTTTGCTGTTTTTATGTAACCATACGAATTCTTAAGAAAAAGGAAGAAACTCAAAACATTTAAAAAAAAAATAGTTATCATAATTTGAATGAAATTCCTTTTGGTACTTTCTTTTTATGGAATTTATTTTTGCGTAAAAAATGGAGATATCAAGCACCTTAATTTTTATGTACACATTGAAGATACTGAAAATCTTGATGCTGAAACTCTAAAAATATATGCTCATTAGAATTGAAAAAGGATTGAAATAAACCCTTCTTTTAAAAACCAAGCAAATAAAATGGTTTTCCGTGTACGCTTAAAATGCAGTGAAGAATTTGAGTACTCATTTGCATTTGTTAATTTGTTAGAGATTAACATGCTTGCTTGGTGGAATAAGTCTTCAAGCGGGGACTCGGATTAAAAATAATAAACGGATTAGAGAATCGAACATGATTATCGTAATGTAATGTCATGGTTATCAAGTAGCAGATTACATATTCTTTAAACGTAAATCTTATAAAACGAATATTTCGTCAAGCTATTGACACAAATCTTCTAATACGTAACCAATCATAAAGATGATTGAAATAATGTGTTAATGTTAACTTTATCCTTTATCATGTACTTTTAGGTTCAGGTGTATACTATCATAAGATTTATGGACTTTTGTCTTAAAGAACCTTAAACACCCAAATCTCAAGGAAATGGAAAATGATTATCTTGCTTAAATAGTGTATGGGAATCCTTCTTTTTTAAAGTTTCAATAAATGTAAAAATGAAGCATCACGTTATTTTGTATGAATTCATAAATATGAAAACATTTGTGAGGCGGTAAACGTAAGAAAAAGAAGAAAACAATATGCAAAGGCAGTTTAATTCATTTTTACGGTGATATTCTTAAATTGTACAAATAATTGAGAATTGTGTTTGAAACAAATATTCTAATAAAGTAAGAACGTTACATCTTGTATATTTTTAAGCTTTTTATGGAAAGGGATAATAAAACTGAACAAAATATATACATAGAACTTACCAGTTATGGAATATGAGTATAAAAGAATTATGAGTCTAACCATTGAGATTATAATTCAACGTAATGAGGAATGAATGTGTCAAGGGACGACAAAATATGATATGTTATATAAACTTATCCTTTGAAAAAGACCAAAATTCATTTAGATTATGCGTGTTTTAGACTAAGGATATTTTAATAACTCTAGGACATCGTCAGGTCCTTAAATATCTTTTTAAAAACTAATAGGGAAACTTTAACAGTATGTAAATGACATGATCTATTCTTATACCTGGTTGATTACACTCTACTGTAACTTGTAAGTTGTTTAATCAATACAATAATTTAACAAGTTATTAATCATGTCAATGACCTGGACCAAGAATTGCCTATAGATAAATGAATAAAGAGCATTCATTAAAAAAAAAAACCTAAGTTTCAGCCACCAATATGAAACAAAAGTTTTCTACAAAAAAAAAAAAACCAAAAAAAAAACCAAAACGCCCATAGAATTAAAATACCTGTGTACATAGCTACATGGGCTCTGTAGGGGCTCGCTATGCGCGCAAAAAACAACAAAAATTACCATGCAATATTTTACCATGTTCTTTCGAAAATGTTTGAAAATGTGCAAACGCGGATAAATAACCGTGGACTGTTTTGTTTCAAAGACAAAGCAACAGTTTATTCCTATTTAATATACCATACTTTGTAAGATTTCGCGTCACAAAAAAAATAAAAATAAAAATATACTAAAGCTAAGGAAAAGTGTAAGCTGTAAAACCTACGAATTATATACGACGATATGAGTGCACATTTCACGTGATTTTGAGCATGCATACTTAATACAAAACTTACGTCGATAATTGCTTTTAACGGTGCTTACATTTTTCCGGGATATCCGCCAGTTCATGTTTAACACGGTTTATAACGTGCACAGATCTTTAAGGAAAATGAAGATATTTCACTTGGTTCTATTGATTTGTGTTCAAGATTTATTGATACATTCACAATATTTAAGGAATATTCGACGGAAAGGTAGACTTTTGAACAATACAAATATGTTATCAGTTAGAAAATGTTTTTGATTTAAATCAATATAAACTTGTTCTTTTTAAACAAACGTTAGGTTTCGCTCCAGCACTTAAGGAAGGATTCTTCTCATCATCAGACATACTTCCTATATTGAGAAATTCAATACATTCTCACAACGTCAAGCAGACTATATATTGTATTATGAATAGAAAGTATCAGTTTAGTATCAGAAAGACAAGGTTAAGGTCATTATCTTTTTCCCTCAACTTTAAGGACGATGGAAAAAGATGAAGTTTATATTCATGTGGCACATACATCTCTATATTTACATTCTACTGTGTTTTTCCATTAAATTCTGTGATCTTTAAATGCCTCTAAATGCAATAACCGAATCACTGCGTATGAATTTATATGTAATTTACATAAGTAGTTCCCAAACATTGATTTATATGTTATCGGTTTAAAATATATTTCAAACATGTTGTTAAAACACCATATTTTACAATATTCAATAATAGAGCTGATTCTACTGTTAAAAGCAACATTTTCAGAGTTATTATTAATGGATTATATTTTCATGCTCATCTCAACAGTCTATGTGATAACCAGTTTAAACTGGTTTTAGAGAACAGCTGTTCTTGCTGTTACTAATTTACTCACTCCGTGATCTGCAATTTATACCGATTCATCTAATAAAATAATTCATTTAATCAATAATTGAATGTAAATATAAGCATTGAATTATTTATTTTTGACATCGTCGTCTTAATAACCGCCGTCAGTTGAGCAGACAAATTATCATAACGCGCTAACGCGCGTTATTCAATTTGTCCGCTCAACTGACTGCACCTAATATTGTGTTCCGCCAGAAATATATTCTTTGTTAGGCTTTAGAATCTAATTACTATTTTTATGACAAGTTGTACATGTACAATTGTAAGACAGAAAGATAAATATGATCTTTATTTGTTTTACTGTTGCATGAAAAATATTAAGGTATAACGTCTTAATTTTTAAGTTCATTTTGAGAAGACTAAATACCGTGATGCTGAAACACTGAAAAATATGTTCTCTATGATTAAAATTATTGTCTTGAAATAAAGATTTTTTCTCGCGTTTCTGACAAATAAATATGAAATACTAACTGTACATAAAATTTCAAAGCCATAAAAGAAAATGCTTTTAAAATGTATGTTTGAATTGCATGCGAAAATTTTGAGTACACTCATTTGTATATGTAAAGGATTAGCATGCTTGCTTACCGTAATAAAGTCTTCAAGCAGTGAATCGGGTTTAAAATAATGAACGGATTTGAAGATAAAAAGGAGGAAAACGAAGGTAATTATCATTATTCAATATCATTGTCATGGTTAATAAAGAGCACATTTCATATTCTATAAAAGTAAAGCTGATTAAATGATGATTTTCATCCAGCTATAAATACAACACTCTTAATATGAAACCAATCAAATAGATGTGCTAAAGTTAACTTTGCATTTACCATGTTTTGTTATGTTAGGTTGTATATCATCAAAAGATTTATGGAGTTCTAATGATTATTATACATATACTTGGAAAACCAATATATGTGTTACTAAACACATATGTTGTTTAGCGACTTATCATAGAGTAATACTTGAAATGGCATTAAAAATATATTGTATACTTATAGAAAACATACTCCTGACCGCCCTGTGCGATATAAACAGAAAATTCGCCTACCCGTGTGATATAAACCCTAGAGGTGTGATATAAGATTTATATCACACCCCTCTCCGGCAATCTTCGGATGTTATATCACACCCCTATCCGTTAATCATCGGCTAATATGACGTAGAGTTCGGTATGCGTCGTTCAACTCCGATCTCCGAGTATGACGTCAAATAGCTACGTCGATGTCAACTTGGTATACAAACAGCTGGCGCAAAAATTTCAGAGAAGTTTATTAGAGATGGAATATATAGACACGGAGCGATTTGTTAACAATAATCATTTATCATATGATGTTTTTTTTATTTCTTTAATATTTTCTATAAGTATATGATATAAAAATCATAACATGGCAATTTTTATATCGAATCCTATATTAGCCCTCGGTCGCTGTATATCAGCCCTCGAGCCTGACGGCCATCAGGCTGATATATAGGGACCTCGGGCTAATATAGGATGTGATATAAAAATTGTCATGTAATAATCTATATATATTAATTTCGGCAAAAAAACATTGATGCGGTAAGAAAAATAGCTTGAATAAACCAAAACAAATTCTAAACAAGCTTACATTTGGTAGGTATTGAATAGCAATACATGTCCCCTAACTGACCCGTCCCCAAACTTTGAAACAATTGTCCTTTTATGTGCTAAAAAAGTCTAGAGAAAATTCGAATAAAGAATTTTAAAAAAGAACAAAACCAATTTCTTTATCATCTTTGGGTCCATTCGGGTAAATATATTAATGACATATATAAAGTAACATCGAACATGCTTACTGATATGAATGTGACTAAACACGCATAGTATGGACATGTAACATTTAGATAGGTTATTCTAATTCACAAATGGTACACGAATTCAGGTTATAATGGGGAAGACCAACTGGACTTCTGCAATTTTTATAAAGAATTCTCCTTTCAAATATCTATAGATTTCGACAAAACACATTGATTAGCTAAAGAAGAAAAATGTACCTAATTGTGCTCGTTAATTTTAAAGACTTTCAAATGTTGGGCGAAGCTAAAACGGACACATATAATTATACTAGTAAATTAAGACATGTTGCCAATAAACTGCGAAATACATGTACCTGCACCAGAGTAACTGCTTATACCTTTGGTATTTCATCACGTGTGAGTAAACGTTGATGTCCGTAAACTATAAATGAATTTTATCTGATAAGTAATTATTGAAAAATAAATTAAAAACCTCCTTTCATTTTCGATAAACCAGCCCGAAATAGCAAAAATGAGAGTAAGGTGGTGAACACGCTTGCAAAGAAATAATATTGAATGATTACATAAAGAGTAAATATTTATACTGGGAACTTATTTAGGGTAGACAAATAATATAAGATATGAGAATTGTTGAACAAATAAAATGAGGCAATTTGTTTCTTGAATGCGATTTTAGTTTTGATAGATAGAAATTTCCAGAACGGGGTTACTTAGAACGCCGGTCGACTAATTAACGCCATGACGGAAAGTGTAGGGCAAGTTAATCATCGAGCAGTTACCATGGATCTGACAACTTTGGTTGAAGATAAGCAAATAAATATGTATATACTAGTGTTTTTAAATTACATATATTTTTATATCACTACAGATTGGTAGTAAACTCCGTAATTTGAATTAAATGAAAAAGTTATTTTTACAGCCAGCTGCAACGAAAAGAATAAAGTCCATGAACATGTACATGAAGTATTGCATTAATTAATGAATAAAGTATTAATCGCGGGATATGATCTAGTATATCAGAGATTAAGGATGTGCAAAATTTTATTTTTTGTCAATTCACTCGGGAACGTTTTTCACATCATCCTTTAATGTCAATGATTAAAGTTGGTTTTGCCTTCCAAACATACTTCAGTAAGTTGATGATATTTAATAGTCTCAAAATGATCTAATATTCCACGAACTTTTGTGCCAACCAAAAATAATAAACTTTCGTGTACTTTTTTAATTTACAGGTACAATTTCAACATAACACTTTTTACCTTATTTACATTATAAGTTGAATTTAATTTTTTTGCGTTAAAATTTAATACCTTTGAAGTAAACATGGAATAAGATGGATTGGATGCAATTGGTTCATTCAAAATTGAAAAAATTACCTCTATATTATATTGACACATTGTAAAGGCTATAGGAAGTCTGTCTTATTCAGCAGGGAATTTAACATATATAAAATGTGACCCAAATGGATAGAACCATGTTGACGTTTAAATTTGTTTTAGCTCACATGAGCTGAAAGCTCAAGTGAGCTTTTCTGATCACATTTTGTCCGTCGTTCGTCTATCCGTCAGTCCGTCTGTCCGTCCGTCTGAAAACGTTTTACATTTTGAACTTCTTCTCTAAAACCACTCGACCAATTTCAACCAAATTTGGCACAAAGCATCCTTATGGGAAGGTGATATATAAATTGCAGAAATAAAAGGCCAGTTAATATTCAAAGCGGAGAAAACCTCGAAATTGTAAAAAAGGGGGTGAATTTTTAAAAATCTTCACAAACCACTGCACCAGAAAAGCCAATATTTATATAAAAGTTTGTATATATAGTGAAAATTCTAAATTGTAAAAAATTGTGACTTCAGGACCAAAACTGGGGCCCCAGGCGGGGTTCAAAGTTTAACATAAAAATACATAGGAAAAATGTTTAAAAATTTTGTTCGCAAGAACCACTGCACCAAAAAAGCCAATATTTACATAAAAGCTTGTATATATAATGAAAATTCTAAATTGTAATAATTGTGACTCCAGGACCAAAACTAGGGCCCCGGGCGGGGTTCAAAGTTTAACATATATAGGAAAATATTTAAAAATCTTCTTCTCAAGAACTACAATGCACAATTTGGGATATTACTATGCATACATATTATTATATATCATTATATTACTAATATATATTCTAAATTGTTTAAATCGTGACCTCCGGACTAATACTGGGGCACCAAGAAGGGTTCAATGTTTAACATAGATGTATGTAGAAAACATGTTAAAAAATCTTCTTCTCGAAAACTACAATGTTACAGTTTGTGAGATTACTATTCAAGGATCCTCAAATAGTGAAGATTCTAAATTGTAAAAGCCGTAACCCCAGGACCAACACTGGGGCTCTAAAAGGGGTTCAAAGTTTTACCTAGAAGTATATAGGGAAAGTGTTTAAAAATCTTCTTCTCAAGTACTACAATGCTACCGTTTGTCAGATTACTATGCAAGCATCCTCAAATTTGAAAGATTCTAAATTGTGGAAGCTGTGACCCCCAGACTAGCATTGGGACCCCAGAAGGGGTTCAAAGTTAACATAGAAATATATTTATATAGGGAAATTTTTTTTCTCTAGAACTACAATGCTACAGTTTGTGGGATTACTATGCAAGCATTCGTGGCTATTGTAGATTCTAAATTGGTAAAATCGTGACCCCTGGACTAGTACTGGGGACTCAAGAGGGGTTCAAAGTTTAACATTGAAGTATTATGAAAAAGGTTTAAAAATCTTCTCGAGAACTACAATGCTTCACTTTCTCAGATTACTACGCAGGCATCCTAAAATAGTGTAGATTCTAAATTATAAAAGCCGTGACCCTCGATCTAATACTGGGGCCCCAGAAGAGGTTCAAAGTTAAACATAGAAATATAGAGGGAAAATGTTTAAAAATCTTCTTTTCAAGAACTACAATGCTACAGTTTGTGAGATTACTATGCAATGATCCTCAAATAGTGTAGATTCTAAATTTTTAAAGCCAACCATAAACCCCGAACCAATACTGGGGCTCCAGAAAGGGGTACACACTTTAAAATAGAAATAGCATATTATGCTACGAAATAGAATGTTACAAGGAACTGTTGTTCAGGTGAGCGATGTGGCCCACGGGCCTCTTGTTCAGTCAGCCGTTATGTTTGTGTCAAAAGCAAAGAAAACAACTCAATGGTGTACCTTATTTCATTAAATTAAAATTGATTCCTTTGTTAAATTGGTTTTTTCTGGTCATCGGGAGATATTTTTTCTGTAATTTAGGACTCAATCTTCTTCTTTTAACATAATTGTATTTTGAACTATATTGGCTGAAATTTACTCAATTGTTTTGGAGAAGCAGTCAATAATGGACACCGAAATAGACAGGAAAATTGGCAGATACATGTACATGTAAATATACGTCTGAAGTAAGACGATCAGAAAATCTTAGTTGAGCTTACGGTTCACAAACCCAATTACATGTATATATCGGTAAGGGATAAATAAAATAAATACAGTATCATCTGGGATTTTTTTTGTCTAATATATTAATAAGAAAAAATTATTCTACTCATACTGCTTTTGATTGATGAGTTTTTGCAAGAAATGTGTTATTTTGAAGATATATGATAAATTATGAACTCAAGTGAAATGAAGGCAGACAACATACGGATGATTAAGTTTAAACCGTTTGATCGATGGGTTGATTATTTCTTATATAAGAACAAAACTATTCGAAAACGCATGTAGTGCGGAGAAAATGAAAGCTTACATATTTCTGTTAATTTGCAGCCAATTCGTTTGTTTACATTCACTTATATTAAGAAGAATTGGGCATCATGGTTAGTTTGTTTCAAAATTTGGATTAGTTAAGATCATTTTTACCCCACCTGTTTTGATAATTTTAGATTTTTGACTTTTGTCTTCTTATTGCGGATTTTGTAATTTTGTTTTTCATTGTTCCAGAAACAGGATTGAGAAGAATAAATAGACTTGGTCAAAGGAATCTAAGAGGTAATGGGATTTTAATCAAATTTTACTCACATTTCTGTGTATGTGTATAATTAAGAAAACGTTTAATGACAATTTATTTTCAGTGCAGAGGAATTACGCACCACGAATCCACTCTAATATGACTTCATTGTGTGAAATGTGTCTACAAATTGCTTTTCATTATGGTTATAATACATATATCTGTTCCCAGTATTGCCCTCAACCTAACTTTAGTAAACCTACAGGCTCTGTCAGGATTGGAATAACAACTTGAAATATTTAATACATAATGAACGAATGCCAGAAGAATGATTCAATGTGATAAGTTTCTAACAATTATTGAACTTATAATAAAAAAAATAAGTATGTAAATAAATTAGTTGTAATTCAAATTTTAAAAACTTGTCAGATATTTAGTACTCTTATAGAATTGTTTATATCAAAAGAGTAACTTGTTTGTGATAAATGTTCCAAGATATGGTGTTTTCGCGAAATTAACTAAACTGTGGTAGAAGAGATTTTAAATGATTTTATCGCACCAAACATTTACCGTGATTTGTTTTGTGAATTTAACTTAATCATATATCTTCAGTGTGATTGAATGAATTGTTTATTATATCAACATTTTAATTGATTATTAGATTGTCATTAAAATAATCTTGCAGTGACACACATTTTTGTTTGTTTTCCTGAAAAATATGAAAGACGTACTTTTCATAACATGTCAACGCAATTTAAGATAAGCAAACTAAAATAGCTTTGTGGACTTGTAATGTATGCGAAGAATTTTAGTACACAAACCTATATGTTGGGAATTAGCAGATTTGCTTGTATGAATAAAGACTTCAACCAATGCATCGGTGATAACATAGCATAAACGGAACCAAAGAGAATGTGGCGGAAAACGTAAGTCATCAATCATCGTCAAAATTTACAGATAGCGGATTTTGTATTCTAAAAATAATAATTAAACAAATTGACGTCATTCATCATATTACACAAAAAATATTATGATATGGAATATGTATTCAATCGAATAGATGATTGAAACAATGTGCTACAACTGATTTATCCCCTACAATGTTTCATGAGGTTATTATGTTCAGTTGGATATTATATATCCGTTTTGTAGAACCGGACATATCTTAAACACTGAAATCTAATTTAAAACAAAATGAAAAATGACATACTAGAGTTCTTTTGAAAGTAATGGTACAGATGCTATTAAATTATGAAAAAGGGGCGTAAAGTGACAACAATTCGTAATTTGAAATATCTACCTTTCCTGATGCAAATCTAAAAGTTAATGCCAAATGATAATTTCCTCTGAAGATAACATATTGTACTGAGCGTAAGTAAATGCAGACCGACTACGTTTTTTTCTAATTTTTTTTTTTTACGTTTTGTTTTAAATTTATAAGTCCTCATTTGTTCTATTATAAAGAAATGGACAGGATTCACTTTACACAATTTATAAAAATATTTTTTTCAAGGAATATATTATTTTTTGTGTTTGATCATAAGAATTGTGCGATGAATTTAATTTTGGGTTCTACAAATATTCATGAACATTTTAATATCGTTAAAGATACAAGAACATAATAGATAAACATTTGTTAATGGTGCTTAATAAAAGTAAAAAGCAAAAGATATGTGCAATAGCATTTTTATTTCAAAGTGATATTCCTACCTTTAACAGACGATCAAGGTTTGTCCTTGCAACAAATATTCTAATTAAGTCATAACATAACTTTCGGATTAATATATTTATTTGGTGTTTATGCTTCTTTAAGAAAAAGGGTAACTTATTCTGAACTAAAAATCTAATTAAGAGTTTATGAGAAGTAAGTATAAATGAGTTAATTTTATAAAATCCAATCCGGATTATGAATAAACATAAGAACGAATGAATATGTTGAGGAACGACAAAATCATTTGTGATACAAGCTTTTCCTTAAAAAGAGGCCCATAATTCATACCCCTGATTCAGAGAATGCATATTTTAAGCGAAAAGGGACATGCCTAAACAATTACTCTTGAATCAGAGACATCTCCCAGTTCATGTTTATACTGTATATAACGCGCACAGGTCTTCGAGGAAATGAAGATATTTCTTATGGTTCTGTTAATTTGTGTTCAAGTTGCATTGATTCATTCACAAACTTTATGGATTACTAGACAGAAAGGTACGTTTTTAAAATGTACAGATATGTGATTATTTAGAGAATATACTAGATTAAAATTAATGAGCTGTATCAAATTCAATCGAACCTTATTATCAGTTAACTAGATGTGTTTTCCTCTAATTTCAGTAACACGTTTCGGATATCAAAATTCACAAATGTCGTGTCATTGGTGTTTACAACAATTTAAACCCGAAAAGTGTCGAAAATTTTGCACTTCACAATATAAACCACGAAAAGGCTGGCGGGGCTAGCAAATTACATTTGAAAGGAGACTGATTTTAACCACACTGAAAACTTACCTATGGTTTAAAATGCGGTGATTTTAACATTTCCTTTTAATTGTTAGCTACATTGTTTTTCAAAGCAGAGGAGAAGTGTGATATTGTTATTGTTGTTGACTGGTTGGCCATCGTAAGATTTCAGATATGTTTTTCTGAGTATACACTAGAATTTTCTATCACTCAGTCATTTGCTTGACATATTTTCATTCAGTCCTGAGCATCCGCATTGAAGCTTTTTCATCTAAAAGTTAAATACCTATTATTTAAAAACTTCAAACTTGACATGAAGTTTTATTTTAGGAATTTCAAGCGTGTCATTTCAATATGGATGGTTTATGGTAAATATCCTTGTATTTCTTTGTTTCATTAAAGTGGAAATGATACTATATGCCTTATTTTACATGTGTTTATATCAATATTATGGTTACTACTTTTTTATTTGAAAAATATGATTTTTATACATACGCTAGGAATACCAGTGTGTGCTAGCTAAAGTACACGAAACAAAATTTTTGTCATTAATGAAATAGCTCCCTACCACAGAGTGTTGGCTTGAAGGTTTCTTTTCAAGAGAGCTTTCTTCAAAGCTTTCATCGCTTTTCTATGACGATAAACTGAGTATTTTTACGTCTTTAAAAAATTCTGAATAATTTCTTATATCTTGAAATCAGTAAAAAGCAACATAAACCAAAATATAAATAACCTTTTCGCCAAGGTAAAAAAAAGACATGTACAACATCGAAACAAAGAAACATCACATGTAGAAACGTGGGAAAACAAGATGTTAATATTTCGCCACAAAATACTAATAATTCATAGATAACATTTACTCTTCGAACATAGATTATTAAATTGACGGAAATCAAAACAAGCGGTAAAACGGAAGTATTTAGGTTGGAAATTTCCATAGAGAACAACCGCGATTGCTTTACATAATCAGCAATTTTTCTTGGCATATCCCTGTGTGTGTCAAGCGGATTGACGTTTCCAAAAATGATTCGAAAATTAAAATATGGTCATTTTATTTGAAAAGATGTACTTAAATCCACAGGTGCCCGTGATTACCTAAAGGTATCCTTAAACTTAACATCATCAGTTTAGAATGACATGTGGTGATAACGAACAGTGTTCAAATTCAAAAGATCAAAAGGAATTACAAAACATGAGCAGAGCAAACACGGACCTCTAAAAAAATTGAGGTAGGATCAGGTGCCACGGAGGAGTGAAGGGTGATTTTATTCATATTTTAAGTTTGAAACTTTGACAAAAAAGAATATTGACTAGCCAGAGTTGAGGGAGATGAAAGTCACCATTAATCTCATTAGTTTTATCCTGTCCCATTTGTTCACAAATTTGTATGCAAATCTTCTCAGAATTGTTTGTAATAAAGGTATAAAAAGTGTATTTTTTACTTTTTGTGGTATTGTAAAAGTTATCGTAAAAACAAACTTTAGACTTTCAAAAAAAAAAAGATTCGCATTTTCCACAGTATCACATTGTATGCAAATACAAGACACAATGTCTTTGAAGCAAAACTGCACTATCTATTAGTTTTTCAAGATACAATTTTCATTTATTTGTCTTGTTTCAAACTTTGCATCATGGTCGATCCTGCACATGTCGTATGTGTAGATGCTGTCAGACGTGACTGATGTACACATGTCAAGGAGTTATTTCATGAACACTCGCAAATCAAAACACCACGCTAGAATACTGTATGATAAGAAATCCATTATCAAGAAAAGGTGATTTATTTATCGGTTTCTTTTCTCGATTTAAGACTTATTAATATAGAGAGAATACTCTTTTATCTCCATCACGAACATCATCATATACACAACTCTCGTTTTGTGTAAAGTTGAAAAATAATTAAAAGTCTCCAAAACATAAGCATGTCGGATAACGTGATTACTATACTTTGATTAGTCTCCTAACTGCTTTTAATTGTTTTTGACAACTGTGAAAACACCCGAAACCGATTGAAAGATGGTACAACAGACACATTTAGAGGACTCAGTGGCAAACGATGGCAGTCCAACACATAAGGTTTTCTAAAAGTAATTTGTATGTATGATTTGTCTGTGCTGATTAGGCCTTAATGCAAAAATGAAGATTAAACACTTACAGTAAAACTCTATTTGTTGCATACAGTTTTAAACTGTAATGATTAAAACAGTTAACGTATGAATGAAAGTGAATGACATTTTGATAAACTGAATGAATTATTGTCTATATTATGAATAAAAAAGGGTTTTTTGCTTAATGTTTCAAATATTTATTCTTTAAATTTCATTTGCAATTTACATAAACTGCGATCAACAGTTAAGGGGGGTGTTTATGACTGATCCTATTCAAATGAAAACAATGTTTGCACAGCAATAGTACACTGTAAATACTATTGGATGTTTGTTTCATAATAAAACTAAAAAGCTAAAAATAGAAACTTTGGAAGAGTGGCAGTAATCTATCTTCCATTTTTAACACGTATGCCCAAAGTATTTTTTTTTAGAATATGAATCAATTAGATACAGTAAGCCATGATTGTCATTACGAAATCTGTAAGCGATAAAGCGTGGCTAATTAACGGATTTTTTACAGCCATTACTTAAATAGTGTTGAAACTATCTATTTATAAATTTAGCAAAATGAAAAGTAAAAAACCAGTGGAAGTTGTTAATCATTATGAATGATGTGTAACATAGTTGGTTGCCCCCATTTTAAGAATAACAAGGTGAAAAAAGTGATAATTGACTGAAATTTCTATAAAGAAACGTTTCCTTTATATGGAAATGAAAATAAGTCAATTTCAATGTAAAAAAAAAAGAAGAAAATTTTAATATTTTTAAAGAATGTAGTCAAATAATTTTATCATAATTTCGGACACACTAAAAGAAATCCAAGCCCATTTGCAAATTCACATAATATATAGATAGATAATATTGATAAAGAAAAAAAAATACTTTGGATTGAACTTGAAAGTAATGTTTGAATCAAATATGTTTCCTATTCAGGTTACTTATTTGTACTCCATCATTAGGCTCCGTACCTGTGATTTTAATTGCCCTATTTGAACCTATTTACGAAATAAAATCATCAACGTATATATTTTTATTTGAGAGAACAAACAGTCAAATGTGGAGGCCAATGGCATTTTTAAGCACGATTCAATTAAATACATCATTTAAGTTACTGCCATAGCCAAAATATGATCGTTTTTCACTTTGTTAACCCTTTGGACAATGTTTTGGACAAAAACATGCGAGTGTATAGAAATTGTGTGCATAATTTTGAAAGGTATATTCAAAGTGCACTGAATCATATAACAATATATATAATATCGGCCGGTATAAGTAGCCATTGATGGCCAATAACCAGTGGCTGATGTCAACAATTTACGTGTTTTAAAACAATTACCAAGTATTTTAATAAGTAACACACAGAACCGATAATCCAATAATATTGAGACCCGGGATCGAACCCTGTAAACAAAATATATCGCCTAGCAGAACGCGTGCTAATTTACATGTCACGCGACGGACGTCTAGTATTCACAAAGTTACTTGATGTTAGAAATCAGTTGGTGAATCATAATACTCAACAGGTCAAAGTTACCGTTTACAACAGAAAACGTGATCACAAGAATAAACAGTTTTTTCTCTGTTTAACGATGAGCGCATGTTTGATCTCCTTTAAACGTCAGCTTATAAATATAAATGTACAACTACCATTTAGTGAAGAAGAATAGACAAACATGTGCTGACTATGTATTAAGTCTGTAAAAAAGTGGGCGTTCCCATTATCCTATGGAGATTCAAGAAAATGTAATGACCCCGACCTATGAAAACGACTTTGAAGTATGAACTTTATATTAATGTAATTACATAAAGTTGCAGCTTAAACATTGGCGATTCCTACAACTAAAAAAAATATGACCATTTAAAAAGTTTATATTGTCGCAATTCTTAAATGTTCACAAGGTCAAGATCTAGTAAATGAAAGGTGCCTATAGGTTTACGTAATTCAAGATGTAAATTCTTTCAATGATGCTTCATACCTTTAGCTTTGTTTGATAGGCTGTATCGGGGCTTAAAGTTTTGGTTAACACCATGAAAATTCATGTTTTGAACTGTCATTTTCTATGAAACATTAAGGAGATATAAGTAACATATCTCGGAGTTTTTAACCCATGCAATACATCTAGAATGCCTACAGTTTCTCCAAAAAACGGTATTTAACAAGCTCTTGATCATGACATCCTTTTTAAAATGATTTCAAATTGAATATAGGTATCGGGATTACTTTTCCCATGATTTAATATGGAATGACAAAAAATTGTTTCATTTTCTGCCTAATTCCTTTACGGATGAAGATTCATCAAATTAATTATGACTAGCATTAAATGACACTGGAATCATTTACTAGATCTTGGCCTTAAGTGCAGTCATCCTTTAACGAATGGACGACGGTGTTAATTGATCAGAAAAGTCCAATTGGGCTCAGAGAGAAAATAAAATGTGATAAGGAATGTGTGAACTTTAGATTATTATTACGTTATAAAACATATTTTTAGTACATTTTTATGTCTATATATCAATAGAAAATTATCATTTTATTCATACCACTTTTCACTATTGATGAATTGTGTCAGAGAGAGACCTTACTTTACATTTATGAACCTGTGTGAAACAGTGAATGAAAACATAAGGCCGACAAAACTAACCGTATTTAAGTGATGGATTGTTTATTTGTTGTATATAAGCAAAGAAATTCCAAACCCTCACTCTATATAGTACACAGCGTGAAGAGTTTGTAGGGAAGATGAAAATTCACATATTTTTGTTGATATGCAGCCAATGTTTATGTACCAACTCACTAATATTGAGGAGAACAGGACGGCATGGTAAGTTAATTTAGATATATTGATAATTTTGGAGTCACATATATCTAAATGTGCATTCGTTTGAGTAAAAACATTCTATCTTGTTATACATACAGGACTGAGAAGAATCGATGGTTTTATGAGGCCCTTACAAATAGCAAGACTGGGTCAAAGGAATTTAGGAGGTACATGTATTATTAAAACTGTTCTTTTCCTTTACTCTCTGTTTAAAGTTTTACTTAATACTTATTCTATCAATTTAATTTCAGTGCAGAGAAATTACGCACCACCGCAGACACTTGCTCATACTTACGGGAGCTCTGGTTTAATGTGCCAATTGTGTCTACAATTATTTGGACATGTTTATGGCGCCAGTTACTGTTCAATGTATTGCTCTCAACCTCATATCAGACAACCATCTTATAACTACGCGAGGTTTGGATAGACAACTTAACTATTGATCCCGAAATGAAATCAGGCAACTATATATAATATGTTTCGATGTGAAAATTATTTCTAAAAAGTGCTTAACTTATCAGAACATGTTAATGTTTATACTATGTTTGTGTTGATATTATAATGAAATGCATATTCATCAAATAAATAGAGCAACCACTGAATGATGTTTGAGTAATTATTTATATTCTCAGTCATCTTGTTGTAATAATGTGAGAAATAAGATGATTTTATCGTACATAAAATTTTGACTTGGGTTAATAAACACAATTAGATATCGCCCAGCCTGAGTTAATTAAATGTCTATCTTATTGATAGTTTTTATTTAATTAAAAATATATATCAATTTACTAAAGAAACCAAGCATGGTTGACGTCAGATTCAGGCCTTTTTCTATCAAATTGAAAACGTAATCAAGTAACAAAATATCTTAAGATTCTAGATTTACAAACATTCGGGAATTGAATCTGATTTGACACAATACAAATTATAGGCATAATACAAATATCATATTTTTTACTTACCATAATATTATGATGCCTTTGCAAATAAAACAATATATTTAAAAGTTAACCATGTTCAATATTTGTGATAATACACTTTTAAATTTTGATATTGTATTTATCAGTATAATTTATCAGATATAATTGATAAAAATCTGATCATGATCAATGATTGATAATTTTGAAATAATTTTATCTACACTGTACATATTGATACTACATACACTGTACCATTTCACTCATAAAAATAATTTCCTGATTACCTACATTGTAATCGAATATAAAAAATTCAGAGAATCTAACTGTTAAATAAAAGAAAATAACATTACTTCAGTTTTAAGAAACTGAAATGTATATTAGATCATGTTAAGAAATTTGGGGTCAATTAAATGAATCATAAATGTCACAAATCAAATGATATAGTACCACTATTTTAAATGCATCAGTTAAATTGCAATGTTAAGATTAATCTGAACAAGGTATGTTCTTTGGAAAAACGTGTTATATCTTTTAAACATCATTTATCATTTCTTCTAAACTAAAACTACAATTGCAACTAATTAAAACATCTAATCACACGAGTAAAATACACAACAAATTAAACAAATCAATCAACATAAACCCAAAAGTCTTGTCCCGTTTACACTAGGAGCGAGAAGCCACGCCTTTTGAAGCGGGTTATTGATGACAACTGTTAGGACATGTAATCATTCAGGTGGTTTATCTGTAGTGCATTCCTTTGAAAAATAGGACACTGCTAGCTCTAGATTTGAAAGAAATTATGAATTTTTTAAAATAGCCTATATAACTCTTGAACACCTTAGTGCTTATAATCATTATGATTAAAATCAAAATAACGTAATGAGTGTAGAAATGAAGTTTAAAAACCCATGTATTTCAAAATGTTGATGTAGGAAATATTTAATGAGGTACAAATTTACACGATGAGATGACCAATGGAGATAACAGACCTATCAGATTAAAATAATAACAGACACCCTGATAGAATGAAAGAATCTGTGTGGTATTCCAAAAATACTTAAAGGTTAAATATTATTTGTTTTTTTATTTTCTATTGTGATTGTACAGTTCTAGTGTTTCTAGTGAAGTTTTGATTCCATTTAATAGATGAATATAATTATAAAGGGAATATTATTTTATTCCTGGGCAAAATATTCAAAAGTTTGTTATCAAAATCTGTCTGTCAAAAATTTGCATTTCCGGAAAATATTGATTCTCACACATTGTCATTGAATTGAAGTTATTACGCTTATATATGTTTCTTGATGTTGTCGAAAAAAATCTTTGTACACAAACAAACGTGGCTCGCATGAATCTCATATGAAATTCGCTTTTGCATGAGAAAGAGACGAAAAGTAACACACATGAATTTCATGCGAAAACTTAATGCGATTTTGACATGATTTTCATGTGTAAATCATACGATTATAATTTCGCACAATATTTCTGCAAAAATGTTTATCCAATGTTTCATTGTTGTTCCATGCAAATATCATGCAAATATCATAACATTTTCATACAAATTATTGTACAGGTTAATTTAATCATCTTTGATCTAAATTTGAGAATGTGATCTGTTATTGGGAAAAAAAATTCTCCAACCCTAATTAATTTGCTTAGTAAAGAAATAAAAGACAACAATGATGATAATCGTTTTAAGATAATCTTCTTTATTTTGGATGAGAACAAAATTCAAATGTCTTTTTATTCCTCTTCTCAAAAAGGCTTGTTGCTTCATAAGTCTACAAGAAAATTTACATCATACAGTGTACATAAAATTTTCCTATTCCTGAATGGCATATCTATTTTGAATGCATATAATTAATATTGGTATATATAAACAAAATTCATTGATATATGACATGCAGTTGGTAACATGGTCAAGCATGCTTAACTTTAAGAATATACTAAGCATATACTTAAGAGTTAAGAAGTTTTATGCAACATTATTAGCAATATGCTAAGTCAAATTTCAATCTGCTAAGTACAAATTCTGTACTTAAGAATATGCTTAAGCACTTAAGAATTTTTATGCATACGACCCCAGGTCACGAATTTCACAAATTAATCAAAATAAATCCGAACATTTTGTCTCGTCCACACCAGGAGCGAGTTTTTACGCCTATTAAGGCAGGTGATTAACGACAACTGTTAGGTCATGTTGTCCTTTAGCGAACGGCCATATTGAATCACTGTGTTAAGTATTTTTACCACCACTGCATTACGTTTTAAAACAGGCTTAAAGGGTAGATAAGATTTAATGCAAAGTTTAGACATACTTATCGAACTATCGGCTTTTGAAAAACTCTGAAGCATTTCGTTAACTTAAACACCAAGAGTTAACACTTGTAGGTTATTTCTAAACCACTCGAGAAATTCATATGCGAAAATCAGATGAAATTTACTGTATCTGATCAAATTCACTTTAACGAGTATATTTACTTGTCATAAGTTTTTTTTAGCAAATACTTAAGTAAATCAAAAATAGCCGAAAGAAGGAGGAGATCATTTAAGCCTAGAGTAGATCCGTTAAAATCCATGACAGCAGCTGAACTGCAGGCAAGATTTCGATTCAATAATGAAGCAATTTATAACCGATTTAATA
This sequence comes from Magallana nippona, assembly GCA_033439105.1. Taxonomy (NCBI): domain Eukaryota; kingdom Metazoa; phylum Mollusca; class Bivalvia; order Ostreida; family Ostreidae; genus Magallana; species Magallana nippona. The sequence goes on along the minus strand of CM065918.1, from coordinate 51,149,361 downwards.
AGTAATGACATAATGCTGTCAACAAATAGAAATCACAGTGTTCCTCCAAATGTTACCATACGATACTATGCAACAGGAAAGATGCAGTTGTGTAGTGTTGATAGTTTTGGTCTGCATCAGTCAACAGTCTCCAGAATCATCCAAAGGAAGGGTCACTACAGCTCTCTTCCAACTACATATTGTGAGGAGATTTATTGCATTTCCCACGGATGAGAAACAATCCGAAAGCATCAAGCAGATTTTTTCGGGATTGCTGGCTTTCCTGGTGTGATAGGGGCCATTGATGGCACTCACGCCCGTATCATAGCTCCAAGTGAACATGAAGTGGAGTATGTTAATCAGAAAACCTACCACAGTATTAATGTACAAATTGTGTGTGATGCCAGTCACAGAATTTTAGACTTGGTGGCCAGCTGGCCTGGAGCAACTCACAATGCCAAAATACTGCGGGAGAGCGGTCTTTTTCGGCTCTTCGAACAACGGATGCTGTCTGTAAGATGCCTGGGAAATAATGCCACTTCTTTTCTACCTCTTCCACCGAACGCTTTTTGTTTTCTTCCACCAACCGACTAAGGTATATACACTCGTCCGTTGTCCATTTGGGTTTTCTTTTTCTTTTTTTAACATTTATCGACTCGTGTGAATTGGAAAATTCTGCCATCTTCGATTACAATTGATAATTATAGCAGTAAGCAGACGATACACATAAATTTATAAATCGCATGAATGAATTCGAACAACGAGAAATTATTGAAAATTAATTTTATTATTTTAAATATTTTTTTCGTATAAAACGATCTTAATTTTCAACTCGAAATATGTCTGGATATTCATTAACACGTTGTTAACATGAAAGTGAAAGCGGAAGTGACTTTGTTGACATAGAAATGATATACTTAAGCAGGTTGCGATATGCTTAGCTAAGAATTACTAAGCATGTTGCTTAGAATTTTTATGCAAAGGAAATTGAGCATCTTGCTTAATTAAGAATATTCTTAAGAAAGTTAAGCATAAACTTAAGAAAATTCTTATAATTTGTATGCATAAGACCCCAGATTATTTCTTTTGAAAATAAAAATGATAATGATATCACATTTGCCTTTATTAGTAGTAAAAGTTTTAGTTTGAAAATAAAAATGATTAAGTCATTAAGATCAACTCCGTGGTTCCAGAGAACATATTTTGTTTAGATTGACCGACATATCGTGTTTAAGCTGTTGTGAATTAAAACTTTGTGCTAAATCTGTGAATTTGTACCGTTTATGAGTTGTTTAATTGAAAACACACTACGAAACAATGCATACACGTTTTCGAATACTTAAAATTGACGCTCTTGAAAGGAAGCAAAGGGACATTTTTGAAGGCGTCATTTAATTATTTAATTAATTAATTTTCGCTCATATAATTGTATCAATGACAATTGAAAATTATAAATTTCGAATATATTAATCAACTTGAAAAAATTATTTGTGATCATGTTTGTGTGAAAGTACGTTTAAAAATTATTTCGCAATGTAATATGGTCACTGTGATGAATTTCACTACATAACTACTACTAAGAATAACCCCGAAGAGTTTATGAGTTTTAACTTCTTTCAGGTGAACTTTAATAAATATCAGTGAAGGATAAAAAGATCTCGTGACTTTATTAGATATGATTAAACATTCTGTGTCGATAGGGTTAATAGACACAAGCCACTGTTTTTACTATTTATGAATTATTCAAGATCGTTATTTAGTCAACATGCTGAAGTGTCAAAATTATCAACAACGATATAAAGCGATGTATCGTCAGCAAAACGTTTGACCGTACATTTAATATTGGTCACGAAATAATTTACATATCTAAAAAAAAAAGTAAGGGACCTATTATACTGTTGTGGGTTTCTCCAGTCTTAATTTGGCCAATGTCTGATTTCCTGCCATTGATAACGACGTATTGTTTTCTATCAGCATCAAATATATGGGTTGTCTCAATAGTTTTAGAACAAACCTCGTATGTAATATGACATGTGGTGATAATGAACAGTGTTCAAATTCAAAAGTTCAAGGGAAAATTATAAAACGGGAGCAGAGCAAACACGGACCTCCTTAAAAAATATAGAGGTTCGATCAGGTGCCAGGGAGGAGTGAGCATCCTCTGCTGACCGGTCACACCCGCCATGTGCTCTATGTCGTAATCGGGAAAAAACCGGAAAAGTCAGTAGACAATTAAGTGATTAATCATGGTCTAACATTTAGAAATAAGACGCAACAAGCTCTAGATTTAAGACAAACAATGAATTACATGTTTATTTTCATCTTAAACACCCTTGTGTTTATAATTTAAAGTTTGCATCCGAAAACATAATGAATGGTATCATTTTATACATATATTTATAAACATCAGAAATACCTTCATAACATGACTTAAATTTACTATTTTGTATTTTTAAAAAATTTTTAATTATTCAACATTTTTTTACCTTTCAGTTATTTATTCTTTGAGACATTTTTTCCTCATATTTAAGAGACATAAATACATAATTGTAAAAGTAGAATGAACATAGTTTGGATGATCTCTCTAAGACGTATCAAGATACACTGCTTACATAATTATATACAAAAACAAGTATATGTGGTTTAGTATTGAAATTAGGTGCTTTAAAGTGACATGGTGACTCAAAAAAAGATGTTTTACCTTTGATTATGACAACGGAAATAAGAAGAAATACACAAAATTTCTGTAATGTTTATAAGATTCTGTAATGTGTTTTTTGCATAAGTTCAATTATTGTCTAAATACATTTAATAGTTTTTTTTCAGTATCATATTCATATGTATTTTCTGCAGTTATTTTTCATTTTTTGAAGCTAGAGTTATCCTTTCATTATATCAATTTAGAGTTACTTTTCCTAATTGTTGGCTTCCTGTTTTGTTGTTTGTGTGACCCACACAAGGACACTCAGTCCACTCAACATGTTTTTTTTGTATGTGTATGCTGCCATACACTGTAAGTAGTGATCTGTTGTTTTTCATTACATTCGCGGCTATTCATTTATATGTTTAACTGTTTTGTATTTTCATATAAATGCAGTTTATAAGTAAATCTCTTATTCTCTCTAAAAAGTATGGAACACCATTATTGTCACTGTCAATCTTAGTAAATAAACGTACGTTTGTGACATTTTTCTATGGAAACCTATTGGGTTAAAACTCATTATTTTGGACCTTACCTTGAATACTGTGAATTCTTTTTTATATTTTCTCTCTATTCTTTCATTACAAACTATTATGATATGTATTTTGTCTTTACATGTACAATGCTTTTGACAACGTATGAGTAATTCATACTTTGATTTTTGTTTTAGTTTTTTACCGCATACACAATAAATTCGAAGCACTGGATTGTTGTGTTCTGGTTATGCTATCTGCAAGCCTAGACAGAATAATTTCATCAAACAAAAGGTTTTAAGCATTGTAAGTCATCGTCACCTATCAGTTAACACGTCGTTAAAACTCATCTGGAAATTACATATGTAAACAAATCGAGTTGTTTTGGACATTGATTTAAGTGTCACATGTGATTGCGATTGCTGTGTACAAATAGTTAAATTGGAATTTACATTCTGAGAAAAGAATCTAAATTTGAAGTTTTTCGATGTCTGATGCATTCATAGATAGTGCATTTTAATAAATGTATAGTTCTTTAATACATCAAGTTTCCTTGAGAAGTCGCTAGCTCACAATTTATCAATTTATGCCATATTGCAGTATTTACATTCCACTACGCTTGTATTGCTATAAAACGGAAGAGAAACTCAGAATGTGTTGGCCCAACGGTTAGTTCTATTATTTTCTTTGTTATAAATAATGTTAAGGTATAAAACATTAAGAAAATCCATAAAGTAGAATAATTTCATTATACATTAGTATTTGTTATTAAGGTTGATCTCTACACCAAATAAGTGAAGGAGATTTTCATTAGTACAATACTCTATTTTCTAGAATTTTTGAAAATATTCATTTAGTCTTGTTCCCGCCAGAGAACCCGTTGTTTTTCAAATTTTCAAACATTTCTGCTTAAAAATTCTTATGAAATAAAATATCACGAAGTTTTGAAGTAGAAAATAAAATAATCATGAATGATGTTTGTATGATTTTTATTGGAATCCACATACATATGAAAATAAAATATAAACCAATATTCGTTGGTAAATGAGAAGTAAAAAAGAAATTGAATGAAATTGAAAAATCAAAAGAAATACTCAATTATAGCAAAACTCTTGGTGTGAAAGATCCTATTTAAGATTTGCCTTTCTTTATTTTACCTGGTGTCAAATATCTTGGTACCAATTTCTTAGTTAATAAAATCACGAAGAAAGTTTAAAAAGAAATTAGCCCATGCTTTATATGCAGATATAAGGAAAGTAGTGCTTATAATAATGTTTGAACCAGACAAATTATATCTTTGATGAATGCATTATATATATTCAACTCAAAACAAAATTTTGTAGTTAAATAGCCGTTTATTTTTTTAATATACAGTAGCAATTATAAACAACAACCATACTCATATAAATACGTACATTAGTTGTCCACAGTGATACACATGTACGTATGGTACTCCTTATAAGAGTTCTGTCGTTCCCTCATTTGGCTTGCAAATCTTTCACTACTTTTTCTACCAATAACTTATCAAATTAAAATACATTTGTTGCAAAACATATCTCTTACCTTTCAATTTAGCTCCAATGCAAGTGTTTTACTGCAAATGTTTTACAATTGGGCATTTGGGGCAATTCAAGAGATCGAACTATCGTTTTCTATGCATCATACACATATACATTGTAGTTTAAAATGAAAATAACATATCTGCTTTATCATTCGTCAAGTATGTATGCTCGTGTGCTGCAGATGACATGACAAAAATGTATTGCCAATAGCAGAGAAACAGTATATTAGTAAGATTTCACTTTTGCTCTACAAAATAGTCGTTAATCAATGTTAGTTGGAAGCCTGATACACGAACGAAATTGACAAATTTTCGAAGCGTTTTGGTGATTTATCTCCCTCGTTAGAAGATTTGATTTAAACGGTTTATAGCTATTTTGTACCACGACAGAATGTTTTCAATCAGGAACAAAATGGTGTTTCAAACGGATATCAGACCTGTTGTGACGATGTAGTGATCCCCCTTAACCGTTTTGGTTTTTTAACATTGTTACCACATTGTCTGCAAACATAAGAAGAACAACATTGTACATTAAAAATAGTTTATATTCAAACATACATGAACGTGCCTACAATCTTTCGTAAATTCATTTACGCTTTGTTTTTATCTTTACTTAAAGCTGACATGAATTCATAAATACGAAGTATTTCCCTTTAAACTCGTACCACCGCTATATAATTCTCAATTTCTTTTTTTACGTGCTAATCGTTACATACCTGATATATAAGGTTTGGACCTCTTCATGTACTATTGCATTTAGATATATAATTTCCTCGAACATTCTACATAAGAAGGAAAAAAAATGTTAGTCCTGGTAGTTAATATCCAATGAAGCAAAAAGCAAAACATACTAAACTCCAGGCAAATATATTTTCAAAAAGTCCTAATTAATGAGGTTTCCTTTTGTACTGCTATATACATGTATATCGTTGCACATGCGTAAACTATTCAAGTACTGTATCAAATGATGCGGTGGCAGCATGGACGTAAGAAACGTAAATGGAGAAAAGGAAAAACATGGTCACACTTTATTACCATTATAATTTATTATCGCTGTTTTTACTATAGCAGAAATTACCGTAGAAATATTTAGGTAAGAATTGTCAATACATCCTTATTCAGGTAGCACGGGGTAGTTCTTTGATACAATTCACTGTAACTAGGGTATGTGTGTCTTTGAAACTCTGTAACTAGAATTCCTCAGATCCCATTCAGAAAAAAACCCTTTAATACACTCTTAATAATACATCGCCCATTTTTATTATTTTTCAACTTTTTAGACCTCCCCCAGCTAATTACCGGTGAAAGGTTGACATTCTGTACTGTGTGCAAGTTGCAACATCACATGTGAAAAAATTACCGATGTATAGTTTACTATGTCCCATCCACTTACTTTTCGTGTTATTATACCTCCTGTCTGTAACTTCTAATTCCACTGTGTAAAGTCAACACAACAGTTACAGCCGCAAGTTTCGCATTTTACTTTTGAGTCTCATGTACTTAACATTAGGGCCCACATATTACATACTAATTTCAACAGGAAAAATCTCTCTAACTAATTATAATCATTAGATTTCATTTCATGAATTTAGCAACACTCATAAGCCTCCAAGTACAGCAGCTCTCAATTTTACAAAAATATTGAGGAGGTATCCGAAACTGTCCCTTGCTACCTAAGTATGCTGGGTGTATAAAAACATCTTCTCATCAAATTGTCTAAAATAAAACCACGGCTATCCAGCACTCTTAACATACACAGAAAAAGGCCGCCTTACTTTGCATGCACATTGAACAAATGTGCAGTTCCTAAAGTAGTCAGTTTTCAAAAAGAAAATCACATCTTGTTTTAGAAAGCTTGTCTTGTCACAATCTACTTCTTTACAATATAAAATACATTCTTTAATGATGATTTTTCAAATCAATTTCATAACCCGAGCCTTTGCGCTGGCTGTAAAGACTTCATCAAAACAAGTTTTACAAATCTATGCGTTTATGTAACTTGCTCTGGTAAATTCAATACCAGATGCAATGGAGTACATAAGTTTTCATGCGCGGATCCAGATTTTTTCTTCCGGGGGAGCGGGTTTCCGGGGGAGGGGGTTTCCAGGGGAGGGGGTTTCCCGGGGGAGGGGGTTTCCGAAGGAGGGGGTTTCCAAGGGAGGGGGTTTCCGAGGGAGAAATCAAACCCTTCGTACGTCCTCTATGGTGTTCTTACCCGAAACAATCTAAATTTAGAACGAATATGACGATTGCTGGTTATGGTAAGATTACTTACTGTTTATTCATGAGTTTAAGTCCGCTTAAAAAAAATCTGCTTTAATATAAGCTAGATAAGGGTTTTTTTTTTTCAAAATCGAAGGTCTTATTTTGTATTAGATACATGTACTTGCTTTAAATTTACTTGAAAATATTATAAAAACATTGTGTCTCAGACATTTACCATTTTAACTTTTAATTTGAAATGAAAGATAAACATTTTCTTTAAAATGATGGCAAAATTTCAATGCGATTTATGATTTTGAGGAAATTTTTTACTAACTGATCCTTACATTAATTCACGAAATGCATCATTTCCTGATAACCAAAGGCTTTTATCAACCAATCGAATAAAAATGGCCTTTGATTTATTGACATGTCATAATTACTTGCGTATTTCTGAAGAATCTTTAACGAGATTTGATATTTAAAGATATTTGATTTTAACAAATAAAGCTTGCTTGCATTTGCTATCTTTTTCAGTTCTGACACGTCAAAATTTGATGATTTGATCATTAGTTTTGAAGGTTAATTTGGGATATAAAAGTGCATGGTTTCAGGTTCCAAACTACAACAACGCAGTTGAAGAAGATGGTCTAAGGTTTCTAATTAAACGCTCGCTCTATCGCATCATTGAATACGCGTCTTTAAAAAAATAGTAAAGTGTCTGGGTGCATTTCAAACGACATGAAGGTATACTGAGGTAAATGCTAGAAAATAAAGGTGTTATAAAAACATTCGAATTGATAATCTGTCAAATGTTTCAATCATACAATTACCGGAACATCTTAATTATTATCGTTAAGTTTTCCAGGTGAAAAGGGCCATGTCATAAAATTTCTTTCTTTTGGTTTCGATTGCTCTTTGATGAAGGGCAAGTGAATTTAACAATAAATTTGAACTAAATTGACGGAAATAGAATAGGAACCTTGGACAGAAAAAAAAGTAAATTTATTATCGTTGCGTATATTTCTTACGAATAGTCTGCCAAAATATATATTACACACAAAAAAGTACAAGGAGAACTTAAAACGACCTCCTGAAAACCGTGTTACGAATGTTTGATTTAAGACACGGTGTGGTTACATCGAACTGCGTTTGATTTTCAACTAATATTTGCTATTTGTGAAACACTTCCTCCTTTGTCGTGTATATCTAGATGAAAGGGACAAACAAGTTAGACAACCACCATGAAAATACTGTATCAGACACAGTTGAACATTTGTCACCTGCGGTCGAAGGTCTGACCACCATTCAACTTAATGTCAAATGCTATTATGGAGACGCTTTTTAATTGTTTTCGCAATTAGCCGTTGACATTAAATGATTATTACAACAGCTGTTCAAAGTATGAAAAATGTTAATTACATTAATTTTATGCTTGGGCGATTTTGATGTTGTGTATTTGAAATCGTAAAACAGCATTTACTTACCGGTGTTAACTTTTTTCGTTCTTCTCTACATCTATGCAAAAAATGAGGATTTACAAAACTAATGTACGTATATCTGAATACCAATACGCAAATGTCAACTTATTAACTAATAAGAAATTCTTTTTGAATTGGATTACCTCATAAGAAAATTAAAATCTCATTAAATGGACATAAATCAACTAGAAAATAATAGATAGAGAGATTTGTCTTCTCTATTGTTATTCAAATAATCAGCGATTGATTTTTATTTCAAGCATTCCCTTATATATGCAAAAAGGTTAGAATTTTCAAATGCAGTTAATCTTAAGCTCTTTATTTTGTTCCTCCTCATAGATCTATACGTGATTTTACTTAATATGAAATGGTATTACGTCAAACAACGTCTGATTCAGTGTTTGTACGTCTCTCTATTATCTTTTATTTGACAATACAAAACTTCCTGCATCGTAAAAAAAACATAAATCACTTTACTGGGAAAGACTTATGACCTTCCCCCTTTTTGGTCCTGTTCTTTTTATAAATAAGACATTATCATTAAAAGCTCACATTTCATTTTGGCCACAGTTCCTTCATTGTCTGTTCTCCTGTACACGTCTCTGGTTGAACACAGCATGTTGAAGGGGTTAGTTTTTCTTGTGCTTTGCACACTTTGTGTTCGGCAATTTGTAACCGTCGACACATATTACCTATCTGGACAAATGAACTACCCAGGGCGAGGTAGGTTTTTAAAATATTCTTCTTTTTTCGGATAAACTGAAATTTGCCGTGATGGCTACATATTGCGGAAATAACTTATCAAAGGTTAAATTGTCATTGATTGGTTGTGAAATAGTCATGATTTGATATACTCTTTATTAATTCCAATTTATTAAATTATTCATTGTCCTCGATGTAATTTATTCATAAGAAACAAATGTTCCTACTTGATCGATACAAACAAATTAGTAATTTTTTTTTCTTTTATTTATATATATTTATTACTGGTATCTCATTTAATTTTCATATCTCAATTTAAGTACTTATTGAATGCAAAAAGTCCCCCCCCCCCCACCAAAAAAAAAAAAGATTTACCTGGATTTCGATTGTTTATAGGTACAGTGGTTCCAGAATTTGCTAGCTTCGATACAATTTGTGCCTACTGCCGCTACATCAACCTCCCTCAGTGTAGCATATATTGTGCTGGTCAGCGCTTCACCCCATCGTCATTTGGTAACCTTGGACAAACGTACCCACAGCCATTTCCAGTACAACCGTATCCAAAGATATATCGCCCTGTGTATTAGGTTTCTTATAGATGGAAGTACATAACAATAATAAAACTAGTAAAAGGTGATATTATAATTCAATATATATGTGATTTGAAATAAAAATACACCTTAAACAAAACAAAAATACACATTAGTTTATATCGTTCTTCAATGGCACAAACTACCATATATTCATGCGGTTAAAAATCGGGGATGTTGTACAGTAAAACACGGTTATAGCAAACACGCTTATAATGAATTGACGCTTACAGCGAAGTGATTTTCATTCCCCGTGACTTTTATATATGTTGTAAAACTGACGGTTATAATGAATTACGCTTATAACGAAGCAAAATCGCCCGTCCCTGGCACTTCGTTCTAACCGTTTAACTGTACTATGTTGGAGGTCGTAGGAGGTCGTAGGAGTGATCGTAATCTGGCTTTGAAAGGTCTTTGGTTGTCTTTAAATTTCTTTATCGATCACGATATTACCCAAAGGTTTCAACGTAACAAAGATCGATTGTTTTTAAAGTCTTCACATAATCTGATCAAAAGTAATTTTGTAAATATATGGTGGCAGTAGAGTCAGCAGATAGCTGTGGTCACGGAACCAGATGCCACGAAAATGAGACAATCGCGATTTTCAAGACTCGACAAAGGTGTCATCTCATTCTTATAGATTTTAGCAGGCCTTTTACCCATTTCTCAATTATGTATTATAATTCAAATACGACACACAAAGAGGTGCCAGCGATTCATCAGGCATCATACATAGATGCCTCTTAATATAGTCTGAAAGTCGAAGAAATTAAACCTAATAACTTTCACCTACTTTATAACACATATGCTTTGTTGACTTTATTTAAATAGTCCTCTTCTAGATCTCTCGGAATTACAGGGAGACAGACGGACAGACATTTTTGAGGCTAAAGTGCCTTTTTTGTTATCGTGTTACTTATCATTGGTCCTAAGCAAAATATACATGAGAATTGACTAAATGTCCTTTAGAGGTCGTAATATTCCTGATTAGATCGTAGTGCGTCGTAACATTATCTTAAAATCGTAGTAGGGTGCTATTTTATTTCGATTCAAGCTGAATAACCAACAAACGCGGACGTGATCGTCGTAAGCTTTCAGATAGGGTCAGAAAAGTGTGATAGGGGGCTTAACAGTACAAACAAACTTGATGGAATTTCGAGGGCGTTGAATGATGAAATAAATTACGTTTGACTTTATGAATATTGAAATTTAATTGAAGCATATATAAATTAAATATTACAATACTTCTACGATAATTTTTAAAATAAGGACGTTTAATGATATTCAATAGAAGTTTTTCTTTATAATAATAAAAGTTAACCTTTTCCGTAAGCATGCTATTTTTTATTCATTTATTCAATTACCAAACATTAATCATTCATTTTAAATGCAAAACAAAATAAATCTCATGATTGAAGTCAACAAAGTTTGAGTTCATTTTGCCGACATTATGCGAAACTTGGTATTTATATAAGCTTTGAAATTTGCGTGGATTCGTGATTTCAAAGCATTGTTTTAGAAAATGAATTTCTGAAAAATTAACATATATTTTAAACAGATAACCTAATCCGTATGCACACGTAGCGCGTGGCGTTTAAAACTATGAAATGAAAACATTGTTGACCATTGTAACATTTAGATTAATCGCTTATCATTGCAAGAATGAAGTTTTCTGGATTATTTCTTTTTTCTGTGGTTTTATGTTTCCATTTATTATTCAAAGACTTCAGTGAAGGTGCAACCCCATTGATAAATAGAGGTAAGTAAATCACGTTAACTTTAAAAACGTTAACTAAAGTTTTGGAGAAAAATGAAAATGCTATATTTAACCAATGCGATTTAACCAAACAATTTTTTCTAAGTGTAAAAAAAGGAATGAAAAAGATTTTCTCTGCCAAATAGTGTGTGATTTTATAGATTTATTACAGACAATTCTACCACGAACAGCACTGATGTGCTATGTGCTTACTGTCAGAGCATCCATGGGAAAGGGTCCCCAAAATGTCACACAGTTTGTGTAGGACAGGGATTATCTAGAGAACAAAGATCTAGTTCACCGTTGTCCAACACTAGATGTGCGGACTGTAGACGCAGATACGGGTTGCGTTCCTTGCAATGTGCCTCAGTTTGCGTCTCTAAAGGATAGGTTTACTGAAAACAAACCTGTCAAGTCATGTACAACATCGATCAATGTTCACATGACATCAAAACTGTGCAAAGGAAACAAGCAAACAGGGGCCTATTCTTCGGAGACGAGCCATGATTTATCTACTTATTCTGACTTCTGTGACATAAAATAGATGTTCACAGTATACTCAGCTGCTCTAACATTAATTTTTTATGCTTAATGGTAGTTGTTTTTTTTAATTCGTTCATATTTTTTTGTTGTCACTGTAGATGAGAATGGATATAAATAATAAACTAATGGACTAAGAGAAATCGGTAAATATTATATATTTCATATTAATTAGTATGTAATCGTTTCTGCAAGACTCACAAATTTGCATGAAACACTGGAAATTGACAGAACAAACTTGTCGAGGGATATTTCAAATAAAACTGATTAGATCAACAAGTTATTAAATTGATAACAAATGAAACATTCTAACCACAACACAAAAAACAGACTGCACATTTCATTTACAACTCATATGATTATTCAATGGCAATTGTAAGTCAAAAGAGTTGTGTTTTTGTTATATGTTGGTAAAGATAATAGACATCATGCTTTGAATCAAATAAAACCGGGGAGCAAGTCGCATGTCATACTGACTAATTTTGAACTTACTGGGTGTATACGAATGTAAATAAACAAAGTAACAGCATTTTGTAAATCTACACTAATCCAGTAAAGTTGGAATCATAATACCCAACAATAAGATAAGAATTGTTCTCTTTCTTAACAGCTCGTGAACTAAAATCAGAGCTTCCACAATCAATAGTTTAATAAATGAATACTTTTTGAGAATGATTTTATTAAGTTTAAACACATACTCTTTACGATAGTTTTTCAATTTTTGAAATATTTGACCTACAAAAAATGTTTTAAACATTTTTGAAAAGGTAAAAATTACAAAAGCCCTAGCGGGACTCGGACTCATGACTTACAAGTTCGTAGTAGTGAACGTTCTGACCCATTGCCCTAAGCTGTTATGTAACCATTTAGGGAAAGAAAAAGGTTTTAAAATTGTACTAGATTTGATTGTTTATTTCGATGGAATATACGTCACAATATGAAGGTGTCCCATACCACCTTAAAGGAAATGGGGGTTTTTTTTTATCGTAAAGAACCATTACTTGACAAAACTTCAATTTAAACTTTTCTTTTTTGTTTTGATATTCGTATAATTTATGAGGAACTGTGTCTTTAAAGAAAGTGTCCTTTACACAGGTATATAAAAAATTGAAATGTAACAAGATTCGGGTTTTTTCAGAAATAACATGTAATTTTCTTCTTTGAATTCTACACATACTTCTTATGGAAAAATACCTTCATAGACTGTATCTGAAAAAGTATAAATAGTTGATTAAACACCCCATTTACATCATTATATCTTCACTTTTATCATGCATATGGTAAGTACAGATCTATTTTACTTATGGAATTTAGCTATTAGGTTCTACGTGATTTTTTAACTTGTTTGACAACACTTTTATAATTCTTTTTTGATTTTTTTTCTTCTATGCAAAGTATTGATTACATGGTAATTTTCGCCCTGTGTTATTTTTATCCCTTCAACACTTGTAAATAGTTTCGCTCAGTCTTGAATAGCCCAGACATAAATGTATAAAAAGAGAGAACATGAGACATTGGAATTCGTCCAGTCTTAAATTCGCCCACTGACAACGGGGGCAAGAGCAGCGAAAATAAAACGGGGGCGAATATTTTTTTTTTCATTCAGATTAGTTTATTTTGCTCAAAACCATAGAATGATACATTAACCAAAAAAAAACCCGTATTTATACATGTATAATATCATTGTGGAGGTCAACCAGTTAGTAAATGGAGTGAACAAATAATTTGTTTAATTTTTGTAATAAACATACACGCTTTTCTTAATGTCGCAAAGTTAAATAAAGCCACTATTTCACAGGACTTTTCAATATTAAGAGAAAAACAGCAATCTTTAGCTAAAACTGACTACATGAATTACATTATGCTTTACATTCTAAAATGAAATGAAATTTATATTATTAAATGAAATTATATTTTGTTATAAGTCAACAAGTTACAATAACGTTCACTTCTTTGAACACTACTCCACCGTCCAACTTCTCCAGGAAGGTGATGAGTTGTAGTTTCAAATTTTACAAATATTTTTTAATTCACTAGGTAACAATAAAGGAGAATTAACATTCAACACTTGTTTTTTTAAATTCTGTATATAACTCCCTTAGACGATTCTTGAATATAAGTATGCCATTTTTATAAAAGTTGATCTCTTAACCTTTTAATAAACAGTTGCCTTAATACATGACCATCATTGTAGTTATTCACTAATGAAATGTCTTTTTTATATCTCTTCGAATACATAAGAACTGTAGTTTTGATCGCCAATACAAACAAGATTAATTATTCCTAACAAACATTAAATATTTACCGAGTTAGAAAGCTTTATTTTATTTTTTTTAAAATTCCCCGTGTAAACAACACCTTTTAAAAACCTAATTAGCCAAAAGCGATTTCTGTTCATTTCTTATAAATACATTAATGGGTTTTTTGTTCATTCCTGTTGAACAAAATGACATGAAAATAATTAATTTTAAAAATGACAAAGATTTCCGCATTCTGACGGCGGACATCTGTCCCACGCAGTATAAAGCGTGCGTATCCGGATCTTCAATTGAACCGCTTTTTGAACAATGAGAGGAACAGGTGCCCTGTTGGTCTGTCTGGTGATAGTGAACAGTCCAGGATTGGTTCTGGCCAAAGATAAAACTGAAGGTAAGAAAAATTATTGAAATACGTAGTCGCAAAAGATTTATTCATCAACGGCATGAGTAAAATTTGTTTTAAACATATAAAGTATTTATGAAATGAATTATTATTAACATAGCATTCAATATTTTCACTATATATTTTGGAAATAGGCACAAACAAAACTGGACTTAGAGGAAATTCGGATTAAATTTTTCAGATTTCGTTTTCCGTTTAAATATTTTTGGCAGTGTCATAATATTCAAAGATAAGATTTTACTTGTTAGTCAACATATTTTCTGTTGGTTTTATCTCACTTATTAATTATGATAATCGTATGGTACGCAAAACAAACATATTAAAAAATGCCAAAAAAACGATAAAAGACACCGTATCTCAAACTTTTGATTATTGACCTCATATAAATTTCATGTATACAGAATAAGGTCAATATAATAAATTTAATTTAAATGTTTCAGTATTATCAACATTCAATTTTTTGTTAAATTGGATCAAAAATGGGTAAGAATTTGAAAACTGTTAGAGGAAATTGGGACTGGAATATTTTTAAAAATTGCCATTGAGAACTTTTGTATCTATTAAGTGCCACTGCGATTTATAAACTGTATTTAGTTTTTAAAAGAGTTTAATTTGTATTATTTTCACAATTAAGAAAATCTCAGTCAGTGTAAAACTTTTAGAGATTTTTCTTAAATTTTCAAAAAATATTCCATGGCCATTAGCTCAAAAAGTAGATCATTGGCCTAATTTATTGAAAGTGAAAAATAACACTATAATCAAAGGTCTATGTCACACAATAGATGGTTTTTCATGATCATCAGTGGATTTTTATTTCATTCTGATTAAACGTAATCCTTTAAGAATTGTTCAATTTTGTTATACACTGAACATTTAAATGTAACTGAATGAAATGATTATCTCCCACAGGAAGCGTTATCCCTTTTTGTACGACATGTGAGCTTATCTACGGACTATATTCCCCTCAGTGTTATTTTCACTGTATGAATCCATTACCTTATCCTGAATCTGTTGTGTCTCAGCCTCAAACCGGGATCCGTCGTGATGACATTTATTGCGCCTACTGTCAATTTATTTATGGAGTCGGATCTCCACAATGTAACGTTGTATGTCACGGTAGAAGGCCTACTGAAAATTCTGGGACCAGTTTCTGCGATTTCTGTCAGTTCATATACGGACCAACTTCCAATCAGTGCGCACGTATGTGTCCGGTAATAGGTCCGAGTATAAGCAATGTCAATGACCCCATTTGCATGGCATGTCAAGAGATATATGGCGTTGGCTCTCGCGAGTGTTCTTCAGTGTGTTTACAAAACGAATTTCCGATTGCAAATAGCAATAACATAGCCATCATGACTGCAGGGAATTCAGCCGATTATCTAAGAAAACCTGTTAAAAGACTTGGAGTATACTGATAAAAAAACCGTGCTCTATCAATTTAAACATACTTCGTACTTTTAACAGTGCTTTTTTCAAATCCTCTTGGTCGTGGTACATATTTTAAAATGTTTGCTTTATACTTTTGTTTCCTCTAAGGTACATTTTGAGGTTAAACTGTCATTTAGCAATGAGAAAACTATATGTTTGCTTTTATTGAGAATGTAATTTGCAATAAACACATTTGCCAATCAAGACAGGAAATGCATTGCTTAATCTTTTTTGTAGATTTGTCTCTTTTAACTGCTTTTTCTCTCTCATGATTTAATTTCTCATATTCTTGCAAGGATTTAAAAAACCCGTACATACTCAAAGATCACAAACAAATATAACCTCGAACTACAGACTCAGAAAGGTATCAATTATTTTGTAGATTAAAAGTTAGGTATAAAACATCATGGACACATTCTTGGTTCAACTTTAAGACACTCGAATAAGTCATAAGTACGGCTAAAAATGCTTGGAAATCCTGTACACCTGTCAACAAAATAGACAGACAAATTAAAAGTATTGTGCTTTCATTAGGCAATTTCTTACAACAGTAACACAAATGTTTTCTATTTTTGAGATAATTGACGGTTTGTTATTGTCATTTTTAAGGCGTCGAGCTAATGCTCGGCAGCCTTCTAGCGATCGTCTGGATTGGCAATCGTCCAAAATTCACGCGCTGCACCGCCTTTTAAATGCGCATTATTAAGAAATAAGTTCCTAAAAGTATTAAACGTATTACAAGATTTTTTTCCATTTATTCAACTAAATTGTGTACAAAAAACCCAACTTTGCCTCCCTGGTGATTGACAACTCATTGCATAAGAATAAATTTGCTTAATCAAGATATGGCGGATGAATACAATCAGGCCTAAGTGTAAAGATTCACTGGATATTATTTTAGTTTATCGCTTACATTTTAATTGGAGACAGTGCCCGATAGAAATAACATTTTAGATGTAAATTTATTTGTTATCGGGCACGGTCTCAAAAATAAATGTAAGCGATAAACGTATCTAGTAATTTCGTTGCAAAAAATAAACTCGATAATGCAGTTAGTTTGGTCGAGCATTTTAGATAGCACGTGTTGTGGATTTGTTTGTAAACAACCATACCATAGGAAATCTTGTTTCAAACGGGAATTGAAATAAATAAATGTATGTTTTATTATTATAATTAGGGACACACTGTTAATATATTCAAATTGTGAACCTGTGAAAGTTGTTCAAAGACTGTTTGAAGCAGAAAGAAACAAATTATTTTTGAACATTGGAATTTCTTCGATTTTTGCAATTATGATGAGTTATTGTATTAAAAAAGCACCAC
This sequence comes from Magallana nippona, assembly GCA_033439105.1. NCBI lineage: Eukaryota > Metazoa > Mollusca > Bivalvia > Ostreida > Ostreidae > Magallana > Magallana nippona. Next base: position 51,131,964 of record CM065918.1, on the reverse strand, counting down.
TACCTATTTTATAAGAAAATATACTGATTTTTGTTTTTAAAGCAGCAGAAAACATAATTCATATACTTTCTATTCTAAGTCTAATATCATTTGATATGACTATTAGTACAGAAATTCAAATTATTGGTATCATTCTATATAAAAGAAAAAAATGTCAGCTCGACGCCTTTGTGGCCGTTCCGGCCTTTGATTTTCATTTATTGCTTTTATAAAGGGAATTCCATTTTAGGAGAAGTGGCTGTCTTTTTACCCCCACCCCCCCCCCCCACCCCCACCCCAAAAAAAAGAAATTCAAAAATTATTCCCGTTGAAAAAAATCTTCCTATGATTAAAAAAAAAAATCTGAACGAAATATGAATTAACAGGTTTTTGGAAAATGCATAAAACAAATAATATTATCATATTTATTTAGGAATTATTTAGAGATTGTTTGATCGGGTAGTAAATATATCTATATATTAAAGTGTCATAATCAGCTGCTAAATGAACTATTTGCATTTATTCGAAATGGTAGAATATCGGTCCTGTAGGGGAACTTCCAACCTAAAGTTTTTACATTGGATTACTTCCCCTAACCGAAAACATTATAAGATATGAAGATATATGTGTTGGTTCTTCGGCATTATCATATTGTAATGTGATTTTACTATTTTTTCACTTTAATGAAAATAATTATGAGGTATAGACATCTTGTGTCAGCCAATAAGCGCATTTCATTTTAAATATTTCAGAGGGTGCAGATATTACACATGCTGTCTAAAAATAATTACAGTTGGACTGACACACTGAGAAAAGAATTTGAATGTGAAGATATTCGATATCTGTGGTAAGAAATATGCATTTATAGAGAGTGCTTCTTCATAAATTTATAGTTCTCGAAGACGTCAGGTTTCAATGAGAGTCCACTAGCGCATGATATATGCCAGGTTGCATTATTCACATTCCTCTGCGCTTGTGTGGCTATGAAGCGGAAGGGAAACTCAATATGTTTGTGTTGGCCCAACACTTAATTTATTTTTCTCTCTTTAATTTGATTTATTTACTTTTGAACATGGTAATTTTTCAAAAGTTCACCTTTTCATATGATGAATAAACAATGTGGAAATCGTGTAAAATTTCGATATTTGCTAAATCATGGGTTTGTCCGTCACCATGTCTCTTTAATTGATTATTGATTAATGGATTAAAATCAGTCTGATCGCAAACTACAATAGGAATTTATATCAATGACCTCTGAGGGTCTGTGAGGCATTAAACATATATCTTCTGAAATATTGCAATTGTTACTAAATCAATTTGAATTTTCACTATGCATGGTTGAATTATAGCAATGTTCTTTGCTGAACTGATTAGAAAAGACAGATCGCTCATTAAAACAGAAATCCCTTTGAATGATAAACTTCCAGAATTACAAAAAAGACCACCAAGACGACATAATAATCACAACAATTCAAATTATTTTCATTTTCACTTATATGTGAAACGCATCCTGGAAAGCTATGGTTGTACATGTATATATGATTCTTCTGATGGCGATTCTTGTTTTTCATACAAATGGTTGGTTTGTTCAGTACACAAGTAATGAAGGTAAGCGTTTTTCCCTTTATCGTTTTGATATCACAAAAAATGTTAATACATTGATTAATAAATACGAGGTAATTTATGAAGAAAAAAAATCATTTTCCTTTAGAGTTTAGGTAATTCAATACAAGTCCTAATGTTACTTTATATTCATTTCATGCAAGTATGCGCAGTGCACATTGTATGTGCTAGGGAGGTCCTTGAAATCTTATTTTACGTTTTCAAGTTTTGAAATATCTTTGCGAGGCTAATAGGTATTTCTGATCTGATAGTTTACTGAAGACGTTTCTGGTATATTCGAAAATAATGGCTGTGGCATCTCTTTGACCTTGACAATAAGTATAGTAGAATTTGGCATACTTTCTGTTGGTTTTAGCTCACTTGTTCTTTAAGATATAATGGTACAATAAACATTAAAAGACACCATGTTTCATTTTTTTTATCATTGACCTCATATAAATTTAATGCCAGCAGAATAAGGTCAATATAAGTAGTCTGGGACTAAATCTTTTAGTTTTATCATCATTCAATATTTTGTAAAATTTAATAAAAAAAATCGGTATAGTTTGGAAAACTGGAATATGAAAATTCAGACTGGAATATTTTTAAAAGCTGTTCTTCAAAACCTTATGCTTTGTATCATTTTAGCAACAATGCTGTTCATAAACAGTATTTCATTTTAAAGAGTTAAGTTATATGTAATATTTTCCTAATTAATAAAATTCCAATAAAAGTGTAAAATTTTGATAGCTTATTATTCTAATATTTCAAAAAGACTTCAAAGGCCACTAACTTAAAAAGTAGATCATTGATTTAGTTTTTTTGAAAATGAAAAATAACACTACAATCAAAGGTCTACAACATACAATAGATCGCGGTTTTTTCAAATTATAATATGCTACGATTTTAACCTCGTGCTTAACTAATAAAAAAATGTATGTCTTTAACGAATCATTACACAGAGAGAATGAAACTCAATATGCAACAGTTCACTAAAGACAAATGTAAAGTCAGACAAACACCCGACATATACACGTATATAAACCCTCTCTATTAACGTACAACATGATGTAGATACATTGTTGCCAACCTTTCTTTTAACATAGATTTCTTTTCTAATTTTGTAAAAGTTTGCTGTAAATCCCAGTCATTGAATTAAAAAAACAATGGCACCTCGAAAAAAAATAATATTAATGAATCTAAATGTCCGTTACAGATGAAAGAGAATACACAAAAATAACATCTCAACTCTATGATGTTATGTGTCGATTTTGCGTGCAGTCAGTCAGTCACGAGTGTCTCAGGGTCTGCCAGTAGTTCTAACAGCGACCTGTGCTTGTTTGTCGTGAAATCAACGCCTGTCATGACAAACTGATGCCTTAAATAGGATTATGTTTAAGATTGAAGTTTCTGACAAAACTTAGTATGCATGGCGACATATTAACATCTTTAAAGTGATTTTTTTGTTTTGTTTTGTTTAATGTACTAAATGTTTTGTTACTATATAGATTTTGCGATTAGGTAAATAATGGCGCATCATATGGATATACATGTAGTTACATTGCAGAAATAACGAAACATATATAAAGCTCCGATTTTGAACTTAAGATACTTTTTAATGCTTTTTTAAATTCCATTTCATACAAAATAGTCCCTTATCATAACTTTTATTAAATTGTACCCCTTGACATTTAAATAAAATATATGAAAAAATTCAAGGTAAAAAGTTTTATAATTTTAGATTGTTGGCTTAATCTTAATAACATTCGGCCACGTTTTTCATTTTGATATGAAATTGGAGAATACGAATAATATTCTTAAAGAACATTCCTTGTTATGATCGATTTGGATTAATTGCATAAACGTATCGCATTAGGTGAAATTGAACACGTCATATATATATCATTTTTCATTTGCCACATTTTACCGTGTTTTATTTAACATGCCAATATATGTTTAACACAAAAGGAAGGTCCAAATTTCACACCATCTCCTTTGATATTTTCTCGAGATTAAACATGTATTTAATATGTTCATGGTTTCAAACTAAAGATCTACCTTTTATCAAATGCATTCGACATTACTTTCTGTGGAACTGCAACACAGCAAAGGCCGACTTGCTTGTGAACTATGCGTTGGTGAAGAAGATTTTCAAATATTATACTTATACCTAATGATGAAATTAAATTCGATTTAAACTTTCCTTAAATTTTGAACACTTTTGTGTAGTATAGCTTTTTTAAGTTGAAAGACTTGGCCATTTATCCCCATAAAATACAATTATACGTAACGTTCTATAAAAATTGTAAAATATGTACTGTAAACAAACTTTTATTTGCGATACCTTTATTTCGGAATTTAACCGAGATGAACTGGTTCATGGCGACTAAGAAATTAAAATATTGATAAACAAAAGATACAACTATCGGCAGACATGTTTACAAAGGACTAAGGTGCGTCCTAAGTACATCTAATGATAGGCCTTAATTAGTGTTGAGTCCGTTTCTCGAAGGTCTCCTACATCTAGGAACCGCTTAAGGAAGCACATACCTTGTCCTAAGACCATTCTAAGGTTGTAAAATCACGATTTTATCGGTCTTAGGGCTGTTGTCATGCTTTTTGGTTTTTTTTAGTAGAATAAGACACCGTTTTCTTCAGTCCCAGTATTTCCAAAAAAACTTCTCCCTTTTTCTTTGTCACGTGTCTGCCTGGGAGCTTATGAATTAAACAAATTAAATTTTTCTTCACTAATATTTTATCTGTGTTGCGATAGATAAAAATTATTCACTTATTTTCAATAATTATAGTGGCTTGAGTATATAAGTTACATTCATTGCTATGATTATTGACCAAAACCTATTCAAATATCTTTGGCTAGAGAGTAAATCTAAATCGGTTTTTATATGACATGCATGATCATTCTTCATTTGGAAAAATACCTTAAAGAAAATTCTTATTTTTTAATGATCTGTATAATGTATTTTTGAGATGGATGTCTACTATTTTTTATTTAACCTACACATGTATTTAATAATTGGAAATTTTCTGTTTTTGGTAGCAAGGGACAGGTTCGGATAAAATATCAATATTTTTGTAAAATTGAGAGTTGCTGTACTTGAAAGTTAATGAGTGTTGCTAAAATTCATGAAATTATTAATATTTTTAATGATTATTATTAGTTAGAGGGATGTCTTTTAGTTGAAAACGGTATACAATGTGTGTAGGCCCCTAGTGTTACATGTGAAGTACACGATAATCCGAAGTTAAATTCGAAACAAGCGGCTATGACTGTTGGAATGACTTTAAAGAATGAAATTGCAAGTTACAGACGGGAGGTAAAATAACACAAAAAGTAGGTGGAAGGGACATAGTAAACTATACTCTCAATGTCGATACTTGCACCAGCGATCACAGGGCTACTTTTATTTCTATATATCATAAATATAATTGAAACATGCAGATACCGTTGATTAAACTCACTCATTATAAATACTGATTGGGGTAGTGTAATATGAGACGCTGAAGATATTGGTTCTGCAACTTTAAACTTTTCATCAAAACTTTGACACTTATTCGCAGATGTATTCCAGAGAAGACGGTTCGATTTGGCCGAGAGATAAACCGTGGCTCCATTCGCTGTTAAGGAGAAAAATAAGGAAGCATGATCGTTTACGTAATTTGCCTCTAAATTATTAACGCGAAACGGACTGGAACAAATACAGAAAAACTAGAAACCAGGTTAACAATATAAAAAACATGCACTTTCCAACTATTATGACAACATTGGGTTACATTTAGATGAGGCATTCAAAGAAAGTAATAAACTGTATTGGAAACTCATGAAGGCACATTCAAAACCAAACCAAGTTCATATATTCCATCTATACATCATGTCTCCGACAAAGGAGAGCAATTTGCGGCTTTTTCAGATTTAGATAAAGTGGAGCTCTTAATATATTTTTCCCATCTGTTTGCAATGTCCATAACAAAGGCAATGCTTTGCTGTCAGTGTATTCATTCAATAATAAATTATCAAATATTGTTATTAATGAAGAAAAAAGTATTGATATCAAATTTATTTCGCCGCCTAACAAAGCTATTGGGCCAGAAAATTGGAAACTTGTGCATGTTATTCCATTGGTTAAGAAAGATGATCCTTCTGTATTCTCTAATTACAGACCCATGTCATTATTAAGCTGTGTTAGTAAATTATTGGAAGGTATTATTTTTAAACGTTTACATTTTTTTTTCATTGCAACAACTTGTTTTATAAATATCGAGCCGGTTTTCTTTCCAGCCATTCCATTGCGTACCAGTTAATTGAAACATATTACAATATTGTAAAAAGTATTGATGACGGAAAATCATGTTGTATAGGTTTTTTGACTTATCAAAAGCTTTTGATAGAGTTTGGCACATATGTCTCTTTTTTTTAAAATTAGAAACATGCGGAATAACGGGCATTGTTTTACATCACCTGCATATGGTGTTTTTGTCTCTCAGTTAATTCGATACGCAAGGGCATGCTCTTCGTATGAACAGTTTCTAAGGCGAGGCAAGCTACTGACAAACAAGTTGATAAAACAGGACTATCAACAGGCTCGTTTGAAGTCATCTTTTCGTAAGTTCTATGGTCGATACAACGACCTTGTCAGCAAATACAATCATCCACTGGGTCGCATACTGACTGACGTTTTTCATACTAATTGTTAGACCATAATTTATCACTTAATTGTCTACGGACTTTTCCGGTATTTTTCCCGATTACGACAAAGAGCACACGGCGGGTGCGACCGGTCAGCAGAGGATGCTCACTCCTCCTCGGCACCTTATCCTACCTCTATCTTTTTGAAGGTCCGTGTTGCTCTGCTTTGAATTTGTTTTATGGATTTTTGAGATGGTTGACGATTTGTTATTGTCATCTTTTTTTCATTACAATGATTTAAACGTTATTTATGTAAAAGAAGTCAAAAATAATGTACAAAGATATTTAATCATCTAATACTTCTATATAATCGTGACATTAAGGTTCAGTGGTAGGACCCTTGCTCTTTTTGATATATGTTAATGTAACCGAGCAGTCAAGGAAAAATGAAGATGGAGTACCGGGTATCTGATGACTTTATTTGTATAATAAAAATATAGAGGCATTGACCTACAAAATAATACATTTTATGAGAAAACTGACAAAATGAAAGTATAGATTAGCAATTAGTTACAACAAACACATTTCGTTTCATAAACGTTTCATAAAAATAATCAATTACAGTACGTACTGTAAAGAAAGGTAACCTTTGAACTTTACAGACACATACTAAGTATTGCAACTTTAACTACAAAAATACACTTTAGTATTGATAATGCAATTAAAATAAAATTAGAGACTAAACATTTACACTGATAAGTAGACCATAAGTGAATATGAAATTTACATACCATAAGATGCTACGGATATTGGCTTGATAGTATATTCTGGAAACGGTATACTGCTCTAACCTAATTAAAATTATAGGTAACTTATATATACATATAGTTTCAATATTATTCATTAATATGAACCAATGAAATTACAGATAGGAAAAACTCAATCAACTTGCTCATTTAAACTTTGACTAATATAAATTTCAGATTCTATTGAACAAAACGAAAAATAGAAAAATACAAAACGAATAAATACACATAGACATAATACTCTTACTATCACATTAATGATGTCTCAAACAATATGTTATCATTTTGTCGACTTTTCGCAGGTGACAATTGTGTTTAATATGCATCGCTAATGATTTTTCTAGCATTAAAAAAAATATCAATCATGCTATTTTCTAATTACAAACTTAAATCATGTTATAAAAATTTGTACAATTTTTCAATTTTAATGGTAAAGACGTCGTAAGTTTTTAGAATTTGTGTCCTAATCATTTGTTTATGTGTGATATATATAAACAATAAAATATGTTCAAATGTAAAATTTTGAATCCCATTGTTGCCCAACTCTATCCCAAATGATCATGATTTGAGACAAAATTATTGAATCTACACTACCTGAAAATGCTTCCATACAAGTGTCAAATTTTCTGGCCAATTTTCTTGTGAGAAGAAGAACATTTTTATCGTTGATTCTTAATTATTTACCTCTGAAAGAGAGCGTGGCTCTTCATTTTACCAAACATGAATCCTCTTCATCCAATAATGCTTTGTGCCAAGATTGGGTCAAATTGGTCCAGTGATTTTGGAGAAGAATTCGAAAATGTAAAAAGTTTACAGACGGACGGATGGACGGACAGACAGACGGACAGGAAAAAAAGTGATCTGAAAAGTTCACTTGAGCTTTCAGCACTGGTGAGCTAAAAAGTGTTCCTTATGCAAGTCATATACAACATAAAATAATTCAATATGCCAAACATATTATGAAAAGTGACTTGAATTCTTTTCTGAGCGAGTCTATTTTCCAACTGTAAACAAAAGGGTTAATTGCAGAGTTGACGCTTGCCAGAAGGCAAACTGTAAAGAGTAATGAATGAGAAGGTTCAAATTGAAATACCGTCATAAACATGACGATGACAAAGGGCCCTGTGAAAAGGACCAAGAGGCTTATAATAATACCAACAATTTTTAAAGATTCAAACACTTTTTTCTTTCCCGCCTCGGTGATGTAAAGAGTGTTTTCAGTAACGGAGTTTGCTGAGGTCGTGTTATGGTTATAGTTGTTCGCAATCTGCCAAGCAAAAGTTCTGATATATCTTTTGCGGACTCTGTTTAAGGTAAATAAGTAGAGGAAAATTGTCGACAACATGATAATCATTGATATGGTTCCATACCCAGCAATAAAGGTTTGAAAATTATCGCCGTAAATAGTTATCACATTGCAAATTTCACTATTTTTGGACATAGGTCTGATTAGTGCATAATGCAAGACGAGAACTACACCCCAGCTCACGGAATAAATGATGTACTTTCGTTTTCCTTGAAGAAGACGGTCGTTCCAAGGACTACCGATGGCAACCAAAAACCTATGGAAACTAATCAGGAATGTCTGAAACAGGGACATAAATACCCCTACGGCTACAACAACAGTTGACAAGATACATGGTACATATGACCCGGACCAAGCAGGAATAAGCATTCGAAGACTTGTAATAAAACCACTGAGTCCGATTGAAAGATCGCATATGGACAAACAAATTACTAGATTATGATGGCGATTTGCTCGAACGGATTTACTTTTTAGGAATATTACGAGAACAGTAAAATTAATGATGGTTATCACTATGGTAACTATCAATCCCAGGGAGGCTATATGTGGGGAGAATGGGTGGATGTCTGTCCCGTTGCTTGCCTTTGATTCACATTCTGTGCAGTTGCTCATGTTCATGGACTAAAATCAAGAAAAATTATTGATAGATTTCAAAACCTTATTATTTCCACCAAAGCTATGTTGAAAAATGTTTTCCGTTAAATCCTTGCAATAAGAATTGTTGGTTATTGCAGGTACACGGGAGATAAGTATATGTCGGTAAAAAATTTTAATCTTTGTGCTAAGCAAATATAAATTATGTCTTATCCATTTATACAATCGATTTAAGTAAGTAGCATTCAAAACGAAATGAGCCTACCATTTAAATATTTGAACATTTTCCAATTTGACTGATCCTTTCAGTCACCGATCAAGAAAATAAAACTTTGTGAGGGAAGGAAGGTGTAAAAAAAAACATGGAAAATTTTTGGCATCACATAATTTATCAAGAACATCTATATCATGTTTATACATTTGTCTTTTTTTTGGACTTAAATTGTTATATTGGATCAGTGATTGTCGTCATTTAAGATCTGTTCTACGTTATTTTCTGATTCAAGGCGCGGATTTAGCTTTTTAATTATACACATTTAAATACTGTATTTATAAAAAATCAGAAATATTAATTAAACCTTTTTGGTTTTATTATTTTCGCTTACGATATCTTTATTGTTTGCTAATTGTTTTTCACTCCAATATTTAGCTTGCATTTTTTTGCAGCAATGATTTATAAGTACAAAACATTGTCAATTATGGAAACAATTACAACTATAAAAAAAATCTTGGACTGATTGTGTTTCAAGTCATTTAACTGGTTTATTCAGCAAATATCGTTTGTCCAATGTGTGAAACTTAATCAAATTCCGACAGCTGAATATATGACTATTAGCAAGCATGCGTATGATATTATAAAATCAATATCATTACCCCTTATACATCACCATTGAAAGCGTACATGGGAATCGTCCGTGCAATGAAGTTGTTTAGGTTCGCCAAAAAATTGCCGTTTACTCGAACTAGAATATAAGACTACGAAAACCCAGAAGAGTCATTTGGGGTTCGAAAAACGAGATTCGAAATTCGAGATTCAATATCTTAATTGACCAATCAATTAATCACCTAGCGACACCAATCTGTTGCAAATAAACAACATACGTACATGTTCTTACCTGCACTTACATATTATATTGTCTTAATGTTTTGGTTAAATAATGGTTAAAATAATTATAATGTGGAATACTTCATCACAGTTAAAATAACTGTGATGAATTATTCCACATTATAAATCATTGAATAAGTGATAAAATTATGTGGCTCGTGAACCCAAGTGATTTTGCTCGCCATGCGTGTATCAACACCCAATACGATTTAGCCCGGAATGTTTTCGCCCTGATTGTGTTAAAAAAAGAGCGAGTTAAGTGAAGAAAAATTATATTTTTAAAATATGATTTAACCTAAATAAAAATCTACTGAAAATTATCAGTGTGGTCTTAGCTATGAATAAATGATAAATCTATCAAAATATAGATAAGGTGATAATTTTTTATGATTTTTGTTGAAATGTGATACAGTGTAAACTTAAAGAGTATTTGCGGTGATTGTGGTTAGTAAAAATTTAGTATTATTTAAAATCTGTTTTTATCTGAATTAAAATTATCAGTAAGGTTTCAGCAATGAATCTGGGTATTATTTTTCAATTAGTAGACAAATATATTCATGATCTTATCGTTATTTAAACAAATCTAATTACAAGTATTATTTTTTGTCTAAATGTGACGCTCGAGTAACTTTTCATGATTCATATCAAATCTTAGTTGTACATTGTACATTCCCAACCCCCCCCCCCCGAACCCCCTTCACCAATATTGACGATTACAATTTTACAGGTACTTAAATGTACGTACCTGTAACCATCTACAGATGTAAACTATATATGTACATATTCTGCTATATAACTCATAACAAACCAAAATTTGATTGAGGCGAAAGCTACAAGGATGGTATGCAAGTGTATGTACGGACGATTTTTATTTAGAACAGATTTGTATTGCTGGGATACAGTTGATCGTACGTATAACATAATTTGATTGGTCAATTAGGATATAGAATCTCAAATTTTGAATCTTGAACCTAGAATCTCAAATGAGCCTTCTGGACTTTCGAAAGACTTTGATATCAATTACTTAATATTTAACTGGCTATTTATTGCTGCACATTCGTTAAAAACGCATACAGAAAAAAATCAATATTATTCCAACTCATACACCCATTAATTGTTCAGAATAAATGAGAGTCAGTCATATTACAGAATGTCGCTGTGCTCCTACGTATTTTTACTTTCATGTATCACAATACTCCACTGGTCCTTATGAAAAATTATGTGAAATATATGTTCTAATATAGTAATTGTCCTGTAATGCATCATATTTGATAATATAAAACTAGCGCGTAATAAAAATATGTTAATGATAGAGAAGTGAAAATAAAAGTTTGTAAATTGCTTTTCACCTGCACAACCATCAAATGTAAAAGTCTAGAATAATATGATAATAGTAGAGTATTTTGTGTGCATAACCACGTTAATTAAAATGAATAGATGAATTTGAACAAAATTGGAAATCGAACTGTGATACTTGTTAATCATGATATTTTGTTATTTAGAAATTAAACAAAAACACTTTTAAAGAGACACAAATTTTAGACTCTTAATGAATTTTCCCCCAATATCATGATATAGAGTGTTAACATTTGTTATCAAAATAACACGTTCTAGGCAAGACTGGATTCTGACTTCGTTTGCCCTAGAATTGATCACTTGATATGTTTATGCCGTTCCCTTGATAGTAATAGCAGTATATCATTGTTGATTGTTGATTCTTTGAACTGATTCTAGAGATAAAAAAGAAGGTGGCATCCATCCAGTGTGTTTTAATATTTATTTTTTATGTTTGTTTTCTGAAAATTGAATTCTTGAGTACGCTATATATATGATTGGTCCAGATATTCTGTAAATGATTACTCTTCGAATATACTTCTTTCTATGAAATTGTTGTTTAGCGTTTGTTTTTTCTTTTTGTTGCATTAACCTTTTTTAAAAATCCTGGCCAAGGTCATGCATTGTGTTAATTATAGTTGTGCCCTCTTAGACTTAGGAACTCTTCTATCCAAAATACTGTTCTAAATTTTTATTCTTTTAGTTTTGATTAAATATATTATTCTGGTGTTTTTATACAATAATTAAAAGTATATAAAGTCCCAATTTTATTTTGTGTACTTTACAAAGACAAAAAATTGAAAAATGAATAAAAAATACTTACAGTGTTCAATTAATGTTTAATATTAGTCCTGATCCTAGTATCTTTGCCATATTAATGAAAAATGCCAAAGACTATTATTGGCTTGTTTTTAAATAGCATCATCGATTATTCATGCTGCGCATCAATATATATTCTGGTATAGAGTAAAGAGCATTCAATCACATACACACACGTATATAAACGCATTAATCGTTTATTTAAATCTCAACGCCAGTTTGCAATGATATACAGAGATTTTAATAACAAAGAAGTTAATAATTTTCACCTTTAATAATGACGTACGTGTAAAGATATATTAGAACCATTTTAACAGGAACTTGGACTTTGGGTAGTTGTGTCAAACAGCAATGTGACATAGGCCTGTCTATTTCATTGTTGGTCACTCAGCCATGGCTCTTTGAAATCAACAAGATTTGTCTGGCTTTTGAGCTAAGACTACGCAATCTGTGTATATTTCACATGAAACCAGCGTCATTTTTAACTTGTTTTGACGCAAGAAAAAGATAGTTACATCCTACCGAAAGTCCAAGGTCTTGTTAAAGTTCAAGCTCATATTGCTACACATTTCCAAGTAAAGGAATTCTTGATTGGGTAGCACATCTCATTTATTTTCATAATAAATGAACATTATTTTTCAAAATTAAAAAACTTTGTTTCCTACTATTATAGACAATATCTTTTTTTAGACTAAAAGCATCTTTTATTTTTATGTTTTACTATAACTGCAGACCCCAGCTTTAAAAAAAAACTTGGGTATACTGAACATGCCGTAGAGTTCTCAAATACAATAAACAAAAAACAGTGCATTAAAATGAACCGACTTTTTTTTAACATTATGCACACAAATTTATACCAAAAAAACCCTCGGACATTTTATTATTGATATTATCACTTTACTAATTTCAAAGTAAGTTTAATATTTGGGTATGCTTTGTTTATTAACAGTTTATACATGTAATACCAATCAAGATTTATCTCAAGCCAATGAAGTTTTAATAAGTATACTTTAACTATTTATTAGTCACATGGTTTAGCTTGGAATAGACTAATTCTAAAGAAATAACACGGTACATGATTAAGATAGATGAAAAATAAGATCATTTACTAAGATATTTTATTAAAATAAAATATTGAAAAATTTGAAATCAGATACATGTAATACAGATATTTATAAATGATTTACTGTAAGTGTGAAAAGCATGTATTGTATGTATGAAATGAAAATATTAGTCCAAAAAGGACACCAAAGAAATAGAACACTCGAGTTCGAGTGGGGTTAAACAGTCTTTCTGTATTGGACGTTTTTGTATTGAAGCTTCTTATGAAATGTCATACCTCATACGCGAATACAGTTCATAAATGCAAATAACAATGGTAATAATGGTAACAATGGCAATAAATTGATTATCTGTAGAAACCACAAATTACTGACATCATACATATATATTGACTGGATTGGATATCATACATACATATTGATTGGATTGACACCACATATATATATATATTGATTGGACTGACATTTTACAAATATATTGACTTGATTGGATATCATACATGAAATGTGGCGATAACAAAGTGTTATAAATCAAAAGTCCAAAGGAAAAAATCAAAACTCAGGAGCAGAGCAAACACAGACCTCTACAAAAATTTGAAATTGACTGGGTTGGACTTCATACATATATATTGACTAGGTTGGGCATCATTTATATATTTCATTGACTGAACAATGGTTTTCGGCAGGTGTCAATTTCAACTGTTGCCCTCCCAAACAGGCAATATTTATTTTATTATACTGAATATTACTTTCTCCATTGACTGTATATTCTTAGAGCGTTGATTGTGTTACAATAATAAATCATTTTGGTTCTGTGATAGATTAATGTATATATAGTGACGGACTTTAAAAACACAACACACATTGGTTTTTTTAATCAATTTGTTGTAATCAATAAATATAAAACTTTTATTGCAAACTTTACCCATCGTACATCATATTGATTTTTAAATCCATCTCTCAATTTACCTGTGTTCAATGTTTGCATCGCACGATATATTCATGACTTTTTTAACACGTGGAAAGGAAATAGATGAGTTTTTCGCGATAAAACAACTTTGTTGGTGAAAACATAGACACCAATTCAAAGTCAAGACTCTGTCGCGCTTAAAGAGACAAGGTGACGCACAAACCCATGATTTAGCAAATATCGAATTTTTACACGATTTCCACATTTTTCTTTTATCATATGAAAAGGTAACTTTAAAAATTACGGTGTTGAAAAGCAAATAAATCAAATTAAAGAGAGAAAAATAGAATTAAGCATTGGGCCAACACAAAAATATTGAGTTTCCCTTCCGCATCATAGCCACGCAAGCGCAGGGGAATGTAAATATTGCAGCGTGGCATATATCATGAGCCAGTGGCCTCTCATTGAAACCTGTCTTCAACAACTATATACTTATAAAGACGCACTCTCTATGAATGCATATTTCTTACCACAGACATCGAATAGTTTCACATTCAAATTCTTTTTCAGTGTGCCAATCCCACTGTAACTATTTTTAGACAGCAATCGCAATCACGTGACACAAAAAGCAATGTCCAAAACAAGTCAGTTTGTTTTCATGAGCATTTTCCAGATTAATGACTTGTTAACTGACAGTGATAACTTATGATGCGTAAAACCTTTCTTATGATGAAATTTAGTATATTTCTTCTGATATCCGTTGTCATAATCAAAAAGTAAAGCATCTATTTTGATTCACCTTGCAATGAAGTGAGCAAACTGACACTTGATATGCTGCAAGCAGGCGTAAGTCGGCGTGAGGCTGCAAAGCGTTTTAATGTCCATCCTTGTAGAGAAATCATTGGACGTCATGGAAGGCCTATTCATCCTAGAACCGTTTCCATAATTTTGAAGCAAATGTTTTTCAAACAATGACACTTCGTGCTGTCATAACTGCTAATTGAGGTCATTTCCGGCATTTTTAACGCACCCCTCATTGACATTCATTTCAACTGTAGCTTCTTTGTGAATAAAATGATGTTCAAAATCAAAATATAGTGTTCACTTAACGTGGTTTATAAAATACCACTATGAATTTATTTATAAATTACCGGTATATGAACAAATTTACAATATATATAATTATATCAAGTGTTGCACTTTTAAAGTTCGTCAGTATATTAATGTAATATTTTTTTCTTAATTTCAGGCTTCATCCATTTTATTCTGATTAATTAAGTATGCGCATGCATTTAATAATACGATTGAGTAAAAAATGACAATAACAAATTGTCAACCATTTCAAAAATCCACAAAGCGAAATACAAATTCAAACCAGAGCAAGACGGACCTCTAAAAAGTTAGAAGTGGGATCAGGTGCCTAGGAGTAGTAAGCATCCTCTGCCGACCGGTCGCGCCCGCCGTGTGTTCATTGTCAAGATCATGAAAAACGGAAGAAACCGTAGTCAGTCCGGTGTATAAATGATAGTCTATTAATATGATAAACGTCAGTCAGCATGTGTCTTAATGTAAATGTTACTTTATCGTTATTTATTTAGCATGAAAGTATCACAATGGATGACTTTGAAATCTCTATTCCTTCTGATTTCTCTCGAAATCCAACTAGCATTGTTCAAAACATGTAGACAGAATGTTAAAGGACAAAAAGTGCTAAAAGGGAGTTTTAAAAATGTGAGACGACTAAATTCCACTCGGAGCACCGTTTTGTCACTATTTAAGTATTACCACCATGATCTATGCTCTTCATTTGCAAAACATATGTTTAATATACTTATATCCTTACCTTAAATTAAATATGTATTTATTTCAATTGGACAAAGCCATTTTTGAACACATAGTAAGCCTCACCTGTATTTTGCAAACAAATTCCCTGTCCAAAGGATTCGATAAATGTTTTCTGGTCGTAAAAAAAATATATTTTAAAACATAAACATTCAATTACATGCATTTCGGTATGACGTACATTCTGGGAATTGCAATTCTTAGAATTCTATTAAAATCATAGTCATTTTTCAGAAACTCAATATTCTCTGCACCGGGTGTGGAACAAGTAGATAGAAAAAAAAACAGCAATTAAAGAGATATTACGTAGATAATATATAACCTTTGAAGCACGCTGATGATGTGTAGAAGATAAACGAGGCTAATATTACAGTCAGATTCGAGAGATAGTCTGACACGTAAAAAAAAAAGCAACAATGGGAACTAATCCAGAAATATCCGCAAAATGACTGTAAATACTTACCTTTTCGAAACTTTGAGATTCAAGCCAAAGGGTTCAATATTCTATCTATGTAATTATGTATTTGTGTTTTCTAAATGCGTTATTCTTTAAATGTAAATAGAGAAATGCTAATTTTTAACTCTGTTATTGAGTCTTCGAACATTGTATATAACCATTTGTAAATCGTCATTTGTAAGATTTTTGGGTTTCGGTAAATTGTTGATTCATAATCCGCTCGATGCAAGTTTGTACTTGTGTACTTGCATCATTCATGATTTGTATTTCTAGATTTGTAAGGTAATGTACTATTATGACGTCAGGGGGCGCGCACAACGTCGAATCATATGGGATACGAACTATAGAACCAAGGTATCATATCAACAGATATCTACGAAAATTCATACCCGATATAGATAACTACTGGATGCAATGCAAATCCATGCTTTTTATAATAAAACTCTTAAACATATGCTAATAACCAAGCACATAGATTCCAATTTTACATATATCCTTTTTAAATTGAAATCTCATTGAAAGGTTGTCATGCGCGGGGTTTGGGGTAAGGGGGTTCTTGCACCCCGAAAAAATTATTCTTATATTCACAAAGTTACAAGTTACCGAAAATAGGTCTTGGACTCCTGCACCTCTGTCCCTCGGATCCCCCCTCCCCCCTTGAGAAAAAAAATCTCGACCCTTACATGAATGTAAATAAATGATTATGAATATTGGAGGAAGACAGTTCGTTTACTAATTACAAGTATCCTTAATTTGTGAAAAAACCAATATGATAATAAAAAGTGCACGATATGAGGAATCATAAACCCATATTTAAACATAGATCCTAATTCCCCCCTATGCTTTAAGTCAGTATAGAAGCAATGTGAATTTTCAGAAATATATTTATGATTTATATCATTTAAAATATATTAGAATTTTTCTGTTTATTTTAGTTCAGACATATTTATATTTAAAAATTCTTTAACAATACTATTGGAAATATGACAGCTAATATGGGAAATCGGACCAGGTTCTCCTTATGTGATGTTCAAGTTCATTTATTCACTTAAAACCACTCGGTAGATGTATGGTACATGAAGTGGTTACATATAAAATATTACAAATAAATAACGTCATTGGAATACATCTGCTAAAAGGAAAATATATAGATTTGTATAGATGTATGTAAATAAATATACAAGTATACCTTATATACAAATATACAAATCGGGCCTGAATTATTTTACAAAGGAGGATACACTTACTCAGACATTTTAGTAATAAACAAATTAAGTGTTTTGGCGTTACTAATTGATATAATTTCTTGAAATTTTATAACATGTGGTTTTGTGCATTACTGTAAAATAGTTGATAATGTGGTACACTCTATAGTTGGTAATGCAGTTCTGAGATTCAGAATCGTGATTGAGAATCACGTGCCAGTCTCTATTGGGTAGCGACGATTTTTAGCGCAAAATTAAAAAAAAAAACCACTTTTGAGTACTTTAGGTAGATCTTTTATATGCATGTATCTCTGCATGACAGTTTTTCTTTAAAATTCTATACATTGATTGTTCATAAACATGGTTTGTTGTAATAGGGGGAGTTAATATTCAGGGGCATTACAAGCTAATATTTTGGTTTCCAAAGATAAAATAATTAGAACAATATGCATGATTTTAAAATATATTAAAAGGCTATTTACAGGTTTAAAATGTGATTCTTTTTTCCTTGATCTAGAAGGGGGTCGGTTGAAAACCCCTCCTGAAAAATTCAAATTTCTTAAATTTACATAGTCAAATAACCCAAAAAATGCATCGGACCCCCCCCCCCCCCCCCCCCACGGGACTAACTTAGATATCCTTTGGACCTCCTCCACCCGGAAGAGTTTTCTTGATCCGCCCATGAAATGAATAGCAATGTAATGCTACTGACCAACTTGTTTTGAACATGCATGAAATTTTTTATACTTTTTTTCATTGATTTGCTTTACTGCTATAAAACAATAATATACAGATTATTTATCTAGGCATGGAATTAATTCTACCGGGTATGAATAATCGTAGGTACATGCTGATATGAAACCTTGACTCTGTAGTCCGTTTCCCATAAGATTCGACGTAGCGCGCGCCCCCTGTTGTCATAATGGTACATTACCTTACAACTAGAAATACAAATCACGAATGATGCAAGTACAAATGTCAAACTTGCATCGAACGGATTATGAATCAACAATTTACCGAAACCGAAAAATCTTATAACTGATGATTTACGAATGTTCATATACAATGTTAGAAGACAAAATAACAGAGTTATAAATAATCATTTCTCCATTTATATTTAACGAATAACGCATTTAGAAAACACATAACATAATTACATAGGTAGAATATTGAGCCCTTTGGCTTTCCATAACCATAAGGCCAGTCATGTGGTGCTAATCAAGTGAGGACATCACAGGTATGATAACCATTTTAAACTGTCACTTATTTTTGCTGGTTAATTAGTTTGTAAAGGCTACAAAACACATTGATTGCTAGGATTTGAACCAACGGCATTTCTACTATAGGCTAGCCAAACACCAATTAATTAATTCACGTACACTCAGTAACGTTCGAAAAGAAAATACAAAAACTCTAACTATGTGTTTACCACTTTTACATTTAGTGTAGTAAGTATTCTTTCGGGTATGCGTATTGCAACCTCAGGCTAGTTTTATGATAGTCAGTATGGGCTGAATTGATTATTGTAATACACGTAAGAGTTTCCATCACTGTAAATGCAAAAATCTTGCAATCTCATCAAATTTAATGATTTTATATCCATAATACTAAAATTATTTTTTGTGTTTCGAAACTGGAAAATCGGCTAAGAACTGTCAATTGTTTAAGATGACATGTGGTTATATCGAACAGTGTTCAAATTCAAAAGTCCAAAGGAAAATTACAAAAACAGAAGCAGAGCAAACACGGACCTCTTTAAAAAAAAAATAGAGGTAGGATCAGGTGCCATGGAGGAGTGAGCATCCTCTGCTGACCGGTCACACCCGCCGTGTGCTCTTTGTCGTAATCGGGAAAAACGGAAAAGTCCGTAGACAATTAGGTGATTAATTATGATCGAACAATTAGTATGAAATGAAAAACGTCAGTCAGCATGTGACCCAGTGGAAGATTGTATTTGCTGACAAGGTCGTTGTATCGACCATATCATATCTTGAACATGGTACCTACTTAAATTATGCCAATCAGGACTAAATAGTTAATTAATAAATCACCGGCAAACATAAGTTTTAAAAAATCCGGAATTTGAACCTAAATGAATTTTAATTTTGTAATCGCCAAGACCTGACCTTCTGCTTAATATATAGTTTAGGAAAAGGAGCGGATCCTCGTTTTACGATTAAAAAGAAGTGTACAAGTTCTTCAAATGATCTTACTGTCCATAGATGGGTTAAGAATAAACATAATTTTTATAGAATGAAGACTTGGAATATAGCTTGGAAAAAGCTACAGCAATGTCTTTTAATTCACGGTTAAGTTTTGGATTCGCGGGTGGGTTTAGTTAGAGTCATTAATTCTGTTTTGGTTTAAAACATATAGTGGAATGAACATTCGAAACGTTAAATCAATCTTTGCCCACCCAATTCTTTTTTCGAAAATATTATTTGTAGTGTCGAAGTCACACAGGGCTCATGAAAAGTGTTAAAACGGATCAAGTTTAGTATGAAATTGGGTCTTGAACTGTGACCAAAAGCAGTCGATAAAGGAGAAAATATCCCATGCATATAACAATAACTATTTTTAAACATATGAAAAGAATATCCGGGGCTAGGGTAGGGTGTGAAAACCATCCAACTCGGGGGAGGGACACTTTCTTCCATAGTCTTTGCCCATAAACTAAAATGGAAAGGTCTTTTGAAGAGAAAGGTTGGTAGAAGGGGCAATGTTGTGCCATAAACTTTTATAATCTACTTTTTCAAGTTCTGTTCATCTAACCCGGTCAACTGTGCAGGCACATGTTAAATCTAGTAGTTTCGAAATGTCGGGCCGTTGCTGGACTTATGAGGAAAGACTGTATTAAAACAAAAGAAGATTTATCATTGAAGAGGAAACATTAGAAAGAATATTCCGAGAAAAGCTCCAGAGATAGCTCCAGAGATATTTGAGAAAACCTATCTTATTTTCAATGTCATTTGATGTATAACATGTATAGTAAATATTGTCATTTGATGTAAATATGTATAGTAAATAATTAATTTTTTTAACTTACAAAATACGATTAAGAAACAATGAAATAATATCACACAAATCTTGGTTCATACATGTTGTGAATACTAAGCTTTTTAATGAGCGTATGCTTGAAATATTTCTAGGAATTTACCTAAAGCCCTAATAGGACTGTATTCCACTACAATAAAGTATCCTAATGCAAACTTACAAGAGCAATTGATTGTGTGAAGCATTTCACCTTATTGATACAATTGAAAGAGAGGGGAACATTGATCAATTCAGTATCTGTCTTTCCAATGACAGACATTGTGCTACATGTATCGAATTATTATTTACTGTCCGACAACATAGGCTAATCTTTCATGTAAGTAGTCACGCAATATGAAGCAAACTATCTTGTTCAATCCCAATAATACACGTAAATATCACTCTAACCCTGAAGTAAGCAACTTTATTTCTAAACTCAGTGATAAAAAGTGCCTGATCTCCTGTACTTTTTAAAACACTTCCACTGAATTCAACGACAAAAGGCACCAAATTTCCGTGATTAACTCTTCCCCTAAAATCAAATGGCGCCAAATCTCTTGAAATTAACTCTTCCCCTATAAAATCAGTGACAAAAGGGAAAAATCTCTTGACCACAACTCTACCCCTGAAGTTAACGACAAAAGGCGCAAAATCTCTTGACCAAAACTCAACCCCTCAAATCAGCGACAAAAGGCGTCAAATCTTTTGACCACTATTCTTCCCCTGAAGTCAGCGACAAAAGGCACTAAATCTCCTGACCACAACTCAACCCCCCTAAAGCCAGCAGAAAAAGGCGCTAAATCTCCTATACATAATTTCCCCCCAAAAGTCAGCGACCACCAAATCTCTTGACCACAACTCCCCCCCCCCCCCCCTAACTCAGGACAAATTGTTTGACCACAACTCTAAAGTCATCAACACAAGACCCCAAATCTCCTGTACATACATCTCCTATCGCTGACTTATTTAAAGTCAGCGACAATAAGCGCCAAATCTCATGACAACCCGGGTTTTTTTTCATTAAAAGAGACAAATTATTTGATATTTTACAGTTATTTTATAAAAAAGCAGCATCTATGACTTGTACATTCTTGAAACTTAGCAAAATATAATAGTTCCACGGATGGATTTCTGAAATTTTGCTAAATATCTTTATTTTTCTCCTTTTTAAGGAATTAGCCAAATGATACAATAAAATCTTGGTAATTTTGTTGTATCATTTGGCTAATTCCTTAAAAAGGAGAAAAATAAAGATATTTATCAAGTCAAGTTCTTTTACAGCTTGGTTTCTCTCTCTCTCTCTCTCTCTCTCTCTCTCTCTCTCTCTCTCTCTCTCTCTCTCTCTCTCTCTCTCTCTCTCTCCCAAATACCTTGTCCCTTCAATCTACCATTACTTTATAATTGTTTTCAGTTTCTGTAAGATATCAAATGTTTTGTTCCTTCCATTATTTTTTATCTGTTTTTGTTTTTGTCAACCACTATGCTATTCTTTTTTTTACGGAATAAGAGAAATCATACAACACAATTTCATGTGGGTATTGAATTCTGTCAACCTCCATGCTTTTTCTTTTTACAGAATAAGCCAAATGATACAAAAGGGAAATTGTACATGCTTTAATTTATATGTTATATGTTCCAAATTGAGGGGAACTCTTTATTATAGCCATTCACATAAGAAAAAGCACATATCAAAATTCTATCCCAGTGACCAAGTGTCCATGTCCAAAATAAGCATCTAAAAGTAATAGTCCCATATGTGCAAGCCGAATTATGTCCTGAATGTCCACTCAAAGCTTGTATATCTTAGTATTTCTTGATTCCATTTAGAGGATATGAGTAGTTGTACATAGCATATGGCTCTGATTTCTAAGACGAGGAATACGGACAGGCATGAATTGGACAGCATTACCTGTACATATTGTACTACCTGTAAATCCTCTGAAAGTTTCCACATATTTGTATGTTTTAAAAAAAATAAATTTGCAATCTTTCTTCTAAAAACATTTACCAGGTGTTTAGATTACAAAACACTGCAAATCACATATTTTATTTTAGTGACTCAGTGTATTTTTTTATTTACATAAAATACTCCTAAAATATACATGTAGCCTATATATGAAACATATACAGTAGCATGTAAATTGCCCATTTCCGGTGACGATTGATAAGTATTAAAAAGAACCCCTTCCCCATTTTGATAAATTAACTAAATACACAACCCCCCCTCGGAAAACCATATGTCTATTTGGCAACATGAAGAGTTTTTCTATCTACTACGGTAAACATGATCACACTAATTAAGTAGTTTTAACACACCAGACAGTTGATGATTATTATCAAAGTGGTGTCAATTAAACATATAAACATATGCTATCCCTTTTGTTTACAATACTAAAACAGTAGTCAAATGGTTCTAACATTTAATATTTGTTTATTAATGATATCTACTCCACATAAATATTTACTATACTCCTAATAAATATACTCCCTATGAATGTTGACACTTCTAAATTTAATTCTATGATACTGTTATAACTATATACAGGTCTTTGCAATATTGAAGAGTGTGCTTTCAAGAAAAATGAAGTGTTGCCTTTTTTTGTTCACTTGACCAGTGTTTCCCGAAAATGTGTGGATTTACAAAGAAATGCTAGTTGAAATCCAAGGACACATGATAGTTTAGATGTGGGAGGTTGGGCTATTTGTCGCTGACTTTTCAAGAGTTTAGGTGTATTTATATCCCATCTCAAAACATTTAAAAGATAATATAATGCAGAGACTGCATACATAAAAGTAAAGATGATAACTCCTAAAATATTTTTGCATTTTATATGATTTACTTTGTATTTTATTGAAACGTTAATGACACAAAAAAGGAAAGGTTGAAAAAATAAAAAGATTCTCCCCTTTATGATATCAACTTGTAATGAGATCTGACATAACGACATGTGTCTAGCAAATTCTGATAAACATAATTTTACATAAATTAACATAATTTTCTCTATAAATCCACAAAACTTTCTGAGAAGTGAGGATATTTGTCTGATAGCATTAGGCTACATGTAGTGAACGATCAGTCGTTATTTTTATCTTACAAGCCTTTATCAAGTAGTATTTAGTAAATATCAAAAACAATGCTTCTCAACTAAATTATATACTGTAAACGTACTACATTTGGCTGTGTACTCGAGCGTTTTGGCGGTATGCAGCTTCCGCTAAATCAGGTATATCCCTGATTGCCAAGCATATATGTATAATAATATAGGACCATTCAGGAAATCAATACGCTAAATCAAATCTACTCCAACTTGTTAAAAAAACTCCAAATATCGTACTCGAAAAATATAATACGATTACAGTATATTGAGTAACGATGTAAACATATATTCTTATTATAGATATAGATGTAATAAATAATTTTGAAATATAAATGTTACACAGAACGTTGCGATTATAAGCAAAACGTTCACTTTAATCAAAATACGTGCATATCTTAAGGGTATTTGAATAAATCCAGATCGGATCATTAAAATGTTTATTGTTTCGACATATTGTTGATTTTTAAATTGATGATTGTTATTATGTAAATCTTAAGGTATCTCACTCCTGAATTGGGTTGTATCAATTATTTTTTTTATGAAGTATATCTTTGAAATCTATAGACAAAACATACATATTTCTTTGAAAAATACAAAGAAAAAGATGGGTCAGTGTTAATCCCTCTGTGTTATGGTGCAATTAATTTTACCTTTTTGCACTGAAAATACAGTTTTTGCTGTATTTACATTCTTTGTCAGTATTTTTAAAAGCGGAATAATTTCATCAAATTGGTTGACCTTTAATTTTTTATTTTTTTTCCCCAAGAGGTTTGTGTTTGCTCTGCTCCTCTTTTGTAATTTTCCTTTGGACTTTTGAATTTGAACACTGGTCGTTATCTCGACAGAACAGAAAAACAAACAAGTGTTTTGGCATGGCTTTACTTATTTATCATCATATTAAAAATGAACAATATACAAAATTAATATACAATGGTTCAATGATACACAAAGATGAATGAACAACAATGAGACAACGGTTAATTTTAACTCAAAATAATTATTTGATGTGTACACTGAAGATGATCAATAAAATGGATATATAGCATTGAATTATGTTACCTAATAAATGTTCAATGTGTGTAAATGATAAAAGCTTCAATGTCAATCAATGGATCATGCACACAATGGTCTACGTCGACTTTTTCAACAGTATATGACGTAGAAAACAATGACAGACAAAATGACGGAAGCCCATATTATTGGCCAGAGACACTGGAAAGTAACAGAATCTGCGGCGGGGCTTCATGCAAAATTCGGCCATATGTCTGAAGGCAACAGGTTAAATTATCTGTTGTCAAAAGACATCCGCCACAAGCGGGCAAATTTTATCCAAGCCATAACAAAACTGCGCTACATAGATAAAAGGGAAAACAACTGCACTAACTAGTTAACGGGGGGAAAGTCTTGAGATTTTCACGTAAAATTTTGAACAAGCCACCCTGAATGGCATTCAAAAATACTGTTTGGGCACAGTCGGTAAGATGGGTACCATCACGGTATAAAGTTTGTAAGTTTCATGAACTTTTGAAGGCGACGCAAGTACATTGTACCAATGCTGTTACCACCACAATGCAACATCAGAACATCCGGATAGCCGAACTGGAAGTTCATAAAACCAAGGCTCGACGTCTTCCCATACCATGCCTCTCTTTCCATCTCAGCTTGATATTGTGAGGTTCTAAGTGGAGATGCTGGTTTGTGTAGTTTAAGAGTGTGTGTTCATATGCGTGGAATATCAATGAAGAGCCCATTATCCATACTGTAGTGTTGGTACCTGCAAACTTAGCATACTATTAGAACAAGTATTTGTGTTGCGAGGTACTTAATTAAATTCGAATGTATGTTTGGACTGCATTAGATTTCCAACGACCTTTGACCTTAATTTCTTCCTCAGTGAAACCATGTAAAAACATATGTGTTGCCCCACCTATTAAAATGAGTGAGATTTGAAAGTTGTAATGTCCAAGCCAATGAATTTTATAGTCTTGTGGAGAACAGAAGTAAATTGATAAGATGTTAATGGCGTTGAGTTTTAATGACAGAAGAATGGCCCTGGTGAGTCAGGTCTTAATGCTTAATACTGATTCAAATGGGCAAATAATGTGGATGTTTGTGAATTTAAAGTAATTTGTATTGTTGAACCCTTACCAAGTTGGTCAGTTTTTGATCTCTTGATAATAACTCGGAGATCTGTGGCCGATAGTTGAACATCTGTCTTATGCAGCACCACTGAATTTTTGCTAGACGTTGTGAATTCACTTACTCTTAATAATGCAAAAAATGCTAGTTCAAAGGCAGTTGTAAATAGAGTAAGAATTTGAGCAAACTGAAGACAGTGCAGAAATAAGTTGGCTTAGCATAGGAAAAGTTATTGGCGCTCTAATGTCTTTGGATGGGTTTAAACGACGCACTCCTTCCAGCATTTTTCTAACAATAAATGATTTTGTGTAATCAACGTGATCATGCAATTGAAGCTGATAACTTATGCCACTTAGGTAACATTTTGCCGTTGAAAATTATATTGAGTTTGATGACAAGTATGCAATGTAATTAACTAACTGGTGAACTGGTGGTGGCCATAGTAAAGGCAAGGAAAACTTATTACGAAATGAACTAAATGACTCGAGTCCTCGCTGATAAGTATCAGCTGTGTTTTTTGCTAAAGCAACTGATAAAAGAGCATCTACTTGGGGTCTAAGATGTTCCAAAACTCTGATGGGATCTGAGTAGGGCAACTGTCCGCATTCGGAACTAAAGTCCTGAACCTTTCCCACTGAAATCGAGATATAGAATCAGCTATAGAATTAAAATACCCAGGAATATGAACTGATTTAATTTGGATGTTGGATTTTATGCACACTAACACTAGAGGCCTAAGTAGGCTCATGACACGCTGGGATTTACTTGTTTGGGAATTTAGAATGTAAACCAAGGCCATGTTGTCTGTATTTATGATTAATTTTTTAGCTGCCAGGTTATCCTGCCATAACCAAATTGCCGCAACTATTGGTACAAGTTCAAGAAATGTAATGTCTCTTATAACTTCAGAAGACCAGGAGTCCGGCCACTCGATTACCGTCCAGTGGTTGTTATAAAATGCACCTCCACCACAGGAACCACAACTGTCGGTGTAAAGGTTAAGAGCATCATTACTGGACCAGACCAAATCAGGGAATGGGGTTTTGTTGTTGTAATTTTCTAAGAATTGAATCCATATCTTAGCGTCTTCCCTAATAGTGTTGGTTACTTTAATCATAAAATGAGATTTCCTTATGCCAATAGTTGCATTGTAAAAACGACGACAAAAGGCTCTGCCACCAGGAAGCGCCTTGGCGACAAAGTTGAGTGAGCCACAAAGAGACTGCATTTGTTTCAAGGAAACCTTCTTTGATTCAAGGAGAAGTGTTAGGCAAGATTTAAGCTCGAGGCGTTTATCGTCTGGAATAAAAATGGTTTGTAGAACAGTGTCTATGCCTAATCCCAGGAAGGTTAAATTAGTAGTGGGGCCCTGAGTTTTGTCTGCATTAATAGTTATGCCAAACTGATTACAAAGTGTCTGAAATGACTCTGCGCACAATGCGATGTCTTGCTACTACCGGCAAAAAGAAAGTCATCTAGATAATGAATTATATTTGGATTGTTACAGTTTTTTGCTAATGCCCAGTGTAAAAAGGAAGAGAACTTTTCAAATGTTGAGCAAGCTAAGGAGCACCCAAACGGCATACACTTGTCAATATAAAATTTACCTTGTATACACATACCCAGTAGACAGAAATCTGAAGGATGAATGGGCAGTAGACGAAAAGCGCTTGACAAGTCCATTTTGCATAACAATGTAGCTTTACCGAGAGAACTGATCATAGTTATTGCATCATCAAAGGACGCATAAGATACTGAACACAATGCAGGATCAATAAAATCATTAACACTGTTACCAATAGGGGCAGACAAGTTTGTAATTAATCTCCAACCCCCATCCTGTTTTTGGCAGAACTCCTACAGGATTACATCTAAGATTGAACATTGGTGGATTTTTGAATGGTCCTGCCATGCGACCAAGATGTATTTCCTTATTGATTATTGCAAGTAATTCTGAGCTATGAACATCTGCAGATTTTATGTTCTTGGGTAGTAAGGGAAGTCTTAAACCAGTGTAGTTTAAATAAAAACCTGTACTAAACCACTCAAACGGAGCATTGCTGTGTCTCTGTCAGGGTACAGTGCTAAGTAATCTTGCAAAATGTTGATCTTAACTGGAGATGTGCCTAGGCCCCATAAATCTTTGTCTTGGGTATTGAAATGGTTGGCGTGGGCTTGAGGTTTGAAATGGTTGGCGTGGGCGGATGGTGTGATTGTGCATTATTTGATTGGTTTGGTTGAGAAGGGTTATGCCTGGTATTGACTGATTGTGATGACTGCAATGACCAGCAATGTATTCTTGGGTGGTTTTTGTGACAATACATGCATGAATGCAGGTAGAGACAAGGCTGTCTACTACAAGAACCCTTAAAATTGTAGTCATAACATTTGAGGTTTGACTGATTTTGTTAAGTTAAGGATTGATTTGACATGTAAATTAACCACAGCTCTGCATCTACCGAGGCCCATGATATGGTTGAGTCAGCTGATATCTTTAAACGAAACTGCTTGTCATACTCGAGCCAACTTGCATTGGGATTTCTACTTGCCCCTAGTCTAATGGTTTGCATATATTTTAGAATGCCTTGAATGTCTGCTGGATGTCTTGTTAAATAGATGCTAGCAAAGACAATGAATGCGTCCGTCCAAGCTTCAAGAGATGTGATTTTCTTTGGGTTAGTTTTAGGTGTCATAACTAACTGACCATCTAAAATGGCGAATTTGTGTTGGTCTGTCTTGTCAGTGTCTGGGTCAGGCTGTATGAGCTTAGATAGGTCAATATAGTCCTTTGCCAAGATCATTTCTTTCATGGGTTGTGAAACATGGATGCCTAAGCAATGTGAAACACTAATGAGGGGTGTAGGATTCTGACTAACAGAGGAGATGGGGGACATATTATAACCAATAGTTGTGGATAGAGTGTGAGGTAATGGATATGATAATTCGATCCCACTTGAAACAGTACCTGAGGTTAATGTACTAGGCACTGGAACTGCAGATGAATTGTTGTTTTGGTGAATCGGGGGCAAGACGTTGCCTTGAGCCAGTGCAGACGGGTCTCCTGGGAGCAGTGCAGGTTGATGTTCAGCGACAGCACTTTGAGGTGACAATATAGACGGTGCACCAGAGGTCCTTTTCCTTCCTAGTCTTGATGTGGCTGGACTAGAAGCCGCATATGGAGATGTTGACTTGCGCTTAGAATTTCTAGCCCTCAGCATTTTGGCTTGGATAACAAAAAATGTAATGAGAGGATATCTAAGTTTTTGTTTTTGTTTTTTCTTTTTTTTATAATATACGCAACTCACACATTCTTAATTACGCTATTATAATGATAAATGGATTATAAATAATATCAAATAAATTAAAGATGAGTACTTGTGTTTAAAAACAAATGCAAATGATGACAAACGCTTGGCAAGTGACAATATTTAGTAAAAATATTACTAAAGAGACACAATTAAACGATAAAAGATAAAAATAATTGGAAGTAAACACTTACCGATTAATTTCCTAAAAGATAATATACAACCTGATATGAATTAGAAATGGATTGGTCGGGATCGTTGGATTTACGTCTTCTCTGGTGCAGCGAAATTTGGAAAAGGACGCTGACCATTGAGCACGGTCCCTTGCGCACGATAAAGATGTTACAATAGCCGATGACCACCGAAATAATAACTTGGTAAACAATTGAATGTTGTCTCTCTTTGAACAGCCAGGTTTATCTATTCGTCTCAATAACTGGACTTAACTCATATCGAGTTAAGTCGGATTATGACCACATGTCGTTATGCACAATGATGAGATTGAATATAGTGATTAGAAAAAATCTATATAAAGTTGTGTAATTTTTTTCATGACTTTTTAGCATTTAAAACTGGGTTTTTTTTCAGTAGTAAAATTTGATTGCAAATATAGTCTTTTTGAATATCAAACATTTTATAAATCCAATGCAGTTTCTTCATATATGTCCTCAGTATCTTATTTACATAATAAAACATGGGTATCTTGATTGTAGTTTTTTGAAAGAGAGCTTCAACGGTTAAAATTCTTGCAAAATTTGGCTTTAAAAAATTAAGACTTTTCCTATATATTTGCATGGTTTTATGCTGAAGGCCAATCAGATTCTTTAATATTGATTTTCAGAAGTATAACATAGCCTACAGATTATGTTAAAATCAAATAGCATGTTAAAATTCTGCGTGGATAAACTGTTTAAGGTTAATTTATTTTAAAAGAATCCCGATTTTAAAATTTTTTCTTTAGAAAACCTTCCGCAAGAAAATATAGTTCGCGACAAAACTTACCTGATTATTAATTTTGCAAAAAATGTCTTTGTGAATGTTGCGTAATTATGAAGTAAAAATATTTCTTTGCTAAATTGATAGGATATTCATACTTATTTCTATGAAAATTATTATGTGCGCAGTGAACTTAAAACGTGACGAGTGAGATATCTTAAGAAAAAATTATTTATATATATATATATATATATATATATATATATATATATATATATATATATAATATCAACTCATGATTCAACAAATCACGCAGTTATAAATATCAATTCATTAATATGTGATAATTGTTGAATTTATATTCAATTTTATGATTTCCAAATTCCACGAAGCAGCTCAATTTTCAACTGATAAGCTTCTTTAATCAACATAGTGGGACACAAAAATACTACCCCGGGCCAATTAGCTCAGTAATTTTTTCAAAGAAAATTCAATCACAATAGGTTAGCTACAGTAGGTAACGTTCATTTCAATTTTTCAAATCAAACAATAGGTAGGAAATATTAGCTCCACCTTTTAACTAAAAAAAAGATCAATCCCTGTCACAAGGTCTAGAGATCACACATAAGTTTAAACAATATTTATTTAGTAATTGGCGTCATACATGTATAACAGTGCATAACAGATTGAGAAACAAGCCAAAAGGCTTAAAATGTTGATCTCCCTCTCGTCATTTTACAAATGAGAGGTGAATGAAATTTTAGTTAAAGTACAATAACATAACATACAGTGTATAAACGTTGATAAAGAAGAATGAAGGAAAAAAGAAAAATGAAATAAATATACGAGAAAAGAATAGCTGAAATTGAATATTGAGACAATTTTAACTAACCAATAGTAATGTCTATACTAAACGACTAATGTTACTTGATATTAACTTAATGTTCCTTAATATTAATATTAAAACATAAGGTTGTTGAGTAAGTCTATATAAAGATTTTATATCTGTGAACATACGGGTAGACAGGTTTTATACTTGGCACAACTACACTGTACATACAAATATGATATTTAATGTAACACAAATAGTTATCGTTAAACAACTCAGAAACTTTTGCTTTCAAAAAGATATTTCTGGACAAGGTAAAAAAAAATAGTGCTGTTTTCACTTTCAGATATATTGTCGTAACCATGTAACAATAATTCAACAGTAAAGAAATATGGTAATGTCAGGATTGTATTGATCATAACTCTGGAATATGTATTATAGTGTAATAAAAAATGGCCAGTACTTTCAACTTTGCCGCAAATACAAAGAGGCGAATTGTTTAATTTCTTTTAAAGACCACTTCATTCTAGTCTTAATTTGGAGAGAAGAGTTGGCCTATTCTGGTTACTAGATAAAAATAATTTGGAATTCTTATCCTATGTATGTAAGTATGTTTTAAATGTAATGTAACGAAGATTTGATGGCATATTTTGGGATAATGCATTCCATCGTCTTATTGCAACTGGGAAAAATGAATTAAAGTACAGGTGGGTTCTTGAATTGATTTCCCGCAGTGGGTGCGTTGTTCTTGTGTTGTAGTGATGTCCTTGAGTTTTTTTTTAGACTGGATGATCGTGGATAAGTAATTGGGAGTCATATTGTGTAATAATTTAGTGAAGTTGGATAAAACGATGGTTTTCTCTACGCTTTGACAATGGTTCCGATCCCGATTCTTTATATAACAAATGCCTGGATGCCAGTCTACCCCCCCCCCCCCCCGTAACTATTCTGGCTGCTTCCAACTGTAAGTTTTCAATCTTATTCACTAGGTATTCTCGTATGTTGTCCCATATAATGTCTGCATATTCTAAGACTGGTCTTCCAAATGAAAAATGTAGTTTTTGCAAAGACATTCTATCAAGGATATCTTTGACTCTTCGCAGTATACCAAGGCGCGAGTAGGCTTTTTTTTACTATTTCATCTAAATGTAAATTCCAAGACAAATTACTACTAAAAATAACTCGTAGGAGTTTATGGGTTTCTACTTTCAGGTGAACATTATTGAATATCAGTGAGGGGTGAAAAGGTTACTAGACTTTATTAAATATGATTAGACATTCGGTTTTGGTCGGGTTGAAAGACACAAGCCACTGTTTTGACAATTTATGTATTTTTCGAGATATTTATTTAATTATTAAGTGTCAGCATTATCGACAACAAAATAAAAAGTGATGTATCGTCAGCAAACAATTTGACAATACATCAAATATTGGTAACCAAATCGTTTATATGTATATAAGAAAAAGTAAGGGACCAAGTATGCTATCTAGAAGTACTCCAGCCTTAATATGGCCAATGTTTGAATTGTTGCCATTGATTACGACATACTGTTTTCTATCATGTAAGTACTTTCTAAACCATTTGAGTAATTCTCCTCAAATTCCAACTTGTTCAGTCTTGTACAGTAGCCCTATATGTTTGTCAAAGGCATTGCTTGTACCGAAAAATACAACTCTGACTTCCTTATCCTGATCGACTTTGTAAAACTAGATGCTGTCATTAGACAGTAATACCCGCACCAAGTGTTTGCCTCTAAATAACACTCTCTTGTACCAGTTTTAGTCAAAAAGGCCACATGCAATTTCCGGTACTTTTTAAAAATTATAATTTTCATAAATGCTGAGTTCACATCCCATAATACACATATTGCCTTTATGTACAATATGGGGTTGAACTGTTTGCAAGTGAATTTTAAATTAATCAATAATCTAAACGTTTCATGTCATAGAAAGTATGGTCTATATAATTATTACAAACAAAATTAAATTATGCCCACCCACCCCCCCCCTCCCCTGGCGGTTGCCTGCTTTATATATGCTTTTGTGTGCCAACATCATTGTGTGTAATGATTTAGAGAAAAGGTCAGGGTGACAAATCCAGAACCCCCCCCCCCAAAAAAAAAATCATTTATGTAGTAAAATTACGAAAAGTAAACCTCATGCAGACTACAACCCCCCCCCCCCTTGCAAATACAATTATTACTCTGATCCCCCCCCCCTCCCCCACTACCCATGGATAAATAAAAAAATTAATCAGAATATTTTGATAACAATGAAAGCCTTTACATGTAATTGCTATAAAGAATATTGTAAACAGTGCGAAATAAATGTCATATTGAACAATAATTTTCACTTCAGGACTGCTTTAACGATTTTAAAAGGTGGTATCAAACACATGTCGATATTTATGTGGATAAAAGTGCGTTATTTATATTATATGTAGTTATATTCTAATTAGATTACTTTCACCGTTTAGAATTAAAAATTTTTACAAATGAATATTTGGCCAAAAAATAAGTTTTTAAAATTTTTGGAAACTTAAGGTAAAAATAAGATAAGCCCCAGCAGGATTCAAACTTTCTACTTACAGACACATTGTTAACGCTCTAACCCATTACACTATGCTTTTAGGTAACATTATTTTTGGGGAAAATATTATATTTTATACTTTATTTGTTTTGTTCAATAAGGAGTACATCACAATATTTGTTGTCCCATACCACCTTAAAGCTGAAAATTGTGCTTTACATGGTTAATTACCTAATACAATTGTGCAAGAGGTTTTAAAGAATAAAGTTATGAAAATACATGCAATATGTTACAATTAAATGATCTTTGTCTGAAGTTATGTACACAACACAGGTGTACAAGTTGCATTAGCGGATACTAGTTTTACCCAGTTCTTTGGTTAGATGGGTTTCACGTGGTGTACATGCATATGTTTTTTTATATGCAGAATAGGATTAATTAACATGAATAAACGTTTCTTTTGTGGTGCTCAGCTAAAGGAATTCTTATGGTGCTAATTGGATTATCATTATGATGTTGACCAATATAGGTAAGTATAATACATGTAGTAGCGCAATACTATGAGACACCGGTATACAAAACAGTTAAGTTTTACTTTCACTTTCTAAAATGTGATCTCCCTTTGCCAGCATACTACATCATCATCTTTATTTAAATAAGCTAATCTACAGTTTCTGTCATTTTAATTGCAGAATTTTTTTATTTTGTCATTTGTCAGACTTACACTATTGAGTTGACTCCATATTGACCCTGTAACATTTTGTATTAAATTTGGGTATTAAATATCATTATAATAGGGAGGAAGTGGAAGGGGCCTTAACCGTTCCCCATCCCCAGGATGTGTGGATTAGATATACATTTACAGTGAGAATGAAGGCATGCTGCAGCTTTTTTTTCATTATACCCCCTACCCCATCATCATACATACATGTATAACATATTATCAATATTTTTGTAGATTGATTTTGTAACTATTTAGGGCCCCACTCTGCAGATGCCTTATAGTGATCATTCTGTCCAATTCTGCTGATCATGTCAAGATACATTTAAGACAAATTGGCCCCTGCC
This sequence comes from Magallana nippona, assembly GCA_033439105.1. Taxonomy (NCBI): domain Eukaryota; kingdom Metazoa; phylum Mollusca; class Bivalvia; order Ostreida; family Ostreidae; genus Magallana; species Magallana nippona. The sequence continues at coordinate 51,097,361 of CM065918.1, read as the reverse complement.
CCTTGTGTTATTCCCCCACCCCGGAGTTGTTTTTAAACAACCACCCCCCCCCCCCTCCTCTGAAATATGAAATGATAATACATTTTAATAACTGTTGAGATTTCCACCCCTAGACCATATTCATTCTTCCTCCTTGTGTCATTGCACATCAATTGGTACATGTATATAGATTATGCCCCCTTTGAGATGCCCAGTGACTTTCCAGAGTTGGAACTAATCAAGTAATCTATCTTATTCATATGTAGTGTAATTCCTAGCCCTAGCCCAATGTTGACCCTGCTTTGGTTTTTACAGCAAGCTCTAGGTTTTTGTTGACTGACTTTACAATTTCTACAATTACATATAACATTTTGTTTATCTTGAGATTAAAAAGCAATTTCCAAAATCTCCTTATGTACATCTGACATCATAGAGAAAAATACCAATCAAGAAATGATTTTGCTACTGTAAAAATGTGAGAAGAAACTCTGAAAATCCCCATCTCTCCCCCACCCCCCAGAAAACATGAATACAATGTAGTTGAATATTTTTAAAATATCCTCAAAATCGTCGAAATCCCCACTCCTAAACCATATATATATTTTTTTCTTGAACCATGACCGTGTCAAAGCAAATCTTTTTGTGGTATTAGTAGGTCATGGCCTCTGGGGGTCACCTTAACCCCACCCACCCTCCCAAAATCAGAAATGATCAAATAACTTGAAAAAATGCTTGTGATCCCCACCCCTAAACCATAATTTTATATATTCGTCCTCCTTATGCATCTTATGGTACGTTATTTTAATCACAAGAGATAAGAGAAGGTCAAGGAATAAGGTTTTTTTATGGGAGGGAACATCATGTTGCAGGTAGAATTGACCCTCAAAATCAAATTTATATTTCTAAAACCTTATTGCATATCTATGGCTCAGCCCCTGCTATATCCCTACAGATGATGTGGCTATTCATTAAATTATGAGAGGAGTTCTGGGAAGTAGGGTTTTTTTTTTAGGAGTGATAAACGTCAATTTTTAGCTACTATTTGACTCCCTGGATGAAATTTAAATTTTTAAAACCTTATTGAACAACTAAAGGACAGCCCCTATCATACCCCAAGATATGATATGGCTATTCATTAAATCATGAGAGGAGTTCTGGGAAGTAGGTTTATTCAGGAGTGATAAACGTCAGTTTTCTGCTACTATTTGACTCCCTGGATGAAATTTAAATTTTTAAAACCTTATTGCACACCTATAGGACAGCCTCTATCATATCTCAAGAGATGACAAAGCTACTGCATAAATTGTAAGAAGAGTTCTGGGAACCATATTTTTTGGCAAAAAAAAAAACGTCATTTTTTTAAGACCACAGACCCACTTGATAAAAACAAAAATTCTGAAACATGATTACACATCAACATGACACCCCGAATCATATTCTAGAAGATCATTTGGCTACTGCAAAAAGAAATTGACGTTTTTTAAAACCAGACTTTTTGTAAAAGCAAAACCGTCATTTTTCAGCCATATAATGACCCCTAGGACAAAATTGAAATTTCCAAAACCTTATTGCGCATCTATAAAACACCCCCAAACATATTCCAAGAGATAATTTGTCTACTGTTAAAAATGTAAAAGGAGTTCGAGGAAGAAGGTTTTTTGTGAAAAAACGTCTTTTTGTAAAAAAAAGAAAAAAAAAACCCGTTATCTTTCAGCTATTTATTGACCCCCAGGACAAAATTGAAATTTCCGAAACCTTATTGCGCATTTTTAAGACACCACAAAACATATTCCAAGAGATGATTTGTCTACTGTTGAAAATGTAAAAGGAGTTCGAGGAAGAAGGGTTTCTTGGTCAAAAAACGTCATATTTTACCAATTATTTGACCCCCAGGACTACCAGAGAATTTTTGAAACCTTTTTACAAAACAACATGACACCCCAAATCATACTCCAAGAGTTCAGTTTGCTGGTTTATAAGATGTAAGAGCAGTTTGAGAAAGTAAAACGTGACAGACGGACGGACGGACAGGCAGACAGAACATGGTAAGAACAATATACCCGAACTTTCTTTAGAAAGTGCGGGTATAATCACTGGTCATACTTAATAACTGATTGACCGTAGAATCATTTGGTCTAAAGCCAGAATGGTGCTCTGTAAGAATATCATTGGTGTGAAATTAGTTGTATTAATATTTGAAAATACACTTTCCAGTACATTTACCAAGGACACTTAAAAAAATATTGGCCTATAATTGCTAATGATATTGCTGGCGCCATTTTTGAATACATGGATAACGTTTGCAATAGCTCCACCGTTTAACTGAAAAATCGATCAATCCCTGTCACAACGTCTCGAGATCACACTTTATCAAGTTATGATCCTCATACTACCTTTTTTTATTGTTATTACAATATGGGATAAAAAAGGTAGTATCTGAGAAGTGAGAAAGTGATAATATCCTATAATTGCTATAAGATATACAGTTCAATATTTGTTGCCAATAAAATAAATATGATTCTCACGACTTTGTAGTTTTGGGTATTTGGATTAGAGAACTAGGGGCATTCAGATTTCCGACAATGTCTCTTCTGTTCAAAGTATAATTAGGAAAAAATTGTCGGCTGCCAAGATTGATGCAAAACACCAAGGTCTTTTATAACACCTATGTCTTTACACCTTAGCTTTGTAATCGAGATAAATCTTCACGATCAAATGGAATTCGCACCAATAAATATTTCAAATTTAAGCCAAAAACCAAAGCATTCTTACAGAGAATCATGGATACATGGTGGCAGAGTCTGAAATTCGTTTATATCTTATCTATATGAATAAGATAAGTGACGAATAAATTTGCAACTTTAATTTTTATAAAGCAACCTGTAGCCTACTATTTGCTATAAATAGTAAATAGTCCTTCGTGCTTTTATCTTGATTCTATTTCCCATGCATCTCATCTCAGGTCTTTTCTGGTTTTATCGGGTGACGTGTTCTGACTTTATTCAAAGTAATTCCGATTACTGTTATTAAAATTTATGCAGACGACAAAGGCTGAACGATTTGCATCGGTAACAGAAAAGGATTTAGAAAGTATATCAAATTTAAGTGATACTACAAACACTATAAAAGTTATAAGAGCTACATTTGTCGCCGAGGTTGTTATGACACTCAGAAAATTCAGCAGAGAGGTTATCTACCGAGTATTTCCCCTTGCAATTTGGATTACAGAAACACTAAGTCTTTATGAAAACGTAGAAGGTAGGTATTGTTAATAATGAGCAAAAGAAGTCGGGCATTGATATTTTTCAAGAAGTGAAGTTTGGTGAAGTTGAAAAAGGAGTATAGGCCAAATATTTACATTTTCCAGTGTCTTTGTCTGTGATAACACTACGGATCGATTTTGTACTATACAGCCCAATAACTTCAAATGACGTTTTGTTGGGGCGCAAGCGGGTTTGCATAATTAATATATTAATATTTAATCGTACACCTGCTGAAAATTATATAAATATTAGTAATAAGGAATCATTCTTTGAATATTATGAGCTGATAATTTCGGTCGGGGCGTGATCAAATCTATCACTACTGGCTCTAAAAACCCCTGTCCGTATGAAAATCCCCTGTCTTTCCCTATCACCCCCTATGTTTTCCCTGTCATCCCCTGTGCACCCCCTGTCAGCCCCTGTACACATTACCTGTACACCCTGCAATCCCCTGTGAGCCACTGTACACATCCCCTGTGTGCCACTGTAAGCCCCTGTCACCCCCTGTACGCCCCTGTCACCCACTGTAAGCCACTGTATTTCCCTGTACATGCCCCTGACACCCCCTGTACGGTGTTTGACTGCTTGATAAGGTAAAAAAAAAAAAGGTTTTTAATTAGTAAACGTTTTCGGGTTTTCTTTAATATATATTTAGCAGTTTCTGATACATAAGGAAATGGAAAGAAAGAAAAGCATTCATGGTTTAGACGGCGTTTGTTTTTCTTTGTATTTCATAGAGGGCAATATTGTTACAAACGTGAATAATTCTGACTCAACAGTGACAAATATCAAGATAAGTATATACTGATAAACCGCTTAATATTTCATTCCATGTATTTAAACAAACGACCATGTTTTATAATTTGTAAAAAAAAAAAAAAAAAAAAACCTAAGTGGAGGATGAGTACGGGAAATCCGCGACGTTCCGTGCCATGTAACCTGCCTGAGTTAAAGCGCTTAATCACACAACATGATTAGCACGTGCAGATAATCACAGACCGATCGAAATGATCACCTATATTTTGATGTTTTGCCTGGTATAATGATGCATAGAATTACATCGTCCCAATGAAATGCATGTTGATTCTATTTAGCAGGAAGTTAATTTATTTAGTTAATATCTAAGTCATGTAAATCGCAATCGATGATATTTGCTCTCAGCCATTGTTTTTCGTGGGTTTTTTTTTCTGATAAATTATGTGAGAGAGAGAGAGAGAGAGAGAGAGAGAGAGAGAGAGAGAGAGAGTTGAATTTTTAGGAGGGGTAATTTAGTACGGCCCTTTGACACTTTTAACTTTTATGAGGATGCATTGTCCAGTTTAGTAATTCATATGCATTATTGTATAGAATTGTCCTCATACATTTAAAACAATGATACAGTTCATGATCATGAATAATTTCATACATGTATACAAATACCGGTAACGGGTAATGTAAAGACATGCATCTTAAAAGAATGTTCCGGGTTTCTAGTTTTAGATTAGAAAAATATCATATATTTATTTAAATTCTGAATTTGAAAAATAAAAATATGAGAGCATTACGGTTTAATTCATAATTATGACTGTGTCTAATAATGCTCCGAATTTTAAGCTCTTTCTTCTCATGTTTGATATTCTTACATGTAGAACTGATAAATCAAAATTTTCTTTACTTGACAGACTGGGAAAGAAAGTCATAAGCGGCGTTTAAACAACATATTGAATAATTGTTCCGCATTACCGAGCATTCAGATCTTAGGAAAACGGTGTGTGTATATACAAGTACACGTGTGTCTGTCACCTCATTGTTCCCATCCTCGCTACAGTGCACTGCAAATTGTCACGAAGGGCTGTGTACAGTAGCTATAATTATATAATCAGTGACCGACCATTCAGATCTGAGGAACTGTGTTTTTAACATGTGCACGCGTGTCTGTCATCTCATTTTCCCAACCTCGCTACCGTGCTCTGCAAATTGTCAAGAAGGGCTGTGTACAAATTGTCAAGAAGGGCTGTGTACAGTAGCTATTACATAACCACTGACCGAGTGAAAAAATAATATCAACATTCTCTCCTTTGAAAACTGTAACTTCAATCAATTCTTTGAATAATTGATATGGTGTAAAATAAAACATTGGTGGATTAAAATTAATATGATCGTTTTAAGTTAATCTAATTAATGATAAAGAATTGGGAATGAAATTAGGATTGCATGTTAACTTTTTAGGAAACTTATTCCCGGGTAAACTTTTAGTAACTTTTAATTCAAAATCAATGCAAACTCAAACTCTCACTCTCTCTCTCTCTCTCTCTCTCTCTCTCTCTCTCTATATATATATATATATAAACTCCTACATGTACAGAAAACACTAGTGCTACATTTACATGTACAGGTATGTTGTGAATGTTCTGACCAAGGCCACGGATTTCACTGGCAATAAATAACATTATATTTGATATCTTCCATTTTGCAGTAAAAAAGGGAAATGAAAATTAGATTTTAGAAATTATTAAATTGTTTATGAGAGTTAATCATCAGTTAAAATTCAATTCAAGGGTCCAATAAGCCGCTCAGAAACATATTAAACAAACATACTAAAATTATTTCTTAGACAAACTTATAAGCTATTGAAGCTTTATTTTGTTATTCACGGGAAATTAATTAAGATATAATCAGGAACTTGTTATAAAAAAAGACGTGCTCTATCGTAACATCGCTGCTTATACATCATGTACATTCTACATTCTGACTGATTAACATGTTTCAGTGTGCAAATATTTGTTTAGATACACAAAATCAAATGCTTAACACCATGTGCTGCGCTTGATCGTTGTAGAAATAATTCACAGTATTTCTTATATCTATTTTTCAAATATTACGGAGTAGTGATGTTCCCGACAGCTAAAGGACCAAATGCCCTGAAGGCTTTCACACCGCCCTCACCTGAGATTTACCACCCGGTGAATCTCGAGCCTTTAGTTGTAAGCATGATTATTTAAGTACTGTGTCAATGAATTATTAATGAAAACATATTATAATTTCTAAAATTACTATAACAGTGTGTCTTGTGAGTCGGCGCTCTGTTAAGTGCAAAAATTGATTTATATCTCAAACTTTAACACATGAGAGTTAGATAATTGAATTAAGAAAAAAAATATTGAAATTAGATAACAGAAAAGGCTGTTATAAACATTCAAACACAGTACAGGGGGAGTCAGGGGCATGTACAGGGAAATACAGTGGCTTACAGGGGATGACAGTGGTGTACAGTGGGTGACAGTGGATTACAGGGTGTACTGGGGCTGTGTACAGGGGCTGACAGGGGGTGCACAGGGGATGACAGGGAAAACACAGGGGATGACAGGGAAAGAGAGGGAATTTTCATACGGACAGAGGTTTTTAGAGCCAGTAGTGTATCATAAAGCCCTTTGGGCTTTATTGGATTTGATCGCGCCCCGACCGAAATTATCACCTCATAATACTCAAAGAATGATTCCTTATTCCTTAATTGAATACAAACACAGGATTAAGGTGGCTCACTACACCTTAAAACATTCTTTAATCAGCGGCAGAATACTTGATTATGACAGAAAGCATGATGGATAAGATGTATATAAGTTAGATAGCCGGAAAAAATTGCAAGTTTGGATAAAGAATTATCTTTTTTAAAAATTCAATTCACTCAATATGAACAAAGGCCCTAAACGGATTCGAACTCATTAACTGTGGTTCACAAGCCCAATACTTCGATTTATACGAACAATTTAACAAAACATTTCAATTGTCATCTTGTGGCTCTAAAAAAGAATGTCTAGGTGAAGTGAGGTACCTTAAAGATTATATAAGAAAATGTACGAAAGTGACTAATTAGGTTTTTCTTTTTATTCACCAATTTATCAGTTGATTTGAACATATTTTTATTGTACTTTTTATTGTACTTAAATACAATTGGGATTGAGCATCAGTTCCAAACCTTAGATCGCCCTCTTCAAATAGATTAATTCTATTGCATGTAACATTATTTCTTGTGACAAGGACTGTCATGTTGCATTTCAACTTTACTTGAAGACAACATGAAAGAGAACGTTCGCAAGATACTTATAAAATGGCAGTCGGTATATATCTTTGCCTGATATGATGCCAAAAGTTTTTAAAGAAGCAAATTTCTTCAAACACTACGAAAACATTGACTAGGAGAAATCTATATGACAAATCTGGATGTAAATAGCATCGAGACAAGGTACATTATGCAAATAAGTGGCACAAGTTCAAGACTTTTGTTGTTCATACACTAAACGGCTGGGGAAAAAAACTAAGGAAAATTTGTAACTCATTAAATAGGTGTGTAAAATCGGTAATTTAACCAGCATCAAAACATCCTCGAATATCCAGTTCTCTCTTGCATCCTCAATTAAGTGTACACGTATATAACCATACATTCCTGATTCTCTGGATAATGCCATAGACTTGATGCCAGAAACTGTGCCCTCGCGAACTTAGAAACATTTGAAAACAATCACTTTGCTACAAATGTTAATTTTCCAAGGATTTTCAGTTCATAAAATAATTAGATCTAATATTTATTTCCGATTTCACCCGATTAAGTTGTTTTTATAACTCATGGAAGCAACGAATCTGTTCTGTTAATGTTAAAGGGGCATTGTCCCGATTTTGAACAAATTTCATTTTTATATTTTTATTGTTTTAAATGCTTTAGTTAGGCATTTCTAATGATCAACCAAAATTTGAGTGTCAGTCGTAAACAAGACTCGTGCCATGTTTTTGTTTACAATGGTTCAATATACCGGTAAAAGTTCTTTTTTAAGCTGATTTTTCTATCAACTAATTCGTTTTTGAGCATGGATAAACTGTTCGTACTGTTTGTCACATTCATTTAGGTCTAAACCTAGAATTTTCTTTTCAACATTTATAATGTAAACAAAAACATAACCTGAACATAGTTTACATAGCAAGGAACCGTACGCTCTGAATTTCGCTTATAACTCAACGACTGAAACTCAAATTTTGGTATGCTTACTGAAGCATTATAAACATTAAAAACAAAAATAAATTTTGATCAAAACCGTGACCATGTCCCTTTAAAGGCACAACAAACTTGTTATCGGCCTCAAAACAAAAATGTTGATACGATAGTGCAAATACTAATTATCCCGAGTCCCTTATATGACGATGTACATGAAGACGATTTAAAGTTGTATCTAACTTCAAACATTTGAATTGAAAAAATAAAATTTGCAAACAACAAATTGAATGTTCATTTGTAAGACAAGGACGCTGGCGACCTCTGCAAACACTGATGGATGTGTCACTGAGGTCATGGCATTGTTTTGTTCCTGAGAAGGTGAATAGTTTTTCAAAAAAAAATATATCCTGGTTTTAATTAACCAGACATATTTGAAAAAGCGTTTTGAACTCTTTTTTCAGAGAGTCTATTTTCCAACTGTAGATGAAAGGGTTAATTGCAGAGTTGATGCTCGCGAGAAGGCAAACAGTAAAGATTAATGGATGAGAGGGCTCAAACTGAAACACAGTCATAAACATGACTACGACAAAGGGTCCTGTGAGTAGGACCAATAGGCTTATTATAATGCCAACAACTTTTAACGATTCAAATACCTTCTTCTTTCCCACCTCTGTGATGTAAAACGTGTTTTCATGGGTAGTATTAGCTGAAGTGCGGTTTTGGTTATTCTCAATCTGCCAAGCAAAAGTTCTACAATACCTTTTGCGGACTCTGTTTAACGTAAATATGTAGATGAAACACGTCGACAACATGATAATCATTGACATGAATCCATAACCAGCTACAAAGGATCGAAAATTATTACCATAAATGATTTTCACATTGCAGATTTTGATATCTTTAGAGGTCGGTCTGATAAACCCATAATTCAGGATCAGAACTACGCTCCAGCTCAGAAAGATAACGGCGTATTTTCGTTTTCCTTGCAAAAGGCGGTCGTTCCAAGGGCTATCGATTGCCACCAAAAACCTATGGAAACTGATCAGGAAGGTCTGAAACAGGGACATAAAGATGCCCACGGCGGTAACGACCACTGTCAAGATGCAGGGTACATATAACCCAGACCAAGCAGGAATAAGTAAACGTAAACTGACAATGAAACCATTAAGTCCGATTGAAAGATCGCATATTGACAAACAAATCACTAGATTATGATGGCGATTTGCTCGAACAGACTTGCTCTTCAGGAATATTACAAGAACAGTCAAGTTAACTGTAGTGATCACAATGGCTACAAGCAATCCCAGGGAGGCAATAGGTGCGGAGAATGGGTGGATGTCTGTCCAATTGATGGTCTTTAATTGACAGTCTGTGCAGTTGCTCATTTTCATGACTGAAAACCTACAAAAATTAATGACTTTTTTTCAAACAAAACCAAGTGTTAGAATATTACATGTTTTCTATATTATTACTTATTTGTATACGTAACAAAAGTATATGTCAGAAATCAATTCCATCTAGATGCCAGTCGAAATTGAAATCAAAATTATTTCCCTAGCTGAACCTGATAGCAACAGATTTCATAGAATGAGTACTAATCCAATCCGAACCAGAGTAAACAAGATTTGGGGCATTTCCACGCTGACCTGATTTGAAGTCAAGGTATCAGGAATCAGGAAATGAATTTGCAAAGTAGAAATTGAAGCAAGATTTGGAATTTCTTAATTACGACGAATTTGTTATACATTCCAGGTTTTGTGGAGGTCTTAAGCCTTGGATAATTCGGCCAGTGACTCAAGTAGACATTACTCTCTGTTTCTGTCTGTTATGTTTCAATGTCTGGCTCTTGTTGATATAGTTAAACACCTGTATCGCTTAGTATACTGTACTTTATATTAACTCATGAATATCTAAATACTGATTAGAATGAAAAAATGACAATAACAAACCGTCAACCATCTCAAAAATCCATAAAACGAAATACAAATTCAAAGCAGAGCAACACGGACCTCCAAAATGATAGAGGTAGGATCAGGTGCCTAGGAGGAGTGAGCATCCTCTGCTGACCGGTCACACCCGCCGTGTGCTCTTTGTCGTAATTGGAGCATTTTCTTGGAATAATATTTTTTACTCTTTTTTATTTACAATACATGCCTATCTTGAGTCAATCTTGAACTAAAGGATTATGGATTAACTCCTAGCTACTTTCCATGGATTGTGAATTTGGTTGGGATTTTTGAAAACCCATCATTCCAAATGTGAAATATAACAAATTGAAATTCGGATGGATCTATTTGTAATTACTGGGCAGGAGTATGAATGAACAGATTTAACCAGTATGAATGTCACCATAGAAACAGTATGAAAGATATTGCAGATTAATAAAGGTTTTCGCAAGTATAACATAAGCCTTACCAATTCACTAGAAATTAGATTTGGACTATGCTATCAATTGATTAATATTTGTAGGTCTACCAGTCACTACATATTTGTGATATATTAAACACAGTAACAAATGTGAACGAATAGTCTACTTTATTCAACACTTCAAAATCCACAATACCTCAGTTGTTTTAATTATGAAATAAGTCGGTTAATATACATGTAGTTATAGTACAATAATTTATGTTTGATTAGATAATTAGTCATAGTTAATCAATATGGATACAAAAAAGATTTGTACATTTCATTTCTACTAAATTATATAGGTTTTTGTCAATTAGGAATAATATCAGTAACTTTACAATTTAATCATAATGTATTGATGAGAAATATCAATCAATGAAAATCAGTCAAAATATTTAGTTCAATGATTTAAATTGGTCAATGTCAAGAAATTCAAATCTGTAAAACAAATCTAAATTAATTTAAGATGAGAGTGGATACGGTTTTTATGTAAACTAAGTACTCCACATGACCTGGTGAATTAAACAACTGATATGCTAGTTTTAACTTTTATATTAGAAAAGGCGACATATTAGGAACATGTTTAAACATTTTATTGTTGTCCAAAAAATTCCACTTTGCATTTTACATTGCAGTCTCTTGCCAGAGCATGTATAATGAAGATGCTGTAAAAAGAAATTTGAATGTCATACAAATCTCTTGACGAATATATTAATAAACTTTTTATCTTTATAGAAATATGAAATATAATGAATCACTTTTTGACAAAATTATTTTTTTTCATTTCAATCAAAGGAAGAATACTCTTTAAAAAAGTTTAAGGTACAATATGGTCAGCCTCGTATGTAATCAGTCATGTGGATTTGGTTCATTTCACTTTAATTGTTACCTAGCAATTCATATTAAACTAGTTTTGAATTATTCAATTTTTTTTTCAATATCCCTTCATCATGCTTTGAATACCTCAATGTTTTCAAAATGTATTTTCTGATAGGTTGTGTGTAAGTGAATATAGAATCATTCAGGACATTTTAAAAAGAATTGCAATTTGAAATTAAGACTGTAAATGATGTTTGGCATTGGATGTATTCGTTTTTTAAAGTTAAGTATTATCAAGGAAGTGAGTGTTAGTTGATAACATTAATATTTTTTAAATAAGTTACTTATATTTGTTCCCTGTTTGACTTTGGAACTCCGATGACAAACTTTTATTCTTAAATCAATTTATTTAATTTAGTTTTTGAAAAATATATAATGTTGATGCTTTTTTACAGTTTGTTAAACATTATAACTCTCGACTTAATCTTGTTCTAATTAATCTTGAATACTGTATACAGACAAACCATTAAATTAGAGAAAAGAACTTACCTTGTTCATTTAACGTACTGCCATTATTCCAGAGCCTAGCTAGGGTAAATAACTGAATGCAAATTCTTATTGGTCTTCTCACTAAATATATCATCGATTACGTATTGCTTGTATCAATATATATAGTCTGGTAGTGATTTAACACGATTCTATACAATGTAAGTATATTTTTTTTCCAAATGTGTGGGAGTAAAGAAGATTTTCTAAGATGCTCACTCCTCCTAGGCACCTGATCCTACCTCTATCATTTTGGAGGTCCGTGTTGCTCTGCTTTGAATTTGTATTTCGTTTTATGGATTTTTGAGATGGTTGACGGTTTGTTATTGTCATTTTTTCATTTAATACATTTTCACTGTGTGCTATATTGGCCCCGCCCTAGGGTCTAAACCCCTGTCCCAGGGGTCATGAATTTCATAATTTAGGTAGAAGACTTTATGGACATCATAACCATGCATTCAGTTTTTTTCCCCGAATGTGTTCGAGTAAACAAGAAGATTTTCTAAGATTTAATACATTTTCACTGTATGGCTATATTGGCTTCGCACAAGGGCCTAATTCTCTGTCCCAGGGGTCATGAATTTCAGAATTAAACGAGGCACTGATGATGCACTTCGATCCTGATTTGTTTACCCTCGGACTGAAATGTAACACTTTCATTGGTTTCAACATAGCACGTGACTGTCTCATATATCTCTATGTCCGTTCGGTGAGAATTAATATTCGGCAATACGGCCGTCATTGGCCGACGCTACTCATTAGGACATACCATATTATTTAAGACAGAAACCGAATTCCGTAAGTTTTTGAAACTTTTAGAGTAGTTCCCCTTTGAAATTCTTTAAAATTAGAGCAATTGCCCTTTGAATATTGACGTCACATTGTTGTGTCTGGAGAAGAACAAAAAGACAGCGTCGAGATTTGCTCAAATCTCTGCAGAGGAAAGGGAGAAAACGTACAGAATTGAATAGTGACAAAACATTGTAAGTAAACCTGGGTGAAGCAAAGATTTTCAACGAGTATTCAAAAGGTGAGATTGAAAATTTCGAATAGTTTAAATAAGTAAAACTGGACGAGATGTTAGGCAATTTGTACAAGGGTTTGCGTAGATCATCGTTTTTTGTGAATAAGTGTTTCACTTGATAGTACTCCAGAGAACAAAACACTTATTAGGTTCGTTTCTGACTGACTACAGAAATATATCTGGTTCATCCATCTCATAGACGGTTCGACTTCGCCTCGCCATCTATGAGATTGATCAACCCGATATATCTATGTAGTAAGTCAGTAACAAACCTAATAAGTAATAAGAGTTCCATATAGGTAACTGATTACTGTTCCCTCTTTACTTGCATTTGTATGTTTGATAAAAATACAGGAATAAAATTTTTGGACACATCCTCCACAGTGGAATCCTTATAAATTAAAATAAGACGGTCTTTATTTTTAGCCTTGTTCCTTAATTTCCATTTGCTATCTCCAGCTGATTGAAATAATGTTATTAAAAATGCTTTCTTTTAAACAAAACTGTAGATTGGTAATGTATAGAGTAAAAACTATACAATTCGTAAGAAGAAAATTATATTTCCCTCTAGGAGATTTGAAAATGTTTCCCTATATCCATTAATTTGTTAAGTTTTAGTTCGTTTTAACCGTAAAATTTAACAAGGATTCAAACTTCGGCGATTTCCGAATATATTTTGTTATGAAAATAAAAATATATGAATTTGCTATATTCTTGATATGTCCTTTATTGTACAAAAGGGATTTTACTGTGCATGCAATCTGATTAAAGTAAAGATCTCTACAATAGCACAAAGCACAGAGAGGTCTAACAACGATCCAATAAGGGTTTGTGACGTTAAAATTTGCATGATAGATAAATTTATCAACCAATCACAAAATCGTTACGAGATCAACGGTAACGTTTTTAAAAAAGCGTCACAATATCACAAACAGAAGTTTTTATCTGTTTGGCTAATTCAAAGTTCATTCTAACGTCACAAAACACGATGTTTTATCGTGGATTGTTGTGAAGTAGTGTTTCCTTGTTTCAGATATCACCCACTACACCCGTTGCAATACTTTTTTTCAGACCATTGAGTGTGAATGAAGAAGAAATGTTGTTCATTTTCTTTTATATGATGATTTCAAAGAATTGTTTTAACATTTTATGTGTTTAAATATTCACAAACCCTAACTTGAATCGAACAGAATATGATTCGTTGACAAAATCGAATTTATCCACATATTTTTCAAAGGATAAAATATTGTTGCACACCTGGACGGTGTATGTTATGGTCGTAAAAATATTCCAAAGGAGATAGTTTGCTTTAGTTTGCAGAATCAATCCAATCTGTTCAATCACAAAAATAAATTCAGTTTAATAGATATTCTTTATCGAAACAGACGTTTCCAAAAACGCAAAAAAAGAATCTTGAAAAACGAATTTTATATTATCTGATCGATGGAAAACTGTAAACGGTGCATGTTACCATTTCATGGTCGTGAAAATATTAAAATACATATACATCTTTGTAAAGGGCGTAGGAAATGACGTTAATGAAAGTATGATGATGTTATGTTTGTGCAATCAAATTGCACTCTGAAATGCTTATAAATATTTAAAAAAAATTAAGTTCGACGCCAGAACATTCGTTGAACAGTCAAGTTTAAATGAGAACATGTTCACACTTTGACCTCGTAAAAAATCATATTCCAATAAAAATATGAGACGTTTAAAGTGCTATGAAGAATTTTATCACCTTTGGTTTCTAAGTGTTGATTCATGGTACGATTGTGGTAAAGTCTTTACAGATCACAATGCGATAGTAATCTCTTCCTAACCTAATTGCAAAAAAAAGGTTACCACGCTTAGAAACCCGCTTCTTCTTGGATTTGCAAATAATTTGATGTAGCAAAATTAAAATTGAGACATAAATAAAGAACAAACAGTAATATATGTAAAGTGTGATTAGAGAATGTCGTAATTTGCGAATTTGCATTCTGAGAATAACATTTAATCATTTTCTAGATATTTGATAATCGTTAAACTTTGTTTAGAACAAATAAAGAAACAACCCAGTGATTAAACAAACATTTCTTAGATTAAAAAAGCTTTGAACCAAACTAAGGTAGTCTTACCTGAGAATAGATCATAAGGGCTTTTGAGTTGGAAAAAGACACGAAAGTCAATGATACAAAAATTACCCAAGTAAAACAAATACTAAATACAAATTATTTCATACAATTTGACAGTTACAAACCAATTAAAAATATTCCCAGAACAGATGCGTAATAACTGTCAAAAATTAGACAAGATTTAAGTAAGGTAAATTAGATGTTGATATCATAAGTACACTTCTGCCACATTCTCCTGTTAACCTACCTGTACGTGTATATTGTTTAAATTTATTGTACTGATATGCTGTACAGCTTAGCGTTAATAAAAAATTATAATACCTATCCTAAACCAAGCAACATACATCAGTTACCTTTGACGGAACATAAACACAGGTATCCCACATTAAATCCAATCAATATTTTCCAACCATCTTTATGTCTTTATAGTGTTTTAATTGGCGTATTATTGTCAGGTCATTTGAGTTAGCTGAATTTTGCACTTATTAAATAATGATATATTCCTCCTCTATCTATAAGATGAGATGAGTTAAGATGATGTTAAATTCTAGTTCAATATAACCGGAGTTGATCAGAAGTAATTAAAGTTAAATAAGGTATTACGCTTAAAGTGTGCTAATAACACATTTTTTTATTTTGTATATCTGGAATAAAATCATGAAGGACCAAAACGAAATAAGGAAATGCATTTATAAATGCATTTATATTTGCCTTCAAATAAATCTGGGAAAACAAAGGACCAAAACGAACCTGGTCTACATAAATGAATTATTCAAACTTGTTCGTTCACTCGTATCATTTGTATTTTTCAGATGAGTTTTTTTTTATCAACCATAATCATTGAAATATTTAAGCATCATCCAATTTATTTTTTTTTCAAAATCCAAGAAACCTGAAAGTTTTAAGAAGACTTCTGCTTTAATTATATTTCTTGCACTAATCGATAGTACGAGTGCCGAGAGACGTAGCTTATTCTCAGTGAGTAGTTACATTTTTACATGTTTGCTAAATTTAATTTTCTTATTATCGATGCCAAACAATGAATGAATGAATACATCTCTATTTATCTCTATTTAACCCCCTCACTTTCTTCTCTATCTCTCTGTCTCTGTCTGTCTCTCTCTCTCTGTCTCTCTCTCTCTCTCTCAGTTTCTCTCTCTTTCTCTTTCGATCTCTCTCATTAAATACAAATATCGGCTAAGTGATTATCAATTTTTATTAAAACCTTAAAATTTATAGAGTGCATACAGTTGCATAAGGTATTCCAAAGTTTTATGCAATCCGTCGATTCTCGGAATATTTTTTTATTGCTGTACATTTTAACAAATCCCTATAAAGCATTGACTGTCAATATCAGCGAAATGTCTTAATTGTATTTTAAAAAAGGAAAGATGAGAAAATATCATACAATCATCAAAATAAATTGAACGTCCATGCATGATGTTTATTGTAAATGTCGTACATGTAGTGTTTATATTTATCGATTAACATGAGAATTTATTTCTTGATAAAACAGCAATTTCATCGACTTAAAATCGAAAGTATAATAGTTTAATGAATGCATTTTCACACCTGTTTACTTCATGGAATTTTGAATCATGCTCGTAACTGATTTGAGATGAACATAATTTTATGAAAATGTAGTGGATTTTTGGCATTTTATAAAAATCTAGTCATTTTCTTGGGGTTTTTTTGTTTGTATTCGTAAAATGGCTCAAAAAGTTCACACAGCATGTGAATTTGGATTGTAAAATTGCACAAAAGAACAAAATATGTTGCGTTCAAATAATAACAAGTATTTCATCCCTACAGGTATATAGTTGTAAGTTGTTTCTTTAAAGGCTTTTTACATGAAAATATTTACATTCAGTGTATAATTCCCCTTATATCTGCATTGGAAATCTGCGACGTTCAATCTCCTATGGAAAGACTTAGCCTATTCACGGCGCATGAGAACAAATATGAACGTCTTCGACCGTTTTGAATATGTTTATTATTGTAAGATTAAATGTAACGTTTAAACAAACATAACCACTTTGATTTGAACTAATATAAATAATCGTTACATCTTATGTATGAAAACATGTTTCACATCTCGAGCAAGAGATTTTTCTTGATACTAAATATTTTTCTCGGGACGTCTGCATTCCTCCCTGTTATGTCTCTGATCCCTGCCATAATATTGTAGATTGTGTTTGGGGTGTTTGGATCCTGTAATAAATTTTAAACTTAAAAAACATGTCCTCTCTCTCTCAGTCTCTCTCTCTCTCTCTCTTTCTCGGTCTCTTTCCCTTGTCCCTCATTATGTAGTGTTCAAAACAATCTTATGATTTTTTAAAGAATCAAATAGGTTTAAGGAGATTGCAAAAGATAATATAGAACATGAAACAAAAACAACTCCTTAAAATTGCATATACTAATATTACAAGTATTTCGAGTTTTGACATGTACCAACCAATCAAAAGGAAGCCGGACATGCTTGTTGAATAATTGCAAATACTTTTCAAAACCATGGTTTTACGAATCAATTCTTTTAAGATTTATTAATGCTAATATATAGTGAAAATGATTGACTTCAATCTTTGCGAAGGATTCTAGTTTAGGCTTTACTTTAACAAAATTTTATGTATCTATCACACTTTTGACTGCAAAATGTTTTTGTATAGGCCCCTTTTTTCAATAATGTCTTGATATGCTGTTTTGCTTTAAGGTAACATGAGCCATCTCTCAATTTATCTGGACAGCAAAGAATTGTTTTGCACTTGAAATAGGCGACCTGTCTTGTCCCTTCAATATCATCATAGATTCCTATTGTGTAATTGTCCTCAGCATTCTCCTCCCCAGTTTCAATATTTGACATCTTGGAGGATTTTCACGACAGCCTTTGTTCGATTAACGCTCAAATTATCAAAATTTTAACGTTTGACAGCTTGTGTTTGTAAATTTGATATCAATAATGCACATGCAAAGTATATTTTAACCTAATGTTTTTATCTAATAAACTTTATTTCATTGCTTGCAAGGATTTTTCTTGTAAGTTTGCTTCTTAGCAAAATTATTTATGTTAACATGTTAATATTCTTAAACTAACAGCATACAAAATGCATTGAGATACAGAGATTAACTAGATGCTGTCATTAGACAGTCATACCCGCACCAAGTGTTTGTCTCTAAATAACACTCTCTTGTACCAGTTTTAGTCAAAAAGAAGGCCACATGCAATTTCCGGTACTTTTTAAAAATTATAATTTTCATAAATGCTGAGTTCACATCCCATAATACACATACTGCCTTAATTGCAATAAAGAATATTGTAAACAGTGCAAAATAAATGTCATATTGCGCAATTATTTTCACTGCAGGTCTGCTTTAACGATTTGAAAAAGTGGTATCAAACACATATCGATATTTATGTGGATAAAAGTGTGTTATTTATATTATATGTAGTTACATTCTAATTAAATTACTTTCCCCGTTTTTAAATAAAAAAAAATTACAAATGAATATTTGGCCAAAAAAAGAAGTTTTTAAAATTTTGGGACACCTAAGGTAAAAATAAGACAAGCCCCAGCAGGATTCAAACTCTCTACTTACAGACACATTGTTAACGCTCTAACCCATTACACTATGCTGTTAGGTAACATTATTTTGGGGGGGGGGATGTTATATTTTATACTTTATTTGTTTTGTTCAATAAGAAGTACATCACAATATGTGGGTGTCCCATACAACCTTAAAGTTGAAAATTGTGCTTTACATGGTTAATTACCTAATGCAATTGTTGTGCAAGGGGTTTTAAAGAATAAAGTTATGAAAATATATGCAATATGTGTCAATTAAATGATCTCTGTCTGAAGTTACGTACACAACACAGGTGTACAGGTTGCATTAGCGGATACTAGTTTTACCCAGCTCTTTGGTTAGATGGGTTTCACGTGGTGTACATGCATATGCTTTTTTGATATGCAGAATAGGATTAACATGAATAAACGATTCGTGGTGATCAGCTAAAGGAATTCGTATTGTGCTAATTGGATTATCATTATGATGTTGACCAACATAGGTAAATATAATACATGTAGTAGCGCAATATTATGAGACACGGGTATATAAAACAGTTAACTTTTACTTTACTTTCACTTTCTAAAATGTGGTCTCCCTTTGCCAGCATACTGTATCATCATCTTTATTTAAATAAAATAAAATAAACAGTTTCTGTCATTTTAATTGCAGAAGTTTTTTTATTTTGTCATTTGTCAGACTTACACTATTGAGTTGACTCCATATTGACCCTGTAACATTTTGTATTAAATTTGGGTATTAAATATTATATGAGTTATAATAGGGAGGAAGGGGAAGGGGCCTTAACCGTTCCCCATCCCCAGGATGTGTGGATTAGATATACATTTCTAGTGAGAATGAAGGCATGCTGCAGCTTTTTTTCCCATTATACCCCCTACCCCATCAGCATACACCAGTAATAGAAAATTGCATTTTAATCCTGATTGTTAACATACATGTATAATTATATATAAAAAATACATGTGATATTATACTAGGGATCATGAAATCAATTGCAGAATTGCCAATCGGTTATTTATAACTCATTTTGACTGATTAATTTGTTAATCATTTTGAAAATAGAGACATTTCTAAATACATGTATAACATATTATCAATATGTTTTGTAGATTGATTTTGTAACTATTTAGGGCCCCACTCTGCAGATGCCCTATAGTGATCATTCTGTCCAATTCTGCTAATCATGTCAAGATACATTTAAGACAAATTGGCCCCTGCCCCTTGGGCTATTCCCCCACCCCCCCCTCCCCCGGAGTTGTTTTTAAACAACCACCCCCTCCTCTGAAATAGGAAATGATAATACATTTTAATAACTGTTGAGATCCCCACCCCTAAACCATATTCATTCTTCCTCCTTGTGTCATTGCACATCAATTGGTACATGTATATAGGTTATGCCCCCTTTCAGATGCCCAGTTGCTTTCCAGAGTTGGAATTAATCAAGTAATCTCTCTTATTCATATGTAGTGTAATTCCTAGCCCTAGCCCAATGTTGACCCTGCTTTGGTTTTTACAGCAAGCTCTAGGTTTTTGTTGACTGACTTTACAATTTCTACAATTACATATAACATTTTGTTTATCTTTTAGATTAAAAGGCAATTTCCAAAATCTTTTTATGTACATCTGACATCATACAGAAAAAAAAACTAATCAAGGAATGATTTTGCTACTGTAAAAATGTGAAAAGAGACTCTGAATCTTCCCACCACCCACCCCCCCCCCCCACCCCACCCCTGAAAACATGAATAGTTGAATATTTTTAAAATATCCTCAAAATCATCGAAATCCCCACTCCTAAACAATATATATTTTTGTTTCTTGAACCATGTCAAGGTAAATCTTTTTGTGGTATTAGTAGGTCATGGCCTCTAGGGGTCACCTTAACCCCACACCACCCTCCAAAATCAGAAATGATCAAATAACTTGAAAAACATACTTGTGATCCCCACACCTAAAGCATAATTTTGTATATTCTTCCTTCTTATGCATCTTATGGTACGTTATTTCAATCACAAGAGATAAGAGGAGGTCCAGAATAAGGTTTTTTTTATGGGACGGAACATCATTTTGCAGATAGTATTGACCTTCAGAATCAAAGAACTATGTGCGGGATAAAGTGTTTTTATGCCCCAAATTCAAAGTTATCAATAGAGCTTTAGAACTTTGCTAAAAGATAGGTTAATATATACCTAGTTCAGGTTTATAAAGATAAATTGTATAATCGAAGTCATAATAAAAATATGATATGTTAATAATAAGGTAATTTCACAGAAAGTTCGTATTTTAGCCAAAAATGGGGGATTTCCTCTCAGGTTTTTAAAAAGGAAACACCATTTTGTAATA
Organism: Magallana nippona; assembly: GCA_033439105.1. Lineage (NCBI taxonomy): Eukaryota > Metazoa > Mollusca > Bivalvia > Ostreida > Ostreidae > Magallana > Magallana nippona. The sequence goes on along the minus strand of CM065918.1, from coordinate 51,076,316 downwards.
TGATATGCAAAATAATATGAACAATAATATATGTAAAAATGGTTTTGGAGCAACATTGCGCTCTATAACTCCTACTGTTGAATATGAAGAAAAATTTATGAAATTTTCATGCTTTTGAGAAAATGCGGGAAATGGCACATTTTCGTGACGTCATAGAAGCACGAGGAATGATCAATGCTAAAAAAATTTTAGATTTCTGCAGCAAGCATATTCAGTTTATTATTTTATCAAAATATCTTTATGATATGAATTTTTTTCCAAATTTATAAAACACGGGGGCAAAAATTAGACCTTATCGCATATAGTTCTTTATATTTCTAAAAACCTTATTGCATATCTATGGCTCAGCCCCTGCTTTATCCCTATAGATGATGTGGCTATTAATTAAATCATTAGCATCTTCTCTAGAAATTGATGTTTTTTAAAACCAGACTTTTTGTAAAAGCAAAACCGTCCTTTGTCAGTCCTAGTGCATATCCATTCCTCTGAAGTTCCTTTTCCCTGATTGATATACACCAGAATGCCAAGTACCAAGGTGTATGCAAAGCTACATCCTGTAAGAACCTAGAACCAAACTCCTCTCTCGTAGTGTCTATAAGGTTCTGTATTATGTTGGTTGTTATGAGTACTGGCACATGCGAGTTGTAGTTACTTGTGGGAACAACTAAAAATAAACAGTCATGCAGTTTATCTAATGTAGGAATGCCTAATGGAGATAAATTAGCACAAACATATCCTATATAAGGCATATTTTGGCCATCTGCACATTTAATATGAATGGCGTCTCCTAAGCGATGAAGTTCAACATCATGCAATTGCTTCTTGTAAAATTCTTCACTAATAGTTGACACAGTAGCTCCTGTATCTAGCAATGCTTGGCACTGGATATCATTGATAGCAACTATAATCTCATTTGGCTTTCCTATTAATGTCTGTTTCCTGGGACTCTTTGTCCTCGAGTCAACACCTCGTCCCCAGGTGTTGACCTGTTTAAACCTTGGCGACGATGATTAACGAGAACTCTGCATCCTATAACAACATGACCAACTTGTCCACACTTGTAGCATGTTGGTGGATCTCTTACTCTGGAATCTCGAAGTTCTGTTGCTATATCTTCAGTATCTTGAGGCTGTTGTGAGCTGGGATACTGTCTGTATCCTCTGGAATACTGTCTATATCCTCCTCTATAACCTTGATTCCGTCTCCCTCTCTGATAAGGCTGTCTAGCCTGTGGCATTGGTCTGTAATTATAACCGTGTTGCCTGTCCTTCATACCTCTAACCTCTGTAGTTAGTTGATTGATCTTAGCTTCTAATGACTGAAATCTATCATCTGGCTCCTCCTTGGGTGTTGCAGATCATGCAATGGCTGATTTCTTCATTAGTGGTTGATGTTCCATTTCCACCTTCCTCACTGCTGCTCTCGAAGAGTCGAATGTACTAGACTTGTCACATAAGTGTCCACATATACCTTTCAAGGATGGTCTTAATCCTTTAAAGAACACAGTCCTCAACATTTCGTTACATTCTCTTGTCCGTACTAATCCTTTTTGTTGTGCTTTACTGATGATATTCTCTAAGCGACAACTCCATCTTGCACATTCTTCGTCTTCTCTTTGCCGAGCACTGTAAAATTCAGCAAGGATGTCCTCTCTCTTTGCCACAGTTCCGTATATAATATCAAGTTTATTCAAAATTGACCTCGTGGAAGCACCAGCTCCTAGGTGCATAACTACACGACTAGCCTCTCCCTTAAGAGACCGTCTTATGGCATGAGATATGGTCTATGGTTAATATGATTCATTCAGTAGGCACTCAACCTCATATCTCCGTACATCATAAGAGGCGTCGGACTTTGAGTCTCCAGAGAAAAAGGATATCTTGATGAATTGCGGACTTGGAGATGCTGCAGAGGATGTCTCTACCGGTCTGCCAGCAATATCAGCTGATGACTTTTCACTCAGTTTGGCTGCCGTTTTCATCCAGTTGATGAAGTCTTCAGGACTATCAGCTTTTGGTTTCATCTTCAGTAATTCTAAGGCAGACACTATGTTTTTCACTTCATCAGGAGTCAATGTAGCTTCCTCTGTTTTGACATGGTGATATATTGCACAGCAGTATACGACACACATACACAAAACAATACAAATTGTAAATATAATTTAAACCCAGAATTCAATTGCTAATATCCGAGAATATGATTACTACCTAAATAGAATAAATGAAATGAATAATAATATAACCGATTCTTTTTAGGGGGGTTTGTTCTATCAATGTATGAGAACAAATGAAACAAGGGACGATATGTTGTTCAATAAACACAAATGACTTAAGAATATATAGTTCACGTGTGGAACTAAGGTTATGATGTTAATAATGATTGAAAACGAAAGTAAATTTACATTTCCGGTATGTACGATGCACTTCCTGTTGACTATATGCAACTATATAAGCAATCAAACTCTAATAAAATATTAGTTGGTCTAACCAAACAGAATTCAATGCAAATAAATACAGATTTCGCGATAAGAAAAGTAATTGATCACTTGAAATAGAAGATGCAAGTTAATTAAGTCTACATATACCTGTCTGTACAATGCTGGGCTGAAATAAACAAATTTTAATCAGATACTAAACACAAATCGACCGAAAATACTTCACTTGTTTTCACGGAAGCACAGCGTACGAATATCGCTAAGCTCGAGCTTGATCGAAATTTCGCAAAACTATAGACGCCGATCCCGATTAAATTTCTATACGAGATTAATGCCTAACTCAATCTAAATAAATGCTGAAATGGAAATAAAAGGGAAAACTATCTATACTGTAGTATATTTACCGGAATTTGTTTTATGGGCTAATGGTATTAAACTGTGGTTTATGTGAGATATGTGGTGGACTGAAATGCTGTATCTGAGAACACAATACAATCACCAAAAACAAACACGATTTAACCACGACAACTGCAAGGTAGCACATCAAAAACTTAATAGTATGCAAAACCTCTGACAACTCAAGACAAAACCCTATTCATAAAACCTATGTCCTGTCAATGATGGTCGAACGTCAATAGGTATAGCGATTAATATTTAACTGATTAGTACCATGTAAGGGTATAAAGATATAGGAGTAATGTGCACTATTAATTACACCACTTACCCATTCTAGCACTCTTCTATCTTGCCATTATAAAAATTAGCAAAAAAATCAAATGCAAAAAAAAAATTAACTATGTCAAAAATAAGTAAAGTGCACTTTGTGTAAATAACAAAATCAAAAATTGCGCATGTGGTATACGTCAGACGACAGACATTCAGATCTTCACAATTAATCTAAACTACAAATTACATACATAATATCAATATGCAATCAGGCCTGTACTTATTGTCAATTATAATCTGATGATTAATGGTAGTGGTGCACCAACTCACCAAACTGTCAGTACTGTACAAGTCAGCTGATTCAATTCACCCGGGAGTCTTTTGTTGATTTCACAAAGTTCTGAATTCACGGATATTGTCGTATCGATACACGAATCGAAGCGGGCCACAGTCGATGACACACTCACAAATCACAGAATACGAACTCACTGGTGCGGCGATGACTGGAGTAGATCTACCGTCTACCAGGCCGTCTCTCAGTAGCGTGATTCAATGGGAGGTGCGTTGCATCTAGGAGGTGCGTCGATACTCTCTCCACGGAACTTTACCAGTCTGCTCCAGTTGGTTTCGTCTCTCTCCCTCCTTGTCACTGTGTCCCAACGTGGGCGCCAAATTGTTACAGGTTTTACTTTAAAAAATACTGAAAAATAACGCCTGTTGAGGGTTCGTATATTTATTGTGGACACAGTGACAAATAATGGTGGTTGAAATTAATCAAATGATAGAGAGCCTTGCAAATATAAAACAATAATCCTAATGCTATGATAAATTACTTAATTTCCATTTAAACTTAAATTATCATATAATATCATAGCGATATCATAATTCATATATATATATTTAATATGTACATTAAGCAATTAAAGGGAGGTAACTCTTACAATTTCAATGTATACACAATATGCACTTCTCCCATAATAATCATAAAAATAAGTTGCAATGAAAAATATAATAGACACATTATTCATTAGAAATTATCTCACCATTCTATGGGAATAAACTTTCCTCTATGCATCTAATTGCAAGTTTATAATGGTTATGTATATCTGTAATTTAATTAACAGAATACTAAAAATACTATTGAATTAAAAAAATTTACATTGCTCATTTTGAACAATAGATCACATATTTGATCATGACATAAAAACACTCTGTAACCTGATTAGAAAATCAGTTACTCTTTTTAAATAAGAATCAAATACTGACTTTATAATCAATATTTACTAGATAAATCTATAATACTCTTTCATGACATTCATTCATTCTAATTAGTTAAAGTGCTTCATAAGAAATTACTTATTTGCTAATTTATAGAAATTTACATGTTAATGGTATTATAATACATTGGATATTAGTTTATATGTTACTTACCAGAGAGAGAAATAGTCTGCTGTCAAACTTTAACTTTATGGTGTAGGTCTGATACAGGTCATATTACATATTACCCTCTGGATGACCAAACAAAGATTGACAAAACTTGGCGGCAAAAAAGTCAGATCACCAAACCAACCACAACAACCCTAACAAATATCTGACCAATAAAACTCGTGCACATAATTGTTTACCAAATCACTGGCCCTGGAGTAAATATACAGGTGTGTAAAGGTACCGGGTGGATCTAAGTGTGTGCAGTGTGTATTTAAAATGTGTGTGTATTTAAAATGTGTGTCAGATATGGTTGGTTTTAAAATTTATAAACACAATATACTTAATTAATAAGATATTCATAATATTCATACTATTACAAACGTGACAGACGGACGGACAGACGGACGGACGGACAGGCGGACGGAACAGGGTAACAACAATATACCCGAACTTTCTTCAGAAAGTGCGGGTATAAAAACTTAGAAGCAATCAAAGAAACATAACTTGATTCAAATGAAACATTTTGTAAGTCTTTGTGAGATAGATGAATTCCTACAAGTAATCCGACATTATATTGGGGTCCGGCGTTCCATCACATTGCCCAAACAAAGCTTAAAATCTAGCCAGGGCCACAAATCAAATCTGGTTTTCTTCGTGTCATGGGGCAATAACCATCAAACGTTCTTTGAACGGTGAGCCCAGCAAATAGCAACATAACACTAAAAATAATAAAGATAAGACTAAAGATAAAACATATATAACTTCCATTTGCATGTAAAACAAGGTTATAACTTGAAATCTATTTACTTCATTTTACAATCTCTGAATTTCTTATCATGTTCAAATTTTAAATTTAAATGGAAAAACACCTGAGTGTGTCAAAGACCATTTAACTTTTCTCTAATTGTAAAAAAAAGATAAAGACGTCTACATTTTGTAGCAAAGCTAACTTAGCTGTCATTATTGTTTTCATGTTTTGATTAGGACCTGTGCACAGTTATATAATTCAAATCTTTTACAGACAGTACTTTCAACAATAAGTATTTAGTTTCCATGTGATGCATTTTGGAAACATTCTGCATCATGTAAATAATAAAGAAATACAATTACTAAAGATACCAGTACATATAATCATATTACACATATACACACGATAGATAAATTACATTCAATACAAAAAGTAAATCATTGTCATTGTTTACCTGATCTGAAAAAGTCTTTTAATACCCTTACATGTCCCACCCCAGGATGTGGAATAGTGTAATATGCACTTAATGGACAAGCGTCTGTGTTCTTTAAAACTGAACTTTATTTATTTTACAACGATTGATAAACAACATTTATTACTTATATTAATATCTTTTGTTGGCACGGGTGGTAGAGCGAGAGGGTCATTGATGTGGGAGGAAGCCGGAGTGCCCGGAAAAAACCCACGAGTCCAAACGGGCGACCACCATACCCTTTCACATACAACCACTGTCGATCACGGGGATCAAACTCGGGTCGCAGCGGTGATAAGAAAGTGTATTATACTTGGACAACCTAAGCGTCTGTTTTCAAGAAAATACAAAAAAAACATACTCAGAGGGACAAGACATTTGATTTCAACAAATATTATGATTCTTGGTTCATCATTTCAAATACCACAGGGGAAGTTTTGGCTGCATACTGTGAATGCCCCAGAGGGTAAGTGATGTCAAGCTTTTGCAATACGTATGTTTTTTCTACTTTGGCTAGATATTAAATTCCTTTTTAAAAAACAATTATTCAGTACAATACATTTATGAGCATTTTATATATTAGATTAGTTACTAGAGCATGTAAACAATACCATTTAATAAACACAAAATCTTTAATATGTGACTGACCGTGCAAATTTCAATATGATTTTAACCATCCATCCATACATATAATGCAGAATCAAAAGATTTGTATTAACCTCAGTGGTGAACCATTTATATTCTTTATTCCAAAGTGCATATGGTTTGATTATTTGCCCAGACAAATAAAATTTGTACAGTTTTAAGACTAAGTATTTTATTTCAGTTTTATATACTTATATAAGGGCAGATGGAGCATGCAGAAAGTTTTGTTCAAGTTGGTATGAACTTCAAAGTTATGAAAGGGAACCTGTCACAGATGGTCCATGTTAATTGAAAAAAGGCCGAGAGCACATGACCAGCCAGTAGAAATAAGTAAACCAACGATCCACAATACAAGCTACAGGTATAATCAACCCGGATGAGTAGTTAAACACATTTTATTTTAATAGTTCAAATGCTTGTAATAAAACAGGATAACTATTCTGATTTTACATTAAAGATTGTAATCAGGTACATGTATTTTTACACGACAAATATAAACATCAATTTGTTAAAAAATAATGTTCCTTTGATTGACACATGAAATTAAATGAATTGAAAGGAATTATTTACAACATATATAATCATTTCAAATATAATTACAAAAAATAAGTTTAATAGAATGATAAATTCATGTCAATTTCGGTATTTTAGTAACAGGAATGCCCCAATTGAGGATGAAAAAATGCGTCCTTTGATTCTTGATATCTATGAAAAATCCTTGAGTATGAACTTAAAATTTCTAAGCAACACCTCTACTTCATGCAGCATTGATGTGCTAGTGCCTTGTTCATGTCCTTCTAACAATCTTATTGATATTAAGTGCCCATTTTTACTGCGGAACAAGCACCCGAAATGAAAGAATGCATTCTGGATAATGGAACATGGCATGTAACATTGACACGCCAAATTAACAAAAATGAGTTAAACATAGTTTCACACCGATTAGTCGGTAAACTAGTGTTATCAGTTGAAAACTGTTGTTTACAGACCGAAAACTTAAGTTTACGATGTTAATCTAAATTTAACATATGACACCCATATTTAAAGCGATAATCAATGTTTCAGAAGTTTAAGCTATATTTAATACTGAAAACAATCATTTGCGATTGCAAAACATAATTTATCTGATAAATATTGTTCCACGATTTGTAAAATGATGATTAACAACTCTTTACTGTAGTTAAGGAATGTAAACTATAGTTTATTGAATAATGTGAATCTTTATTCATCAGCAAAATCTATTTTTAACCTTCATATACAGACAAATGAATTTAGTGTAGCATTCGTAATTTATAGATTACACCCGTTAAATCTAGTTTTACAGATAGAACTATAGTTATTGACATGTAAGATATCGTTTTCAGTCGAAAAATTAATTTATCAATGTGTAACTATGTTTAGCTCATTTTTGTGAACTTGGCGCGCCATAGCACCACAATCACGAAAATGATATAAACGTAGTTACACAGTCGACAACTAGTCGACAACTGTTGTAAATTGTGCTCAATTTGGAGACACTCCACATAGCAAATTTAATTGGGTAATATTTTAGAGTTGGTCTTTGCCGCACCCATTATCCTTCCTCCGAAGTGAACATTTTAATAGCAACACATGATGTGTAAAATAAACGGAGTCTTAAGTTGATATAATGTTCTTTCACACCCATTGCTTAAGAGTTAACAGCCTATGTGTAATTTGTTAGAGAATTAATTCGTGTCTGCGACCTTCCCTTGTTAACAATTATAATGCCTGAATTAGATCATATGAAATGTTATTGAATTGATATGGATATAATTTTCAAAATAACACCATTGTCGTGACTTTACATTGACCTGAGTCATGCAAATTTTTGACATATAAAACAGCAGTAACAAAAGAATGATATCACAATTTTTAATGATTGAAAAAAAATAATCTCCTCCACTATCATTGTGATCATGTTTAAAACTTTCGTGACTATGCATTGTGTTTAGCTACCACATTCACAGGTAGATCAAATTGCGCAGTTACGAATTGCAACAACACGTCGGGATATTGAGTGGGATAATAGCGGGATCCATCTTCGCTACCCAAGTGTCGGATTTGTTATGCTAAAATAAATTAAACATTTGCATAGCGAAGATGGACGAGACAGTATGTACGAAACATATCATTTGCTTCATAATTATTTATGTAACAATCAAATGCAGTAAAAAAAATTTCTTTCATAAAAACCTATATCCCATTTCAATATGAGATACATATTTGAAAAAGCATCTTAAACTCTTTTCTGAGCGATTCAATTTTCCAACTGTAGATGAAGGGGTTGATTATAGAGTTAATGCTGGAGAGAAGGCAGGTGGTAAAAATTAATGAATGAGAAGACTCAAATCTAAACACTGTCATGAACGCGACGACGACAAAGGGTCCAGTGAGTAGGACCAACAGGCTTATAATTATGCCAATAACTTTAAGCGATTCAAACACCTTCTTCTTTCCCGCCTCGGTGTTGTAAAGCGTGTTTTCATTGGAGGAGTTAGTACAGGGAGTATTATATCCATTTTCAATTTGCCACGCATATGTTCTGATGTATCTTTTACGGACACTGTTTAGTGTAAATAAGTAGAGGATAATTGTCGACAACAAGATCATCATAGCAGTGATTCCATATGCAACCATAAAAAGTTTAGCTTTTGTGCCATAAACTTTTTGGTAGTTGCAGATATCCATTTTCTCGGAGGAAGGTCTGATTAATGCATAATGCAGGGCCAAAACTACGCTCCAGCTCAAACAGTAGATGACGTACTTTCGTTTTCCTTGAAACAGGCGATCGTTCCAAGGGCTACCGATGGCAACCAAAAACCTATGGAAACTGATCAGGAAGGTCTGAAACAGGGACATAAAGATGCCTACGCCTACAACAACAGATGACAAGATACATGGTACATATAACCCCGACCAAGCAGGGATAAGCATTCGAAGACTGGTAATAAAACCACTGAGTCCGATTGAAAGATCGCATATGGACAAACAAATTACTAGATTATGATGGCGATTTGCTCGAACGGACTTGCTCTTCAGGAATATTACAAGAACAGTCAAGTTAACCGTAGTAATCACATGGATACAAGCAATCCCAGGGAGGCAATAGGTGCGGAGAATGTGTGGATGTCTGTCAAATTGATGGTCTTTAATTGACAGTCTGTACAGTTGCTCATTTTCATGGACTATAAATCTACAAAAACAAAATAATGTCTAATAACTTTGGATTTCAAAAAGAGGTCATGAATACCCGAGATAACGTATAGTTTAGCAAAAAAGTTGTGCTGGTCCAAAAGAAAGTTAGTGTTGTAAAGCATTAGTGATGAAAATCCTACACACATCACCATAGATACTCTTTGCACCAAATACGTATCATTATACTACGTATTGTTATTTTTTCGAATTTTGATATTAACCTAATTGTTTCCCAATATACTAATACTTTTGTTAACAAAAACCCAATACTGTGAGAATGTTCATATACGTCTTCTGGATTTTTTGTTTAAAAATTACCTTTACATGTATTCTGATCTAATATTGTTCATTTTCTTTTTTTATTTTAACCTGAATCACTCAGGTGACCAATTGCTATAGGTCATCTTCTGCCGTCGTGCGTCATCTCCCTTGCGTTGTGAATTAACAATTCTACATTTTTAACTTGTTCATCAAAACTACATGGCAAATTCTTATCATTTTTGGTTTGAAGCTTCTCTAGCATAAGATGAATTTAAATTGTGAAATTTATGACCTTACCACATCGGGGCCTCATAGGTGGGACCGGATTTTCACAAAAAAGCTGAATTTTCAAAAAGTCTCTTCTCTAATTCCACACGTGGGGAATAAACTAAATGTATGGTTTGATGTCCATAAACCATCTACCAAAATTGTGAAGTTCATGGTCCCTAGGTCAAGGGTTCAGATCTTATGGCCCCCAGATCTTAGGGTGGGGCCAATATGGCCATATAGTAAAAATGTGAAATCTTAGAAAATATTCTTCTTTACCTCCACAGTTGTGGGAGATAAACTGTATACCGGATGATAATGTTCATGACATCATGTCTCCTGGGTCAGGGACAAAGGCCGCTAAATTATTTTTTTAGAGAGATGTCCTTGAGTTGCCTGATTTAATTACATTTACATTTATCCAGTTTGTTTTTACAACCCTATTATTTTATTACCCAAAAAACTAATCTTATATCAAAAGATACTTACGATATTTCCTTATCCTCAAATATAAGTTCCGAGCGTCCTTGTTAAAGAAAATGATACATATTCCTGTGCTTCGACTGCTTTTAATACCTATTATTGATTAGTTATCGCGCCTATAGGTCAGGAGAGAACGTGGTCTTGTATAGATGTGTAAATAGAGGAGGAAATATAATTGATATACATGCACTTTATCGGCTACATCATCTAATTTGAAATTACCTGCTTACATATTGTGGGGATTAGGGATTTGGTATTATTCACTACGAATGTCTTCACATACATTTTTTCGTGAACAACGCTGAATAGTCAACAATTGAACAATAAAATCTGTCTTGAGGTATTCAATGTATAACGACCACATTTTGAACCTAATAAAATGAATAGTCCGATATTCTTAATCATGATATCAGTTTAAAGGTATCAAATATAAATACTCCACCAAAGGAATTATCAAAATTTTGACTTTTTTTTCATTTTTTTTTATTTTTTGTATTTTCCATTCACAATAAACATATCATTGGTATAATAACATAATATATAATATATATCTTTATGCTTCAAATAGATTTTCTTATAATCGTGTCTATTATATATATATATATATATATATATATATATATATATATATATATATATATATACACACACACACACACACACACACACACACACACACACACACACAATAGTGAAAGTTATATTGGAGAGGGTAAAGAAAGACAGATTGATACTATTACGTACAGGAACATTGTATTGGAGCACGTAAACAAGTAGAGTTGTCACTCAATTGACATACATGTATTTATCATAGTCAGTTTTTCGTTAAAAAATTCATCAGTTAGAGCAGATCACACATTTTTCCCAGTGTTTCTCATACTGAGTAAAATTACAATTCTTTAAAAGTAAATATTTTTCAATAAGTAATCTATCGGTTAAGGTAAACAATGCAATGATATCCAATTTGGGTATCGTTTTATATTTACAGGAAAAAATAAACTGTTTCACAACAAGTGTCAATAAGTTATGAACTTTGTGAACATTATTGTTGTTTAATTTACTAAATAATACACCTATCTTATCAAAAGCTATTGAAAAATTAAATCTTGATAGAAACATTTCCTCTACTGCACACCATATCTCTTTAACATTAGGACATTCATAAAAAAGATGCTCAATGATTTCAGTTTCTACCCTACAAAATGTACAAAGCTGAGTGTCCTTTAGTTTTAATTTTGTTAAAAAGTAGTTTGTTGCAATTATTCTGTGTAAAATTTGAAATTGTAACCAGTGATATTTAGATTCCTTGGGAATTTGTCTTTCATACACTCGACCTATTAAATTTTAGAAATTCAATAATAGATTGGATACAAACCTTTTATAATGGCATAAAAACATGTATTATTCAAAATGGAATAATTTAGGATTATATTTACCCACAAAGAGGATTCAGAAAGGGTTATCCAATATCACCCTACTTATTCGTGCTCTGTGCAGTAATATTAGGAATAATAATTAGAAATAATAAAGATATTAAAGGCATAAAATTTGGAGATACTGAATACAAAATTTCACAATATGCAGATGACACATCTTTATTTACAAATGGATCACCAGAAACTCTAGATGGTATTCTTAGAGAACTAGATTTTTTTGCTCATATAAATATAAACTTTTCTAAGACCAAGATGGTGTGGATAGGGAGTAAAAAAAATTCAAAATTTTGATTATTGTCCAATCAATTGCAACTCGAATTCTACATTGAAGTCTACGGGCAACGCATGTTTTAATAAATTATTGTAAACAGTAACTTGATGGTACGTCCTACTGAAAGTCTGAGGTCTCCTTAAAATGGTTCTATGATAAGCTGCTGCAACTCACATGCAGTATTCAATGTGTTGTTTCAGCAAATAAACTATATAATACTTCAACCCCTTCCCTCTCTGATATTTTTTTTGTAGTGATAATTTCATTGTAACAATGTCGAAGTGTTCCATTTAATGGAGGCCAGCAATGACGTCAGTCTATGTGATGATTTCTCACTATCGCTCACCAAACACATGATATCAGAAACGTGATTACTTCAGTGGCCATTCATCTAAATTTAGAACACTTTCTAGATCATCAATGTACATCAATTGAATACCTTTAAATTTGTAATAAGATTTTTTTTAGATATAAGCTATTCTAACTGGTAAATATCCAAATAGCTTTGTTTTAAAACTTGAAAATCTTCTTTTGTCTTTATACAAAACGTTTTGCTAGTGAAATTTGCTTTCACGAATTTAATGTAAAAGTTGCACAAAAAGTACGTATGGCTGTTTTCTAAAGGTTTCATTGTGTGTTTTGATCAGTGCATCGTTTTGAAAATGCTCATAAATCCTTGTTCGCGGAGTTCGTACTGCAGTGTTTATCGGATAAATGTTGTTACTACTGACTGGGACATTAAATTGTCTTGTTACGTTTATATCTTGAATGCAAGAAACGACTATATAAAAACAAATCATCCACGCGTTTACCATAGAAACGTGTTAAACGTGTGATCAATTGTACTAGTAGTGTTATAAACACATATCACATTTTCTAGAACAAGTCAGTGGGCCCTTGACATTGCCCAAAACAAACAGTTGCTGTAATCGATGTATTAACAGAAAAAGTGAAAAACATATATGTTGTTAATTAGGTACGCACCAGGAAGAAAATATTTTAGAAGTGGACAATTTTTTCATGTGTAATATTGGTGCAAGACGAGGAGAAAATTGTCACCGTTTTTATATTTACTGTTCACTAACGATCTGAAACACTATTTATTTTAAAAACAAACATTCAGAACTTTTATCTTGTCCTTATCTGACAATATGACCTATTTGTTATGTTAAAACTTTGTCTACTTTTCATAATAAAAACACGCTCTTCACATCTGAATCTGCGTCAGATTTACAAGAGTCACTACATGTGTTTGAAATGACTGTGAATAATGGAATTTGTGTCTATTTGTGCCAGAACAAAAACTCTTTTTTTCAAAAGGTCAATGTTCAGGCAAAAGTTTCGTATTATGGAGTAAGTATTGAAAAATTAAAATCATTTTGTTATTTGAGTATTTTGAAGTGGAAAATTTGATACTGCTACATGACATTCAGCAAAACAAGCGTCAATGGCACTTTTTGACGTTTTATCAAACAAATCGTTATTGTAATTATCAGTTAGATATGTTTATGAAAAGTCATCAACCCGATATTGCTTTATTATTGTGAAATTTGTATGTATGAAAATTAAGATATTATTGAAAAATTGTATTCAATTAAGTTGTATAGTGTATGAACAAACTGGATTCCATCGTCACATATTGCCAAGGTAAAAATTATGATGTAATGGGTAAAATTTTGACAGTCCGTGACAATAAACTTATTGATGTAATGTATTGTTATTTTTACAGCTGTTAGTTCTATTCTACATTCATCGATAATGTGTATTGACTAAATATTCAACTTATCAACTCATGTAAATTGTACACTATATGTGAACACCAAACAATACGTAGTTATTCTTGGAATAATATTTATTACTCTTGTATTATTTACAACACATGCCTATCTTGTACTTTCAAATTTTTTCAACGGCTCTATTTGTACTTACTGAGTACGTATGGCCTGATATTACCAGTATAATTACCGCATGAATATCGCCATAGAAACTGTATGAGAGATATTCCAGATTATTAAATTAATAAAGGTGTTTGCAAGTATAAAATAGAGCATACCAATTTACTAGAAATTAGATTTGGACTATGCTATCAATTGATTAATATTTGTAGGTCTACCAATCATTACATATTTGTGATATATTAAACACAGTTAAAATATGAACGAATAGTCCATCTTATTCCAAATTCACAATACCTCAAGTGTTTTAAATATGAATGTTGGTGTGAAATATGTCGGTTAATATATATGTGAGTATAATATACATGTGACTGAGCATGTGACTATAATATACATAAATATAGTACAATAAATTATTTTGATTAGATAGTTAGTCATAGTTTATAAAATATGGATACAAAAAAAAAGGTTTGTACATATCATTTCCACTAAATTATATACGTTTTTGTCAATTAGGAATTGAATCACCAACTGTACACTTTTTAATCATTATGCACTGATGAAAAAATATCCATGAAAATCAGTCAAAATACTTTGTTCAATGAATACAATTGATCACTATCAAGAAATTTAAATCGGTAAAACAAATTTCAATTAATTTAAGATGGGAGTGGATACGGTGTTTTTGGATGAAAAGGAAGTACTTCATATGACCTGGTTATTTAAAAAAAAATAATAGATTTATTTTAATTTTTATATTACTAAAGGCGACATATAAAGAGAATTTTTAAAATTTTTATTATTGGGCGAAAAATTGCACTTTAAATTTTACATTGCAGTCTCTTGCTAGAGCATGTATAATGAAGATGCTGTGAAAACTAATTTGAATGTCATCAAAATCTCTTGAAGAATATATGAATTATCTCTCTTTTTTAAAATATAAAATAAAATGAATCAATAACTAACAAAATTAACATTTTCTTCTTTCAATCAAGGGAAGATTACTCTTTAAAAAAGTTTATGGTGCAATATGGCCAGGCTTATCTGTAATAAGTCATGTGAATTTGGTTCATTTCAAAATGTATTTTCTCGTAGACTATGTGTAGCTATGAATGTCGAATCAATCAGGGTATTTTAAAAAGAATTGCAACTTGAAAATAAGACTTTAAATGATGTTTAACAAAGGACGAATTAGATTATTTTTTAATGTTAACTATCATTGAGGAAGAGAGCGTTAGTTGATAACATTAAAAAAAATTTAAATAAATTAATTATATTCGTCCTTCTTTGACTTTGGAACTCCAATGACAAACTTTTGTTCTAAAATTAATTCATTTAATTTAGTTTTTCAAAAATAAATACTTTTGGTGCTTTTTATAGTTTGTTAAATATTTTAACTCTCGACTTCATTTTAAGTATTTCAATAAGACAAGCCATTGAATTAGAGAAAAAAAAACTTTTTTTTTTTAATTTATGTTTTTATTCATGACTTTCACAGCTTTCTTACATACTACATTTCTTTTGGAATCTCTACATTTTTTACATACAATATACATGCAAGCATAAATACATGATTATTCACAATGGTGTGAAAGTTTGTTTTGTTTTTTTAGTGAGAATGGGAAAGGACAGAACAAATTGAGTGAAATAATATGCATATAAACACAAAGAAATGAAGGAAAGCAAATAAAAAATAACATGGACACCAACTTATAATTGATAGCTCTAAATTTAACGATTTTCCAATATGTGATTATATTATGCACAAGCAACAGCATTGACATGCTATCTAGCATGTAAAAAGGGCAAGAAGGGGCAAAGAAAAAAGCTGATGGGGCAATGGTTGCTTTGCGGCATAGCTGTTTATCAGTGTTTGCTTATTTAAAAGATTATTTATAAAAGAGTCATGCATTTTGTTAACAAGTAGTTGGGGATATAGTAGAAACTTGCTAAATTCTTTCAATAATATTCTCCAAATGTGTCTCTAATTTTTCAAATTCACAATTCTTTAATTTTTTCCACAAGAAGCCTGTTTTCAATTTTCCTTTTGAGTTCTAACACATTTAAAGTTGGGTATGTTTTAAGTCTACAAGTGAAAATATACTGTTTTACGATATAGCTTAACAGGTTTTGTAAAAAAAAAAAAATTACCTTGTTCATTTAATGTACTGCCATTAATCCTGAGCCTAGCTAACTTAAATAACTGAATCCAAATTATTATATGTCTCCTCACTAAATGTATCATCGATTACGCATTGTTTGTATTAATATATAGTCTGTTAGTGATTTTACACGAGTCTATGCAATGTAATTATATAAATATTTTTATATCCAATGCTTTTCGATAGAGCAATCTAGTACGCTGTGTGATGAGATGTTCTACATCGAGGAGCAAACCTTATTTCCCTAATGAAAGGCATTATTTCAAACAAAACACCTGAAGGTTTGTACCAGACATTATCCATGTAAATGTAATCATTTTTATGTTTAACTAAAAACGACCACTCGTATAATAAATAATAAATTATATTTAAAAATTCTTTTGTTATTTGTTTTCTCAATTTTTGAAGTTTACAAAAAAAGAAGATTTTTTTTCATTTCATTAGATCCAAAGTACAAAGATTATTACATGTCCAAAATGTACGAAATGAGTGAATCTCTTTCTGATATTGCATTTAAGTATTGTTATTTTATTTTATGAATGTAAACTTGTATAATTCAAACCTTTGTGCGATTGTTGATAAGCAGATTGTCAATTTTGATTTCAGCATCGGCATTTTTTGCGACAGAAAACTTTGAAAGGTTCTGACTGAACGGAGTCCTTATCTGTCAAGTTTCCTTAAATTTTTCAACATATTTGAAAAATCAAAAGATCAAAAACAGAATTGTTAAGTTTTCCACCAAAAATTTAAATTAATGAAGATTTTCTTATTTGACAGGCTACAATGGAAATACCTCCCCTTCTGGACATTCTAATCCACAAATTCTGGTCTGTCTAGCGTACTCTTGTATATATATTGTTGTCAAAGATTTTTCTGCATTGTATAGGTTTTAAACAGGGTAAAAAAGTAGGTATTTCACGATTTCTTATTTTGTTTACTGTAGTTAAATGAGGCTATTGTGTACTTCGATCCTGATTTGTTTTCCCTCGGACTGAAATGTAACACTTTTATTGGTTTCAACATAGCACGTGACTGTCTCATATATATCTCTATGTCCGTTCAGTTGCCGAATTAATATTCGACAATATGGCTGTCATTGGCCGACGCTTCGGCTACTCTTTTGGACATATCATATCATTTAATACAGACACCGCATTCCGTATGTTTTTTTTAAACTTTTAGAGTAGTTGCCCTTTGAAATTCTTGAAGATTAGAGTAGTTGTCCTTTGAATATTGACGTCACATTGTTGTGTCTGGAGCACAACAAAATAGCAACATCGAGATTTGCTCAAATCTCTGCAGATGAAATTGAGAAAACATATAGAATTGAATAGCAACAAGACATTGTAAGTAAAACTGGGTGAAGCGAAGATATTCAAAGAGGATTCAAAAGGTAAGATTAATAATTTCGGAGAGTTTAAATAAGTAAAATTGAACGAGATGTTAGGCAATTTGTACATGGGTTTACGTAGATCATCGCTTTTTGCACCTGGACGATGTATGTTATGGTCATAAAAAACTCCAAAGGAGATAGTTTGCTTTAGCTAGTTTGCAGAATCATCCCATCTGCTCAATTACAAAAATAAATTCAGATTAATATATATTTTTAATAGAAACAGAATTTTCCAAAAAAACGCAAAAAAAATAATTTTGCAAAACGAATTGTATATTATCTTACCGATTGAAAACTGTAAAGGGTGCATGTTAGGATTTCATGGTCGTGAATATATTACAATACATGTACATGTTTGTATAGGGCGTATGAAATGACGGTAATGAAAGTATGATTTTTAAGTAATCAAATCGCACTCTGAATTGCTCTCCTGTTAACCAACCTGTACGTGTATATTATTTATATTTATTGTACTGATAAGCTGCACAGCTTCAAGTTAATTAAGAACTGTAATACCTATCCTAAACCAAGCAACAGTTACCTTCGACGGAACATAAACACAGATATCCCACACAAAAATCCAAATAATATGGCCCTACCACCTTAATGTCTTTATAGTGTTTTAAATTAATAGCGAGCACAGCGAGCTCTAACGAAGAGAAAATTCGGACTACTGCTACCTTTGACATACTGAAAATTCTGTCATCAGATTCGTTCCCACAATTCCGTGTAAATTGCAAATGGCTACCGATGTCATGATATCACGAGAACAGGTAAAATGTATTTTAAGAATGTCATGCATTTAAAAGATGAATAAAACATTCTGCTGATTCTAAAAAATGGTTTGCAACTGTTTGTTTTAAATTATATTCTTGGTAATTGTTCGGAGCATTCTGACTTTGACGGAAACTGTCGAGTGATTGTCTGATCTACTAGCGTGACGTCACAATGTCTAGATTAAGCACGGGACCTTTAGCGTAATGGATAAATAGATAGGCGGATCCAACTGTGCACGTTTCTAATGAATCTGATTGTGAAATTGTGATCGTTGTTAATGGTTTCACCCTCCAGATCGCCACACCGTAAACATAACTGTTTATACATGTACACTGGAGCGTAAAATATTTTATTTTATTCACGTTGATGCATCCATTTGGGAAACCACGCTTTAATTCATTATCATGTACCCTTCTGTATTTACAATTCAATTTATGCTGCGCTCGCCCCAACGGTCACCGTAAAACATATTAATGATATATTCCTACACTATCTATAAGATCAGATGAGTTAAGATGATGTTAAATTCTAACTCAATATTAAATAAAACAATGGATCAAACGAACATGGTCTCCATAATATAACAAATGAAATATTCAAGCTTGTTAGCTCACACGTACCATTGTATTTTTCTGATGCAATTTTTATAAACCATAATCATTGGAACAATTAAGCATCATCCACATTTTTTTTTCAAAAGACGATATTACCTCTAACTTTTAATAAGACCTCTGCTTTTATTATATCCCTTTTTGCACTAATCGATAGTACGAGAGTCGACAGACATAGCTTATACTCAGTGAGTAGTTGTATTTTTACATGTTAGCTAAAATTTAATGTTATTATCGATGTCAAACGATGAACGAATGAATACATCTCTATTCATCTTTACCCCCTCATTTTCTCTCTCCCTCTCTGTCTCTATCTATCTCTCTGTCTCTCTCTCTGTCTCTCTTTCTCTCTCTCTCTCTCTCTCTCTCTCTCTCTCTCTCTCTCTCTCTCTCTCTCTCTCATTGAATAAAAATATCGGCCGTGATTACAATTTTTTTTAAATCTGAAAAATGAAAACTTAGTCATTTATAGAGTGCATACAGTTGCATAAGGTTTTCCTAAGTTTTGTGCAATTTCGCTATTCACGGATTTTTTTAATTGCTGAATTACATTGTTACAAACAACCATAAAACAATGACTTTTAATAGCAGCGAAATTTGTTTTTTGTGTAAAAAAGGAAAAGATTTGAAAATATCATTCATGAAGATGAATTGTTCCTCCATGCATGTTATTTATTGTAAATGACATACATGTAGTGTTAATATTTATCGATAAATATGGGAATTTGTTTCTTGATAAAATGATATGCCAATGGCATGACTGACTGAAAATCTAGTTATACAATTTCTGTGTACGTAAATAAGCTCAAAAAGTACACACCACATGTGGATTTGGGTTGTCAAATTGCTCAAAAGAACAATGTATGTTGCGTTCAAATAATCACAAATATTTCATTCGTACAGGTATATAGTTGAAGGTTGTTTCACATGCAAACATTTACATTCAGTGTATATTTCCCCTTATGTCTGCATTGGAAATCTGCGACGTTCAATTTTCTATGAAGACACTTAGCTTTTTCACGGCGCATGAGCACAAATATAAACGCCCGTTTTGAATATGTTTATTACTGTAAGATTAAATGTAACTTTCAAACAAAAATAACCAATTTGATTAGCGCTTATGAAAAATAATCGTTAAATCATATCTATTCGTTAATAAAACAGATTTTCACCACAATATTCAGGCACTACATTTTTAGTCGCGGAAACGAACTTGTTAAATTGGCTGTTCCATGTATGTTTCATATCTCTGACTAAGAGCGCATATAATGAATTTAAAGCGACATTACATAAATACTTCATACAAATAAACATCAATATGAATATAGATATAAGCATTGAATGCTTATTTTTTGATGTCGTCGGTCCTATAAGACACCAAGGCTGTGCAGACAAATTATCACATCGCGCTTACGCGCGGTATTCAATTTGTCTTTGCTAACGTATAGTATTTACTTGGTCTGCACAGCCTTGGTGTCTTATAGGACCGACGACATCCAATTGTTCATTGTGGTTCATTGCAGAATATTGCGGTTAAAAGACACGCCCATTATATTGATATATCTCCGATGTGTTTTTGAATGAATTAATTGTGGTTAAAGACGTGGCCATTATTTTTATATTTGCCGTGAATAATTTGATAGTTAAAAAAATTATACAATCTCTATCTGAATACAAACTTTGTTGACACCCAGTAATTGTGCGGAGGTGTTAAGGAAGCATATGGGTAATATAACCGTCTTATTTTGACTGTTATATACAAAATCGTACGATTAAATAACGGTTTTGAATCAGACCAAATTGTGTGTAATTCAATGGTTAAACTCGTCCACATCTGGGAATAATATTGCAAAGCAATTTTCTTCACGAGACTAATATTAAGGTAGTCCATCCATAACTATCATATTTCATATCTAATAGATTGCAAGTTTGATTACTAAAATCTTAGTGTAATTTTAAGGGGTTAATTAAATTAACATTTTAAAAATTTTACTACCAATTTGATGTATCTTCGCTGCACCGCATTGACGTCAAAATTCAATATACCGTCGTTGTCAGATTTCTATTGCTTGGTAAATATATCTGTACCATATCCGTATTTCAACTCGAACACCAGGGAAACATGATCAAAAGTCAGTCACAATAAATAGCCAAAATGAACATATATAATTTGATTTCTTTTATAATAAACTATAAGTTTATGGACACTTAAAAAGAAGGTGATTCAGTTTATTATTCTCTAAGTTTATGCCTACGACGGATACCCCGTCCACGGATTTGTTTATCTACTGTTGTAAACAAAATATTAAATATGTTTTTAAATTTTACTTTGTTTAATTGTTTGTTGGTGTTTCATCAATTTATGTCAATTTTTATCGTAATTCGTCACTAAGAAAGGGAAATATTCGTGTTGTTTCAATAATTTCCGAACAACCCTCGTAGAATATGAAACGAAAAAACTCCTTAAAATTGCACATACTAATATTACAAATATTTCGAGTTTTGATATGTACCAACCAATCAAAAGGAAGCCGTAAATACTTGTTGAATAATTGTAAATATTTTTCAAACCCATTTTTTAAGAATCAATTCTTTTAAGATTTAATAATGCTAACATAGTGAGATTGATTGACTTCAATCCTTGCGAAGGATTATAGCATAGGGTTTACTTGAATACAATTTCATGTTTCCATCACACTTTAGACAACAAAAATGTTTTTGCTTTGGTCCTTCATTTTTCAATCATTTCTTGATATGCTGTTTTGCTTTAAGATAACATGAACCGTCTCTCAATTTATCCGGACAGCAAAGAATTGTTTTGCACTGGAAATAGGCGACCTGTCTTGTCCCTTCAATATCACCATAGATTCCTATTGTGTAATTGTCCTCAGCATTCTCCTCCCCACTTGCAATATTGGACATCTTGGGGGATTTTCACGACAGCCTTTGTTCGAGCTACGATCACATTATCACACTTCAGTGTCTGACAGCTTAAGTTTGTATATTTGTCATCAATATTGCGCAGGCAAAGTATATTTTTCATCTAATCAACTTTCTTTTATTATTTGCAAGTAATTTTCTATTAAAGAAGTTTGCTTCTTAGCAAAAATATATATGTTAACATGTTAATATTCTTAAACTAACAGCATACAAGATGCATTGAGATACAGAGACCAAACACTTAGAAGCAATCAAAGAAAGATAACTTGAATCAATGAAAATCCATTCAATACATCAAATACAAATTCAAAGCAGAGCAACATGGACGTCTAAAAAGATGTTGGATCAGGTGCCTAGGAGGAGTAAGTATTCCCTGCCGACTGGTCGCACCCGCCGTTGCTCATTGTCATAAAAAACGGAAGAAACCGTACTCAACCCAGTGTATAAATAATGGTTTAACAAGTATGAAAAAATCAGTCAGCATGTGTCTTATTGAAATATTGTACTTGCTGACAAGGTCATTGTATCGACCATAGAACTTGCGTAAAAATGATTTTAATCGAGGTTCTTGATATTCTTGTTCCAACAAGTTGTTTGTAAGTAGTTTGCCTCGTTTAATAAATTGTTCGTATGAGAGACATAAACCCCATAAGCAGATAATGATGGTATGTTGCTACATAAGTAAGGGAATTTGACGATGGAAAAATAAAAATCATCACGTTTATCATATAGTTTTGTTGTAAGGTTACCATTAACGTCTTTTTCTAGTAAAATATCCAAATATGATACAGATGTTTCAGAATCGGTGGTATCTTTTATTTCAAGCTCACTGGGATATATTAATTTAACATAAGAGTGAAAGTAACAGTTGTTAATGGATAAAACATCAATATATCTTAATGTCGAGTTGAAGGCCACAGCAAGAGCTTTATTTCTTTTCTGCACAAACTTTTGAATGAATTGTGCTTCATAAGAATAAAACATTAATGTGTTCAAAAATAACGTTCCATTGATTGACACATAAAATTAAATGAATTGAAAGGAATTGTTGACAACATAATCATTTCAAAAATAATTACAAAGAATCAGTATAATAACAGTAGAATGATACATTTATGTCAATTTTAGTATTTCAGTGACATGAATGCTCCAACTGAGGATGCAAAAAAATGTGTCCTTTGATCCTTGGCGTCTAAAAAATCATGGAGCATGAACTTAAAATTTCTACGTAACACCCATTTACTTCATGCAATATTGATGTGCTAGTGCCTTGTTCATGTCCTTCTAACAAACTCATTGATATTAAGTTACCATTTTTACTGCGGAACAAGCACCCAAAAGAAGTTGTCCAAATGAAAGAATGCATTCTGGATGATGGAATATGGCATGTAACTATTGCTTTTATTACAGAACAAAAACTATCGACGTTAATCTTTTTTGTAACATCTAACACCAATGTTTAAAGCGATAATCTATGTTTTAGAAATATAAACTATTATTAATACTGAAAACAATTATTTGCGATCGCAAAACATCATTTATCTGATAAATATAAATATATTTGTTTGTGAAATTATATTAACAACTCTTGGCTGTAGTGAAGGAATGTCAATTATCGTTTATTGAGTAACTATGACACTCCACAAAAAATAGCGAATTTATTAATTAATATTTTCGAATTTGTCTTTCCTGCACCCATCCTCCTTCCTCCGAGGTAAACATTTTAATAGCAACACTTTATGTGATAAATAAACCGAGTCTTGGTTCGTTAAATAGTGTTCTTTCACATCCATTGCTTAAGAGTTAACAGCCTATCTGTAATAGTTTTAGAGAATTAAGTGATATCTGCCCCCTTCCCTTGTTAACATTTTTAATACCTGAATAAGATCATATGAATTGTTATTAAATTGATATGATATAATTTTCATAATACCATACTCATGACTTTATTTTCATCTAAGTCTTTTGAAATATGAAACTACAGTAACAAAAGAATGATATCACGACTTTCAATACTTGGGAAACAACATAGTCTCCTCCACTATTATTGTGGACGTGTTTAAAACTTTCTTGACTATGCATTGCATTTAGTTAGCACATTTACAGATAAATCAAAACGTCACAATGCGCAGTTACGAATCGCAACGGTAAGTTGAAATTAAGTGGGATAATGGCGGGACTTATCTTCGCTAGCCAAGTGTCCGATTTGTTATGCTTAAATAAATTATACATTTCCATAGCGAAGATGGTGGAGACAGTATTTACGAAACATATTTTTGTTTCATAATTAGTTATGTAACAATCAAATGCAGTAAAAAGTGTCTTTCATAAAATCTTACATTCCAATTTCAATATGACATACATATTTGAAAAAGCATCTTGAACTCTTTTCTGAGCGATTCGATTTTCCAACTGTAGATGAAGGGGTTGATTATAGAGTTAATGCTGGAGAGAAGGGAGGTGGTAAAGATTAATGAATGAGAGGGCTCAAATCTAAACACAGTCATGAACACGACGACGACAAAGGGCCCAGTGAGTAGGACCAACAAACTTATAATCATGCCAATAACTTTTAGCGATTCAAACACCTTCTTCTTTCCTGCTTCGGTGTTGTAAAGCGTGTTTTCATTGGAGGAGTTAGTACAGATGGTTTTATGTCCATTTTCAATTTGCCACGCATATGTTCTGATGTATCTTTTACGGACACTGTTTAGTGTAAATAAGTAGAGGATAATTGTCGACAACATGATAATCATAGCTGTGATTCCATATCCACCCATAAAAAGTTCAACCTTTTCGCCATAAACTTTTTGATAGTTGCAGATATCCATTTTCTCGGAGGAAGGTCTGATTAATGCATAATGCAGGACCAAAACTACGCTCCAGCTCGAAGAGTAGATGACGTACTTCCGTTTTCCTTGAAGTAGGCGGTCGTTCCAAGGGCTACCGATGGCAACCAAAAACCTATGGAAACTGATCAGGAAGGTCTGAAACAGGGACATAAAGATGCCTACGCCTACAACAACAGATGACAAGATACAAGGTACATATAACCCCGACCAAGCAGGGATAAGCATTCGAAGACATGTAATAAAACCACTTAGTCCGATTGAAAGATCGCATATGGACAAACAAATTACTAGATTATGATGACGATTTGCTCGAACGGACTTGCTCTTCAGGAATATTACAAGAACAGTCAAGTTAACCGTAGTTATCACCGTGGACACAAGCAATCCCAGGGAGGCAATAGGTGCGGAGAATTGGTGGATGTCTGTCAAATTGATGGTCTTTAATTGACATTCTGTACAGTTGCTCATTTTCATGGACTATGAATCTACAAAAACAAAATAATGTCTAAAACTTTGGGTTTTAAAAAGGGGTCAAGTTAAATACATTTTCCTACTGCCAATTTAAATGAATACCAGAGATAACGTATAGAATAGCGAAAATAGTTGTGATGGTCTAAAAGAAAGTTTTGTAAAACACGGGCGATGAAAATCCTACGCACGTCACCATGGATACTCCTTGAGAGAAATATGTGTCATTATACTATGTATGTCTATGTGTTCGAGTTTTGATATGAAACTAATTGTTTCCCAATACACTAATAAACTTTTGTTAACAAAAAAACCAATACTATGAGAATGTTAATGTACGTGTTCTTAATTTTTTGTTTAAAACATATCTTTATATGTATTCTGATCAAATATTGTTCATTTTCTAAAATTTTTTAAAGTCACCTAAGTGAGGTGACCAATTGCTATAGGTCATCGTCCGTCGTCGTGCGTCGTCCGCCATGCGTCGTCCATTAAGAATTTTACATTTTTAATAACTTTTTCATCAAAACTACATGGCAAATTCTTACCATTTTTGGTTTGAAGCATTTCACAGATAAGATGAATTTAAATTGTAAAATTTATTACCTTATTACCTTACTACATCGGGGCCTCATGCGTTTGCAAAAAAAGGCTGAATTTTCAAAAATATTCTTCTCTAATCCATACGTGTGAGGAAAAACCAAACGCATGGTTATGATATCCATAAAACCTTATTCCAAAATTGTTTTATTCATTGCCCCTGGATCAA
The DNA here is from genome assembly GCA_033439105.1 of Magallana nippona. Classification (NCBI taxonomy): domain Eukaryota; kingdom Metazoa; phylum Mollusca; class Bivalvia; order Ostreida; family Ostreidae; genus Magallana; species Magallana nippona. The sequence goes on along the minus strand of CM065918.1, from coordinate 51,050,122 downwards.
GAACTCAGACCCTAGGGTGGGGTCAATATGGCCATATAGTGCAAATGTATGAAACATTAGAAAATTATTTTACTCTACTTCTATATATATTTGAGAAAAACTGAATGCATGGTTATGATGTCCATGAAACATCTACCAAAATTATGAAGTTCAGACCCTTGGGTCAAGGGATTGGGCCCTAGGGTGGGGCCAAATAGCCATATAGTGAAAATGTATCAAATCTATTCTTCTTTTCATTCATTGTGGGAGATTAATAGAATCATTCATCGTTACGAATGTGGGATCGTGAATCTTGGACTAGAGGTGGAATTTCACTATCCCACACGAGTATGAAATGAATAATTATTTTTCTCGCATTATTTTACATAAAAAACGATGTCTGAAAACTTTCCTTTTTGACGTTCAAAATTTTGCTTTCGGTTTATCCCCTCCGCGCGCTACAAATAGTGCAAGTGAAGAAGAGATCATACGACATTTTTTTCAATGAAAAAATGATAAATTGTAGTCAAATAAGCAAAGAAATTACTTAACGATTAGCACATTCCGTCTTCTAACATTTCCTTACAGCATACGATGTTTGTTTACATTTTAAAACAGTGTAGTAAAACACAGTGTAGGACAGAAAAATCTTACACTGCTGTCTCACACTGAACAAACCGATCTCACACCGGTGATAATGCTAGAAAAACTGAATACAGGATAATGATGTTCATGATCTCATATCTTCTGAGTCAGGGACTAAGGCCGTTGGCCAATTTGGCCACATACTAGTAGTAAAAATCTTAGAAATTTTTATTCTCTACATCTACAGCAGGGAGGGATAAACAGAATGCATGGTTATGATTTCCATGAAACCCTCTACCTTAACTTCATGACCGTGTGAAATTGACTGCCCATGGGGCAGGGGTGTTGGCATTTAATACGGGGCGCGGATGACAATAATGGCATATATAGTGGATATATTTTTTCTTAGGTCACTTATTGCTATTGGTCTTGCATTATTCGTTAACAATTTTACATTTTTTTTACATTTTAAACTTCATCTTGAAAATTTCAAGGTTAATTGTCACAATTGCCGTATCAAATTTGAAATGTGTTTTATTTTAGGAAGTCTACTTTAATTTATTGGCATTATGAATGAGACTGTAAATATCATAAAAGATGAACCATTAAATGCCTTCAGTTCTCTTTATACCACACATAAATAAATCTACATTCCTCCGAATATTGATCCCAACACCCACCGAGCTCCCCCCCCCCCCCCACCCTACACACACACATTTCCTTCTATGATTTGATGTTTAAAAAACAACAAATGATAAAAGCGGGAGAAACAGTTACAGTAGTTTCGGATCAGGGTTTAGACTCCAAAATAAATCTTTAAAAAATGCAACACATGACTCCCTGAAAGGTCCATCTAAAAGCTATGGTACTCAGGTGACCCTGAATGCCTTTGAACCTCTTGTTCGTCATATTTTCACATCTTTCGATTGTTCTATTTTGTTCATTTTTATCTGAATCATGTTTTCATTTATGTTTATATTTTTGTTTGATTTTATCCTTTTTTTGATAAAAGTAAGTAAATATTTTATTCAAATTAATTTAAACTGGACGATAAAGGAAATTGAGACAAGTGTTTATCTTTCCTATGTTTTCTCTTAATTATTTTAGTGACACACTGATAAATTATTAATTAGAGTTATGTCCTCGACTTGCCTGATCAAATTACATTTACATCTATCCAGTCTGTTTTTACAACCTTATTATTTTATTACTTCAATGTATCCATATGTGTATTTGCAACAACAACAAAAAATTGTCTTACATAAAAAGATACTTACGATATTCCTTTAATCCTCAAATATAAGTTCCGATCGACCTATTCAAAGGAAATGATATATATTCCAATGGTTTGGTTGAATTTATACCTATTATTGATTTTTTATCGCGCTTATCAACCTCTATAGACTAAGAGAGAACGAAGGAATACTAGTATTGTTAATATAAAATAAAGGCTCCATATTGGAAATGGAATAGGGCATTGGTGTTATAACCTACAATTGTCTTCACATTTTCTCGTGAAAAACACTGGATGGTCAACAAATTAACAATCAGATCTAGGGTTGTCAAATTCACTCGGTTGGCTTAGTCGATTAATCGGGGGCTTTAGTCGAGAGATAGTCGAGTACTCGTTCATTTATTTGAATCTGAGTGTTTTTCAAATCAAATAATGCTACTGTCACATGAATCTTATCTTAAAGTTAAAAATATTTACAAACTTTTGATATATGTACTAAATGTATTTGATTTGAAATAAATTGAAAAGTATTTTATCCAAATATCCGTCAGCATATGACCTGGCTTTTCCTTTTCCTTATCATCTTAAGCAAATCAAATGTGACCTGTTCCATGTTAAGTAACTGTCCCTGCCTAATCAACAATCATAGCTTAATGATTATAAAAACAAACGCCTTGAGATAAATATTGATATGATTAGATTTTTGATTAAACAAAAATCTAATCTAATAGGAAACACAACTTGTTCTCCTCAAGTACATGTCTGCCAAAGTAAATCAAAAGAAATCAATTATTAGCCGCTTAAAAAATTATACTAAGGACACCGATGGAGGTGTAACTTACGAATCAAACATGCCGAGAAAAGAAAACTTTTATTATCATTCGCAGCCCAAAAACTGCAGCGTTAAAAAAAATAGATATTTTTTTCACTTTATTAAGAGTAATCGACTAAGAAAATTTTAGTCGATGATCGGTGTGACCGAGCGATAGTCGAGTACTCGAGTACTCGTTGACATCCCTAATCAAATCTACCTTAAAATTTCTAATAAGATTTTATTTTTAGATATAAGCTTTTCTAAGTGGTCAATATACAAATAGTTTGGCTTTAACAATTGAAATTTTTTCTTAATATTTATACAAAACGTTTCTTCTAAAGGAGATTATGATAGTCTTATATATATACATCCATCAAGTATGATTCCTTCTATTTCTTACGGAAATTAATTGTAATTCATTGTTCTGTAGAAACTGTTAGGACTGAAATCTACAGGCCCCGTTTATCGATTGGCCGAAGCCTTTATCGACCAAAGAAAAATCACGGAGATGTCATACTGAAATTCCCATAGAAGACGATTTGGCTAACTTACTTATGTACGTTAACAATAACTTAGTTAATTTTACTTACTTTTTACGATCAATATATTAATTTGTTATAAGAAAGATGTAAATATAAACAATAAAATGCTGTATTTTATTATACATGCGGGTTATGAAGGTAGCGATCATTGCAGAAAAAAATTACATATTTGTTCTGCAATGTCACCACTTTCATTTCCCGCATGAATCACCAAAGAACGCATTTCATTGTTTAAATATTAATAGAACTTTAACATGAACTTCATATACTAGAAACCTGGTTTAGAGTGAATAAAAAAAATTAGTGGAAGCGCAATGAAATAAGCATAAAAGGGAACAAAAAAGGACTGGTGGAAAATCGTTACCAACTAATGCATTGATAGGCCCTATGGACAAAAAGATGGAGGGCAATATTGGTCAGACGTCGGTATCAGGTGTGAAGAGTGCCATTGACATTGGATTCATTGAATCATAAACAATGACTAGTCCAAAACCAACGAATACACAATCTTACACAGAAAGCCCTATTTATGGTAAGTTAAAGAGGATAACAACATTTAATTGACATGTTAATGTCAATTGTCATTAAAACATTATAACAGATTTTGTAGAACACTGGCGGGTTTAATGTATTCAATGTATAATGAAATGATATTGGACAATTTTGAATCGTTTGGAATTAGTTTAATATGTATTGCTAGATAACAGCAAATGTGAAATGAACCAAATTCATAAAAGAATTAAGCCGCTCATTTTTCATCGTAAACTTTTTTGAAGAGTTATCTTCCCTTGATGAAAAGAAGAAAATTTTAATTTGGTCAAAATATCTGCGGTTAATGATTCATTTTATTTCATTTTTTAATAAAGAGAAAGTTTATGCATATATTCACCAAGAGATTCGTAGGAATTTCAAGTTATTTTTTTACAATATCTAAATAAATCATGCTTTGCACATAGACTTCAATGTAAAATTCAATGTGCAATTGGATAATAATCAAAATTTTGGAGGTGGAGTTTTTTTTATTTATTTTTTTAACACCTTCAAAATGATAATATCATGATTAAGAATATCGGACCATTCATTCATAAGGAACAAAATGTTGTCGTTATACATTGAATTCCTAAAACTATGAAGTAGGTTACATTCTTTTTTAAGAGAGAAAGAGATATGGAAAGAATTTTTTTTATCTAAACCATTTTGATATAAGCTACTGTTCTTTTTTGTCAAAATTGATAAACATTTATTTTTTTCATTGTTTCAAATGTCCTTAACATTTCCTAAATTGACAGTCTTGCTACTTTAGGTGAAAAAATATGCCTTAGATAAAAAAGAAAATATCATCTATACTGAAATGTTCAGATCATGACGTCATAGTTTCGACTTCAGATATGTACAGAAAAAGAGAATAAGATCCGGGGTAATTCAAATAAAAGGTGCAAAGGTGTTCCGGAAAGGTGTAATAAAGGGTGTGATAAAGGGAGAAATAAAAGGATGATGATACGGAGGGTGTGATAAAGGCGCGTGCTTCTGTTTATCAGGGGTGCAAAACCCTTTCTTATATACTTGATCTGTCGTTATTAATTCCTTGTTACACTACAATGTCCGATTAAAGAATGAACTGATGTTGGTGATTAGGAAACGTTGTTCTTAGTACAAATGTGTAATGGCCAAAAACAGGTAGTCCCTTTCAAGTTCTCCCCCCTCCCGGGGCGGCAAAAAAATTTTCCTTCCAGATTGATCGATGGACCGAACCTCATTTGAATGAGGCTGGATGGTCAATAAAGTACTCATCAGATCTACCTTAAATTTTTACTTTTCAGCCATACATTAATTTTTAGTAAAGAAAAATCTGTATACATGTATTCAGGCTTAGAAATGTAAATATTCACTTATGCCTTAATACAGAGCTCTTCTCAATAAGATCAATAAAGTCTAAAAATGGCCACAACCATCCAGCCGACTTAAGCATACAAAACCCTCACTCTGGTTGGGGGGGGGGGGGGGGGGTCCCAAACCCTCACTCAGGGGGGTTTCCCAAACCCTCACTCGGAGGGGGGGGGGGGGGGTCCCAAACCCTCACTCAGGAGGGTTTATGGTTCTTATGTGATTTTCGTTGTACGCCAGTTGCTTGCAGTTGATTAATTTTAACACGGCATCAAATATCTCTTTCATGGATAGGCATTGTCACCAAGTAACAATCTCCGCCAATATTCTTCGAACATTTAACTGGGTATAAAATTAATTTGATCACACTTAATGTGGAGAGCAAATCATGGAATTCAGCTTAATACATCTAACAAATTTTTATTGTAGTCCATCACTCTTTCTAATATAAATGAAATTTGAAAATTGTATTAGTTATTTCATGATTTTAACATTGTAGATTTGGCTTTTTATTATTGTTTTGGATCCACCACCGGCAATTAAAAATATTTCATTTATATATTGTTTCGTCCTTACAAACATTGTCCATTATTAAAATTGGTTCCTGTATCATTTTATTTATGTTTTATATAGTAGAGAAGTACTTTTACATTGACAGAAGAATGTAAAGATTTCTTTAGATAAAACTTTGGAAGTTTTGTGAAATTTATTTATCAGATTAATACAATTCGTTTTCAATACATATCCAAATTAAGTTTACGCAATACACATTCAATAGATCAACAAGATGAGAGTGCTTATCATTAGACGTGGTAACCATGCAGCTTTCAGTGCTTATAATTTAGTTAGAATATCTACTATTCCAATTCCACCTTCCTCTTTTTTACCAAGTTATGTCTTTTTCTGTAGATTCCTAGCATTTTTAGCATATTTCAAAATACATTTTACGAGGATGAGGCCGAATGGATGCAACATTCATATACTTGCTTATATATGTACGAGAACCTAAGTACTTATGATTTCAGTTTTACCAAAAGTTGGACGCTTTCTTTTTTCTACGACTCAAATCATTTTTTTGTAATTTTTTCGCAATTGTCAATCCGGTGTTTTTTTTACAGCATTCCTGTTTAATTCCAACAATGAATGTATTCATTTTATGGATAAAGTGTTAATGTTAAAACATTGTCATACACCATGTCTACACTGTAGCAAGAAATCATGTCCAAGTAAGTTTCACTGATTAAGAATTTCTCTTTTTTCTCAAAGATAACCCAGGTGGGTTACAATAATGAGGACATAAATTTATATATTCAAATTCATAAAAATCATAAAGAAATCATATTGGCAAATTTGATCAGTATGAATAAATTTGAAAAAACTACTTGTGTATTTACACAAAGGTCTGTCCTATGCAAAATATCCTCGATTCTCATTTTTTCTTAATTACTCGATAATCATAAATACCTCAAGGTTCAAATTATGTTCATTTAAAAGTATGAAAAAATTCCAAGATTTCACCCTTGAAACGCCCCCCTTAGCTTATCGGGTTTCAATACACGGCTAAAAATATGATGTCAACGGAGATTTTGCAGTGAAAAGTACCCGAATGATAACGTTGAAAAATTATGCGAGGTATTCCGAGTGACTTCCGAATGGAGAAAAGATGTCAACATTTCCCATTATAAATCTCCGCAAGATCCTTATCGTTCGGTTTTTTCCGAGTGAAATGTGATAATATATCGCTGAAGATACCTTGGATATTTTCCCTTTCATCGATTTCAATTATACTTCTTTCACAGGTATGTGTATTTTTATTAAAATCGTCTAAATGTGACGGAAACAATAATTTGGAAAAGACTATAGAAGCTTTTTGCATTGTATTTGCTTTTGTAAGGCCTCTTGGTTAATAGTTTTGCTCAGGTAAGCGATGAGGACCCTGGGTCTTTAGTATTATTATTTGTACAGGGTTAGGGTTAGGGTTACCATATCCTGGTTTTGATTACTATATCTTTCGAAATAACGAGACCTTTATTTGTAATATATTTTTATGTCAGTATTTTTGTTTTGTATATATGAAATATTGGTGATAATGAAAATTATGTAAATGGAATGGAATATAATTCTTTACATTTTCAGGTTCATAACAATTGAGTAGTGTACACATGAAAAAAAAATAATAGTTACTGCAAGCTGGGTAATGTACAAAAGACGAATAGGACCACATAAAAAAATATTTTTATCTCGTAATTACGAGAAAAGATCTCATTATTACGAGAAAATATCTCGTTATTACCTGTTAATTATCTGTTATTATACAAAAAGATGTCGCTATTACAAGAAAATATATCGTTATTACGAGTTAATTATATCGTTATAACGAGTTAATTATCTCGTAATTACGAGAAGAGATCTCGTTACAAGTTAATTATCTCGTTACTACAAGAAAATATCTCGTTATAGAGAGAAAATATTTCTTAATTACGAGAAAAGATCTCGTTATGACGAGTTAACTATCTCGTTATCACGAGAAAAGATCTCTTAATTATGATTAAAGATCTCGTTTTTACGAGAAAAGATTTCTTTATTACGAGTTAATTATCTCGTTATTGTGAGAAAAGATGTTTTTATTACAAGAAAATTTCTAGTTATTACGACTTATTTATTTTATTATTACGAGAAAAAATCTCGTAACAACGAGAAAAGATCTAGTTATTACGAGTTAATGATCTCGTTATTACAAGAAAATATCTCGTAATTACGAGAAAAGATCTTGTTATAACGGATAATTATCTCGTTATTACGAGAAAATATCATGTTACTACGAGTATAGATCTCGTAATTACCAGAAAAAATCTCATTATTACATAAATGGTGTGTTTTACTATTCTACTCTCTCTTTATGTAAAATAGATGAACATTAGAAATTCATTAAATTAGTGAAACAAATTTTATAAGGAGATAAGCATATTGATTAATAAATTTATTAACCAATTAATTTATTAATATGGAGGATAATTTGTTTTCAGACTCCAAAATGTTAATATACAAAAACAACTATTTTCAATATAGGTTGTGTATGAATATATAAAACTAAATCAGGGGTAAATCCCGTATATCCATGATTGAATTTCGAAACTATATGGTCACCTGTAACTAATAGAATTGTGTTTTTATGACTAGGACTACTTGGTATTTACTTCGCAGTGGGATTGTTATATACGTTGAAAAGTAAAATTACTTGAAGTTCTTTCCACTTATTCATATATGATAAAATGTCAAATCCAATAATTTTATGTAGAAATAAATAAAATTATTGATGATCGTTGTTATTTAAACAATTAATCAGAATTGAATTAACATTTCTGGTAAGAAAAAAATACACTAAAATGGTGAATCCAATCGATTTGGAGGTCTTTTCAGAAAAGCACCATTTTATATAGATCTTTTCTCGTAATAACAAGATAATTAACTCGTAATAACAAGATCTTTTCTCGTAATAACGAGATCTTTTCTCTTAATAACGATATAATTAACTCGTTATAACAAGATCTCCTCTCGTTATTACGGGATATTTTCTCGTTATAACGAAAAATTTTCTAGTATTATCAAGATCTTTTCTCGTTATTACGAAATCTTCTCTAATTATTACGAGATCTTTTCTCGTAATAACAAGATAATTAACTCGTAATAACGAGATCTTTTCTCGTAATAACGAGAACTGTTCTCGGTATTACGAGATAAAAATATTTTTTTATGTGGCCCTATTCGTCTTTTGTAAAAGTCTGATCATTTTATGTTGAAATTAATAAATAATGATCGTTGTTATTTGAAAATTAATAAAAATTGATTTTTTTCTGGAAAGAAAGAAAAAATTAAAAGGGTGAACCAATCGACTTGGAAGTCTTTCAAGAAACGCACAATTTATATATATCTTCTCTCATAATTACGAGATCTTTTCCTAATTATCTAATTATCTGTAATTACGAGATAAAAATATTTTTATGTGGCCCTATTCGTCTTTCGTTGTAATGATCTAAGTACATGAAATAAATGAAAATGATAGCGTGACCAAGTATGACACGAACGTGTCCTGTTCGAAGATGCGCGTGTTTAATTATCACACCACAGTTAAAAATAAGTAGTGCCTTTGCAAAATATTGTCAGTATATCGGTTTTATATAGATTTACTCCTATATTTATTTAATGAAGATCATTATTTCATTGCTATGTCGCCTTTTCTCAGATTTCACGTATCTACGTGTATTTCATGTTATTTAGTGTTATAATTCGATATACATCATGCTGACCATACATCATTTTAAAATTGCATTATGAAATTGCATGCACACATTGCAGTTACTATAGTAATTCAAATTTTACGTCTTATAAATTTTTCACAATTTGATTGTCTTCTCCGAAACTGCAGGTCCAATTCAGCTAAACTTGACACAAAGCATTCTCCAATGTTCTTCAAATTCTGGTATATATGTATTATTTCAAAGGGAGATTATCGGTAGAAAACAAAAACAATTTAAGGTGGGTGGTTTAAGATTCAAGCTTATACATACTGTGATCCACAAATCAATAATGAGACTCCAGAAGAGAGGAGTGCAAGTTTTAACATAAAGGATATCAGAGTTAAAAAAGCTTTCAATATTTTCTTTAAGTACGGCAATCCAACAAATCTTAAAATCACTATGCAGCATCATTCTCTTTATGTGAACAACCAACGAGGTCCCAGGGGATGAAAATTTTAACATAAGAATATAGAGGGAGGAAATCTTTAAAAAGTTTCTTTCTTAAAAACAATTTGTAATAGTATTATGCAAGCATCCTAAAAAAAAAAGTATAGATTCAAGTTTGTTCAAATATTGACGCCCCTAGGTCAGTAATGGAGCCCCCACAAGGGATGCAAAGTTTTACATACAAGAAATGTTCTGAAAATAATCTTCTCATATGCAAGAACTTATTTGCTAGAGTGTGTGGTATCACGATGCAAGCGCCTTAATCAAGTGATACAACTAGAAAAATCAACCCACAGACCAATCACGGGCTCCCAGAAAGGGGGTCAAGTTCTGCATAAATTTATCTTTAAGTGAAAAAAAAACCTTTATCACAAATAGTAGGAATTTAGGTTTATCATGACCCTCTATAGACAGGGTTTGTCAACAAGGAGATTTCGGAGTTTTATATTAAAAAAAATATAGTACTGCAGTACTAAAAAACACCCTGTAGACCTGTTACTCGGGTTAGCGATGTAGCACATTTGCCTCTATTTGCCGCTATTTAGTCGTACATTGTAAAAAAGTATTGAAATCTCTGTGATTAGGTAAAATATCAAGGTGAACCTCTGAAACATGAATAAGTGTTAACTCCACCACTATTGTCTTCTATATAATAAAAAAAAACCACACACAGTAGGACATTGTAACATTGCCATTGTGTTTACTTCATGTTTTGAAAGAGAATGGCATCTTCTAAAGTTACAGCATTGATTTTTGCCACAGTTTAATGGATAGGTATCCCTTCGACATTATCAAATGACGCACTTGCAACCTTAGTGAAAGATACACCAGCAAAGGAATAGCCAGGTGCTTGTTGAAGGGAAAGTTAAATATGTTATAGCGTACTCTTATTGTGCGTGTAACAGAGATTTTATTAAGTTTCATTTTTTCTAAAATCATACCCAGTTTCCGTTTCCATCGGTTACCAGCATATTCATTATTTGACGTTATGAAAAGTATGTCAGTAAAGATTGATTTATCTGCCGAAAACTTTCCAATACATACATATCAGTTTTTTAATGACACTTTAGAGACCAGATGGTTTGAAACTTAAAATGATGCAAGTTCACACTTATCCACAGTCATTTTTTATATTTCATTTTTTATAAATCTTGCATTTTAAATATAAGTCATCAAGAGGGAAACCAAATCAAATTAAAAATTCGCCTTTAAAAAATAATTATTGGAGGTGATTCTCGTTCAACGATAACATTCATTATTTGCTTAATGATAAATATTACAAACGCTGCAAATTTCTATCATAGACATGCTGTATAAGAAAATGTATGTTGGACTTTCTGCAAGAACAAAAAAGGTGACCGCTCGTTAACTTAATTGCATTGGTTTCTAAGATAAAAGTTTATCCCAACAGTAAAATACATGTAATAACATATCGTTATATTATTAGGGTAAATTTAAACTTTTACAAGTGCCTTTTGATAACCTTCAATATGTTCGATCATAAGTTGCTTTATTTTGGATTTTCTTATAAAAAAAAAAAACGTGATCGGGTCGCTTAATCAACTATGATAGATAGAGAGATAGAGAGAGATGTATTACCTGTGTGCCGCGTCATCAGACTTTGGGTCCAACCACGGCATTTGCAAACCCGTGAAAGAATTGGCGTCATAAACATCCCACGTTTTCAACATTGCATGTATTTCTGCTAATTAATGAAGGGGTGTATTATCTGATGAATGCTAATTAATGAAGGGGTGTATTATCTGATGAATATCCCTAAAGATTCTTGTCGATCAGGGCGTTGGAAGGTATTCAACATTGGAGAGAATTTAGTGGCAGATGTAAGTCAAAGGGGTTGGTTGCTTCTTTCGTCAAAGGCGGATCCAACCAACCAACCAACCAACCAACCCTTTATTTGTTTTTTAGGGGGGGGGTTTTGGGGGGGGGGGGTGTTTTGGGTTTTTTTTGTTTTGTTTTTTTTTTGTTTTGTTTTTGTTTTTGTTTTTGTTTTTGTTTTTTTTTGGGGGGGGGGGGGGGGGTCTTTTGTTTGTCTTTTCTGGTTTTCGACTTGTCAAAAGTAAATTTGATTAATTGTTTATTAAATCAAGATGAAAGGAAATCAAAATATCATATATTTCTATCTTTATAACTATTATACAACTTGGCATAGATATAGTAATCAAAGTGTAGAATCTAACAAGGACAATATTTTTGGTGGAACATTGGCGTAGGAAAATATCAAGGGTTTTTGCAATTCAGAATTGCTGTAGATTCATGAGTTTATTTAGCATTTTCAAAACAATAACATTATAATGATGGATTTTTTCAACTAATTTGCACTAATAATATGATACTAGGGTTTAGAATATGTTTTAAAACATGATTTGCCTATCAAATTACATTTTTATAAGCTTTGCAAGCGCTCATTCTATAAATAGATTTGTGTGAAAAAATCCCTAAAATTGGATTTTCTCTCTTATTAAATGGTCAATATATTAGCTTTTCTGTCTATTTATATCTTTACGTAAAATCTTCATAATATGTAAAAATCAAAAATATTTTAATATTGGAAGCATAGAAAAATGATCCAAATATCTTTAAAATTTAAGAAAATTAGAGGAAATGCGGACTAAGCAATAAAAGTTTGTTTTATTTCAGTAGCATAAGCTGATAGACATTCTGATATTCCATCATTTCATTGAAAAATAATATGTTTTACGGTGCGACCGTTGGGGCGAGCGCAGCATAAATTGAAGTGTAAATACACATGGGTACATGATAATAAATTAAAGCGTGGTTTACCGTATGGATGGCTTAACGTGAATAAAAATATTTTACGGTCCAGTATACATGTATAAACAGTTATGTTTTACGGTGTGGCGTTCTGGAGGACGAAGCCATTAATAACGATCACAATTTCACTATCTGATTCATCAGAAACGTGCACTGTAGGATCTACCTATCTGTTTATTCATTAGGCTAAAGGTCGCGTGCTTGGACTAGACATTGTGACGTCACGTTCGTAGAGCAGACATCACTCGACAGTGTCGTCAAAGTAGCATCGCTCAGAACAATTTACCAAGAAAATAATGTAAAACAAATAGTTGCAAACCATTTTTTAGAATCAGCAGAAAGTTTTATTTATCTTTTAAATGCATGACATTCTTAAAATACATTTTACCTGTTCTCGTGAGATCATGACATTGGTAGCCATTTGCAATTTACATGGAATTGTGGGTACAAATCTGACGACATGATTTTCAGTATGTTAAAGGTAGCATTAGTCCGAATTTTCTCTTCGCCCAGGCGTTGTCGTTAGAGCTCGCTGCGCTCGCTATAAACTTCATATCTTAAACAGATGTCTACAAAACTTAGATAACTACATTTATTTTTATCCTATTTTAAGTTGAGAAAAAAGGTAGTGACCTTGACCTCACCTTCATGCGAAAACTAGGAGGTCAAATTTGATTAAAGTGATACAATCATTTGGTTCTATGATCTGTTTGACTGTGTAAATATTTCATGAAATTCTTAATATAGGAAGTATGTCTAATAACGAGAAGACTCCTTCCTTAAGGTATATCACTCGTCATGTTTTGATTTCATTGCGCACATGACCATAATATGTAAACGGTATGACCGTTGAACCGAGCGCAGATTTAACACAGTGCAGTTTGATTTTTTTTGAAGAATTTTGCTTTTTATTTGAAACGCACACAGTAGGATCCGCCTATCTATCAAATCATAAGCCAAAGTTAAACTAAACGTCACGTGCTCAGTCTTCATTATGACGTCATGTTTCATACGTAAAACGTAAAAGTTATGTCTTCGGAAATAGCCGAGTAAAAGTTCTTGATTCCGAGAATTTTTTATTTCTTTTTTTAATGCTTATAATTTTCCCAAATTGATGAATTTAATTTTTTCTACTTTATTCAGTCTCTAAAAGATCGGTTCCTTGATGTTAATGATTTTATTTTCCATCTGATAATTTGATAAGACATACGTGAAACTAGTCGTATTTCTTGATTAAACCACTGTTAAAAGTTGTATAGTTTGCACACTCAATTATTTTTATCTTAATTACTTTCAATTAAATATTGGAAAGTTTTTGATCGAGTTTCGGGGCGAAAAACATCGACAAGCGGCAGTCATAAAATGATCGAGTTAACTTTTGTTTAACAAAATGGCGGCCAATATGTAAAAATATGGTTTTATCTATTTCATTATAACAGAAAGATTATTGTTTCACAATTACACAACATTCATAAAGAAAATCCATTTGAATTAAATAAACAAACAAGTTTTGGGGGGACTATTTTTTCGTGCAGAAGGTTTTTTAGACGAAAATGACAGAAACAAGCAATTTTATGAATGTTCAATATACTTTTCTTTTCATTATACATTATTCATTACGCACATTTTTAACACTTGATGGGTGTGTAACAAATTCTATAGATTCTGTGTGACATGTACAAAATTAAATCTTGAGAGTGTGATATACTTTTAGCATAAAGTCATGCAAATACATAGAAAAAGTCTGATTTTTTAAGCCAAATTTAACTTTAAATCAAAGAAATTTAACTTTGAAGCCCTCTATCTAAAATTTGACATCACTGACCCCCATATTTTATTATGTCAAAATAATACTTAATACATATCCAGGCAAACTTGATTAATCTTATAAAATTCTTGATATTCAAAAGGTTTTTATTTCAAATCAAATTGTAACTTTTAAAGAAATTGTCTATTTTAAGTGCATAAAGGTCACGAAAAAAATTTATGAAGCTTCATACAATTTTTTTTTTAGATATCTCTCTATTCAGTCTGATCATTGTGCATAAATGATAACAATATTTGATGAAATAATTTTACTTCATTAAAATAATGGCAACAATTGTTAATCAGGCTGAAATTGCAGTTTAAGTGCAAAAAGGTCAAATTAAATTGGCCATAACTCAGAGGGATGAAAACTGACCACCCTTTTTCTTTGATTTTTTATGTTATTTCTACATATTTCAATGATATGCTTCACAAGAAATTCTTGATACAACAACATTGAGGAGTGGGAAACCTTAATATCGTACAAACTTTCAACTAAGTTTATGTGAAATTTTAGATTATTCATTAATTGAAATCTATACACATACAGTGCCTTTCGAAATAATTTAAACTCTTTCGATTCACAAAATAATAAGGTTAATACTACAGCTTAGTTATTCTCAAAAATTCAGGAGCTTTTGGGAGCGAACAGGGGGTCTTATCCACCCTTTCCATTTTTCAAAACAAAATTTATCGTGCGATCTTTTTCTCATGTCAACTTTTATAAAAGTATTAAAAGTATGTTACATTTTTTGACAGTTTGAAATTTTTCATAAAATAAGTTAAAAGTAATGATGTATACTAATGTAAACTAAAATAGGCAAATTAAAGCAATTTTTGGGAAAAGTCTTATCCTCCTTTCCCCCTCCTCTCACTTTGTTCCTGTTCCCTTCCTAAATCGCCTGCCGCTGAAATTTTTTCGCCCCCCCCCCCCCCCCCCCCGTTCTGCATTCCCCTTTTTTGTGGGCATTCGGAAAGGTTACCTCTCACATTTTAATCATATGGAAGGAACAGGAGTAAGGGGTTCTTCTCGAATTGAAGTAAAATGATCGTTCGTCAATTAATTTCGAAGACTTTAGACTGAACCTCGTGTTTTGGGTTTTTTTCAAATGTTTTTTTTCTCTTTTTAGCGCATAAAAGGCTTTAACTGAACATATACGTTTTACCACAACTACTGCATACAACCAATGCTCGCCAAGGACCATTTTTCGCCAGTGCATTGTTACGTCATTCTATCAACACATAAAATTGTAGTGATACAAATATAACCGAGAGAAATTTCAATGAACTATTATTGAAGACATTTTGTATGAAAATCCAGATTTACACTTTATTTGTTATCAAATTGCTATATATCTATATTTATATATATATATATATATATATATATATATATATATATATATATATATATATATATATATATATATATATATATATATATATATCACATTTTATCTTTCAAAACATTAATTCAAAAACATTTGTTTACGTAAGGCGTAATTGCTTAATCGTTTTAAATTAACTCTTACTTTGTGGACTTGATATAATTGACTCACTCAATTTGAAGTTTTACTCTGTGTCATATGTCACTCATGCTTATAGTGCTAATTACTATTACTTACAATTCTTATTTATATCATTTGTTCATCGTTATCGTCAGTCGAGAATTAGGCTTCCGATTGTTCGGGTGTAGTTTTTGGATTTCCAGAATTCACCCTACCGACCTAAAGTTCAAATAAAGTGCTTTTTACCATCTAGAGCATTTTAGTCATATTGTCGCCGGATATACAGAAACACTGTATTTTCCCCGGTGATACAAAGTTCCAACCATTCTCTGAAATAGCAGGACTTATTACACATTTTTCTGTGCCGAAAAATCCAATATTAATACAGAATGTAAATACTGTGAATTTAAGATAAAGCTATATATTGCTATGAAACCAATAAATTTTCCTATTTAGAGTGTTTATCCTATATTTGCTTCTTACAATTACCCATGACTTAATTATATTTCTTAAACAATAGTTGACACACACAATTATGAATATGTAATGAATCATTAATGTAGATAAAATCAAATTCCTACATGTGCTTAAAGTGTACCTCCAGTCAAAAATTTTTATTTCGTTAAAATACTCATCTGGTCATTTAAAACACGGTTTCGAAAAAAATCAAGTTTGTAAGATTTATGGTTTAGCTAGAATTTACTAAAATGTCAAACCTTACTGAGAGTAACCTGACGCTTGGTTGTTTCCGCCATTATCAGCTGTGTGATGTCACAAATGTGTCCAACACATGTATTGTCATCTGATTATCACAGTGAAAAATGAACTACCTTTCATAGACTCAAGGGAAAATGGCATAAATGAAAATCTGTTAATTTGTTATACCTGGACATTACTTTCTTTCTTGAATAAACTTGATTTATCTATTAAGGAGTCTCAGGGGAGAATGTTTCAAACATACGATTTCTTTTAATTTTTTTCCAGTGAAAGGTCGTCTTATGAATAAACTATGTGCAAAATATAAAGTAAATTAACCGTATCTTTTATCTGTTCACCCGCTCAAATTTTGGTCGTATGTCCGAATCATCCCCGACATTTTAAATAGGATTATATAGAAAAAAGGGGGTTATCATCTTCAATTTGCATGTTTATTATGTAAAAAAATTACTAACATACGATTTTATTTTAATTTTCAGCGATGGAAGGTTAACGTACAAGCGTTCGAGGTTTATAAAGCGTAAACTGCCCCAGGGATTGTTTAAGGAATGAATTCAAAATTCACGTTCGTGCGTTTTCCGTGAGAAAGGAGAATACAAATATTTTATGATTAACTAGAGCAGATGTCAAAATGCGTATTTTTGGAGCTTTCTAAGATAGATCAATTCTACTGATTGGTGAACGAAAAATTTGACTGGAGTACCCTTTTAAAAAAAAATATATGGTTATCAAATATAAATCAATTCAAAGGAAACAACTTAATAACGTCGTAAATGCAGCAAAAATATTAATTAAAATGCATGGTTGAACAATGTTGGATTCAAAACGTGTCCGGAAATAAAATATCTAACCGAGTCATTTTGAATTTACATGCATATTTTAACTTCCCGAAAGTTGTCACTTTTGATAGATTTTGTAACTTTGACCAGTTTGGGGGATTTTGTCAACTTTGAAGATACAAGTTTTGCAAAAGTAAAGTTCCGGTAAGTTATTTACATGAACATATGTGAATCCAAGATATTTAAAAGGTATGCGATGTCGTAAATGTGTACATCTGTAGTGATCTAGAGTACAGTTTACATGTACATATATCAGGTTAGGCTTAGCCCACCGGTTGATAGTTTGACTCCCATTTAGTTCACAAACGTCAGTATGATACGTATGATATGTATAATATATATCAGACCATTGGACTGAGCACATATTTTTCTGGCAGAGACAGTACAGTTTGATATTTGTTAAAGAGAGAATAGAATTGATTTGAAACGCCTATTAGTTCAAACGTACACAATATACTTAGGATCCACCTCAGACTTGCCTACTCCAATCATTAGCCACCAAATTTAAACTAAACGCTGCATGCTCAGTCTACAATTATGGCATATTTTATACGTTAAACAAGTTTTGTCTTCAGAAATTATCTGAGCCGAAGAAAGGTGACTCCAAGAAGGATTAATTTCTTCTTTTCAATATTTATTTCATATGTTTATTAAAAATTTGCTATTTTATCATGCTTTATTTCCTTGGTTCCCATCTTATAATTTGATAACACATGCTTGAAACAAGTCGTATCTCCTGATTAATGCACTGTTGAAACTTATCTGGTTGCATTGTCAATTATTTTCATTTAAATTACCATTGAATCCATGGAAAGTTTTTTTTTTAAATAGAGTTTATGGGCAATAAACATCGATAAATAGCAGCCAATGTGGCGGTGCCCATGAGATGGAAGAACGTTTGTTTGCTGTGAGAACCCATGATTCAATTTTCATTTTTCTCTGATTTTCTTATATATATACAGGTTATATTTAAGCCTCGCTTCGCAAGCTGGGCTTTGTTCACCTCTCGCTGCGCATGGTATTAAACCAACGAAATGGGATTTAATTTTCGTTCATTTTGTGATGATGCATGTTTAGCAAAGTAATAAATGTCATGTGAACTTCATAAATAGAGCCATTTTATCAAGAGCTTGGACTTTAGGTGGGATGTTACTATCTACTTTGATCATCAAAACAAGCTGTCAAATATTGACCTTCTATCTTCTAATAAGAGAAGCTCATTAATATTCATAGACTGTCGAAATTAGATTGAACGTTTTCATTCAAGATCTGCTCTATTGTGTGAAATTGATGCTGTTTCAACTGAAACATACAGCCCTGGATGAAGTTGGACAAGTGTGATTGTATTCCGTGTATTCATATCTGACTGGACAGTTAACTATAAGTAGACCCCATCTTTGTCAAATCAGAGTTTGATATGTACTGCCCAAACTTGCAGCTCTTGTTAAAACAACTCTAAACCTCCTTTTTAAAAATTCTCCGCATCAATTTATGCACTTGGATGTTTAAAAATTTGTTAAAATCAAATGCATCATTTTTAATTTGACAGCTGGGCAAAATATAAACAAAACTTGCCTCTTTATACATTTGTACAATCAAATTCACAAAACACTGATTGGTTGAAGAGTGAGACTTTCAATATAAAATATATACAAATGTACTGACTGAACAACACTTTTGCGCATTTTATTTGAAAATGTTGTATGCGGACATTTATTTTTAGTTATGAATGCATTTATTTTTGGGATGGTATAGCATGTTTCAGAAAAGTTTTGGTGATGGATATATTAGAAAAGAAAAAGGACGTAACAACCATTTCCATTTGACAGCAAACATTTTTGTTTTAATTAGGTACTATGTAATAGCAACCAATCAGTGATACACAGGTTCAGTCAATTGGAAAGCTTGTTTTTAGAAGGTGGATAATGTTTATATTTGCCGCACCTGTCAAAATGACACAATTGTAAAAGTTACACCAGAAATTAACTGAATATATTTAGACTCCAACTTCTAATCTTTTACACTTCTTCAATACGTTAAAGAAAATTAAAATATTATTATTTTTAAAATTTTGTATTTTTCTAGTTCAGCTGTTAGGAAGGTAAAGCTATACACTCAAATTACAGTGTTAAACTAGGGCTACAGGATATTAATTTAACTCTTTACCCCTTAATGCCACCTTTTAACTCATTGTCCATTTCAATGATAGAACACTGTACTGTTTTGGAGGCAGGCCAGAACTTTGAAATTATATTAAAGTGTGCCCAATGTATATAATACCTATCTGATATACACTATATGTACAGGCATGTAAACGAAGAGACCATTTCTTACAGAATGTTTCCAGTTTTAAACATTTCTAAGGAGCAACAATGATCCCATTTGACCATATCTGGCCAGCCAGGTCCCAAGGCCATAAACTTAGTACAGACTTAATTAAATCAAATTTTCCATTGCTGAAATCTTGATTTATTCTTAACAGAAATTTTTGCATTAGTTAAGTTACAAGTTTTGCAATAAAATAAAAAAAAATAAATAAATAAAAAAACAATATAAATTTTGATTTAAAAATCATTTCTAAAGTTATATTAAAAAATTTGATCTAAAGAGGTAAAGGACACCTCCATAATGTGATGTACTTTCTTCCAAAATAGGCCTAAACAATAAAATGAACTATAACTTTTTACATTTTTCCTTACACTATTATTATGGCTAATAGCGTAGCCCATTAGGTTTAAGCATCAACTTCTGATCTGCAAGTCATGAGTTTGACAACTGTTAGGGCTTTCACTTACTGGTATATACATTTAAAAGAGTTGTTAAAATGATTTTTTCTGGTCAAATAATGAACAATATTAAGATTTTATGACTAAGATTATATTTTCAATATGATACCTTTTTATCCATATTGATATCTGAAGGTGTCCCATTACCTCAAACTGTTATAAGATTGTGGTTTTGGGGCCAGATAATTTTGTGTTGGACTTGACAATAACATGTTTATTGTTCTATTTTAATAAATATTACAGGTTACACTATAAGAGAACAATATATAAAATATGTCCAATATGGTCATCATTTTGAAAAAAGAAAAATGTTAATTGTGTATAGTTTGTACTAAAGATTTACAACTACATTGTAATACATGTATAATACTCAATATCTACATCCATTCCAACCCAGCAGTTTAATTTGAATGATTTTCAATCTCGGCAAATATAATTCTAAAAGTCCAAGAAAAAAATATTCTGAAACTTAAGACTATCATCCTCCTGCTTCCATTCTCCCCACCCCACACCCACCCCCCGCCCCTGGTGAAAAAAAAAGCATTTAAATGTACTGCATAAAAAAAAAGATTTTATCATCAAAATGACCTGGTCAAGTCTTAGTACTTCCAATACAAAAATGATATGATTGTGAACAGAAAATTTCAAACTTTACCAGGTACATGTAATATAGTTGAGAAGTTGGAAACAAGAAAAAAAATTCATATAGCTCACAACTGTCAGAAAAATAAAAGCAAGATTTTAGAATCCATGAAGAGTGCCTCTCTTGAATTTACACAGACATTAGGTCCTCGAGTTTGATTTGAAATCTACTATAATCAGTGGCTAAAAAAAAACTTTCTTCAACATTTGATTTATTTTTTAAGGATATCTTCCTTCCAAGATGGATTAGATTGAGCATCAGAGCAGAAGATGTTTGGCCTGCATGGCCTAAGCAAAGTCAAACGTCTCATCCTGGGAATCATTGTCCTGCTGGTTGTAGATTTGATTTGGGTTGCCTCCTCAGAGCTGACAGAAGTAAATAAATACTGTGGTTTCATTAATATTCAAGGGTATCAATTTTTTTGGATAATTTGAAAATCACAGTTTCAAGGATACGTAAATTCGTGGCCAATGACCCTATTAATTCAAAATATTAATAGAAATTGCACTTCAATGAACATTTAATTTCATGGATCAGGATCAACTTAACAACAAAATCCACGAAAATTGGTATGCAACGAAAATTGATGAAACCACAGTATATTAAAAGGATTGGTTAAAAATCATCCAATCAGTGTACAGTGTGTTAAAATTTTTAAGGAATTATAAAAACTTTCAAGCTACATGTCTTTCAATTCATCAACATTATTTTGATATTCTGTTTTAGTATATCTTCAAAGATGCCCACTATGACAAACCATTTTTCACCACTTACGTCAAGACCAGCATGTTTAGTGTCTACCTCCTGGGGTTTCTTATATTTGAGCCATGGAGATCACAATGCAAAAAGTCAGGCACTGTGAGTATGGAGATCAAGTTATCTTACACTGGTGGCGAGTTGAACTTGTAATTGTATCACTTCAAATTTTGAAATTGTACTTTATTGTTTTGTGTTGAAACTTGGCTTGTTTTCAATGAAATTGTAGAAAAATACACCTATGACAATCAATAGTAGTGACATTGAGGGGGACAGTTCACAGGATGTGCTGGTAAGACAAGTGGTGTACGTAGATTTTATATAATGTCGGTTAACATAAACAAGATCATGAAGAACAGTGACTGTATATGTCTTCCCACAGAGTGAGCCCCAGTATGTTCCTGCAAAGTTTGACGATAAAGCCAGCGGCACGGAATCGGATGACTGTAAGTCACATGACTGGTTAGCTTGGTTACAGAATCTCCTGACTCCATTTATAAATACATGTAATCGGGGAATCATTTGTATTCGAGGGATCAATTTCCATTCTTATTACTAATTTAATTAGCAGGTTATATCATGGATAGATGGAAGTCTAGGCTATTTTGAATGAATTATTATCAAATTATAAAGATGAAAGGGATTCTGAGTGCAAGAATACCCAAAAAGCTTCTATTTTTAATCCTTCAAGAAATACATGTACAGTGTTTCCAGTTTATTTAAACTTGATTATCTGTATTAAATTCCCCTGTCTCTAATTTTATTGTGCAATGTATTTGAGACTCTATACACAAGTCACATTTTTTAAAAATAATTATTGGGTGTAGAGATCAAGATCATCTGAAATATAGAGATTACAGGTTGTACTTGAAAGATGCCATCTATTTTAAAAGTTCTGAAGCTTAGAAAATTTGGGATGACAGACCAGAGAGATACAGTTCCATTTATGCTAAAAAAAATCCAAAAAACCTTGCAGTTTATGGCACAGAAAAAAGTGTGCCAGTTTTGAACTTAACTAATTTCCTAACACATTCTGTGTAAATGTTTATGTCACAAAAAATTCTTTACCCCCTGACATTGCCTCTGAAATTAATTCAGACACCCTTGCTAGCCCCATAAACTTTATGATAAATTGAAGAAGTGTGTTTTTTTTTACAGGTTTTTAAAAAACAACAACTTTCGATCTGTATATGAATTCTAGTTTGGTGAGGGTGTTCAAGAAAAAGCCTGAGGCAAGCAATGAGATTAAATTCAGTTGCAGAATGTGTTGACAATTTTTTGGTATTCAATACCAGTAATTCCACAGAATGTGTATGGATTATAGGTTAAAAAAATCCAAACCTTACAAGTTTTGGTTTGCTATACATTGCAAGTTTTTTGCATTTTCAGAAATTAAGCTATTTGGTCAGTCAACTTTAAAACTGAACACCGCTCGTAAATAGGTAGCATCACACAGGTATATAAACCCTTCGATTTCGTTACACCCGATTGCACACCTGAAACTCGTGGCCGACATGTAGTATTCCTTTCGTGGTCTTTGGATTTTATGCATTTATGTCTTGTTTTATGTGCATTTTCTGTTTGTATATAATGCAGTGACCTGTTTATTTGATGTTAGTATTCTCCTGGCTTGAAACAAGTGCGTAAAATTTGATAAATTCATCGCAACCGAGTAACATGGCAAGTCAATATGTACGTCTACACAGATGAGACATCAACAGCGAAATACTTTAAACTGTTAAGAGGTCTGCGGCTTATATAGGGGCTGTGGGGATAGCTGTGAAGAGAGAGAAACATGGCAGACAGTGCCAATTTATGAGCGGTGTTCAGCTTTAATTTTACCATTAAGTTGCAGATAGGCTGATAGATAATGTTTTTGATTGATATAATTTTAGCTACTTCTTTAAGTCGATCAGTCAGATTCAGCAAAGTCAATGAAGTTCGTCAGCTTTCTGGTAAGTCTCAGCTACTTTACACTTCAAATTTTTGCGATTTTTCAAAATTCGCAATTCTTACTTCTTTGGTGACCTTTATTTTGTAGAGACCTATGCAGAGGAAGCTCTGATTGCAAGACTGTCTTACTCAGCATCTCTGAGAGCAGAAGAATCTCGCTTACGAGCCATGTCTAAGCTGACTGTCAAACAAGTGGCTAAGCTGGCTCTTCTGTTCTGTTTGTTGGTAAGATTTTCTGCTTTGTGTTACTGCTGTTTGGAATTGCCATTAATATTATTGAGAAATTCTGAATAAAATTTAAATGATTATTTCTCATGAATTGCAACTTTAATATCATATTAATCATTTACCATAAAAGTTGACATATTAGTTGGGATTAAATTTTGTATATAACATTGTTTAATGATGTTATATTCTTAATAAAAATTTTGAACATTTACCGGTACATTAGATATCTTCATTTTTTGAAAAAATGTAATTGAATCTTTACCAAATATTTTAGAAGCAAAGACTTTTTTTATATAGAATTCTCTGCATCTTCTGAAGTGTTCAAACAGGAGATAACCCTTATATTGCTTTGGCATCTTGAATTATGTAGATCTACGTGAGATTTTTCAGAATCAGTCTCAATAATTGTTGTTTTTTCACTTTATATTTTAATTCCTTTGACTGTAAACTTGTTGAAGTTATTGTTGAACTCATTATAATTTGCTTGCAGTGGTTTGTGGGAAATTTTTCCTACCAGGAGGCACTGAAGGACACAGAGGCGGGCATAGTGAATGTTTTATCCTCAACGTCCGGACTCTTCACCCTCATCTGCGCAGCTATCTACCCCAGCTCTAGTGCCGATCGATTCACTCTCTCCAAACTCTCAGCAGTTCTACTCAGGTAAAATTCTTCCTTAACCTGATGATATTATGATGCTCTCTCTTTTAATATTTGTGATTGTATTTTTTGATTGGGTATTTCCTTACATCCCTCTTTGAAACGACTATTGAATTAAGAGTCACTTGTTAAGTTTAGCTTTTTCTATCATTTTGATAGAGTTCTTCCAACTTAAGCAAATATTTTTATTTTTTTTTTTTTATTTTTTTAATATATTAAATCATACAGTATCTCACTATCTTTGGTATTTTCTTTGAAGTTTGAACATTTTTATATAGCAATCTGCATAAGGCATATACTGTAAACAAACTCTTATTTCCTTGTGGAAAGAATTTTGCTATTTTTGCCTTGCATTTCCAAATCTTTTTTCGATTCGACCCAGTTCTTAGACCTCTATCATACTGTTTATAAAAAGTGTTTTACAGCTATGAAGTCAGTTTATTACAGTCAAAATTTATTTTTACTTTTTATTGAAACTTTGCCCTCATCAACATATTTCTAAAAGTTAAAGGCTGTATATTTAAGGTATCTAATCCATAATAGCATCAGATTCAATGAATCTGTATGCATAACATATATGTATGGGCTTAATACTCAGTTTACTTACGCATAATTTTCATGTTTAAGTATTCGTATGTAAGAGCAGAATGCGTAATTCATGACCTTTTCTTGTTCTTGAAGAGTTGCCCCCGTTGCTCTTAACCTATGAAAATAAATTCTTAAAAAAATTATATTCAGTAAAAAAAATTATTTTAATAGTTTTTCTATTCCTAGTGATTAAATATATCTTTTCACCAAAACATTTATTGATATTCTTAGAATTAACTTTTTCATTTTCAAAACTTTGCTTGTCCCCATAGATCTTAATGCAGTCTTCATTAATTAATTACTGTTTAGGTAATAACATTTTTCAGACTCGCTGTAAAAAGTCATAAACATTCTTGGTTAATTTTTTTCTACTCTAAAATACTTCGAATTAATATCAGAGTATTTAATATATGATGGATATTCAAGGATAGAAAAGATGGTCCTAATATAGATCGAATACCTTAATCCTGTCTGTTTCTTTGAACAAAATAAACTGAATGAATGTGTATGGTGACTGCTATAAGTCTATATATGGTCTTTCTATTTCTTTATAGTTTTGGTGGCATCGTGATGGTCAGTCTTGCTGACCTTCGTTTCGAGGACCAGATCCCCGTGGGGGCCCTGTGGGCGCTGTGTGGCTCCATGCTATATGCCCTGTACCTGGTGTCACTCAGGAGGCGGGTCGATCACGAGGACAAGCTGGACATCACCATGTTCTTTGGTAATGTTCTGTCTGCCAGAATCACCATGATCTTTGGTTACTGTTAAATGCCAAATTGGTTTGCCAAAATTATTTGTAGATATCCCTCACAATTTTTAGATATTATACCGTAAGTCTCTATCCTACATGAAACAATGTACCAATATCAATTAAAGACCAAGAAAAAGTATTTGATAGAAAGAAGTTGCTTTGTGAAGAGATGAGATTTTTATCCCATTCAGTGATGGTTTCTCCTTTTTCAAGGCTCTAGAGAATACAACACAAATCACTGGATAAAATTCAGGTCCCATAACATCTTAAGGCTAATCATCTAGTTATGAATTTAACTTTGCTTTGGTGGTTGCTTTAGGAGTGTTGTATAAGATGTGTGATCCTCTGTTGCAGGGTTCGTGGGGCTGCTGTGTGTTCTGTTGCTGTGGCCGGGATTCTTTGTTTTACATTTCAGCGGGTCTGAAGTGTTCGTCATGCCGGATTCCCGCCAGTGGCTGTTTATAGCAATTAACGGTCTAGTCGGAACTGTGTTGTCGGAAGTTTTATGGCTCTGGTAAATTTTTTTTTAAATGCCTTCCTTCCACAAATGCGAACTTTTAATGCCTCAAATGACACTTGCTAATGAAATCATATTTAGAAATCATTTGTTATTGATGTTAAAATTATTGATTTTATGAGTATTGTATACAAATATTGTGTTGTAGGGGGTGCTTTCTGACTTCCTCTTTGATTGCAACACTTGCTCTAAGTCTGACCATTCCCCTCACTATGTTGGCTGATGTTTTATGGAAGGGGGTACGGATCTCTCAACACCATAGCATTCAAACCTATCTTTGAAAATACTGTATACAGGGTTATTTTCACCCTGTTATTTTTTATCACCCTTCTACACTTGCAAACAGTTTTGTACCATCTTGAATTCGCACAGACACAGTTTTGTTAAAAGAGAGATAATTCCAGACATTTGGGTTTGCTCAGTTTTAAATTCGCCTGCTGACAACAAGGGCAATTATTTCCTGTATACAGTAGTTCATGCAAATTTTCTTTTAGTATGAATGAAATTATTTGTAAAAAGTAAATGTAGTTTTCTATTGAGACACTGAATTTATTGATCAAATGTTAATATTATCTGTTGTGACATGATTGAAATTAAGTCTGTAGGTGGATGTGGTTCCGCTTGCATTTGACGTTTCTTGAGTTGATTAAGATAACGATAGGTATTGGTTCCTATTTAGGTGAACTATAACTGGTTGTTTTACGTGGGCTCCGTTCCTGTGTTTATTGCGTTCTTCGCAGTAAGTCTGCTGACTCATTACGAGACGTGGGATCCTGTTTTATTGTGCTTCAAGAAAATTCTTCATTGTTTCTGTCGGAGGCGTTTATTGCCGAGGTAAGTGATAGACCTTTGATTAACATGTTTAAAGATAATTAATGAGGCTTACAATACACAGACTATTAACGTGGGGTTATATAGTTTACCCATTTTGAAGACATTGGCTACATGCGTGGCTTGAGTGCAGTTTTTTTTTTCCAATTTTAATCCATTACTATACATATGAATATTATCTCTTGTTTTTATTGACATAAAAAGATGAATAAATATCAGGTTTTAATTTTAATTTGGAAGGAAAATTTTGCTTCAATACTCTATAGGCACTGAAGCAGTTTTTTTTTTTGGTCTAATTTTTTTGTTGATGCCTGTATCCACAGGAAAAAATTAAAAATTTCATTATTAATTGATTTTACAAAAAATGTTTTTAAATTAAAGATTTATCTTAATAATGAAAGATGAACATATGAATAATGGGAGACAACTCTCATTGACATGCATTTTGAAATATTTTGTGTGATTATATTCAGTTGTGAGAAAGACTATGGTATGGTTGCTTCAAGCATAAGACAGTCTGGGTAATATATTCAAAGTGCTTCAACACATGTATAATGTCTCTGAACAAGGGTTTGTTCTGGATCAGCAGGGGGGAATGGAACATTATAAGCAGACCAGACAATGTAGACATTACTGTAAAAACACACTGACATGTCAAAACTAATGTAGACTTACTTTAATGTATATAAAGGGGCATGGTCACAAGTTTGGTCACTTTTACTTTTCTATTTTTGTTAATTACAATGCTTTAGTAAGGCATTTCTAAAGATCAACCAAAATCTGATTGTCAGTCATAGAGTTATAAGCAAGATACAGAGCTCACAGTTCTTTGTTATGTAAACAAGACTTGTGCCATGTTTTTGTTAACACTGGTTCAATATACTGCTAAACGTTCTTTTTGAAGCTTTTTTTCTATCTACTAATTTGTTTTGAACATAAATGAACAGTTCCTAGCATTTGTCATGTCTAAACCTGGAATTTCTTTTCAACATTCAAAATGTAAACAAAAGCATGACCAGAGCTTTGTTTACATAACAAAGAATTGTGAGCTCTGTATCTCACTAATAACTCAACGACTGACACTCAAATTTTGGTTGACTATAAGAAATACTGGTACCTTACTGAAGCATTGTAAACATTAAAAATAGAAAAATAAAATTTGACAAAAATCATGAGCATGCCCCTCTAAGATAGAAGTGGTCAGAATTAAGAGTACTAGTGTATAAGCTTTCATATCTATAAAATCATGAGTATAAAACTGATGTTGATTGTGTTCCTTTCTAGTGTTTAAAAGCAAACTTTGTCATAAGATAGGTCTCACCAGGCCACTTTTATTTGGTCCATCCTTTTGAGTTTAAGGTTTAAGGCTTAGGCTGTCACTTTTTCAGTTCTTTTATCAAGTCTTAAGTTTCACAGCTTAGGGATATTGAAACATCTGTTTTCTTTATCTCATTCTAGTTCATTGAGTTGTAAAAATAGTATCTCTGTTTTATGCATTTCAGAATTTTTATCATGAAATTTGGAAAATCGGGGAGGGGGGGGGTTGTTTTGGGGGTTTTTTTTGGGTCAGTTGGAATGGTTTCAGTATTCTGCTAAAATTTAGGAGGAGTGATGGCCCTACAGGTAGATGAAATTGAAATATATATATAAGAACTAGATGTTCTTATTTGAGGTGGTGGATGTAAGATACTGCTCTGTAGAGAACATAAGAGAATATAAGAACCATTGTGTTCAAATGGGTCAACAATCTCCAACCTTTAAATATTTATTTAGGATCAATTTTGTTAATGAAATACCATGATTTCATAAGTCAAAAACATCTAATACATTGATGTGAATTATTAAAAAAAACTCAAATCACACAATACCTTAATTTTATTACCTGGTAATAACTTGAATCTTTTTTAAGACTCAAGAGCCTGAAATTTATTTGCAATACATACCTTGAATTCATTTGCTAAACATCCCTAGGATTCATTTGCAATGTATCAAAATCCAAACCCTTTTATAATCATTCAAAACTTGTGTCAGTCTAAAGATTGAATTAGACCAATCCAGGACTTTGATTTTATGAATGAAAAACTAGGACCTGGATGGCAATTTTGCAACAACCCAATACCTTGAATATATCATACAATTCCTTGATTTTACAGAACAGGAGCACATTGTGTGTTTAATAGGTATACTCTTTGTTTTATTAACACTTGTTTATTCATTAATAGCTGGTCCCTGTAGCTTCATTGATTAATAATGCTCTTGCAATCTGTTCTGTCAGATCAGCTTCTGGAATAAAACACTGCATAAAACAGTACCTGAAATATTTTGGATTGATGTTACTGCAGAATTTTTTGAATTGCGTCACAGAGTTTCATTCTTTGTTGTTTCCTAATGTTATGAAATGATCATCAAAGTACTTGAACTACTTGATTTTTTAACAATATGACAGTTATTCTCATCTTGAATTGTCAAAATGTAAACTTTTATGACGATGTTCGATTAAAATCATTATTTTTATATGGTCAGTATACATGTTACTGTGAGCTGTGATGTAACAAATTGTACAAAGTGTTGTTTTCTTTCTTATTTCAGAGTACGAGAAATGGACAGGGAACAGACAGAGAGTTTGATTGAAAGCAGTTCCTAACTCTTTCTTAGCCCCACAGTCTGTGCTCCAAATTTGGCCCTCTTTTTTCTTTAAAACTATTGTCGCTGTTAACTTCAACTCTGATGGGTTTTTTAGGCTGTTGTCTGAGTAATTTGTGTTATTTGTTTTACTTTGTTCAAATATTTTGTTATTTGCTGTTATCTCTTCAAAGGAAATTAACATTTATTCAGAAAACACCACAGTTATCATTTGATTCTATGATATTCATTTAAATTGTTTTGTTTTGAGAACATAATGTAATGTTATTTTTGTAGCTATTTATTTAGGAGATAAAATATTACGGTTTTTTTAGGGGGGGTGGGGGGGATAAAGTTCCTCAAATATTGTGTTTGTCGCATACTTTTGTGTAAATTTTAAGACCTGAAACTATGTCACTGATACATGTATTAACATCTGAAACAGTTGTGTTTTGTGGTGTATATTGTAACAGACCTTCATTTACATTGCAAGACAATTTTTTAAAAAGGTTCCCATTAAATTACAGACTTGTTTTCCTTAGTGTAACTGATTAGTGGATGTTGAATGTGAAATTAAAACAGTTTGAAAAGATCTAGAAACCTCTTAATTTCAATAGACTCGTGGACAAGTTGATTTTGAATCATTCTCATCTGGTTAATATATTGATTGAAATAATTTTTTTTTAAAAATCAGGGATGGGGAGCCAAGTGTAAGAGAATAAACATGGTGAATGTGCTGCAGAAGTTGGTTGTGTGGGTTGTTTTAATTTTGAGAGTGTATTTGAAAATCTTTAATCCATGAAAAGCACATTTTCAATATGTAGATATTATTTAAGATTGTCTGACATTATTGTATCAGGGATATCTTTGCTGGGACAGAACCGTAGACTTAGAAAGCATTCCACTTCCATTGCTTCGAATGATGTCAATATATGACACTATGCTCTGTATGTTGATTGACATATCTCCTGGGTCAAATTGAATGTTCATCTCAAGCAGATTTCTTAAAACCATGTATAATCAGTAGAATGCAGTCAGTGCACAAAAAAGAACTTTATCATATAGTCAGATAGAATTCAGTAATTAGATCAATCTATCACCCTTTTCCTGTGGGAAAAAAATGGTGATGCATAGGTTTATTATTGCAGTAAAACTTGGTTTCAGCAAAGTCCAAGACACTTGTCCATTTTCTTTGCCAAATACTCTGCATCCTTGTTATCAGTCTGTGATAATTAATGTTGTAAATTCCCAACATACATATTCTATTGAAATACTGTTATGTCAAATACAAAACAGATACTAGAATACAAAAAGTTGTAAGGACTAAGGATGTATATTAAAATAGGTATACTTTTGAACAAATACTGTCGCAGTGATTTCTGTAGTAATACTGGGCATCAGTTAATTCTGGGCATCAAATAGTTTCAGGTATTAGTTTATTAGTATTTATTGGTCTGATCAATAAAATCCTGTGTCAAGTTTTTTCTTTGATGAACATTGAGTTTTGTGGATGGACTTTTCAACAAAATTTAAAATTGTATTCAACAAAAAATGAAAAAAACTACTGTAATGTCAACTTGTTATAACAATGGTAAATTTCTTATCCTTTTAAACCTCTTTGTTATTGTGGTTTTGGGGATTTTAATTAAGAAAAAAGGGAGGGGTTATATCTGTAACTCAAATCTTTTTTATAGATTTGATGTCTGACAATATAAGCTTTAAATCGTAAATATGTATACCAATTTTGTCTACATGATAAACTGCTTCTAAAGATACAGTGTTTCAAACATATTTCATTCTATTATTTTTTAACTCTATTTGGGAGTACATGTAGAATATAGAGGAACCTTTATTGTTAAACTGATTTGTATTCATTATCACTTATCTGTAATCTACATGCTAATTGATTTGTCACATATTTTAAATATTAAAGGCAATTATGAGTTATTGTGGAAAGCTTTAATACAGGAAATATCATGACACACAGTGTTAATTTAAAATGTCAGGATTGATGTCATTACGAGCCTTTAGTTCCTTATTTAACTTTAATTAAATGATGTCTAGAGATTTCTGCTTGGTTTAATGATAAGCATGGACCACAGTCATGTACTCCAGTACCACTTCTACTGTCACTTTTGTTATCAAACAGTGAGTCTGTTGAATCAAAACATTGACAAAAGGAAGGCTTTATAGTTTATACCTACCCTTTACTGGTCTTTAAATGCAACAGCAAGACGGAGATTTTTTGGTTTTATTTTTCATGTGGAGAAGCACATGGGAATAGAATGAGGTCAATCCTTGACATCTTTATTTTGATGTGTCTATATTGATGTGTCTGTATTGAAAGAAGTGTTTTATTTCTCTCCTGGAGAGTTATCGTTCATGATTCTCTGTGCATTACATTAAAAAGAGATTGACATTTTTAATGTGTTTCATTGTCATTTTATTTAGACTTCTGATTTCCCTTTGAACAGGGTTGCAATGTTGTCAAGAACTACAGACTCGCATAATAGTCAAAGAGACTACCAAAGAATCCATATCACATACTCACAATTACTAGTAAGTCAGATAGACTACCCAAAAAGTCCATGTTACGGACTTGCAATATAGTCGAGGACGTCTAAAGACGTCAATTTTATAGACTTACAATGTAATCAAACTACTAGACATCCAAGTTACAGACTTACAATGTACTTAGTATTCAAGTCAACTACTAAAGTGGGTATAATGGTTTTCCCCATCTATCGGCCAGTCTTAAACTGGTAGGTAATAAGTTACAAAGTGTAGATGTACATATTTACGGGAATTTCTAAGTCCTTTATTTTTCAAAGAAAGGTGCCCATTTTGAACTTAAAATTTTCGCCATTAATTGAATATAGTACTTAATATTTTGTCAGAGCATCTCCTCTTCAACCGCTCAACAGAATATTTCAAGAAACCTTGTAATTAATAAGGACACATTGTGTAGATATGCATATTCACAGAAAATTCCTATTCCTTTTTACGTGAATTTTGAGATTAAAGGGACCTAGACACGATTTGAGATCAAATTTTTATTTTTATTTTTTATGTATAAAATGTGTACTAGTGCATTTTGAAAAGATGACCAAAGTTTGAATGTTAGATGTCAAGTAATAAAAGAGATGCAGAGGTAAGAATTAGTTGTTATGTAAACAAAGCTCGAGTCTTATATTTGTTTACATAAACATTTATGAATAATGTAAAGTATTAGGAATTACCATTTCTTTGACAAAATGACCCGGGTAAACAAGATAGACTGATTCAATCTGTTCATAAATAATATTATCAACAGAAAAAGCAACATTTTATTGAAACTTACACCAATACTAAAAAAAACATTAAAAATACCCATATTCTAACCATTCTAAACATTAAAAACGGAAAAATAAAATTTAAGATTTTGAGCTCAAATCATGCCTATAAATCCCTTTAAAAATAAGGCCATTAAAGATTAAATCATAAAATATTTTGTATCTGCAATTGCTCTGAATTCGTAAAACTTTGTTGTTTTTCTGGGAAAGTTGAACTTATAAGTTAATTTGGCCATTACTGAAATCACACCTGAAATAGTTTTGAGTGCAGCTCCTCTTAAACCGCTGAGAAGTATCTTATGAAACTTTGTGATTATTTACAGGAGTGCAATTATTCATTTATTTTTTTGTAAATATAGCTCCATATAAAAGAATTAAAGGGGGCTTGGTTTATAAAAAAAAATATAAATCAAAATATATTATCCATTTACCTAAACAGCTTAACAAAGTAATGAGCCTACAATATAGGGATTGAAGTGACTTCTTGGTTTTAGATGGTGAAATAAGTAGTTCCTAGACAAGAGTTATGCCCCGCCACGTATATCATGTCGTTCAGCTTGCATCAGTACGGTTAACCTAGCTGTTCCGCTAAATATCGAGCACGCTAAATAAAATACCGGTACATTTATAACAGTACTTGGTTCAAAGTTTTCTTCATACAAAATAAGATCTATAAAAACTGTATCATAACTTTCTGATCTTGACCTTTCCTGTAACTTCGACTTTTTTCTTGCTTATCTTGTGTTCGGATCAGTTTTAAAATCATTGTTCAAGATATTCTTATAAACCTTCGAACAAAGATGATATATACGGGTATATGGCACAGGCACCTGACGTTATATATTTTTCTCATAATAAAAATAAATACCCTATATCTGATAATACACGTGTATTATCAGATATAGGGTATTTATTTTTATTATGAGAAAAATATATAACGTCAGGTGCCTGTGGTATATGGATATGAGCAATTCCACTGTATTTTCAGTTTAATTCTGAATTTAACCTTCTTTATAAATTTCATCTCAACTTTATCTTGCGTATTTTAAATTCTTTTTCACTATTTTTTATGAACATTTTTTTAAACAATTTTAACATATAACATTTGATAGTACAGTCTACTTTTCCAGGCAAGTTTTTGTTTTCAAACGCTTTCAAAATCGATTAAATGGTCCTTTAGCTTCGGTATAGTGGATTTTATGTATTTTTGTACACGATTTTTTATGCTTATCTTGATTGAAAAAAAGGGGGAAACACTAGAAAATATAATGAGCTATTTCAACAAGAAAATCGCCCGCTTTACCGATTATAGCAGTGTGTGTGTGTGTGTGTGTATGCGCTGGCAGCATTGTGGGTTGTAAAGTAATCCAACAGTTGTCTCTCTTTATTTGTTAACATAAAAAAAGATTTTTTATAAGTTCAACGTAATTGATATCCATACGAGATCCAAATCCTTGAAATAAACGGGAAGAGTGTTTATAATCTGATTCAATTGGAGGGGGTGGCGAGAGAGAGAGAGAGAGAGAGAGAGAGAGAGAGAGAGAGAGAGAGAGAGAGAGAGAGAGAGAGAGAGAGAGAGAGAGAAAGAGAGAGCTAGAGAGGGGGGGGGGGGGGGTAAAACAGTCTGAGGGCCGTACGCGGCCTTGAGATACAATTGTTGTTGATGCTGGAATACTGGGTCCTTCGAGTTGGCCTCGAAGTGTGGAAACAATATCAGAATTGATTGTAAATGCAGATGGCAAAGTAGGGTTTTCTCTTTTCCTTCAAACGATTTACTCATGTAAGTCCGAATATTAGATATTTTAGTGAATTTGTTAATTAAAACAAAACAAGGGTTTGTGACGCATTTCAAGCTCGTTGTTCCAACTGAAAGCGGACACACTTGGGGACTTCAGTTCATGATTGCATGAAATCACTGTGCTCCGCGACTTACATGTATTTCCAATTTACGACTAAATTATCAACTTTTCCACTGTTCAAATTACCGTTAACATTCTAAAAGACACACACGTTTTAAACTATACTTAGAATGAAACATCAAATGCAATAGTAAAGAAGCAAAGGCGTAGCTTACACCTAACACCTACTGCTTAGCTAGCCTGGCCATTATGAGATACAGATAATTCTATAGACAGTTTTATAAAAAGAATTAGTGCAGTGTGCTGGATAACATCCAGAATTCCACTGTTTAACCACATTATAATTTTAGTCGGGGGATGATCCGTTGACCATCAAAAGGAATTAAGTTAAACATTTTCCTCGAGGGGTATAGCTAGCCTGACCAACATATGATAGCAGTGCATAAAATACAGTGTACATGGAGACCGGTAACATTCAGAATTCAGAATTTCATGTTTATAATCGGTCGTATTCTTCGACCATGCAATGGTCGGTTGGATGACATTGGACTCTGGTGCGAGCACCATGCAAGACTATCTAGCTAGGTTGAAATAGGTAGCAACTAAATGTATGTAAGAGTCCCATGTGACTCACCTTTCAAACAACTTTAATAAGAACACAAATTTTCAAATGATTTGAACTATTCTGTTTCTAACACTAGGCAAACTCACTCCTATATCATCTTCATATTCAATCATCCTTCACTGTTCACCAGCCCAGAGTTAGTATCGTTAAGAGTTTTGTGAAAAGTACTATTATACATTTATTGCATGATTGTGAGGGGATTGTGATTCCCCAGGGAAAATCATATTGCCAGAGGAAAATATGATTTTTCTGGGGGAATAAATCTTCATATCTCCCGAAAGTTCATGCAATAAATTGTTTATTATACCGAACGACATGTGATAATTTAGAATACACCGGGTTCTATATAATCGTTTTTCTACTCTTGTAAAGCAAATGTGAATGTCTTCCCGTTCCTTTCTATGTTAGTTTATTTGATATAATAGGGATTTAAAACATTTTTTTTTAGATTTAAACTTCCGTCCACCCTTTAGACATTTGCCGCATATCTAAGGCAGAAGATGCAGGTTGCCCGGTGATTTTTATTAATGGCAGTTGTAATGCACCGTTTTGGTTGAATTGATTGTAAGCTTAGATGTTGAATGACCGATCGGGAGACGGAGAGGATCGCAAAATAATTTTACCGATGAGTTTCCAGCAAAATTTTCAGCTGATGTGACAGTTTGAAATAAATCCAAGATGGCGGCGATGGGTACCTTGTGTATTATTAGATATAGGGTATTTATTTTTATTATGAGAAAAATATATAACGTCAGGTGCCTGTGAGCTGTATGTCATCATACAATGATTTTATTTTCTTATAATTATGAAATATCATTAGATGTCAAATAACCACTATCTGGACCTTTTATGTAGACGACAATATTTTTTCACAAAGTAATTATCTTTAATTACCTCTATCTGTTACGCACTACTGTGGAATCATTTAAATTCGTGGGTGCCAATTTTCGTGGATTGCTTGTTTTTTGGGGGGTTTTTTTTGCTTATTCGTGGGGAAGTAATTTCGTGGATGAGTCGGTTTTCAGTGTTTCAGTACGAAAACTAACTATTTAAAAATTTGTTTTCCGCGAGGATGTAAATTCGTGGAGGAGGGCTACCCACGAATACCACGAAAATTAAGCCACCACGAATTCTAATGATTGCCCCAAAGGTACCGAAGGTTGATCGACAGAACTGTTTAAATTTAGTACATAAAGTTCAATATTGAACTGATTACAATGTATATTTGTCAACAGTTTGTCCCTCTGGACTGACTCACAAACTTGGCACTAGACAGAAAGTGGCAATACTCATTTTGAGATTTTTTAATCGGTGGCTTTGGTGTTTGACTTTTTGGGGATGTCTTTGTTTCTTTGTATGTTCTATCCTTTGTTGTATTTTCTGTTTATTCGTTGTTTTTGACATGGTTTGATCCCTTAGTACTGGTTAGGTTTCAACATATGCATGTCCCCAAATGTATAAGTCAACGTATAAACTCAGCAAGGTATCAACATGTCCCCTAATGTATAAGTCAACGTATAAACTCAGCAAGGTATCAACATGTGAGTC